>CP130732.1:26935092-27535092 GCA_030553155.1 Nippostrongylus brasiliensis
AACAACACAATCTCCTCTAACGATCGATGTACACGCAGCCATTGAACTGCAGCAATCATCAACGGTATTGGAAGCATCCTGAATAGGTTGCTTGATTTTGAATTGACAATGTTCCACTGTAACAGTGCACCTTTTTCTCCAGAGCCACGGCAGAAGTTGCTGCCAGTACACTCTCAAGCGGAGTAGCCTCTACCTTCTGTACCACAAGTTCATTACCGGAACATCCGTTTGTCAAGTTGGTACCGGCCGCATTTAACTCCACAGCTCGTTCATATAGATTCTTCGCATAGTCATCGGTCAATGTTGGTTGAAGTGAACAACACAATTGTTGTGATAATTGTTCGGCTGTGTAAGTGATTTTAGCCTCGCAATCACGCCGACTGCAGTTTGAATGGATTAGTTTGGAAACACTTAGTGCTTCAACTGGCGACTGAGACAACTTCCTGAGATGGCCTGTCTCCTCATGAATCAGTGCAGTGGGCGACGGCGGCAACTCGTCTTCGATTATCAAATCCATCATTTCCATAACATTTTCTTCTCGACCAGGGGTCAATCGAATGCTTTGGTTGCCCGCCATAGGTTCCTAAATACCGTGCGTAAATCAGTGGATCGGCGAAAATGACCGCCGGTTCTCATATTAGACATTGAACACTTTTCATCCGAGCGGTGTCGTAAGTCAAGAAGCATTTAACAGCACCTTTCTAATTAATGCGTACTATTATGCATTTGGTATTTGCGGAATGACGTATCTGCCAAACGAGATTAGGAGGCAGCAGCTTTCTCTGTAGGTCGGAAACTGCTTTTTCACGTGAAAACACCTTGCGCGAAGTTTCTGTCAACCGAAGAAGTGCTGCGAGCAGAGTAGCAAACAGTTGTGGTTATTCAGTGTCACACGCAATATAGAAAAAAACGTAGAAAATAAGACTGCGCGGGCCCGCCTCGCCAGAACATGATAGTGAATGCGAGCACTGCCATCGTCTCCTCTGCATGTTGGCGTTAGGGCTATGGTATACTATGGCCACGGGCTCATCGCAGCGAAGCTAAAAATGCATGGCTCCTCTCTATACAGCACTGCAGCTGGGTTTTTTGTACGTTGCTATTGCGGGGACTCGGAACAATGCTACCCGACCATCACAGCCGGCACCAGTCGGTCGCAGCGCACTGCGCTGCGACGAAAGCCACAGTACTGTCCTGAGAGGACCTGCACCATTCTTTTTGCCCTTGCGGTAGACTATCCGAGTCCCCGCACACGGCAGCATACACAAATCCCGGCTGCAGTGCTGTATAGAGGGGAGCCATGTATTTTTAGCTCCGCTGCGACAGGTCCATCGCCGGAGTATACCATAGGCCTTGTACTTAAGTGGGCTTCCCTTTGCTGCAGCAGAGTACGAATGGGGTCAATCGCTCTATAAGCATCGCTACGAATCGGCTAGCGAAAGGGCAGGCGTTAACCTCCATGTAATCTTCAGAAGTGCATGGCTCATTTTCGTCAAAGTAAATGCTCATAAACAAGATAAAATTAATCTGATTAATGAAATGAATAATTGAATGCGACATTCACAATGTGTTTTTAGCTTATTGAACGTTATAGCACTGAAGAAAAGCACTGAAATTCAAGAAAATCTCGATAGTTCGAATAAAGTACCGAATACGTGTGAATGGAACTATCGGATATCTCGAAGCCGTTGGTGGCTCTGAAGTCCTCAAAATTAGCAAGGGTTTTCTCCAATAGCGGTGTAGATGTCAACGGCCCTGAAAGATTCAGTTTGGATTTTCATCACGATATCGAAAAGCTTTCCGATAAGTTATGGCACTGCATAAATCAAGCCTCCACCTTCCATATACCCTTTAATAGTGATGTTACAACGTATTCTTGAAGTATTCTTAACACATTAATGACAATGTCGCTCAATTTTACACGACAGTACGACAGTACATTATTTGGAACTAGAATGAGTGCGATTGTTTAGTTCTCTGTTAAAGTTACCACAACGAGCTTAGAAGCGTCTAGGATGCGAACTTTGCGTGAAATTTCAATGAATGTTATCCATCACTTCACTTTTAGTCAGCAGTTAGTAAATATGGGTTGTCTGGATATAACAAATCCATTCGAAATCACTACCTTCTCTGCATTTCTTCCTTGTCCTATTTTTTTGTTCATAAGGGTCAATAGGAATCCAAACACGTTGTTTTCCCCGCCAATGAACATTGGTTTGATCGATAGCAATGGAAAGGAGGTGATCAGATAAAAATCGTACCCAGCTGCCTCCAGTATGAGAAGCGAGCCGTCGAAGTCATCATGAAGTTCTTCAACATCGGTGTAAGGAACACTCATATTTGTTTTCAGCACTTTAGGAGAATTCTGTCGGAGAAATTGGTATTTTGAGCGAGGGTGTCACATTCGCGCGCATCGTGTCGTCCCACGCGACAGACCCGCAAAAAAATCGCGTCGTCGTCAACGTACTGTGTAAATGTTTTCGATCACAGCATGACAAGACTCGCATACAGAACGATCCAAGCTACCTAGGAAACTGGATAAGTGACGTCAGTGTAGCAAGAATTCAAAGTTACCTAGTTCAAATTAATCTTTGTGAATAAATCAATGCAAACGGGTCGAAATCCCACAGCACTAAATATGTATCAAGAATTTGAACGCGTACACTTTCCCTCTCACTCATCTTCACTCCCAAAAACAATAACTCACGACAACGTCTGAGAAAAGGCTCGCTTCCTCTCTCACAGAAGGGCCGAACACAAGGAGGAATGACACAAGAATTCAGAAAATCAGTGGTCCTAAGCCATAATCAAGTTCAGTGTTTGGTTCAAATCTGAATATGAAAACTAGCCTCTATATTCTTCTACTGATAATTGTGCACGTGTTTCATCCGTTGCTACACCGGTTTTCACCGAATTTCCGTTGGAGGAAACAGACACTTCCATACCCTGCTTAGTTTGGTCACCATTGTTTGACGGCTCCTGGAAAGCAGAGGATCTGTTGAAATAGATGGTGTTACTAGCAGTGTTCAAAATTGCTTCAGTGTTACTTATGTTTTGATTGTTGATTATAGGATGTTTTTTGATTCACACTCAGGCCTATGGTACACTCCGGCAACGGGACCATCGCAGCGGAGCTAAAAATGCATGGCTCCCCCTATACAGCACTGCAGCTGGGTTTTTTGTATGCTGCTGTGTGCGGGGCCTCGGAGCAGTGTTGCCCGAACATCGCAGCTGGCGCCGGCTGATCGCAGCGCACTGCCACAGTACTGTCCTGAGAGGATCTACAACATCCTTTCTGCCCTTTGCAGTAAACTATCATAGTCCCCGCACAAAGCAGCGTACAAAAAACCCAGCTGCAAAGCTGTATAGAAGGGAGCCATACATTTTTAGCTCCACTGCGACTGAGCCGTCGCCGGAATATACCATAGGCCTAAGGGCTTGTTCAGACGACGCGCGTCGAAAATGCAAAATCGAAGCTCAATCGATAATTAACGCCCTTGATCGAATTTGCTCTTTTGCATTAGTGGCGCAGTCCGGTTGCGCCTCATATAGGCAAACTTACTGGTCGCTCGGGTTTTTTAGAAGGCTGCTATTCCTTATTAATGGAAATTTTGACAAAATTCACTTTTTTCGTTCAATTTTTTTCCTATGTGATTATATGCCTAATTTTTTTGCCTATATGAGGCGCAACCGGACTGTGCCACTAACGCAAAGGAGCAAATTCGATCAATGACGTTAATTATTGATTGAGCTTCAATTTTGCATTTTCGACGCGCGTCGTCTGAACAAGCCCTAAAGCGCATTCGGACCTCGCGGCATCGGCGGCGCGGTTAGCGGAGGGTCCGCACTTCAGTTGCAGCGCATCCCACGTCCTAATGGCTAGCCGCCTTTGCCGCGGTTCACGTAATAACGGAGAGCATTCCCTTCGGCGTATCATTAACCTTATGCTTAACCGCCGTTCTTGTGTGGTCTGGATGGGGTTTAATGCAATCGCAATTAGCCAAAGGAGTGATGATTCCAGTAAAGGCAGGAAAACTGTAATTCCTTCAAGTTGACAATATTAACATCTACATGTTGAAGAAATTACCTCGTCCTGGATGGTTTCATAATTATCTACTGACGTAGCAGACATGTAGGAGCTGTCCAAGTTCTGAAGAAGAACAGGAAAGGATGTTGAGAAATGTGTCGCAAAAGTGGAGGAAAAATTAAAGTCTGGAAAAGTACAGGACTAACAGACTGTGGTGTTGGGAGCGATTTGGAAACATCAGCTCGACGAGTATTTTTCACGGATTGTTGCGGTCGCCGCTTTCCACTCACAATTGGAATTTCCATTATAACAGATCGATGTGCAACGCTCCGCTAAAGTGTTAGATAGTAATGTCGCTGAGAAATATAGAAACACCGTAGACTTACAAGGAGCTTGTTGAGGTTCACTCCTTCTCTTCGGAGCGCTTTCATGTTGGTGTTATAAATGTTAATCTGGACATAAGACAGTTCGTAGTATTGCGCCTTGAAGGGCTGCCTCTGTTGTCTTCTGCGCATATTGAAGGAGTTCCGAAGACGGTTAAAGGATGCTCTCTAAAATGAGGTTGTCCAATTTGAATTGCTCCCTACTGGTCAACATAGCGGAGCAAGCTTCAAATAAACGAATCCAAAAGTGACCACAAACAATATAGAAGGAAGATTCAAAAAGGAAAATGAGTAGGGCCAACAATAAGTGGTGAAAATGTGAGCAAAATGATGACTGAAAGCAATAAATCGACAACGCTCGGTATCTGATATGTGTATAAGGGGGCCCACACACTTTGCCTTGAGCGACGTCGTCGTCGGCAGCTGGTGAGAGGAGCCCCACTTGTCTCCCACAAACTGCCGCCGACGACGTCGCTCAAGGCACCAAAAAGTGTTCAGGCCCCGCAAGACTTTAGCGCTTGAATAAACTCAAATTATGAGAAGCACGTTACGTGACGCGAACTACTTTGATTTGCCTGAGGATCGAACTAGCCCTGCGCAGGCGACAGACGAGCAATCCACCAATGAAACATGCCCATAGACAACCCCTTTCTGCTACAGCTATTGAATGTTACTGTTCCCGGCGCTTAACTATATGCAATGTGTATTCTATGGAGCTGGACTTATCCCCATGATTATCTTAGCATTCTTATTGCGTCAAAACAAAATTACATATATGCAGGCAGCGAGTCTTATTCGATGGGTGGTTCCTTGTGTCGACCCCGTTGTCGTTCTCTCTCAAATATTGAATCGTACATGTTGTTTTCTCGTGTGCTGTGATAACAACTCCCTTTCTCTCTCACACACACACTCTCTCTCTCTCCTTTTTTTTAACAAGTCCGCTGAACCGTATTTCACACTAGACTACCATTACAGTACCGTCGCTAATTTTCCGCCAAAACGCGGTTGGCGACAGAAAAAACTGTCCAAGTGTCGCTTCGCCATAACTCCTTTCAAACTTATCCATTTCAGATGTAATATAGATGGTCAGAATCAGAACAGCGCGATCTAGGCTGTGGTATACAAGACACTTGGGAATTTTGAAGATTTTGAAACCGAGTTGAGCGTTCTTTGACCTCTCTGCGACGACGAGTTATTGAGGTCGACCTCGTTAACTCGCCCTAGATAATTACACTAATTACGTGTAATCTGAACTGAATCGTAACAAAACTTTCCAATACTTGAATTAAATCAAATTTGGACAGCATATTTGAAGAGAGGAGCTGACGACGATCATTTCAACACCAAACACGATTTGAGAATTTGTAAAGATGGATTTGACTTCAACAGGAAAAATGATAAGAGAGGCTTTTCATGATGCGTCAAACCAAGTAATTAAATAGTTGGGATGTCAAGGACTGTAGCATCAGATACTACGACAAGAACGCTTCCGTAGCTTCCATCGAGCTGAAGCTTATACTACAAGTTTCGAAGAGCCTTGCATCCCCGAAAATGCAACTCATTACATATGTACGAGAATAAATTGAAGATTTTGGGATTTCAACAGCATGAAATCAGAAAATTAAGTTACGCGAATTGGGTGAAATAGCGAAAAAGTGTATTCATCACACTTGAAGTTTATGATGTTTGTCATAATCGGGGGAAAAACGACTCGAACCGCGACAATTTCCAGTTTGAAAAGTTAGAATCATGATTTTATCGTAAAAAGCGAAATGTAGTCAAAACTGCTGTAATTCGGTACACATCTCAGATACAAGGTCAAGAAGTGATTGGCTGCGAAAAAGATGCCCTACATGACCCCAGAGGTGAGAACGCCGCCTATGTTTTCTTATGCTCTAGGCAGCCTTAATAATTATGAGGCCACGCAGCGCTCACAGGGTCGCCTCAAAGTATGGGCGCCTGCCCTAGAAACGCTCTCCTCACCTTCCATACTAATGTTTATTCCAATATTGACTACAAACCATTGAAGACTATCGAACACTAGTATTATTATTACTGCTATTGCTATTAAATACATGCAATCAAAGAGATGCAAATAAATATCTAAATATTCAATATTTAACTTTACATATGATTTTATTTAGTCGACTTTTGCCATCATATTTTGCTGGATTGAGTTGACGGCAGTTGAATTCTAGATTCCCCTTCTCGAATACATATTAAGACGTCTCACCCGAGAATTTAAAGCACATTGAACGCCGCGCCATGTAGAATCTTGGATTTCTTTGGGCACAAGATAGTATTTGAAGACGCACTGTTATAAAGCTTATTCATTTTGGGGCGTTTTCGGCTTGTTTCACTTGTCAAAGATTCTCACTTCTCGTATGAAGTTTATCCTAGTAGAGGTCTCTACCGTGTCTTAAATTCTAACGTAAATCTCATCATGCATGTATTTAATAGCACATAGTAGCAATAATACTAGTGTTTGATAGTGTTTGATGGTTTGCAGTCAATATTGGAATAAACATTAGTATGGAAGGTGAGGAGAGCGTTTCTAGGGCAGGCGCCCATACTTTGAGGCGACCCTGTGAGCGCTGCGTGGCCTCATAATTATTAAGGCTGCTTAGAGCATAAGAAAGCATAGGCGGCGTTCTCACCTCTGGGGTGATGTAGGGCATCTTTTTCGCAGCCAATCACTTCTTGACCTTGTACCTGAGATTATTTATTTATTTATTGTGTACCAGTTACAGCAGTTTTGGCTACATTTCGCTTTTTACGATAAAATCATGAAACTAACTTATCAGACTGGAAATTGTCGCGGTTCGAGTCGTTTTTCCCCCGATTATGACAAACATCATAAACTTCAAGTGTGATGAATACACTTTTTCGCTATTTCACCCAATTCGCGTAACTTAATTTTCTGATTTCATGCTGTTGAAATCCCAAAATCTTCAATTTATTCTCGTACATATGTAATGAGTTGCATTTTCGGGGATGCAAAGCTCTTCGAAACTTGTAGTATAAGCTTCTGCTCAAAGGAAGCTACGGAAGCGTTCTTGTCGTAGTATCCGATGCTACAGTCCTTGACATCCCAACTATTTAATTACTTGGTTTGACGCATCGTGAAAAGCCTCTCTTATCATTTTTTCTGTTGAAAGCAAATCCATCTTTATAAATTCTCAAATCGTGTTTGGTGTTGAAATGATCGTCGTCAGCTCCTCTCTTCAAATATGCTGTCCAAATTTGATTTAATTGAAGTATTGGAAAGTTTTGTTACGATTCAGTTCAGATTACACGTAATTAGTGTAATTATCCAGGGCGAGTTAACGAGGTCGACCTCAGTAACTCGTCGTCGCAGAGAGGTCAAAGAACGCTCGACTCGGTTTCAAAATCTTCAAAATTCCCAAGTGTCTTGTAGACCACAGCCTAGATCGCGCTGTTCTGATTCTGACTATGTATTTTACATCTGAAATGGATAAGTTTGAAAGGAGTTATGGCGAAGCGACACTTGGACAGTTTTTTCTGTCGCCAACCGCGTTTTGGCGGAAAATTAGCCACGGTACTGTATTCTGTGAAGACTTTTATTTTCGTAGAAATTTGCTGATCAGCTTCGAGCAATTAGGCGGATCTTTGCCGATAAAAGGATAGTTAGCACCAAGTAAGAATTGCAAAGATTATCATTTGAAAAAAGGCCAAAAACAAAGCAAAGTATCTAATTAGAATCTCGGTAAATTGTGGGTTCACATCGCAAGAATGTGTGCGTGAATTGAGAATTGTACACAATACATACCTTGAGGTTACGGAGAAGAACAAAGTAGAAAATTAAGGCTCGAGCAGATCAATTCATCCTTTCGTCTTATTCGAGTAGATGAATTGACCTGCTAAATTGACCTGATATCTCCTCCTTTTAGATAGTATCACAGAGGGCTCTAGAAAACAAGGATCCAGATGCAATTTCGCAGATCTAACAACGCGCCACTGCGTTATTACAGATCTCATGATGACATCTAAATTGTTTCCCCTGCGATATTTCACCGGCCTTCGGTCTGCGATCGAACAGCCTGTAGCTCTCAATTTCAGTGTGTCGTAGGCAGACCCATATCAACTGATATTAACAAAGGCGTGACGAGGTATGAACTTCAAAGTAAAGTTAATGCTAGCGGCTATGACGAGTCCCCTAAGCACGCCCCCCGCGTGGTGCCCTTCAAAATCGTAGAGGCACAGTGAATACATATTTGGCCTATACAGTGACTTGCGGGTCCAGTCACTACGAAATCCGTGGCTTTACCTTCCCAGACGCAACCAGTTTACCCGGCCCCGGAGGGATGGTAGGCATGGTTAGCCGGAGCCGGGATTGATCGCTCGACTGTGCGCGTGTCAATGGCGCCTGTTACCACTGCACCGCGCGCCCCTATTTGAAAATTCGGCACTATTCCACTTGTTGGACACCAGTCATAAAAAATTTTTCCTTCGTCAGATTTCGCCCTAATTTGATCCCGGGGAGTAATCTGGGGCTCTGATCGCGAATCTGGTGTCCATTTTTCACTATGGTGGTCGGGGACCACCCACGACGCTACTTGGGTGGCCCAGTTACGGTCACCGATTTCGCTGAAATTTCGCATAGGGGGTTATTTGGGGTCTTGGACACGATGGTGCCGCCCGATTTTCATCTGGCGGTCAGAGACCACCCATATCGAAAACCTGGGTGGTCCAGTTAGGATCACCGATTTCGCTGAAACTTTGCATAGGTGGGTTATTTGGATTCCTAAACACGATGGTAAAGCCCGTTTTCCAATTGGCAGCCGAATACGGTAGTTATAGGTGAGTCTCACCAGGTAGGGTCGGTAGGTACTCACCTATAACTACCGTATTCGGTTGCCAATTGGAAAACGCGCTTCACCATCGTGTTCAGGACCGCAAATAACCCCCTATGCAAAATTTCAGCGAAATCGGTGATCCTAACTGGACCACCCAAGTTTTCGATATGGGTGATCCCTGACCACCATGGTGGAAAATGGACACCACATTCGTGATCAGCGCCCCAGATTACCCCCCAGAACCAAATTTGGACGAAATCTGACGAAGGAAAAAATTTTTATGACTGGTGTCCAACAAGTGGAATAGTGCCGAAAATTCTTATATTGTTTTGATTACATTGGCTTCTATCTGATGTCAGAGGAAATTCACCGTGCCATTTATTGCGGTTTTCTGTTTTAGAGATGTGGTTCAATATCGATTAGGGGCGGTAGATTCAAAACATGGGTCCCGAAACGAACGCGAAACGTTGGCTGGAAGCGCATTTTCCCCAAAGCTTTCTCTTTTGCTGGGCCGTATTCTGAATCAAAACTCAGGGTAAACACTTCCGATGTTGGCAGGTACAGATAGCTACAGATAAACCATAGTGATGCATTTGGAACCACCGATTTAGCTGGAACTTCGTCGACGGGTTAACTGTTCAAGCTGTTCATAAATCCTACCGTTTCTCGCATTTTTTTAAATTTCGACAAATACAGGTGAATACACACAGGTAAGGGGTGGGTCGAGATCACCGATTTGGATAAAGCATCGGCTAGGAGGTCATGTGAGCTGCTGGTCATGATTATGCTATCCGAATTTCTGTCGCTCTTTTACGCTTGTTTTACCTGTTTGTATTTGCGGAAGTTCTCGGTAATTCTTGAAATTAATCTCGTAATCGTGTATTTGTCAAAATTGGATATAATTTTGGAAATTGATCTCCTAGTCGTGACCAGCAGCTACAAGTAACCCGTCCAGCCGAAACTTGGACAAACTTGAATGGATAAGTTCACTTTAGTGGTGCTAAAAGTGTAATAATACCAAAATTCAACAAAAAAGGTGAGAATCCAGGAAAATCCGAGACAGAACGACGACGACGACTGATTCCGGTGACCGACCCGATCGAAATTTGACCATCCGGCGTCACCGACGGCGTCGCGCGCGAAATTTGAAACAAGGTTTTTTGGCCAGGTGCCAGCGGCCGCGCCCAACCTGCGGTGTCATTGATTTCTGGAAATTTCCCCCGACAAATTTCCGAAAGCGTTTTCCGTCCTTGTAGCTTCTTGGTTTTAGCCTTCCATTATCATGGATGAAAATTTCAACTCCCTAGCTGAGGAGCAGAAAGAAGCCGGTATTGTATTCGCTGAACAGAATGGTGAGGTAAGTTGAGCAAGTGAATTGCAATTTTATTGATTTAAAAAAGTATTCGATGATTATGTCAGAGGACTAATACTGTTCAGATCCTTCCGAGCGATCCTGATGAAGCTCTCTACCGCTGCGACGTTCCCAAATGTCCTGGAAGTCTCGATAAGACCGACAATGCCTATCTTGAAAAATTGGCAGGTAACTCTTAAAATGAAAGAAATTGCTCAAGAAAAAACGAATATATATATATTTTTTGAAAGGAAAAGGTACTAGTCAAATGTACCGACGCTATGTAACCGATTTTGGTCAGTGATTTCCCTGCAGAGAATCGAAAATGAGTTGTTCGATCACCGATTTTTTTTCCAAATTTCGACCAAGGACCACTCATGTTGCCAACCAGGCTGGTCCAGTCCTTTTTACTAAAACCAGATTTGTGATTAGCGTCACAAACACCCCCACCCCACTAGACAAAGTTTCAGCGAGAAATAGTTTTTCGACGATGGAATTTTCAACTAGTGCCAGAAAATGTTAGTATCAGAAGTTTCCTGGCAAGAATTGTTGTTACTGTACTACTATTCTTTAGATACATTACCATTTGAGATTTATTACATGTGGAGTCTCCAGGTGAAGGAGAAATGATAAAAATGAAGTCACAAAAGAAGCGTTGTCTAACTCGGTAGTTGTGTGACATCGTTTCTTCTAAAGACGAAGGCAGTTATGCTACGTTGAAGTTGTTCAATAGCCTTAATTTCAAAACTTCTAGTCGCTACTTTATGCCAGCGAAAACACAAAAGGATTCTATCGTAAATTCTAGTCACAAACCTAAGATGACGCTGCTGAAGTGGCGAGGTTTGGGTCTCCTCGTCAAAGACCGAAGCTTCAAAAGCATTCAAATGTTGTGAACCCATTGGAATCAGTCACAGATTTTGCAAACGGATTTTTGGAAGAACCCAAAATATGATATGTTGCTGAGAAGGGTTGTCTATATTTTTGGGACAATCGCCGAGCACGTGGCAGTAATTAAAATTAAGTGAACGACAAGGAGAGGGAAGTGGTGACAAGGAGGAGCATGTGCTGAATTATATTGTTACTTATTCTATTAATTGAAACAGTTATCTATGTAGAAGTATAGTAAATCCTCGCACATGGTTTCCGTCAAACTCAACTTATTTAGACATATGTAGAATAACCTAGTTGTCGTTTATATCGTCATCCGCTAGAACCACTGGGATGTCACTGAGGCTTCCCGAAAACAATGCATTGCCTGTCAAATTCTCTTTTAGATCTCACAGCTGCAATGCGCCGTTTCGAGCTCGACGTCGCCACCACGCCACCAAGAGCTCGCTCCAAGTCCGAGCCAACCTCGCTGACCCCTTCGTCAGATTCTACTGACAGCAAGCCCTCTGAAGGCGAGGTCAGTTCTTACAGCAATTACTCTTGCTGAGTGATAACCCTGATTCGAGGTATTGATGAAGAGAGCCAAGTTATCGTTAAAGGAAAGAGATAGCATGAGTTACGATATTGAGTGAGGATAGGTGAATATAGAGGTGGAAGCACTAGGAAATTTGGAATCATTCACCCGAAATTTTGTCGCTTAACAATAGATTTGAATTTGCCAATTGTACTCCTAATTTGAACTGATCGTGAGAGGACTTCAGTGTCTCTCTGATTCGGTCCCAGCAGCAACTCAGTCGGCTCTGGCTCCTGAAATGAACAGTTCGTCTTGCGTACGCTTTGACAGGAAGAAAAGAGTCGACTCTCTCACATCTCCAACGCCACTTGGCTCCAAAATAAGCGAGAGCAGACGGAACTTTTACCGCCACTTCCATGAACATTGGCATAATCAAATGGTGGTGAGGACGGCATTTCTCCTATACGAAAGAACAAATCAATGTACGCCATTTTCAGAGACCGACAACTGATTCACACATATGCCCAGGATATATTTGGAGCGGCGAGTTGCCTCCACGTAACTACAGCAATCCAACGTTTTCAAGCAAGATTTTTGTTGGAGGAGGTGAATTGTCGAATAGGACATTTTAATTCGAGTTCCTCTAAACAATTTAATATCTAGTACCATGGGACGTTACGGAAGAAGCTCTTACGGAAGCGTTTTCACCCTATGGGTCATGCCGAGTCGAATGGCCTAGCAAGGAGGTGCGTTCTCATTCAGATGCGCGAAGTCGCGGGAAGGTAAGACCGCATATGGTAATTTTTCATTTGCATAATCAGTGGTGCAATTTCGTGTGAGAACTATTCATTTAAGGTTACTGGATATGTTTACATAGTGTTCGAGACTGAACGTTCCGTGAAATCACTGCTGCAAGACTGCTCCCAGCAATTTGGATCCGCGGGTGAATGGTACTTCAAGATCAAAGCACGTCGGAATCAAGCGTGCGAAACTCGTCAGGTGAAAATACCTCACTATCCATCATGTTTTGCTTAATTTGATCATATTTTTCAAGGTGCAAGTGATTCCATGGGTTGTGTCAGACTCTTCTTACATAGACGATCCGACTTGTCGTCTTGATCCAAAAAAGACAGTACGTTTTCATATGTACTCACAGAGCTACGCAGAGATGCTACTAATTCGGTTGCCTCTATCCATTTTGAACATTCGTACAGCTTCTATGCGCTTTTCGTCACAATACAACTAATTTTTCAGGTTTTTGTTGGAGCTCTCCATGGAATGATAACTGCCCACGTACTTTTCTCTATCATGAATGAGCTATACGGTAATGTCGTGTTTGTCGGTATTGACACCGACAAGCATAAGTATCCTATTGGTAAGGTCGTTGAACCTATTTATTCTTATTCGTTATCATAACCCTTTATCGATAGTATTTGGGTAAGAACTGTTTAAGGCAGTGGGCGTGTCACGTTCCGTTCACACACTTCTTACTTCCGCGCAATTGAGTCTGCATTTCTGGAGATACGCACAAGCAAATTCAGTAAGCACTTTTCTTTTACGCATTATTACTTGGAGGAAATCACCTTTGCTTATAGGCGAAATGATTTGTTCTTCATGTTTTATTCGATTATTTTCGTTCTGTTGCCAAACAAGAAGACAGTAGTTTGAAGTCTCTATTCCAAAGATCTGATTCCGGTTAATAACTTTTTATTGAAATTGAGGGTTATTTGAGCTCGTGATCATGGATCTGACGTCGGTTTTTGACGAAGACGACGACTTCGGTAGGTAGAGGTGAACACAAGCAAACAGAAGTGTGGGGGAGATCGTGATAAGCGTTTCTGCTGAAATTTCGTTTTGTGAGATTTTCTGAGGCGCTGATCGCGAATCTCTGTTTTGTTCCCAGGATGTAGCTCGATTGAGGTGAGGTGCACCGGAATAGCAATCAGCGAACTCCTCAAAAACCGATATCAGATTCGTGCTCAGCACCCACAATAACCCGAGGAAGAAAAAATTTCTTGGCAGACTCAAATACGAGCTCGTGGAATCAACTTTCAAACATTGTTCGAGAAAATTTCTGTCTGCTGCTCATTCAACCTCTTATAGCCAAGAAGGTGCAGATAGATCCATTCCTCGAGGATTCTTGGTGTATGGTTTGCACGGAATATCCCGGACCGTACTTCTGTCGCGATCGCACTTGCTTCCGCTATTACTGCAGTTCCTGCTGGCAGGTAATTTTAAAAGAGCTGAGTTCTATATTTTCAGAATCCCACGGTTTTGTGTTAGTGGTCAACATACTTGTTCTTGTGGTCCTTCATGTTGTTCGGTTGTGTTTCCTTAAGAAGACATGGTGATTCCAGTTTCCATCGTCATCGTGGTCTTAAATGTAGTTCAGTGTAAACTATAAGAAAACATCTAGGAAGCCACCTACAGACTGTTAGAAACATTCTCTGTCGGTGCACATTAGGAAAGGTGCTTATTTTTCCGTTTTAGTGTCCTCTTTATGGTTTAACTCAGGCTCGCCACGGCACCGGTGGAAGCTACGGGGATCATCGACCGCTCACCCGTCACGCACCCAGGTCCATAGCGAATCGCATCGCCGAGCACGATCCACGCCAAGGACCCAATAATGCGGCTTACCTACCCAGTCATGGTAAAGTCCCCGTCGGGACACCACTAGGTGGAATGGCTGCTGTCACCGCGGTGGCACACGGAACGGTGCCGCGACAGCAGCACCACGCATACCAATACATGCAGATGGCACCGGCTTACCCAACAGCTGTCTTTACTCCGACTCTGGTACAACAGCAGTGCCGTGTTGGTTCCAATGTTGCCACTTCGCCGATGCTTCACGGAATGAACCCAAATCATGCTGTGAACGCTTCTTCTCCTTTCGTTCAGCAGCGTCTCTATTAGATCGAGAAGAGTTTTCGGTGACTGTGCTACTCTAATTTTCAAATGTTCTGTAACACAACCACAGGTGACTGTCTATCAGAATACAACCTTTTTGCCCTTCATATCAGCACCGCGTTCAATTGCAGTCCTTTTGTCAGTTCACCACTTCATGAAGCTGTAGGTCGCTATATGATCGTTTCATGACCTAAGTAAGACGTAAGAAAAGGAATAGCACCTTCCACGATTTTCGTTTCGTAAAATTTTTCCACTGCACCCATGTTCAACAAACCATTTGTAGATCTGTTTCAGTATCAATAATCAATTCTTTACACTGTCAGTCTTTTGAAGGACGCAATCACGTTCTAATATGGATGTCTTATTCGACAGATTTTGTCAGATTTGTCATGTTTGTCAACGTTCATTATGTCGTATTTTCGTCTTATCTTTCGTACCAGGTAAGGGTTATTTTTGTTCTTATTCAGGCATGGTCTTGAATCTCCTTATATGAAGTCCTTATGTAGATTTAGTTACATAGTCGAAACTACATAGAAGAATAGCAGAATCAGCATCCACTGCAGCTTCTCTTGGGTAACTTGTTAGATCAGATGTAGACACTTGGCAGCTAACGTTTGATGAATTTCGCTCACGTTTCTGATCATGTTATCCATAGCAGCGCCGAATCGCTGGCGTTTCTGTGAATAATGTCTTTATATATTCCTTCTTTATGCTAGATATTATTACATAGTAGATGTATTTGTTAGAGCTTTAGAGTTGTCTGTTTTGTTTTGTTCGTTCATGAGATGTTTTGCAAGCGATTGAAGTACGTTCTGAGTTGTTATCCATTCTCTAGCTCTCCGTAGTGCTAATAAGGCTAACGATTGATGGTCTTGGTTGTTAGTTGCTTGTTTTCAGTGCCCTGTTAGTACTGCTACGACGCTTTCTTCAATCGGTATGTCTGTAAATGGTTCGTTTTTGCGATAAAGAACTGTTGGAAGAGAATGAGTTTATTGACAGCAATAAAAGTCGTGTGTACAATTGGCGGGTAAAAGCTGTACGCTTAAGATCTTACCGCCACTACCCGTATGCCGGAAGTCGGCAGCACCGGCGTTGATGATGTGTGGTAGCGCGTGGTGCGTTTTTTATTTGGTCGTTTAGGAGGCGCCCTCTTGCTCATAACAGGCGCTACCTCCTGCTCCTCTAACGCTACCACGAAGGAAAGCCCGTAACCGTAGCCATTTTGGTCATCTGGGGCGCTTCTAGTGTCACCCAAACTGCCGATGAAGAATCTGTGTGTTGAATGAGATAGTAGCATATCAGATCAGTCGAATGGGACCGGACGCCAGACGGGTGGCGAGGAGCTGGGCGATGTTGAGGACTGTTTTCGTGCTCGCTTTCGAGGCGGCTCCTGGCTGACAGACTGGAGGACGGTTCGGCCGCTCTCGGGAGATGTCTCGTTCGGTGTTGGTCTGATCAACAGTGCCGGAATGGTTCGAAATCTGAATTTTTTACACTTTGCGTTGTGAACGATTTAGCGCCTGTGTTAAATAAGACAGCGGTGAGTAATAACGCCCCAATAATGGTGAGCCAAGACCTCATTAACAACTGTTATCAGAAGGATGGGTTTTTACACCTCTAAGGTGGTGAACCCTAACCGATCAAGATAAAAGTAAAGGTGAAGTTGTTGATTAGTCCCTTCAGGATGCGCCGTCGCATGCGTGCTCCATTCAGAAGGCATGGTGAATGTGTATCTGGCCTATGCAGTGACTTGCAAACGCCAGCCGCTATACCAAGTCGGTGTCTTCACCTTCCCAGACAAGTCTGGTACCAATTTACCCGACCCCGAAGGGTGGAAGTCTTGGTTAGCACGGGCCGGGATCAATCGGTCGAGCGTGCGAGAGTCAGTAGCGTTACTTACCACTCTACCGATCAATATACTTGTAAAAGAAGAGTAGCATATATCTAAAATAAACGTACTCTGGTTGGAACCACATAAGCGGCGATTGATACGTGGGGAAAAACGTGGTCACCGGACTGATGAATGGGGTCGGCCGTCGTCGGTGATTTAGAGCAGAGTTCGGAGTTCGAGCCTCTCGTGGTCCGTCCACCGTCACCTGCAATCATTTTCACGTTTTACTTCGGAAAAGTAACTGAAAAGGTGTCGATATAATTCGGAGCGTGTCCGGGAACGTTCTATTCAGTTATTTTTTCCCTTCCTTTCATTTTGCGCACAAAAGTTAATGGTTTTACTAGATTTAGGCCACGAGCCAATTCCACCTCGAAATGGGCTTCGAAACCTCTTTGCATTTAGTGCTTTCTGTTGAGATTTCCATCGCGGACTTCATAAATGTGACAATAAACCTGAGATAACTTACTCAAGAGAGAAACATACCTTTATAGCTTTGCTCACCATAGCAATCATCATTGGCTGCGTGTATACACATATGGTGAGGTGGAAATTCTTACCTGGAAAGAGCAATCATTGTATTATCATAACATAAGAGAACTGTTCGTATATATGTATGTATTTGGCATTTCAGAATTGGCATTCGTTATCAGAACCGATCAATTTGAAAGGCCGTATAAGGTGTCGTAACTGCGAACTGCAGAAAGTGTAATACTTTCAGAGGAACAAAGGTTTACTAATTTTTTGCTGCGCAAGAGCTCTTTTATAACTCAACGAAATTTGGAGTGGTTGAGTGAAATATTTCGAAAACTCATCTTAGCTTGTATTCAAAGCTTCGTAATGAGGAATCAGGAAGAGCTACCAAAGAAGTACTTCTATAGGAAAAAGAACTGATTCCTAACCTGAAAAGCACAACTCAAAGAGTATTCGCTACGTCCTTCAAATTTGGTGTTTGATAATATCACGAAGCAGAACGGAACGGACAGAACTTTCTTGACAACCAAAAAATAAGAGGAAAAAGCGTCGAGCGGCTCAAGAATGTTTTTATGAGAATGTGAAGTCATCTTGCGAGTTTCTCTCAAATTTCTCTAGTGTTCACCAGCCTTTCTCTTTAGAAGTAACCCCCGATGAGTGGGGTGAGTTTCTGGACGTTGTGGATGCGGTTTTCGCAACGTCGTTATCGTATCGCATCTGGTGGATAGCTTGTGGACAGATCTGCGTCGCGGCCGACACGGTCCTCGACGTCGTCACCGCCGAGGTGCGAGATAAGCATCGAGCATTCATCTCTCACCATGTCGCCCACAAATCTTTCGTCCATATTTCGCACTGATACATGCCGATAATGACAAGGAACACGGTCAGCGGGTGACCTTCTTCGACCCCATCCATCCCCACCCCTCCTTTTTGGCTCGTCCGCCGCCGACATCGCCCGCTATTGTTCCTCGGCACTAGAACTTTGCGCCAATGAGAAGCGGAACTGTTAATGTGTGGACAAAGCTCTGACCCCTTACCTTTTTGTCAGCTGCAACTGCAGGCCGTAGGAGAGCCGGTTTCGCACAAAACATGGCATGTCAACAGGTTTGTGCCTTTGCACATCAATACAGTTTCCGCACAATTCACGCTACAGTAGAAATCGTTTACCTAAGAAGGAAAGAATACCGAAGAAACGGCTAATCCTGTCAGAAGTAAGCTGAATAAGTTCGTTGAAGCAAAGTTAAAGTTAGAGTAAACCCTCTTGCCGTCACCATGCGGAGAATGTAGAAAACGCAACAAAACCACTATTTCGAGGCTGGTTCCCGCTGTTCGCCGCGGGAGATATGAATCTCGAGATGAGCACCGCTGTGGTTGGCCTAGATTGCCTGACAATGTAGATTGAAGCGGGGCGACTGAAACAACCGCGACAGCGGTGGTAACCGAATTTCGACGATGATGGAAGACCAACAAGGAAAGATACGAAACCCATCGGTGAAAGGGAATGGTGATTGGTGATCTTAACCATCACTCGCTTCGGAAACCTCAGGAAGACTCGCGGAGAAAGATAACGCGAATGAAAGGAACAAATCACCGTTGGTTCGGTTCAAGATCATGGTTAATTATAATTTTCGAAGACCCAATGGATTACTTTCAGATGCTTCTTGTGGAGGGGGAAACTTGTAGGTAGATATTCAGCCGCAGATAACCAATGGAGTGAACTTCAACAATTATTTTCGGGTAAAAGAGAGCAGAAAGCCTCGCAAGATGACAAGACCGGTAGACACAAACGATGAAGCAAGTTGAATCCAATCAGGAGTAGAGATACTGGAAAGGTATAAGGGCCGATTCATACTCGGCAGCAAAGCGGTGTGGCACGTGAGTGGATCTTCCTCTAAAGCTTCTTTGCGCATTCCTGGTGAGTTCCGTTTTCCACGCGGCACACTACACAACCTAGACGGGATCCATTTCAATTTCAGAGTGTCTTTGAGTGTTCCGTTATGGTAGCAAAATATTGGAAAACTACCGTACTGGTGTCCGCTGCAATGCTGCACTCTGTTTTGTACTTAATCACTACTATGCTGTGAAGTGTAAAAGGGCTTTTGGCAATGATTACCAGTGCTGCTGCTGAGCTCTAACAATAAGTTGAGGCCGCTTCATTCGATTATTACAGTAATACAGTAATGGTGACGGATAGGCACGTGCCACAAGCTCGACAGCCGCGCAGAAGTGGCAGCGCTTCTGCCTCAAGATCTGCCGCTGAGGACGTGGAGTCACGTCTGTGAGATTTTTACGTACCACACCTTATTGTACGACGGCGCTAAGGGGTTTTGCGAGAATACGCTCACCATGCGTGTTACTGATTTACTTTGGTTTTACTACAACAGTTGAGAGTGAGGAGCCTTACTTGCTTGGGAATGCTGCCTGCAGCAAGGTTCCTGTTGATCAGTTGATGAATCAAAGACGGAAACCCCCGAAGAACAGCTCAGTTCATGCTTTTCAACTGACGCATGGTGTTCCATGTAGTGAAAAGCAATTTTTAAACAGTAGCAGGTAAATGTCGTGGTTGTAGAAAGGGACCGATTCACGCCCCTCATTGTCGGACGACGACCTGCCACAGCGGTGGCTGTAGCGGCATGCGACCACGAGCGCGCACTGATCATTATCTATTACCAGCGAACATTATTTCCACGCGCAAAAACGCTGTTTACGTCCAGATTACGGTAGAGACGAAAGAGGCGGGACAGGCGATGAGGAGGCGACAGACGGAGACCCGACCGTCCCCTTCACCGTCGGATCGGGGTAATTTGAACGCCGAAAAACGCCTCCGATGTGCTGTGATGACGAGAAAGTGCCGGTACTGGAACCGAGGTGGTGGAACTCATGATGTTTGAAACAAAGAGGTGTCACGGTAATTTCATGGCAGTTTGGCGGTGGTCAGTTCAGGCGGTCGTGTATCACCGTCGGATTTCCGATCTGCGAATGTTCCGGAAATGGAGTGAAGTCAATGTATTTCGCTCACTGAACACTTACAGACCATCATACACCGAGGGAGGTGAGCAAACATGCTTCTTAAGTGGAGTGGGAAGCATTCTTATTAGGCGAGATTAGGAGAGATTTGGAGAATTCTAACTGAATTAGAATTCAAGTGATAAGTCCAAGAGAGGGATCAATGCAGAATATGTAAGTACAGGATAGTCCGGAAGGTTAGTCGCAACAGCACTATCCCTAGTATTGTCAATAGAAAAATTCGAAAGCAGTAAACTGAGTTCGAGGTGAAAAAGTCAGCAAAGTCCACGACTTCCATCCAGATTAGCGTTCAAAGGACTTAGCCGAGAAAGGTAGTGCAGACAAAAACTATTAATCGGCTAATTTGACTAACTTATTCTTTTCAAACGCAAAATTTTCACAAATTCTGAGTGTTTTGTTAAGTAGACACAGTGACACTGACAGGTAAACATTATTACGACAGGCCTGCACAGGTTTTATTTCTTTTAGATGGTTTGTGAATACCAGAAGTTTTGAAGTATTTGATACCGGAAATTGAGACGGATTTTAGCGGTTCAAAAATGTCTCAATCCAATCAACAGCCCCATTTTTGAAAGCCAATATAGGACTATGTAGTCACCAACCTCGCCCACTTTTTCCAACGAATCGCAAGTCGCTGAACCGAGCCACCTGTCGAATCACCTTCGCAGTATCGTGACGTACCTCGCCGGAGGGCGTCTCGTCGTTTCCAGCGGCGACGGTTACTGTAATAGACATCATTCGTAGACGTACCGTATATTAGCCAGCCGCCATAAACATAGCAAACTAATGCGCCTAAAGCGATCACGTCTGCTTAGTGACGACCATCTTCCGCTGCCACCATCACACAGCAGCAAGTTTCGGTGTAATCAGCCTCATCGTTCCCTCACTGGGGTTGGGGAAGTGGAAGTGGAATCAGTCGCGGTAGGTGTGTGCCGTTGCCCCCGCACTACTGGAAACGGGTCCATAGGCCGCAATGCGACCGAGCACCTGCTGCAGGTGGAAAAGAACCGTCGAACGCCTTGTCGGACGACATCTTTTTTCGAGCGTTTTGAGCGGTTTACAGTGGTCGTGAGGCAGCTAGATGGGATGATGTGAGGAGCGGCTGAGCGGCAAGTTCCTTGGAAAACCTCTAGCGCGACCATCGGTCGATAAGAATAAACTCGGATCTGAACTGATGATCCTGGCCGATAACCATCCGCCGTTTGGCTGTCGCCGCCATTGAATCGCAGATGCTGCGGGCTTGTCTACGTAAAATAATTAATTAATCCCTTACAATACTTATTTGTGGCTGGATAGAATATGCAATTCGTATGTTACGCACCCACATCTGCGCGGGTACGACGAATGTTCAGCTGGTATGGCCACCGTCCTAACAAGTCAGGTCGATTCTAACGACGAAATTCGACAAGCTGGCATTTTATATGTAGAAAACATGAGAATAGATACAGAGAATATATGAGAATAAAATAAATATGAAATATGAAAATATGCAAACGTTGATATGTAGCTCTACCATCAAGAGTAAATTTCGCGTGAGGATTGAAAAACGAGGTGAAAAATGACGATGCTCAACATTTGATATTCCGGATTTGCGCCCGAAAGGCATGGAAAACGTCGACCGATTGAACTGATAGGATTACTGTATCTCTTCAGATTTTCATGTGCCAAATTGAACGGGTTACATATTTCGGAAGGCTCCAGTTACTCTATGGCGTAACAACCTTATATACGGGCTGATAAAAACGTAACCACCGGGAAGTCAAGAAGGCTAGTGCAACTTCCATCTCATTTGGTATGTAAAGAGGAAAGGGAAAGGAGGACCAATCGAAGCCTGATTTCAGACTATGACTTCATCTCACTATAACTCTGTAATTGCAGCAGTCTGTCGTCCAGTTCAATGTTAAGCTGAATGTATTTGTACCTTATATAAGAAATATGTGAATGAATCCTTCACAACAGCCATACGTCTGAAATGGCTTCACATCATGTAGTCTCAAGCACTTTTTTGATTTGTCGTACTCTTTGTTTACCATTTTAATGGTCTTCGTGTTGTTAGAGGGCCCGCGTGTTAGAGACCAACGAATACGACTAATGTAACTAAAGCCGACCACAATGATTTGGATGTGAGGTGAGCTTAACTTCCGCATAGTTGCGAGTTGTGGATGGAAACGTTTGAAGGAAGAACTGAGTTACTAAGTTGCTATATCACCCGCTGGTTCTGGTATGGAATCTGATCATTCCGCACACTTTATACATACCTATTGAGCCCTCACCAACACCCCCACCAAATTCTTGTTCACAATGCCACCTACGCTATCCATCAAAGCACACCGCACTTTTTTCTAAAGTCGAAACAACTCGTGTGCGGAGAGACGTAGCGTTTCCGATCTATGTAGATGATAACCGAATCCAGTTATGCGGACTGGGTGCGTGAGAAAGGCAACCACCGTGACGATCAATTATCGACAGCTTCCTCTGATTGATCTGAGGTAAATACTATGATTAAACTTAAACCAAGCTGGATAGTTTTCATCTCTCCTAGGAACAGGCAATGTGCTGGAGTTTCCTGGAAGTTTATATGTATACATATGATGTATGGTGTACGCTGAATTTATCTTCGAAAGTTTTCTGAAATATGACCACATTATTTCTCAAATACCTGCGACTGCTGCGCTTAATGGTGTCGAAATGTGACGATAAAAATATATTTTGGGAAAGGGAGAGGAAGCCCCTTGTAGGAGTTCGGCTGCAAACCAAATGTAACAGTGCAGAGCTTGACGGTCTCTAAATGTGATAATATAAAGATATAATAGGGAGGCCATTTTGAAGGGGATTCGCTGAATGAAGATGAAGATAAGCCGAGACAAAATGTTGATACAGCATGAAACAGAAAGTTAGAGCTTAAGGGATAGAAGCGTCACGGTGACTCGCAGTATGACCTAACGATAAGTGATACCGAAACATGTGGCGAAAACTGAAATTTCTCCTGATAGAACAAATCCGAGACCGAAATTAACAACGAACGTTACACCGAAACTTCCACAGTACTGGAAAGGATGATATTTTAAATTCGTTAGTTAGAATTTTGGTTAGGCTCATAGCTCTCCCAAAGTATCGATAGAAGTCATTTGCCGTCAGGTTAACGGCTGGTATAGAAAACCAACTAATACGTCCAGAAAGAACTAAAAAAAGAGACTTAACTCGACCCTAAAGATCAGTATGAGAACTGAGCTTAATTTCCATGTAATACGACTACCGATGGATACGCTGGAAGAAGTAGAGCAGTGTTTCCAACCTGCCATATTATCCGCATGTTGCGGAATCTGGTATTCTGATCGCTCCAAGTATTTTATTCCTACTGGAGCCTTCATCAACTACCCCCACCAAATTCTTGGTTATAACGCCAGTCACTTGCAGCAGTTGCCAGTTCTAGATGCTACTCATTCTCCCTACCTTTATCGATAACATGACTGTTTTTGTTAATGACGCGTTATTTTATTCTGTAGTATCCATTACAAATGATCACGAACACCGTTTGGTTTGTCAAAGTAATTATTAGTTGATAATGAAGTACGCATGCCGTTTAATAAATATAAATATACGTGACGTCATTAATAAAAATAAACGCCCGTGCAGAAATCTCCTCCTATATGTTGGACGATGACGGTATATCACCCGATAATTGCCTTCACACAAAGAATGCGGACCTTTTGGTCCGAGAAGCCATTTTCAACGAGGACATGACTCACCAAGGGTGCCGTCCGGAACCGGAGAGGTGATCAGCACAGTGAACGGCGACGGCAACGACTTATTAGAACGATGATGTTCGGGCAGCTTTGTGTAGAAGATATTTGGGCTGCTCGACTTCTAAACACGAAGGCGTCTCAATGTAAAGAATATAATCGAATAGTGCTTCCGAGAAAGGTATGGTTTCAAAAACCTATGAGAAAAATCGAAAGAATCAACCAAAGAAAAAAATCAAACTGACCAGTAACGGGGTTTTGTTGGCATGCAGAAATTCGTGTACGTTGTGGTACACACTCATAACCTGATTTGACTTCAGCTTCTGGAAAGAAAGCGGATCAATAATAATCGATAAACAGTGAACGCTAAGACTCGAGAACAGTATATAGCTTAGATAGAGTATGTAATACACATAAAATGGAGCATTAATGCAGCGAGGAGGGTTAAAACAGAGGATCGAGAATTAGCGGTAAAATGAGAATTATGAATCTGAGGATGTCGCTGCGATGTCGATACCCTCAGATGAAACGATCCTCCCTCCCTTGGTTCAGTTCTTTGTTAGTTTCCCTTTTAAAACCTCTAACTGAAATCATATTGGAGAACAAATTTGAACCCTACCAAATTGTTTGCGGAGGGCTGAGACGCAAAAGTAAATTAAAATGCAGCGACGAGCTTAGGCAAAACCCGCATTTTCGCATATCCTTCGAGTACAGACTCAGATATATTTTATAATTTTTCACCTCTCTTACCTCCTCTAGGAGACCACCCCGGAGATATTAACACACGTTCTTCTCCTATCATTTTCAAAAGTGGTGCACACACTTACCTCAAATTTGCACACCGAAAATTCGGAAACTCTACCAAATAGTTTACTGTGGAATGGTTATATTGCTTAGTTTTAGGTATTTCTGCAATTTTTTTGGTTGGTAACCAATTATGGCTAATGTTTCCCATCATCAGGAAGTTCAGTACAAGTTAAAAGTTAGGACATTCTCAAAGCCAGTCAACGAGGTTTGTTATCGCAGGTGGAATGCTCCGGCAACGATGACAAGGTAAGGAATTCAGCGGACAAAAATGCACATCTACGAATTTCCACGAATTCCAGATATTCGTGTCATAGCAGAAGTCACGTGAAAATCGACCAACCATTCACACGGCACATGTCGTTCACATAGAGTTATGTAGAGTAGAATATTTGGTGACTCATGCAATTCTTCAGCGTTGAAATATTTTAGAAGACAACTGTTGGACGCTGTTTCGCAGAAATCTGCTATTTTCAGATAAGAAAGCATAGCATAAAGCACAAAATAGTCAACATTAAACATAGGTGAATGGTTACAGTACAAAATATAAATACACATGTAGGCTCAATGACAAGGGCAACTTACGATATATACGCGTTTTGCTTGGCATGAGCTGCATCTAACACAATCACGGCCAGCGATCGGTCGTCGCCCGTGGCTGCCCAAGCCTTCTATGCCTTCGGGATCGGATAATTTGCTACCAGACTCGTTTAGTAAGGTAAACACACTGATTTTGTGTATCGGCTGGCCCCCCTCAAGCCATTGTGTAGGCCACATACGCATTCACAATCCCTCTGCGATTTTGAATGGGGTTCGAATGCGTGGCGCGCTTTTAAACGACACAACGACACTTTAGCTTTTACCTTCATAAATAGTGAAACTACATGCTGGTTTCGATTCTTCCCTCAGATGTCTAGCGAAAACAACAACGCACGGGAACAAGCTGAGCCGTGAAACGAGCACAGTTACACAGGCAGCAGTTAATCTCAACGAAGTACCGTAGATATGAGAAAAGTTACTAATTGATACTTCTTCCCAAAATTCGAATTCCTCGTGGAACGCAGAAGCTGGTGAACTCTCGCATAGATCTTTAATATTTGGCTTGGGAACGCTGTATCGCCTACGATGCTTGCGAATCCCAGCTATTCAGAAACTTCGAGACCACACAGTGTACATTTTGACCTGAGCTTCTTCACGAGGAAGCGGAATGAAATCATGAACAGCAAAATTGTGAAAATCAAACGAAAAGTGGTGAGAAGACGTTCTATATGAGAAGCAGAACCTGATATGCCGTTAAAATGATGACACATAATTTATTTTTGATAATAATTTAACGCTTAACAGTTAGAAACCGAAGCCATACAGTCATAAAATGACTTCTGTTCCAAAATCATTTGATTTTTCATCTTTTTTTCCCAAAGGCAGCGGAGAGGAAAGACAGATGGAAAGTATCACTAACAGCGTTCGATAGCATGAAATGGGACAGACGAAAACAAAAAAAAATAATGAAATACGTTCAGTTCCCCCTCTAAATCACCTACAGATGTACAGTAACGGTAAACGAAAGAAGGGATGAATGATTTGGCAAGAGATGGAGAAGATAAACCTGAGCTGTCAGTGATGATCGCAACCAGAGGCATATTTGCTGCTCAAATTACCGTCAGTCAGCCACTCCTCTCCGGCTGCCTACCGTAGTTGCTGGCGCTTTATCGCGGTTAGGTTGTAAATACGGAGCAGTTTAACGGCGATGGGCGTCCGTCCGCTGATAGAAAAACCACGAATAAGCATGTTGTCGTCGTGCCGAACGGGCACAGAATGCGTTCGCGTTATCTACCGATCGCCTGGCTGGCTGGTGACGGCTGGTCGCCTGAATGGCTGCTGCTGCTGCTGAACATTGCTGTTTATGTGCGGCCGGCTGAGCGAAATGTCGAAATAGGTTCCGTATTTAGCAGAACACAATGCTGGGCAACAAACTCTCAGAGAATGGACTGACAAGTAATTTATACTCGGCGTCGAAGCAGTGCAGAAACGTGCAGATGTAGGGCAGAGGCGCAGGTAGGGCAGCTAGGCTCTAAACTTGACAGGTGAGGCATTTGGAAGCAGTTTCATAATATTCAGGGCAAAGTCTGATTCAGGGCAGTCTTGTGCAGCTCAAGCAGAACATTCTGGCAGCTATGGGTGCTACCTCACTGGACCTTACGGTGAACCTCACTAGTCCATTCCGTCAAGCCTCTGAAGGAGGCGAGAAGGGCTAAGCTTCAAAAAAGTGTTCACGTCAATCTTAGCTGAGCTGTAGAAATCTGCCTTTTTGCAAGATTCATCGAAAGCCGGACGTGGATTGAATTTGTCAAAAGTTCGTAACCTCCGAATGGTCCCATTGCGATCGTGGGCTGTGAACGAGTGTCGCGCTATCGTGTACACCTTCGTGAATCACGTTCCTCTCCGACCTCTGAAGGAGGCGATCCTCCTTACTGTACTCATTCAGTTGTCCATACGTGTACCTGAGATGTAAAGGGTAAAGGTGAAGAAATGCCCAATAAGTTCACGAAGGGTGTGGCATGCCTTCCCCTTCTACCTAAAATCGTAGGGATGTAGTAAATGCGTGTTTGGTCTGTACAAAGACTTGTGGTGATCAGCGGTGGTCCAAGTGAGGTAGCACTTCACAACCCGGAGAATTGAAAGGTAGCCCGGACGAGGTTCCATCGCTCGAGCGCACGAGTGTCACCAGCGCCTCTAACCACTGCATCACACGCGACAAAAGACTTTCTTTAAGCGATGATTGCAAAATGAAGGACGAATAAGTCTTTTCTGGGTAAACGCATCTTTCCTACGTGACCGCCCCTGGATGGAGGAGATATCATGGGAGGTTAAAAATTCTCAGAGACACACTCCGTCAACGCCAGACCGGGCGATACGGTATCGTCGAGGTTCAAAAAAGCGCAGCCGTCACGAGCTGATGTCGTAAGTGCAAACCGCGCATGTGTAGTATGACATGTGAGGGAGCTTGTCAGTTTAAAACTGTCAGAACCTGTACACCTTCGCGATCAGGTGAGGATTGCTGAATTCCATTACCTTTTCCCCCAATTAGCAAAACTACTGTACCTGACGGTTTTTTGCTTCTTGGCCTCTAGTCCTTAGCATTGAAGGGCAGAAATGTAAGGTTTATCGTTTGAATTAGAACTATGTTTACGGACGCGCCGAATGAAGCTCACTCAATCTCTTCAATGGACACACCTCGGGGTAGGGGCGAGGGTGATTAGTTACTAAACTGCGGGTTACGGGTAAATTATCGCTCATAAGAAGCACTCATGTAGAAGTCTGCAGAAATATGTAGGTTTGACATAGTCGGCATCTACGTCTGAAGAAAATGGATTATGACATCATGGTGTGATGGAGAAAAAGTATTAAGCTGAGTAAGGAATCGCGAATCAGGCAGGTTCTACCTTAAGAGCACCTCATTTGGGAACAGCTAAATGCCTACAAGCTTCAGCTTCCAAATTTTCATACAGATTTTCGATCACGATCCTCCTCGGCCAGAACTGTGATATCTTACAGATGCAGGAACGAAACAAAGCAACGAAGCAGGTGCAGCTTCCTCGGGGGGATGTCACTGTGTCTTCACCTGGATATGGCTCAGAGATGGGAGTTTTGCGTCCAAGGCAGAGCATAAAAACACTTACATGCAAAAAGTATTACTAAAAAAAAGCTCATTCGACGTTAAGCGTGTGAGCATCGCTTCCTTCGGAAAGCATATGAGAGGTCACACCTTGTAAAGATTTCCTTGTCGTATCTTGGACAGGAATACCATTACTGAGCTGTGCCTGGTTTGCAGCTATCCAGTCGAACTCTACCACTGATAACTTCGCTTCAATGAAGGCGGATAGGGCGAAACGAAAGCCAATAAATTCCACGACGTTTCTCCGGCTGAGCTATTCACAATACAGTTCGTTATACCCAGATTAATGGAATGTCGATCGTGGAGAATAACTTCGACTTGCTACAAGAGGATACCGATCGAAACTTGATAGCAGACAGGTGAAATTATCGGAAACGTCAAATGTCGGAAATCGTTGAGTGATTGAGATTCAGAACGAGGGTGAGGTACGACCTCAAAGATAACCGCAGCCGTTCGATGCGGGAGAACACGGCGGATGCGGCGATGTGCGGCGATAGGCGACCATGATACAGCACCGGTGGTGGAAGCGCCGCCCAGACGAGCAGCAGCGGTCTAGATAGGCATCGCCTCCTACACCGCATCGCCCATCTTCAACACACCGTTGCCGCGGGGACTCCCAACCAAGGAACAACCCAGTGCAAACTGAAACACTCGTCGGGATGCGATACAAAGCATCGTCTCTCCTGCGATACAGGGAAGCAAGGGATCCACTTCACACCTACTTCTAGTGACCTTTGTTGTGATCCGAAAAAACGCGGTGATACGATCAAAATTCCATGATAGTAGTAAAAATGCTCCCAGCATAACTGGCTGAATGCCAAATCCGGCTCAGCGGCTCAAGCTGTTATTACGGTTGGGTACTGGAGCCTCTGGCTTAAGGAAAATGATGGGGGAACGCAGGAGGGCCATCGGCTCTGTGATGTAGTGATCTAACATCACGGTGCCGCAGACCGGCCCGAGGCGCGGGTTCGAATCATGCCTGTGCCGCGATTTTTGCAATGATCGTAGTCTCTTCCCTACAAAATCAAAGAATACTCAGCCTACGCAGATGTGCCGCCATTCGCACAATTATTATATTAGATTGTCCCATATGAAATGATCAATGCGCAGTTACATATTCTTTGGAGTTATTACGAAGCTATACCTATTGTAGGGAAAGCACGCTAACAGATGAATGACCAGGCCGGTGTTACCTGAGAAGATGGTTGATCTCGCACAGGGTGGTCAAGCTTCCGCCCTTCCAGGTTCGGCTAAATGAGTACCAGAATTGCCCGGGATTGTGAATACACTGATCCGAACAGCGGAGGATCCTTGCAAATCACTGACCTTTGCAGGCTCCTGAACGAAACCTGCAGAGAACAGCAATTTTTGCAGTAAAGGGGATTGGGGACATCTGTGAATGCGAGCTCCATAGCCATCACGAGCTCGCGATTAAGTATCTTATGGCTGGCAAGTACCTACATCAAATTACACCGCCTCGAATTTGTAGCTGAATAGTATAGTTGTGCTCGAATGAATATTCGAACGTTCGAATTCGAGTAATTCTATTCGAAATCGAATATTCGAATTCGAACATTCGAAAAAACGCGATTTTCGAATGTATTCGAATTCGAATGCTCGAAAAATCGCGATTTTCGAATGTATTCGAATTCGAATGCTCGAAAAATCGCGATTTTCGAATGTATTCGAATTCGAATGCTCGAAAAAACGCGATTTTCGAATGTATTCGAGTTCGAATGCTCGAAACATTCGTGTTCGAATGCTCAAATTCGGATGCTCGAAACATTCGCATTCGAACGTTCGATTGCAGCGAAATCTGCGTTCTATCGCAGATCTACTGCGAAATCTGCGATCTTAAGTGTTTGGGTTATTCAATCAGTTTATCCCAATGTGGGTGATCACACAAAGTGTTTGGGTTATTCAATCAGTTTATCCCAATGTGGGTGATCTTGTTTATGTTAGTCAAACAAAATTCGGACATCAAGCGAGGCGGGTAAGAGGGCCACGGACAGGCAGGTAACGGCACTTGCCATCAATAGGGTGTACCAACGTATAAACTTGTATTGGCGAAGTTCTATGAAGGACGAACAACTTTGATGGCTTAAGATAAAGGACGCTTAATCCAGAACACGTCTAAGCTGGGCCTACGCTCCGAAAATTCTTCAAGCTACTCAGTACGGCAAAAAAGGAAGTTTGAGGTTGCAAATGCATTGGTGGTTTAATGAGGACGTAAAAAGTCTAACATACCGAAGTGTCCGTTGAGGCATAAAGAGCATCAAATCTCGGGTAGTTGTAGAAAACATGGAGAGGTGGAGGGATGAATCAAATGGGCAACGTTAAATCCATAAAATCACGCGAAGGTAGCCGTTGACAAGGTCGAAAACAATCTGTGGAGGGGTATTTTACACTGCCTCCCAGTTCTAGCAGACATTCCACAAAGATAACATGGTATTGATCAGATCACGGCAAAATTGCATTTTGACTATTTTGTTTGTTCACAATGTGTGGTATACTATTAGGTCGTTAAGTATGAAATGGCCGATTTTGCAAGCTTTACGTTTCAAGGCTAATACATAGGCATGTTAGCTTGTGGGCTCCTGGTTTTTCCTTCTATTGTGAAGGTACGTTCCTGAGATTTCAACAACCCATGTTGGTTTTCAGTGCTGCCTCCGAATTCAGGCTGTGCAGGAGGTTTTCGGAGCCGTGGAAAAATCCAAAATTCGTGTTGTTTTCAAATACGACTTGCGTCGTGGAAGCAGTGCACCACAGGCCGTCCGGAACATTAATGAGGTATTCGGTGAGGATGCCGCTAGTGAACGCACAGTACGTCGCTGGTTTGAAAATTTCCGCTCTGGAGATTTTAATCTCGAAAGTGAGCCTCGTGGAAGACCTGGATCCAAGGTGAAGAACACAGCTTTGAAAGCGGCAGTCGAAAGTGACAACAGTCAAATTACTCGCGAGTTAGCAGCAGGCTTCGGTCTACCTGTACCCACAATACTGGAGCATTTGAAGCAAAATAGCGAAGCGGAAAAATTCGATCAGTGAGTCCCTCACGAAGTGAACGAGCAGCAAAAGTATTGTCGCTTCGACGCTTGGCTTTCACTTCTTTTTCGACACAGATCTTAACCACTTTAACATCGCATCGTTACTTGTGATGAAAAGTGGACTCTGTACGACAATCGCATGGGCTCAGTACGATGGTTGGACAAGGATGAGGTCCCCAAACATAGCGTAAAGCCCAAAATACACCAACAAAAGTTGATGATCTCTGTTTGGTGGTCTATCTATGGAGTCATCCATTACAACTTTACGAGTCCTAGCACATCGATAATAGCGGACGTGTACTGTAACGAGTTGGATGCTACGACGGGAAAGCTTGCGTTAAAGCACCCGAGATTGGTCTACAGAGGCAAGCCAATGCTCCTGCATGTCAACGCAAGACCACATGTCGCACGAACAACGTATCATAAATTGCAGGAGTTGCTCATGAAGGTTCTCATTCACTCACCTTGTTCCCCAGATCTTTCCCCAACTGACTACCATATGTTTAGGACATTAGACCACTTCTTACAAGATAAACAATTCGGTTCTAAAGAGGATGTGGAAAATGCCTTCCGTGAATCAATTGTTTCTCGTACTTCAGGTTTCTATGCGTCCGGCAGTAACAAGTTACCAATAAAATGGCAGAAGTGTGTTGACTGTTTTGGTGAAAATTTTGATTGATTATAGAGCTGTTTGTTGGTGAAATAGTAAAGCAAAGTTTCGACACGATATCGGCCATTTCATACTTAACGACCTAATAAACTTTACTTCCGAAGTTCGGTAAACGCACTGCGATATGGTCATTTCGGGGCGAAATCGTGGCAAGCTTGCACAACTGATTGTGTCTTAAGTCTGAAAATTTGTGCAGGGTACATGGAGCAATCCATTCCATCTACTTGTCCGTAGATTTCCATTTTCTAGTGCTTTTCCTTTCTAGTTGCTTTAAGCAGTGCTTACATTATTGGGACACCCTGTATTTGCTTTGATGAGATCTTCCCTCGCGAAACGCAAGTTCTGTCCGAATGGATATTCGAACATTCGAAATCGAATATTCGAATTCGAACGTTCGAAAAAACGCGATTTTCGAATGTATTCGAATTCGAATGCTCGAAAAATCGCGATTTTCGAATGTATTCGAATTCGAATGCTCGAAAAATCGCGATTTTCGAATGTATTCGAATTCGAATGCTCGAAAAATCGCGATTTTCGAATGTACTCGAATTCGAATGCTCGAAAAATCGCGATTTTCGAATGACATTCGAATTCGAACGTTCGAAAATCGTCGATATTCGAATATATTCGATTATTCGAAATTTTTGGGAGAGCACAACTATACTGAATAGCTGAGGAAAAATGGGACAGGTTCGAATGAACTGAGGTGAGAGCTCACGGGTGATAAATGACTGTGAACCTTGAAAGCAAAACCAGAAAGCCTCTTCGACTTTCAGCTAACTAGAACGTTCATTGCAGGAAGCGACGAGTGTGATGACTCTTGTCCTGAGGGGGAGTGCTCCTTGTGAATGGCGTAACTGTAATGCTTCACCACAGCGGTATTTGTTCGGTCCTGTTCAATGTGCAAGACTTCAATAAAATATAGTTTTAACAATGACTAGTCATCGCTTAGCTCTTGGAAAGTCAGTGTGCACTGATAAGACTCCTTCGCTGATTTACTGATGAGATCTGTCGATTATTCGACTACAGATGCCCGGCCATTGAACTCAATGAGGAGGAAACCAGCAAACCACCCGATCGATGAAGGATAGCACGGCTTCGGGCACACGACTCCACTACCTCCCTTTCACTTCGATCCATGCTGTCTGTCTACCAAAGATACTTTTGATTTCTATATCATATGCTCATCACTATTATTGCCTAATAAACCTAGTAATACAAGATCTACACTATTCTGAGCGCAAGGACTGTTTGGAACTTGCTGTATCATTGATTCAGATTTTTTCTACTATTGGAGCCAAAGGATTGTTTGGCGTTTATAGCGGGGGGCCACTCACAGATCTGCGTTACACGGCGACACCTACCAACAAGTGGAAGTAGTTGGGGGCGGAGTTCGAGCGCCATTGATCTATCGATCGATTTGGGCAGTATAAAAGGGCGCGCAACCGAAGCACCGGTAATTTTTTCGCAACCACACACATAGTGCACCGATCTCCTCTCCGCTCATCTTTACTATCCTCATTTTTGCTTTTATAATAAATTCTTGACATTCTATGCATGCATCCATTGGACTTGGTGGCCAAGCCACCATCTCGTACAGGGCCCTGGCTCTCTATTCGGTCAGACGCCTTACGTTGTGATCGTCTCATCCCCTTCATACGCGGCGGGAGGTACAATATGTTTTGGGACAACACCAGTTCGAGACTGAGGGATCCCGAGTTATATATGGCGGCGCTTATAAGAATGGCGCAACACCTTCGCTACTCAGGAGCGTGTGTGACAGGCTGCTTTCTGGCGACTTTAATCGCCTTCGCACAAATCTCGGAGTCGACGGCCATTTCAACTTCGATGTCCCGCTGAACGGTTGGTATACTGGCGCCGAATTTACGATACCAAGGTCCAGATTCAGACCCTCATTAGTATTCTAGCTACCAATATTCCAATCATGCAGAAACAGATGAAGTGCTGCTGACACGGGCCATAAAGAGTGGCGAACGCTTTCGCGCGGGCGTTGCTCGGCATACTGCCACCGCAGGTGCCCTGCAAAGTGCCTTTAGTATAAGTCAGTTCCACCCCTTCATGGCTGGGGCGTCACTTGGCGTGAAAAACGATGCTGGAAGACTGCACATGAGACCCTCGGCGATATTATGCGGAGAAAGTCTTTTGGATAAGGAACGCGGACCTTTGGGCGAGGACGTGTCAGAGGTGTGAACGATCGTATTTGTAAATGGTAGGGTTCCTGGTTCTGAAGTTTCTAAATATATGATTGATGTCGATGATTACAAAATTAATACTCTGAGATGAACACTCACGTCGTTTCGCGCTCACAAGAGAAAGGAGCCTGGCAAGCCGGAAACCCGAGAAGGAACTGGAGAGCCGTGTCTCGTAATTCGTGGTGTCACAGAAAGCATAAGAACAGGGCTGCTGCCCGTTACAGAAATGAACAGAGGTCTGTTGTGCACAAGCTCAATACTATTGTTTTGTGAAGTATATGCAGTGGAAACATATTCTCTTTTCAGCTCCGACAAGTTGCGGGTGGAGTTCGAGCACCATTGATCTATTGATCGATTTGGCCAGTATAAAAAACCCGAAGCGCCGGGCAGTTCTTTCGCAACCACTCAATGCGCCGTTCTCCTCTCCACTCATCTTTTCTATCCGCACTTGTGCTTTTATAATAAATTCTTGGCATTCTATCCGTGTATCCACTGAACTAAGTTGTGGCGGGCAGGATGACCCGATATGACGCAGTTCGTTCTCGCTCTGACTCAAGGACTGCGGTTTGATAAGCATCATCGGCGCCTCGGCGAGATGAAGATTCGTGTCTCCACCATCACCACGCCACCTCATGCTAATCTACACAAATCATCTGTGGGGACGATGTGACGGCATGCGTTTGAAAGCGATCGGAATGGAGGAGCGTGGTGTATTTATCTTGGTGTCGCCCTCAGGAATAGGTTCCAAACTTTAAGTGTCTAACGATCTTCAAGTAACTCGATGGCGTAGCTGTCTGGCATCAAATTACCCTCGGTACGCGTGAGACATGGATTTGAAAGCCGTCAGTAAACTGCATTTACTTCTACTAACATAGCGTCGACTCGTAAAAAGGCAGTTTTAAAATAAACTATGTGAATAAGGTAATTCGAAAGGCTGCTTCCCTTTCAGTAAGTACCAAAGCATGAACCTTTTCCTGAGATGCGCTCTATCAAAACCTTCTGGAGAGCATTTAAAACGTTTCTGTGCTGTATGTGGTGACCCTTTTGATTCACAGCCGGACAGAGATATACAACAACTATAACACAACGCTCAAATTCCGAAGGCGCGCAGTGTAGTGGTAAGGGGCGCTACTGGCACTTGAAAGGTCTTGCGACTGTTTCTCCCCTGATCAAATTAAGCCTTTCATGCCTCTAGGCATGAAGGCTGTATCCCGTGCAGAACCGAATAGCAAACAATTCCACTGGAAGATACTGAACGCATGAGACTTCGTTGCCTCTTGGTCAATCCAGTAAGCAGAAGGTCGCTGGTTAGATTCTGGGATGATGCATCCGTTTTGGCTCTTGGTGGTCGTCCATGTGACTGTTCAGCAGGCACGATGACTACATATTCAATGTGTAGGGTCGGATAGCTAAAAGTTATCAGTGGAAGAAGCTGACTGTGGAGCGATGCTACTCCTCACTGCCAGACTTGTCTGAGAACGTAATGGCTCTGACTTGGTTTAGGACCCCGCAAATCTCTGTATAGGACAAATGCGCATTTGCAATGCATCTGCGATTCCGAATCTAACCCAAATGACGCGTCCTCAGGAGACTGATCAAGCTTTAACTTTGGTTTCACCATTGCTCGAATTCCGCAGTTCCACGTTATGTGACCAAATCGAACACCGGCTGCAGCCGCAGCAGTACGCATAATTCTCGTTCGTATCGCGCTGTTCCAGGGTGAGCAACCGCGACACCGACACGAACAGAGATAGCGCTTGGAAGGTGGTTGTAAAACGAGGCGATAAAACACACAACGCTTCTTGCTCTATTATTGTGTGTGTGGAGGGTGTAGGCCATAGCGCTTCGCTTGAACGACGCTGATAACCGTGTGCTTCTGGAGGGGCGGAAAAAGGAAGATGGGAGGCAGAGATCCTGGCTAGTGAACCCAAACGCAATTGATTACATAAAGACACAGGTAAGGAAGTTGGTGTTGATCAGTTCTCTGAGCACGTGCATTCGTGTTTCACTCAAAATCGTAAAGGCATAGTGAATGCGTATTTGGCCTATACAAAGTCAGTGACTTTACCTTCCCGGACAAACCAGTTTACCCGACCCCGGAGTGACGAAAGGTTTTGTTATCCCGGGCGGGATTGATCGCCCTGCCGTGCGAGTGTCAGTAGCGCCTCTTGCCACTGTGCCACGAGCGTTCCTAAGTGACCACATAGTTGTGAAAAATGAAGTAGGGTCGGCTGAACAGTGCTGCATCTAAAAGTCGACACTGCATAATTATTTTTCGATTGTAGTTTGGCTGGCTTTGGATGAAAGCATTTGTGTCGAAGACGAGTGTTAGCCGTTCAGATGTTTCTGAGGCATTTATCGAAACGATCAATCGAAGTGGGTCTACCTGGGTTCGGAAGTAACAAGTGACAAGTAAGTAACGTGAGAGGTGTGCATTTACACACGTTCTCCATCGTGTCGATTATTCTCGTGGAGTTGTGTCGTCGTCCATTTTCTTCGCAGTTCAATTTCTCTACAGCTTCGTTTACATTTTAGGGACCCCGCATTATTAATGATTTTCGACAGAATGAATATGTCGAGAGAGGCAAAATAGGAGCTCGAGAAAAGCTGAGCTCGTCGCAAGTACTAGGTGATGAAATCGAAAGAAGGAAGGTAAATGTCTCCGTATCCCGATAAGGGCAGAAAAAATAAATTCCAATGCAGCAGCAACGAGTAGGAACCACTAACTCTTAGCCACCAGGGTTGAAGTTGTATACTCTCGAACCTTGTCTTATGAACTGATAATAAAGCGAATAATGAAACTTCAATGAATCATTCATGCAGATGCCCCGAAAACTGGAAGAAAAATTAGTCTTAGGAAGAGATCGTAAGAATACTCATGAAGGAATCATGACTGTAGTTAGTTCTGCTCCATCCAGAGCTGGTACACCGGGTTTGCATTACTTTCACTCTCAAAGAACAGGCATCAATATATAAGCCTGGTTAGCTCAGTCGGTAGAGCATCAATCTGGGCCTAAATTCATGACGGGTATCGGCACAATATAACCGAGAATAAACCGCGGTCGGCGCGATTATTCGCATTCATGAACGCGCCGCGAAGTGAAATAGACCCGCGATATTCACCAAATGAACTCCGCGGCGCGTTCATGGATGTAAATAATCGCGCCGACAGGATTTATTCTCAGGTATATTGTGCCGATACCCGTCATGAATTTAGGTCCTGATTGTCGCTCGTCGCGCCACTCATCGGGACTTTGTTTTGCATTGTCGTACTGCTCACATGAACCCCTTAAGTTGTGCACTTAGTAATACGAAATACGTTGATTCCATTTCATATGATAGGAAAAAGGTGAGTTTGATGTAGCTGCCACCTAGGTAAGTGACTGATCACAACTCATTCACCTATTATCCTCACTGAGGTAGTGGATTCGACAGATCAATTCCAGCACTCTAGAACGACGCTGAGGTATGGGTTCTCGTTCTACTGCCGTAGGTTTTGAGCAAGGAATATTTCACCTCGACAGGTGTGATCAGCTAGAAGTGGTTTTAGCTTCTCCCCAATGTGGGCGAAGACGTAAACTGCTGAGAGAAGAAAACAAACAGAAAAGAATCAACGGCAACGGAAGAGAGCGTAAGGCGCGTGATCGTAGTTGATCGTGGTTGTGCCTGTTGATAACCTGAAATGGAGTGGTCAGCTGAGAACCGTTTTGAGAAATACGAAGACGAAGCGTGAAACAAACCTCACTATTATAAGGCTACAATTACGGTCATAGAGAGTAGAATTTCAGGTTTTCTCAACGGCAAAAATCCACGGTTGTGGTTGCTAATAAACGAGCATGGAGCGCGCTAAAATATTAATATTAATAAAATGCGATTGGATCCATCACGACTTCAGTGTAGTGGCCAGATCGTAGTTGATCGTGGTTGTGCCTGTTGATAACCTGAAATGGAGTGGTCAGAAGTAAATATTGTGTAACTCGTAACCGTTTTGAGTAAATACGAAGACGAAGCGTGACCCGCGGCGAAAGTCACGGCAAACCTCACTATTATAAGGCTACAATTACGGTCATAGAGAGTAGGCGGTAGTTTATTTCAGGTTTTCTCAAGAGAAGACAAAACGGAAGCTGAGCTTCGTAGCTCTGAATGAAAAATCCACTTCTGGTTGTGGTTGCTAATAAACGAGCATGGAGCGCGCTTACTATTAGTAAATATTAATATTAATAAAATGCGATTGGATCCATCACGACTTCAGAGGGCTCAGAACAACGCCACAGGGCCAACTCAAGAGAGGCTGTAGTGGCCAGAAACTACATTAGCCTAATTAAATTTTCAAAAATTGCATGGCACTTCGGTGCCAAATATGTTGCTTGCGATTTATCAAGGAACATCTGCACAATTACCAGGAGCGGGATGACCGAGAGGTTAAGAGCTTAGGCTCAAGATCTCACTGATCACGGTTCAATCCCGTCACAGGCAGGGCCCCTTGCCTAGCTCAGAAACAGCTGAAGAGGGTGTCGTTACCAGCGTCAGGCCCGTGTGACAGGTCGGCTGATGGATGAAAACTGTCACAATCACAAGACGGACGATGGTCGCATGCAAGGGAGCGGCGCTCAAGAACCTGCAATCGAGGACGATATGGCCACCCCACAAGGAGCTCAAGACTGAGACAATATGGCAGTGTGGTCATCGCAACAAAGCGGGAGCATCGCCAAGGAGAAAGAAGACGGAGCGACTATCATGAAAGACGTACCCCGTAACTGATCGGGATAAAAACGTTGTGGAATAAAATTTGCACAAGTACCATAAGAATTGTACAGAACATCGTGGCCTGGTTGGTGCTTTTCATAGTCTAGTAAAACCGAACCGACGAAACCGTTCCAACGTGGACTTCCGAGGCAAAAGTCGCTGAAGCGGAGCAAAATCCAATCTTTCCTACAACTACCGGGGCAAAAAAAACTAGAGGGCCTATAGAATGACTTGTCACTATATCAAGTCAGTGCTTTTACCTTCCCAGGAAAATCTAGTACCAATTTTCCGACCCCGGAGAGACGGAAAGCTCTGTTTGTCTGGTAAAGGATCAATCGCTCGACCGTGCGGGTGTCAGTGACGCCTCTTACGACTATACCACGCAGTCTCGCTGCAGGGGTAATGGGACATTCACATCAGTTTGCACTTTCTTGGGGGGGGGGGGGGGGGGGAATTTTAAGAGGCGGTCAGATAGCTAGAGAGAAACCGATTGTAGAACCACATTTTAAGCCCCTGAAGACTGAAGTTTGAAACATCAAGCCATAAATAAATTCTGATCCCTCTGCTACCATCGTTCGGCACGGCAGCACACAATTATAAGCTGACTAGGGAGGTTGCTCAGCGTGCTCCGAAGATTCACAATGAGACCCATATTGTTTTGTAGTGCATCTAATGGCGATTACAACGGTATGGTTTGTTTTTGCTAAATGCTAACGGATGGCCCAAAAAAGGCAAAAAACCTTGAAAACTAACCAGTGGCAAATGGGATTCTAGATCGCAAACACCAGAGATACCACCAGAATCGACCCAAATTCAAAAACAAATGTCAGATTCGTGATCAGCGCCCCAAATAACCCCTTTAGACAAAGTTTGAGCTAAATCGATGATTTTGACCTAATCAGCATAACGAGTGTTGAGTAGTTGTACGAAGGTCCACTAACCGAGAATATCTTTATTTGTTCCACTTTTTGGACTCTAATCAACACAGAGACTCCAATTTGAATGAGTTTCTTTGATTCTTCATCAAGATAGATCACTTGGGCTGTTGACAAATCTGCAATTCACAAATCTAACATCGACTTTTCCCATTGTGTCTGGCGTGAGCTTGCTAGGGTCCGTGGTAACAAAGTTGGGTAGTTGGATCTAATTCACCGATTTAGCCCCAACTTTGTCTACGGGGGTTATTCGGGGCGCTGATTGCGAATCTGACATTTGTTTCTGAATTTGGGGTCGATTTGGATTGGTTCCGGTAGATATGGGTCACATACATATGTACTAGAAGACATCGTCGTTTGTGCATGCTTTGTTGGCCGTACTCCTCCTAAACGCGATTCTATCGTGCAACTGCGACAAAATTCCAAAAGGCGCGTATTTTGGTATCTAGCGTAGGAAGGCAAAAGAAATGGACAGCAAAGGGACCGATCCACCGGCCATCAGATTGAGAGCCCTGCAAGCTATCCACTGAGCCACCATGATACGGTTCTTGCTAGTTAACAACTAGAAGTGCTCTCGCCACTAGTTTCTCGCCACTAGTTAGTGGTCAAGATTTCTTGCTTTTTTTCGGGCCATCCGTTTGCATTTAGCAAAAACAAACTATACCGTTGTAATCGCAATTTGATGGTCTACAAAACAGTATGGGTCTCGTTGTGAATCTTCGGAGCACGCTGAGCAACCTCCCTCGTGAGGTTTCAAGCAGACAAAACTTTGAGACCTCCACTTAAATGAGTCTGATGGTGAGGGTGCTCTTCGATAGGGGCAAAACACCGTGTAATGATCCGCTGACGCGAAACGCGACAACGAATCCGCTTATCAGTGGTGTTATCACTGCTGCTAAGGCGAAAATGTGTTGACCGCGAGAGTGTTCGCTCAGATGCCCAGCTCAAACTGCTGCTTCTAACCACGAAAGAATGCCGTGGATCGAACGAAGATGGAAGCTTGATAGCGCCACAATGCCTAGCGCACGCTACCGCTTCCAAAGGAGGAAAGTGATCGCAGTGAACTGCAAGAAAAACTGGTCGGAAACGTTCACACCAGGGAAATTGGTCATGGTCAGCGTTGAGAGGCGCTCCAAGTATTTGTCCTGAGTAGTTGAAGATCGTTCATAACACCGTTCAGCACTGCGTTACGATTCGGATTCAAAGCCGAGCCGACAGAATAATGGCTCCCAAAAGCAAGCGTTTATTGACGGAAACTGTCGCCATGGCACACCGTCATAACACAGTAGTGCAGCACGGTCGTACACTCAGTCACTGCTGTCACACTCTAACGTTTTGCTGCTAATTAAACGACTGCATTATAGCAAGTTCAATCAACCAATTTATTACGACTATGAAAGACAGTCGTTAGACAAGAAGGACGAGAAATTAAATCTTTCGAACGCTTATACAAAGACTGCAACGTAATTTAATACTGGAGGAGAGCATTCTTTACGTGTCGTTGGAAGGATCCAAGGGTCTCAGGAGAAGGGACAATGTTGCTCTTTAGTGCCAGGTACAATGACCTGGCCCTTACTGTAAATGAAGGGGCCTGACTCCTATTCTCGGTCTTGGGTACCATATTTTGGAGGGCATTCCTCCGGTTACATCAATCATTATTCTTCTCCAGCGTGTGAACGCCAAAAAATTTATTTCGAACTGTTGAATTTGGAACCGAAGCGTGGAAAAACCGTTACACCTTTTGGCAAGTTTCCTAGTGTAGTTATTTTGTACCTTTTCTAGCAAAACAATGTTCTTTTCCCTTGTGTTGACTGTGAAAGTGAACGCGTAACGCTTGCAGACAGGGGTAAACCGAGAGTTGACCTCGTTCTTCGATCGGCACCATTTTTCACTTAGCTGATCGCGCTGTTCGATGAGGCCGAGGGAGGAAGTTCCTTGGATTATGTTCATTTGGCCGTTGGTTTTCTGGTGGTGGCTGATGGCTTGTTTCAGCAGCCGCCATTTCGGCCAAAAACCGTTCTTATACTGGGGTCTCGTTTCCACTTTCTCTCCTTCATGGTCACCTGGTACTACTTCCACGAGAAAGAAAAGGAAAAGATTCTCAAACGCGAAGGAAACTGAGTGCATACAAGAGGAGAGGTCACACGATCTCATGTTTACCTCTTCAGAAGATCTCGAATTCAAACCCTCACAGTATCATCGTAAGAACACAAGTTGTTACACCTGTGTCGTTAAGTTGATGGATGAGCCTTTGTATGGTGAACGGACGACGAGAAACCGAAAGTGCTAAGAACTCCTGAATAACCCGACGAAGGAGCGCGCCAAAATCTAAATCTGTTTTTGTTCGAACGGAACTATGTCTACTCCTATCACAATAAGTCATGTCTACTCCATGAACAGCTCGTTTAAAGCGCTATTGAGTAACATGGAGGAGTATAGACCTATAATACAATTTTTTGTGATATAGAACATATATAGTATTTGGTAACTTTAATATTATCACACTTTGAAATTCATGGTTAGAATGTAAATAAATGCTTAGCTAACGTAAGAAAGTTTTCGACTCCCCTTTAGGAGCTAAGGTACACACCACCAAAACCTACAAGAAGAGAGCCTAGAGAGGAAATGTCCACAAAGAAGGTAGGCAAAAGGTACGAAATTTGAAAAAATTGCGTAGAGCAGCTCCATCACAGAAGTTTTGATTTTGTGGTTCATTGAACGTCACATCGTCGTTTAGGAGCAGATATAACACCTCAATCAAACAACTAATTAACTATGACCACGAAAGGGAGTAGTTAGACAACACACGAAGACGGGATTGAACTTCTTGACAACGAAAATGATGACTACTAACACACCGATGCTTGAGGGGAGCGTCCTTTGCGAGGCCTTCGAAGGTTACAAAGGTCCCACTCACTGTAGTCTTTGAAATGGCCACTTTATAAAACCTTAGTGGGTTTCTATAGAATTGTCCAGGTAATAACTTGAAAACACATTGTATAATACATATGTATATTTCCCTCACAATTTCAGCGTGCGGACTCCGAAAACGTTAATTTAAAATTGCTGAACGTGGAATCGCAGAATGGCAGGACCCGCTGAATCCATTGACAGTTTAGTTTGTTTACTCCTTTTCTAGAGGAAGAGCTTTCTTTTGTGCGTAGAAAAAGCAGAGGCTCTCCACTAAAGGTTTGAATAATAAATAATACTAAATAAATATGAGTCCTACAAGGATCTTATAAGACATACATAATCAATGTTTTTTTGTGGGAAGCCTCTATCGCAGAAATGTTAAAAGTATGGAAACCAAAAACAAGAAAACGGAAAACAGAATACAAAACCGAACGTAAATGCGAGATAAATTTGAAACTAACTTGTTCTCGTCTTGTCAAGAAACCTAACGCCAGCAAGCCAGAGGCTTGGATGTCTAAGGTTAAGTCTAAAAGTTCGAGAAATGAGATCAGAAGTAGGGTAGGAGTAAATGTGCGATGTTCAGACGAGTGCGATGGGTGGTTGAGGGTGGTCGGGCTGCGGCTGCATGGTGGGACGCAACATCCGACGCTGTAGTTACAACATATCATCAATCTCGGCGAATGTGAGCACGAGTGGTGACAAAGTGGTGGAGCTGCCGCAATGCTCAAACGACTTAACACTAGGTATCGCAGACCACCTGAGTTGCTATTCACTCGAAGCAACTCTTCACGGTTCGCAGGTTTCCAGGGCGAAACTATTTATAAGCATCCTGAGTCACCAAAGAAATTCGAGCCTGGCCGATTCAAACAACTGTTTTTCAGTTGTTAGGGTCATCATTTCCTTGAGGACGTGCCACTGCATTCGTGTTCCACTCAGGATGGGAGAAGAATGGAAAATGCGTAGGTGGCCCGTACAGTGATTTGGCGGGCAGCAGCTATACCAAGTCAGTGTCTCCACCTTACCAGACAAGTCCGGAACTAAATTGAGAAATCGAAGAGTCTGAAGGATGAAAGGCCGATAAGGATCCATAAACCACCACGGATGCTGGAACCACAATTTTCTACGTCACCACTAGTGCCGTTTTGAAAACTTTTATTTCTACAATATGACGGAGAAGAATGAGACTGGAAATTCTGGTTAGCTTTGAGATCTGTTATGAAAGCGCATCGATAATAAAGCACCACTAATATCCACAATCGCGAATTTCATAAACGTAGCACTATAATTAAGAGCACCCACAATGCAGCGCTAGGAGGTGGTACTTGCTCTTAGTGATCGAGAGATTAAGTCCTTGCAAGCGCTTGACAGAGAAAAGCATGATCCAAGAAGAAGCAACTACTCGTCGGCCAGCTTGCATTAGCCCGTGGCCCGTGTTCAAGAGAGATACACCCATTAGAAATCCCGAAATTCGCTCGTTGTGGCGCGCAATCGTGATTCAACGATGCTAGCGGTAGGGTTATTTCAAGGGGTTTGTGACGCAGCAGGGTTTTTCAGAGCGCATTGGGGGTTTGTTTGGAAGCTATTTACTACTTCGAAACTTCCACCAGTGAGGTATGTACCTGGTGGATGACTGTCATTCAGGGTACATTTCTGAGTGTATAGTGGATCTACCAATCATGAATTTGAGCCACGAGTAAAAAACACGTTTTAAGAGAACTAATCAGCGTCCGTCCCATTACCTTTATATTTCGGCACTGTAACATCAAGCACTCGCAAAGTTCGTGGCTTCGAGCCGAGAAGAGTTCTGAGTTATGATCATCTATTATGTACTTTGCAGAAACGCAGTGCAGAAATCGTTATGTACATACGTGACTGCGATGTTTCCCAAGCGATTATCAAATGGAAAAATGTATCCTGGCTGGGTCCCAGTTTTTGCTGTGATCCTGGCCCATCGATGAAACATCTTCTTCTAGTGCTTTTGGTATTGACCTGCAAACAGTGAAAAAAACATGCCAATCCCTAGAACTGCCAAATACAAACTGTAAAGAAAATGGGGAAGAGCCAAACAAACGTACGACTAAGCAAACACCGTAGCAGACACCGCACGAGGGATCATCGCCTTGTTTCAGGGCAACGTAAGACAGGAACTAAGTGCTAGATGTGGTGATGTATACAAACGCCATAGTTCCACCACCCCCATGCTGCAAGTCTTTGAATAATTTGTACTGGAGTCGGTTGAAGCGCAGCACCATAGGAAATCCTATCAATAATCGCTTTGACCGTTGCTTTCGTGTATGCCAGGCAAATCACGGCCAAATGACCTATGAGTTGTGGGATGTAAAACACGAGCTTTTCGATCCTCCACGTATCGGATAGTGATTGATCAGTGGGGTGATTTCTACTGGTGGTCGATGGCGGCGACAGAATGATTGGTGGCAACCTCCGTACGCCGACTGCGACGACTGATTACACTTAACAACAAATGTTGTGTCATGTCGGCTGGTGGTTTGCGGTTGGCCTCACAATCGGCCGAGTAAAAAATCCATCACAATCCAACCAGACATCAGAAAAAAATGATTGAAAGCAGCACAAGTTCACCATGAACTCAATTTGCACTCGGGGTTGTCCGACTGGTGCAGTGGAAAGTGTGCCACTTCCAAGGGTGCTGGTGAGAGATCGCCTTGGACCCAGGCTGACGAAATCTTCGCTCCCATCGAGGTCGGATAAATTGGTACCTGACATGTCTGAGAAGGTGAAGACAATTTGTCGAGCCGATTCTGACTAAATCAAACCACTGCGTACGTCGAAAACGTATTAACAATGTTTCTACGCATCTAAACGGCACATGAGTGCGACGGCGCGACTTTAAGGGAATATAAGGGAATAATCAACGCCAAACTCTTCAGTTTTAATCAATCAGTCTTTTTTAGTTAGTTTCTTTATTGTTATTTATATTCTTATTGAAGATGTACCTATGCCGCAGTGTGCTTTACCCGCTTGGCATTGCTTCTGAGTCGTTATTCACGTCAGCACCACCATTGCAACCTGTTCAGTTGTTGTTGGCCTACAACTTCCTTCTCACCAACTTTGTCGCCTTTCTGTTGTCATAATTCCGGCTATTGACCCAATAAGAGCGTCCTTCTTTTGTTTCTATTCAAACATAGATTAATCGCCATCTCTTTTCTATTTTCGTACTAGCAGCAAAGTCATACTGATCCGAGGAAGGATCGTCTGACGAAATCTGAGTTTAATATTTGATGGTCCGTGTTTTATTCAATCATTTCAAAATTCATCATTGCACTCTGAGCCAGTAGCAAGCAACAGCTGCATTTGAATAAGCACATTGTTTGAACTCTGTTGCCTATTCTACTATTTTTCCATATCTCTTTGAAACCCGGGTCTTCTATGATTGATGACCTCGGCATTATCATTCTCAATGCTCTACGAAGCGATTCCCAGAGAAGGCTCTGCTAGAGTCCTCTCATATAAGCAACTACTTAGGGTGGTCATGTATCCGTGTATAACAGCACCATAACTTAAGATTTTCTTTCCTTGTGAGTTTGCCGAAATCATATTTCAACGTATCAACCAACTTTTCTGCCTATCCACTTGATTGGGTGTGATATGGAGCTGTTGTGAGATGAACAATCCCACCATCTTGAGACATTTTCTTGAGTCGCTTTGAGAAAAAGTCGAGCTCCGAAGTTACCTACAATTTTATTCAGTAAACCATAACCAAAGGATATCCTGAACAAATAAAGTCCTGGGATACAGTTCACTCGGAAGTGACCGAAGGATAACTGATTTTCTCAATGACGAGCTCCAGCTGAACAGAGAACTCTACAGGACTAAACGACTAAATAGAACCCTTCAATAAGAACACCTTAGTCCATTTCCGATCGGCACACTTTTCACAAGCAAAACAATGGAATCTGAAAAACGTGTACATATCTATGTATAGAGTGACGGCACAATTCTCATGTAAATGTGAGGAAAGGGTAGAATCTCTTGAGCAAGCTGCTCGGAGCGCGTTCTAATGGCTACCCCACAGCTAGTAAGCTGAGGCGCAAATCCCCTGGTGTAAGCAGTGCAGTCTCCTGTGTGGGCGGGGATGAAATTCCCTTTTGTTTCCCCTTCATAAACGTTCTGAGCACACAGATCCGGTCATCATCACGTAGATACGATCTAGATGACGTGGTTAGGTTCATAGAAATACCACCTAAAAATTCTCAATATCGGCTAATCCGCAGCTGCCTTTATGACCGATATTTTGCCACCCCTGGGTGCATTATCTGCCCAAACGCGCGCGTGGGCGATTGCTTGTTGAGCTGTTCTCCTGTCCTTTGGGTGAGCCTACCTACCTCGGTTGAATGGTTTTTTCCTTTCTGATCTGAAATAGTCTTCAGTGGAATAATCTCACACGTTTTCGGTTTCGAGGCTCCGACGAAGGCAAGAAGGCCGTAACGTCAGCCGAATAAAAATGCACCATCATGGCTGGTTCGAGCAATTCAAACTAAAACCATTTTGAATCCGTGTTAAACTTGAAATCGTCACGATGTTGAGATCAGGCAATTGAGAGTGGAACGTGGGAAATTTTGCATACATACATGCATATGTATAATATCAGAGAGGAATTCACCTGCGCGATTAAATTCTCGAGGAAGCTCTCACGTCACGCTACTATTTGATCTCATTCTGATGACATGACAACTAGTTTAGTTGAGAGACTTGGGCCTCGCGGCTTATCCTTGATTGTGGACTTCGCCGTTGCATTTCTTTTATCTCACTTTTGAGCTGTTACGCCACCTGGAATTAAAGTGAGATGTACCATTTTTATTTCGAATTCTATTGTATCGATGTTGTATTGACTACCGCACTCTTTCACTGTTACAGTAGCCGTCAAAACGATATGTCACCTTACATTTTTATGCACGAATAGCTCAAATCAAAAAGAAGCCAAATTGATTTGATAGCTTTGACAACTTCAGTTGAAAATTCGTCGAAATGTACCCTTGTCTCAAATCTTGTTAGTTCTTTCAAAACTATTATATTTGTGATTGTTTTCATATGCTATTTCAAAAATGAACACCTCGAGAACTGCTGAGCGTAGATTTATTCATTTATTCAAAAAATTTGCGATGGAATCGACTCCATTTTTTCTGAGTACGTAGTGGATTAATAGTTTTCTAACTTGGGAGGTGCGATAAAATAAATTCAACTTTTCCATTAAAAATACCGATTCGAAAAACACCCATGTGTACTGTGGGCAACTCATTACTGGCCGCTGCCTTTACTCTGTACTGGTAGTGAGAGCGTGCGGCGGAACATACAGCCGGTGTTATTCAAAACGATATTTTCTATGGAAGAGTTGGATTTATTTCAGTCCAGCATTGGAAGATCTATAACTCCACTATCCACCGAGAAAAACGGAGTCGTTTTCTTTCGAATTGCAATTTAAGCAATTTCAACTTTAATAGAAATATTCTCCGAAATCAAGCGAGCTGCCTTCAAACTAGAACACATACCGTAGAGAGAAAACAATTTCTACAAAATATCCAAGTTTGGTGTAAACTCATCGAAAATGATGCAGAGAAATAAAATTTTGTTTGAAACATGTTCCCAAAAGTCGATTAGTTTTGCTTTGCTTTGCGAAAAAGTTTGCTCAAAAAAAACTGTAATTTCTCAGTAGTGTGAGTACGTTTCGACATTCGAAGTTGTCAGAAGCATCAATTGGATTTAGATCCGTTTCGAGTTGAGCTATTTGTGCTAAAAAAATGTAAGGTGACATATCGTTCTGACCGCAACTGTGTATTATTTATCGCTACGTCCTATAACAAAGAAGGAACTATCAGTGCAACTTTCTCTTATGGGATCCTACTTCGTTATTATGTGTTCGAATCATCACGCATCATCGTTCTTCGAATCTTCTGACTTTATTGCGAAATATGATACATGGTGATTCAAGTAAACAAGATAGTGTTCAGCTTGAACTCCATTTAAGGCAGAGCGGACCAACGATGGCTGAATTCCTGCTGCTCTGGATGGCTGTCGTATTTCAAACCACCGTCGTGATCTGGTCACTGGACTGCAGTAAAGCCCCAAGTGAAGCGATGCGAGTCGTGTGTGAGCAGCTACAACGATGGGACGTGAATGCCAGGGTAACTGGTCTCTATTGCTTTCCAGAGAGAACTCGTCGAAATCTTTCTTCGAATGTCTAGAAAGTTATTGTCGCTTCCACAAAAGCGGGAAAGTAGCGGAAAAGTAGCCGAAGCTCATGTCTGGATCGAGCCCAGGTCTGCATAAGCGACGTCAGATGGAGGAAAAATCTTGCTGTTCAGTAATATATGTACAACTTCAAGAAGTTGAAACAAATCTATTTCCTCACTCCACACCCAATAGTAACCGATGATAAAACTAGAATGTCACGATAATGAAAATGTTTTCAGCTCAACTGGTCCAGTGCCGAATCCGGCTCACCGGCTCAAACCGTTATTGCCGATGAGTACTGGAAGTAAGGCGCTAAGATGACCGGCACAGTTGAGGAGAAGAGTCGTTGTCTCAGCAATGTAGTGATTAACACACAAGTACCGGCCGGATAGGAGTGAGACTTGGGTTCGAATCCCGCCTGAGCAGTGATTTTTGCGATGAACCTAGCATCATTATTACAACATACAACATTTCTACTATACACGTGAAGCAGATAATTTGGAAACAGCTGTGTCAACCTTGATTCTCGAAAGAAAACAGAATAATACACTCCAACGTAATGAGCCGTTTTGAGTGCCGAATGCGTATTGGTATTACCTCGGCAAGGTTGAGGTAATAATAAGGAGGTAGTGAGGTGAGGGTAATGAGGTATAATAAGCAATATATGCTCGGGTTAACTTAACCGAGCACTTTAACAACTCCTCTTCAAGAAGCTTGAAACAGAAAACTGGGTCGCTACTGACTCCACGACTAAATTAACTTTGCTTTGAAACTAATCAACCTAAATAAACTCCCGTACTTTATCTCCGTAAATCAGAAAAGGTCAGAGAGCGGTTCACATACCTCTGGTCTTGTGATACAACACCATTTTTATGTTAGTTCGCTGAACTTTTCTGATCTTATTCAGAAATTTCTTATTTCTTTTTCAAAATTCAGGTGTAGGCACATGTGCTTTATACAGTTTCAGACAATTGCTCTAGGTTTAAACTGCTCACTGAAGACATTTGCAGAAGACACCGGCACCAACTTCAGTGAAACCCCCTGCGATACCGGGTCAACCGCAGCTCGCCGCTGATTTCGCTCCGATCGCCAGCAATATGTATCAGTGCATGGACATGGCCTGTTTATGTGTATTTTTCCGAGGTTTGATTGAAGTTCTACTCATTCGTCTTTAATGCCTATGTTCGTCCTTAATGATATTTTTAATGCATTAGGGAACTTTTCGAATCTTTCGAAAAGTCCATAGCGATCGTTAAAACATGTCGCAGTGCCTCGGGCAATTGAGAACGTTCTGTCTCGGGATTCTGGTGTGAGAGTATCCTAAGAAAGTTCAGGCTAACATTCACGAAAAGAGTATTTGTTGATATCTGAACTAACAGGTTAGGCTATCATTGAAACGACATACTAAAGGTGCTGAACTTTTAAATATTTTGTTTCAACGATTGCCCTTGATGGAGACCTCATCGTTGAACGTTTAAAATAAATAAGTGCAAGTTCGGAAGTATATCTTTTCTATACTATGTTTCATTTGGCACAGATCTGTTTTCCTTTCATCCCCGTTGTCATTGGTCATGCAGGTGTTTGATTCCTGATGTAAAATTAGGCTATTATTTGGAAGTGGAGCTAAAGTGTCCCAGAAGCCCGTAAAATCATGTTTATGGGTGGCAATTGCAGGTACAGGCGGGTCGTCATGTACTGTGCAAGGTCGCAAATTAGAGAAGGCCGTCCGGAAGGAGTACAGACAGCTAAGTGACGATGAGAGGAACAGGCTCCACGCTGCTTTCCAGGGCATCAAGAGCAGGTATTGAGGTGTTCAATATTTATCATTTTCGCTGGTCCCCGCATTGTATAGACCAAACACTCTACGACTTTACTATATTCTATTTAAACCTATGACGAATGTATAGCGCGCCTTTGCGGATCAGATCGACACCTAAGGGCCCTTACAGACCCGACGACACGACGACGAGCATTCTCGTCCAACGCGGCCGACCGCGCGTTCCAACGCGGTATCGAATAGAGCAATGCGACCGTCGCAAACGTCGCGTTGGACGAGAATGCTCGTCGTCGTGTGTCTCGCTCAATTTCATGCTCCACGGCTAATTTGTCGCTCAAATTGCACGTCGTTGGGTCTGTAAGGGTCCTAACTCTTTCACGTCCACTCTATTATTTCAGCGGCGAGTTTGACCGACTAGCAGTCATTCACTCACAATTCGCCAACAGCGGTGGTGCACATTCTGGTCCAGCATTTCTACCATGGCACAGGGAATACATAAAGAGGCAAGGGAAGGAAAGTCTACTAAGTCGACCAATGACACGAATATTTCTCAATTTCTCCTAGGGTTGAAATCGCTTTGCGACAAATCGATCCTGAAGTATCGCTGCCCTATTGGGACTCGACTCTTGATCAGAATATGCCTGACTCGAGAGACTCAATCCTTTGGACGAACGAATTCTTCGGCGAATCAACAGGAGGCGTTGTTGTCGGCGGACCCTTTCGAGAATTCCGGACCCTGGAAGTGAGCGAGTTCAGCAGACTCTCTGAACAATTCATTAATTGCAGTTTTCTTGACAGTTGAACGCCTTATCTTTTCACTTTTTTCCTTTATATTTGCCTAACGCTGGCCAACCACGATGAACAGAAAAAACGTTACTTATTCCCTAGAATGTTAGCGTTGCTCAACGATCGTGAATTGAGGAAAGACAATCACAATTGGAACCAGTAATTTTTCATTTTTGTAACGGTAATTTGACGTCCTAATGACAAATCAGACCTTCAGTTCCTGAACGGGAATTCAACGTTGCTGCATGTATGAAGTAAACTTTTCAGCCACTCGATTTCAGGGTCTTCCGAGGATTCGCCGTGACATTGGCGCAAAAGGAAAATTGTTTTCCGAGGATGAAATCGATTTCTTTCTTAGCCAGCGAGACATTAATCAAGTTCTTGCTTTCAGTGCGCCAAAAGAGGTTAGTTTTCTGGTTGTATTGGGCTTAAAATTGGGAGCAGCTTGGAGAGCTATTCAAAAAAAAGCAATCACAAAAAAGGCCTGCAACGATAAAAATCAAAGCCTATCACTCATCACATGGCAGGCGTATTGTTAAGGATGAGGAGGAAGAGGAAGGCGCTCAGTGCTGACCCATGGCGTTTTGGACCCGGCGTACATATCTCTTATCATCTGGATCAAGCACTCGGGCACATTAAGTTCCCACATTGACCTTCGCAGTAGCTTGCGAGGTAATCTCTCGTAGGCATTATTGAGGCGAGAAAGATCAGCAGCCGCTTTTCGCGATATTTCTCCACTGCCTTTTTCGCTATGAAGATAGCATCCGTTGCGGATCTCCCTGACATGAAGTGTATTGCTGCTGTGGGATTTCGACCATATCTCTCCAATCTGCAGTAGGACTTCATGGTGTAAGATATCAAGTCGATTCCTCTGTGGTTTGAGTATTATGTCACGTCTGTCTTCAGCTCGAAGAAGAACTTTTTCTCAATATTGGTTCGTTTGGACCCTTGTTTCTCTTTCAAATTCACCTACGACAGGGACAATTTTTCTCCATTCCCAGAAATTGAAGCTGTGGCATCACTAACTTTCTCAACGGTCTTTGCTAAACAGCACTGCAACTGAGCAAAACTCATGGCCAACTCTAGTCTAATATTGCGCTTTGTTTACTTCGTAGTCCATGGGCCGTATGCTCGTCTCACCCGAGATTGCTGGGGATGGGGCAAGGGGTGGAGCCAGCTAGTATGATGGGAGCCGGCCCGTGTTTGATGTGCTCTTACTGGCTGGCTCCTCCCCTTCGCCCATCCCTCAGAAATCTCGGGTGAGACGAGCATATGGCCCCATGATCACGAGTGATCCCTTTCACTGACGTAGATAAGTTTTGCATAACTATTGTAAAATGGCCGAAAATCTTGCAAGATTTCTGCTATGCAGAGTCACCATGGCCTCCACCTTGTGCTTGATCATTACTGAGCCGCTCTACTGTTTAGTATGATAAGACTTCAATACATTCGCCTTCTGCTGGACATCACAAGTACGATAACTGTGTCGTGACAACATATTGGGAACAATAATGCGGTCCAGAGCTCATCTTTGCAGGGTTGTCCGTTTCAACCAAGCTTCAATGCGCTCGAATACACTCACGGAAATGTGCATATCTACGTGGGTGGCGAGATGTACGACCAAGCGACTGCCGGCAATGATCCTACATTCTACCTGCATCACGCGTTTGTGGACCACATTTGGGAAATATACAGACAGAAAATGCAGGTAATATCAAACCTATAACACATATCAAAAAATGAAAAACACGATAAATGAAAATCTTTACGTTAAAACGTTACCTAAAAAACCTGTGAAGATGAAGATCAAGTGTAGGGATGCATATTTTTTGTAAATCCAAAAACCTGCTGACCGATGAAGTGATTCTCTGGAGTCCACAGCTTAATGAACATGGAAAACATCCATACAGGGTGGCAAACCACACGTTCGCATGAAACTGATATGCCGATAGTAAAAACTTCCAAAGAATTGTAATTACGTTGTCTTGCTCTTATATATAAACACATCTCTTTGAATGATCGATAAGAAAAACAAAGTTCGAGCGTTTAGGGCACCTGATTTTCATTACCATGTAATCGGTATTGAGATAAGAAGGCCTGTAGCCATATTCCTTAAATGTTTCAGCACTCTTTACTCTGCATGGTACCCACGACGATCTAACAAGCGACCGCTTGAGGTATTCTGCTTTGAAAACACGCGGAAACAGTCTGAGAAAAACGGCTGAGAGGACATTCGGAGCACAGTTTATGTCGATAAAGAAACCGGCAGAAAGTTGAAGAAATAGGATTGGTACATGAATTCACAATCACCTTATTACCCTTAAACTGTCCCATGGCACTATTATTAAGTTCTGTACGGCTTTCAGCTGAGAATAGACCACTACAATTGATGATGTTCAAAGCAGTCAGAGGCTTCTTTGGCTTCCTTCCTGCTCAGTTCTGCAAGTAGAGCATTACTGAGCTACCCATCGAGGCGGTCATAACTGACGATGATGATAATGTATATCGTCGAATAAGAATTGGGTGCTAAATAAGAAAATAAGAGATAAGTGATAGTAAGAAGACTTTACCATCACCCTATAGATTCTTTATCGTAACAAAGATGCTTGATGATGTTTAGAGTCGGTCAGAGCGTGAGCGCGCCTATCCGCCGGACAACGCTGCATGCGCCAGTGAGCACCATTTCAGCTCAGCTTTCATGCGCCCATTTCCACCGATGAGGAACGCCGACGGGCTCTCCAACATGTACACAGGTGCTGCTACTGCTCCTGCAGAATAATATCCTCAATATTCAATGAGCATTAGTTACAGATAATTTATACACCTATTCTCCACGTCCAAGCTGTTCCATGGGGAACGACTGCGGGTCAAAGTGAAATTGAACTCAACTGATTGATTCAGAGTCACTTCAGATTTCAACTCGTTAAGATATCTCTACTGTGACCGCTCTCACGGCCAACCACGGTGTGCATCGAAAATCAAGCCGGGAGGAAATTGCGCAGGACTCACCAACGGTGTGGAATCAATTGTGTTGAACAAAAATTTTCATGCTTAATTTAGAACTGCAGAAAATCGTCAGGCTAATCGTTAGTTCTATCCGGACTTTACCTGAGAGCGGCGAAAATTGAAAAGACCTAGAGTATCGGGCGTTAACTAGCGCACAGAAATTTAGATTTTGTTAGGGCCACCTTGTGCGATTTCATGAGCTATTGCGATTGTACGCTGCGTCCGGGAAGTACTGGATCACACCCGAATTATCTATTGCAGACTGTCCTTCGACCAAAAGTTGCGCCTTTCACCTGTCACTTGTTTTGATGATACAAGGCACATCGCAAATAAATCAAATCCTTGTCGTGGTTCTGCCGGTGGACTGTAATCAGGAGGAGCTTCTTCCACCCCTTCATTCAGAGTTTGGAGCAGACAAAAAGAACGACCCTACTCTTTATGGGTTTGAAAACCATCTTATCAGAGTACCATACAATGTGAACAACTACAGTACCGGACGAGCCGCTACGATAAAACGGCGGCAGCGGCGCTTCGGAGCGCCGAAATCCGCCGTTCCTAAATATCTTCTTAAAAGATGGTTCATTTGCAAAATTAAGTATATATTCAAGCTGAGCTCTATCCATCCATATAAACTGTGCCCAAAATCGTGGAACTTGTTTTCATTCGATTTTTTGACCCCTCGATTTTCGGATCCCGTTGCCGCTTCGGTCGCTCGCCTGGTGACTCACCACCGACTAGGCTCCGCCCCCTCGTCCCTCGTCACTCCGCAGAAATACCGCGTCTCATGAGATTCGAGAAAGTTGTACTGTTGCGCTTCTCCCTTGTCCGACGTGGTAGTGGTATAGTATCATAATGCCACCGTATTATCCGCAGACGGATGTTCGAATCGAGACCCAGTCGTAATTTTTGCGATGAACCTACCATCGTCAGAACCACATCTGCCTCTAAATATTATAGTAGCACCCCTCAAAACGCCGTAATAAAGAAGGATATCCTTGACTGATGTTTTCTCTGTCCTCGATTCGTCATCAGAATTTTGGAGCCGACTGGTAATACGACCTTCAGACGCAAGCGATTTTGGGTTATCAGGCCATGCTGGAAATGTAGGGTACCTTTTACCCAAGGGATTGAGGTGCTTGTCTAATAGACGAGCAGTTGCACGAATGGCGATGGAAATTCAGGTGAGGACGCTTGCTACAACGGGCAGTGCGTTGGGGGACGTTGTGTGGCCGGATCCGTTCAAACGACAACCCCGCCTCCAATTACGCCCAAGAAGCCAGTGGTTGTTATTCAGGTGAGGAATCTTGGTTTTTGCTGAACTGATTTCACTGATTTTAGTCCAACGACATCTTTTTTACCTCACCTTGCTTTCTGTCACTTTAACGATAGAAAAATTAGCTGGATTGCAATGTAAGCATTTTAGCAAAAAAGTCGCAGATGCAAGTTACCTCGTGAATAAAAGAACAGTTAAAATCTGTCCAAAAGGTATTCTAAAAGAGTTTTGAGTCTTTTTAGCAAACATGCTACAACGAGCACGAATGCTGCTCTCCATGGGCCAATATGGGCGAATGTCGGCGGAACTACATCTACATGAGCGAGTGGTGCAAGGCTTCGTGTGGCGTGTGTAAGCCGAATTACGATCTCCAGAACGGTACGAGAATGAAGGCCTTTTGAGAACAAGTGGCATCGTCAGGCTTTGAGCACGAAATCTTTTAAACTAGTTTACCAGCTCACCAGTTTTGTAGTTACCGATTGAATTGACGGGCGCACATTTTACATTTATGGCTTGAAAAAATCGAAGTCTCTTCTTTGGATCGATGTAACGCAGACCTGCTGCAGATCTGAAGACAAATCTATCAACTAATACATGTTTATGACTGCATTTTTTCAAGAGCTTTAATATGAATTATCTCAACAGGTCTACGTCCAACTAGTCCGTCACCTGGTTCTGAGGAAAGCTAGCTCTACCAGAGCTCGTCCAGCCACCTTATGGGGCAGCAGAATAGGTGGTATTCAGAATTAATTGCAGCACGAAGATTTAGTGTTAATTGTAGTACGATCCAAAAGACCGAGACCTTTTTCCGAAGGTGGGCGGGTCGGCGTTGAACAATCATCTAAAGACGCGTCGCCGCTTTAGTGTTCCATTAGAGTTGTGGAGGTATGGGTGAATGCGTATTTGTCCTATGCAATGACTCGCGGAGGCCTTAAGCCGCTATTCCAAGTCAAAGTCTTTATCTTTTCATGAAAGTTTGTTACCAGTTATCCTGCACACGGAGGGCTGGTAGGCCTGATCAGCAAAAGTGAGGATCGATCGCTAGATCGTGTACGTTTCAGTAGCGCCTCCTATCACTGCACACATGTTTTCGGAAAATATTTCGGGAAATTTGTTTGAGAAAAAAATGTTGCCGTGCGCTATCGCCGCGATATGAACGAGTACTGAACAGGCGAACTATAATATAAGTGAACTGAGATTTCAGAATGCCTTGATCGGCACACGAGCTGCAGCATGTGGGCGAGGAGTGGCGAGTGCAACAAGAATCCGTGGTGGATGTCGGAGAATTGTCGCAGCGCCTGTGGCAAATGTGGTCTGTCCAGATCGGTGATTTGCAGCGGTGGAGGAGGGCAAGCTCAGGGTGAGTTCATTCCACTAACATAAATTGACGAGGTAAAAAAGAACAACTTTCTCTGGCATTAGGCAACCCTCACAAGGGAGGTAGCTCAGCGTGCTCCGAAGATTCACAACGAGACCCATATTGTTTTGTAGAGCATCGAATGCCGATTACAACGGTATGATTTGTTTTTGCTAAATGCAAATGGATGGCCCAAAGAAGGCAAAAAACCTTTACCACTAACCGGTGGCAAATGGGCTTCTAGATCGCAACCACCAGAGATACCACCAGAATCGACCCAAATTCAAAAACAAATGTCAGATTCGTGATCAGCGTCCCGAATAACCCCCATGGACAAAGTTTGAGCTAAATCGGTGATTTTAACCTAATCAGCCTTACTAGTGTTGAGTAGTTGTACGAAGGTCCACTAACCGAGAATATCTTTATTCCGATTGTTCCACTTTTTGGACTCTAATCAACACAGGGACTCTATTTTGGATGAGTTTCTTTTAATTTTTATCAAGATAGATCATTTGGGCCGTTGACAAATCCACAATTCACAAATCTAACGTGAACTTTTCCCATTGTGTCTGACATGCGCTTGCTAGGATCCGTTCTAACAAAGTAGGGTGATTGGGTCAAAATCACCGATTCAACTTTGTCTACGGAGGTTATTCGCGACACTGATCACGAATCCGACGTTAGTTTCTGGATTTGGGATCGATTTGGGTTGGTTACGGTAGGTATGTGGCACATACATAAGTGCTAGTAGATATTGTCCCTTTTGCGTACTCTATTGGTCATGCTCCTCCCAAACGTGTTTTTATCCAACAACTACAACAAAATTGCAAAAGGAGCCTAATTTGGAATCCAGCGTATGAAGGCAAAACACCTAGAAGTGCTCTCGCCACTAGTTTCTCGCCACTAGTTAGTGGTGAAAATTTCTTGCCTTTTTCGGGCCATCCATTTGCATTCAGCAAACACAGCTATACCGTACTAATCGTCATTCGATGCTCTACAAAACAGTATGGGTCTCGTTGTGAATCCTCGGAGCACGCTGAGCAACCTCCCTGGTTAGATCGAATGACTGTTCAACTGACTCATTCTTCAAAGCGATCTCAATAGCTAGATACACTGGTATAGAACACTCTGAAGCTAGGTAATTCAATTTTATACTACACGATCTTACCGATCTTTTCGGGCAATTGCAGGGATGAATATACTACTTACTACTAATTTGACTTCTATTTCAGCTCAAACCACTACCCCACGTCCTCCGCCTGTTCAACGGCCACAGATAGCTGGGCAAGGTAAATTTTTCCAGATAAGGAACTCTTATCGTGATAGGTGCAGTAAGCAGTTCGAATCCGCTCAAATGAGACTTCCGTAGTTTTTTCTCGTTTGCTGGTCTCAAGGAGAGGGAAAAAACCTATGGGTAAATTTTAACTTCATTGACGTCTTCAATACTGTATTTCACCTAAGCTGGCTGCCGTGTTATTGAAAAACAGTAAGATAGACAGGCCAAGTCTAGATATCCGGCAAAGTTATGCGCGCTGCAATGTGGATTTAGCTTGTAATCATCAATTTTAGAATAATTCAGCTAAGTGCATTCAACAGTAATTTTTCTCTAATTTCAGTCGTATCTCGGAACTTTTGTTACACGCTCAGTCGTTTACCATCCGTATTCAGCCCAATGCCGTAGTTGTGACTTCGACACCCGGCTTTGTTCGTTCTTTCGAAATCATTTGGGATGAAATTATTTTGATGTTAATTTCTCCTTCCGAATGCACTTGTGCATGGGAAATAGTGAACGTCAACAGCCAATCAAGCGCACTTTGCAGTCGGATTAATCGATTAATTGATCGATTAATAATTAATCTTGGCATTTCTCCGAATAGTGAGAATTATCGGATTCAGGCGCCAGATGCACCTCACCTATGTGCTACAACGAGAACCAGTGCTGCCCAGTTTGGGCTTCTCAGGTGAGCGTAGTTCTTTTAGTTGTTAACACGCTGACGACAGCGCCTGTTTCTCGTGTCTGGCGCGTGAGACCAAACGATTTTCTTCCGCGCCGAGGCTGTGGCATAATGCCGGCATACGCCGAATTTTTTGAGAATGGAAGTGAATAATAAATCTCGAAGACTACATATATGTACAGTTCTGTAATGTCGGAGATTGTCACTATTTCTTTTTTTGCAATGAAAATAGAAAAATAACGGCTGGTTAAAAGGAAATTGTTATTTGTTCATGTTTTATTATTTATTTATTCTAATAACCAATATTTGTTTGTATTTATTTGTTTGTTTCAGTAACCAGTATTTGTTTGCATTTATTAGTTTCTTGCAATAACCATTATTTGTTTTTACTTGTGAAGAAAACTAGTGCACAATCAAAAATTCCAGTAAATCAGAAGCTAAGAACCATTTTCATGGACCATGCCTCCTATAACAATGTGCAAAGGTCTGCTAAAAAGTGGCACAAAAACATCCTTCGAAATTCTGACATGTATCGAGAAAAGTACGACACAAGACTGTGGCGCAGCATTGCGTCACACGGTCCCACGCGGCCGCTTGAGCGTGGCGCAGCATTGCGCCACACTGTCGTCAACGTGTTAATGGTACAGTGGTAAGCGACGCTATGGACACCAGCACGGTCGAGCGATCGATCCCCGGTCGGGCTATCGAATCGTTCTCTCCCTACGTGGTCAGGTTATTTGGTACCAGGCTTGTCTGGGAGGGTAAAGACCCTAACGTCGTATAGCGGTTGACTACAGCAAGGCATTGTATAGGCCAAACGCACATTCACCAAGCCTCCACGACTTGAAAGGAACCCAAATGCGTATGCGCGTCCTCAGGGAACTGTTCAACGCCGACACCTTTACCGTTTACCTATGCTTCTACCTTTCACCATTTTCGATTTACTGCACTTTACACACTGGAGATGTGTGCACAGGATGAAGAAGGAATGCCAATCTACTGATTCCTTATTTTTATTTCTACATTTTTACGTCTTTGAATTTGTCAGGACCATGCAAGGTATTCTAGGGTCAATGTCAAGCAAATCCAGGCTTTATGCTATGCCAATGCCGTGTGAGCTGCCAGCAATGCCAGCCCAACTACAGATACGGAAGTGAGTCCCACGGTAATCGATTTATCGATTATTGCGAGATTAATACATTGATATAGTTTGCGCCGACTACCACAATGACTGTATGAAGTGGGCGCGAAGTGGAGAATGCAACAGGAACACGTGGATGCCCGAAAACTGTCGTCGTTCATGCGGGACATGTGTGAATATGTACGTTTCGATCAATCGATATATATCCATTAACTGACATTCTTATGTGAAGACGTAGTTCCTTATTTCAGCAACGTACTGCAACAACGTTGTGGGAACCGATTTGCACGTATGGCGTTCTTATCGGTGATCGGCATGATGTGATCAGTACTCGTGTACAGAAAGAGTTTATTTAAACAGATCCAAGTAATCGATAATGATTTCCTTGTCGTTCTCCTTGGCAAGCGTCCAGAATTTTGATCGCTTCGATGACTCAACTGTCGCTATATTGTGCACTTCGACGAGTTTGCACACCCTCATGCCGGCGCTAGACCAGAATAAGATCGGCAATTTGAAGAAGATCAATAAATCGATAATGTACAGCTATTTAGAAACTTGCCGGATACAGTTCTGGGCGTGTGCGATCTCCATTATTGTGCCAAGGCCTTTGTTGCGATGCTCTTGGAAGACGAACTGATGGTTAAGCCAACCGAGCGCTTCGATCCCATAGAAACCGACCATTACGCCATCCTTTCGCACGCAAACAGACGGCAGCCGTCGGATTTTTTCCCTGAATGTGCGATGGAGCTGAGAAGCTGTGAGATGTTTAGCAAAATTAGATTAAAAATTGTAATTAAATAATTAATCAATTGACAATGACGCAACTAATCATGCTGCGTACCTGGTGAGCTCCAGTTCACTGTCGGCGCCATATCTCCACGCTCCAGTCATGCAGTGAGCCTCTTCCTCGAGGTTCGGAGTTCCTTAAATGACATATATCAGTGACTAATTTGAAGGATGGTACGCCCCCGTCCGAAGGAGACCGGAAGAGCAACCCACAAGAAGAGTTCCGGAGATTTGTTTATTTATTTTATTACGCCAAAAAAGGCGCGCACATAATGGTGCAGTGGTCAGTACCTAACAGACCATGCTAAATGCAAAAAGGATTAGTGAACAATAACCAAACAATGAATCAACTAAATGGTTAAATGACCAAAGCGAGAGATTTTTACAAGGCGGATAAGCAATGAGATCAAAGTAAATGAGGCACAAAGTTTCTATCCGTAATAGGTGCTCAACAAAAGTTGAAGGACGTAGTCAAGAGGAGCCAAGCGAAACGAATGAAGAACCACAAGACGTAGCGGACAGGAACAAGTGCAGCATTTGACATGTTAAATGTGGAGATACCACGGAGTGTCAGAGCACCAGGTCGACCACCCTTTTAGCCTTCTTCGTTAATTCCCTGAACTAAAGATTGGATGTTCTTCGTATTCCTCAAGCAAGCAGGACACAATGGTCTACCACAGTACGCGATAGGGACGAATAGAGATGTTACTGGCGCCTGCTCGGGCAATTCGACGGCAGAGGTGGTGCAGAGAATAGATGTAAACATCATACGATGTCTCACGTCTACCTGTGAGATGTTGAAGTATAGCGGACCATGTAACTAGAAGAACGCTACACTAAACGGGAAAGAGGCGAAGGGTTGGCTTTGACCGGTCGCCTAAGGAGGCGCCACACTATTAGTGTTCCATTCAAATCGTAGAGGCAAGATAACTGGGTATTCAACCTATACAATAAACTGCAAGGGCCAGCCGCAATACCAGGTCAGTGCCAGGTCTACCTTCCCAGACACGTCCGGTAGCAAATTACCATACCCCTGGAAGACTGGGCAGCCCGAGCAAGGAACGGTCCCTCAACCTTGCGAGTATCAGTAGCACCTCTTGCCACTGAACCCCGCCCGGAGAAGACAAGCCAACAATGACATACTCTCATCAAAGCCCTATGGCAGAAAAAATGATCTATAGCCTTCGAATGCTTCCAGTATCCGAAGGAAGATCATACTCTTCTAGGTATCGATAGCTTTCAGAGATCAAGGAGAATGCAAAACAACGAATTTTCATAAACTGCACCTATTATGTCTTAGTAAGATATTGCAGATGAAAAAATGATAGCAGCAAAACAGAGAAAATAAGATTTGCATCCAAACTATTGTTCCAATGGAGGTAGAGCTATACAGCTCTCGACAGTGACCAAAAATAACATCTTTGACTGTAACTGGCACTGACCGATCGTGTAGCCTTCGGGAACTTGGACCCGCTCATGCATTATCATTTTCTGCTGCTCCTCGGTCATATAGAACAGGTAGCACGGATAGTTGCATTTCTCAATATTGTTGTCGAGATTCGAGACATACGAATAGATCTGAAGCAAAGGCGAGCGAATAAATTGTGATGGTGTTAAAACTGTTTAATAAAGTGCTTTTTGTGGATTAACCGATTAACTAAGAGTTTCGCAGGAAGAGAGTGGCTTTCATCCACAAACAACATATAGGGAAAATATGCAAATTCTCAGAGAAAATGGAGTCATTCAGTATTTCAAGTCACTGCCGATTCTTTAAATAGCAACTCTGCTGCCAGTCTGTTGTCACCTTTGTTTTTTCCATCTATGTAATTGTTTAGCTCATTAGATAGGGAGATCGAGAAGGTTCTTACTTTGTATCGATGGCACTGTGAGTGTTCTACTTGCTACCCAGATAATGGTAAAGATGTCGGCGTTGATCAGTCCCCTAACTGTAAGGATGCGCCGCCGCACTCGTTTTCCATTCAGTAGTAAAAGGCATAGTGAATGCGCGTCTAGCCTATACAATGACTTTGCAGCGACCAGCCGCTATACCAAGTCAGTGTCCTTACCTTCCCAGACAAGTCTAGTACCAACTTTTCCGACCCTCTAACGACGGAAGACTTGAAAGGACTAAGGAGTAGCCGATCATTCGACTGTGCGGATATCAGCATCGCCTCTTACCGCTGTACCCACTGCTACACAGAGTAGTACTGCAAGGACTCCTAGCCAGTAGCGCCTACTCCGTCTTTCTGTGGATTACGCTGTTTTCTTGCCTAATTGAAGCTTCATCCCTGTCTCAGATCAAGCAACCGCAGCAGATCGAGGGTGATGAAAAGGAGCGTCCTACGACAGTCTGTAATCCCATAATCATTCACCTGATGTGCACCACAAAGGCCTCGAAGGCTAAGAAAGCTCTTATCTAGGGATCGCCGACTATCTATAGTTTAGGACTGCTGAATCAATGAAAAGCTTCAAAAGTGGTAGAGCTTTCTTGTCGAGCGAAAATCTCACCGAATTAGTGATTTTCTCTTCGGCTACGACAATTGGAAACTGCCGATCGAACAATTCGTGTCGATTGCTGAACTCCTCGAATGCTTTCAGGAAGTCCGACTCCTTATACTCACCGTCGTAAGTGAAAATGGGAGTGTCTCTGAAAAACTCTGCTGGTTCTTCTGAGCAGCTTCAGCTCTTCAGCTTGTTCTAGCTCGTTGCAGTGTGGAAGCTGTGGCCTATCCCTTACCGTACCACCTCTTTTTGCATTGACGGTGGTCTATGCTTATAAGGGCAGAAGATATAGTATTAACAAGTTATTTTATAATATTATCTTTGTAGACTGTCATTTCAATACCCATCTCGAATGCTGCATGCGAAGGCACGAGTTCTAACTCAAAACTTTCGGAGTTATCAACACCATTGAGACATCAAATATTAGGAATTTCTATATTTCGGTCTTTTCTATAGGGCTAGGCTTCATGAATCAGGTAAAAAAATAGAAATGCGAAAACCTAGAAAACTGACTTGCCGTGCTTGTTCTTGATGTGTGCGAGCCAATAGGTGGTGTTGTCGACCGATTCGGAGTAGAGGGAGAGCTTCGCCGATGGGAAGGTGTGGCGGAGTTCGAACTTCACCGGGTGGTAGAACAACAGATGACGAGGCTTCGTCTTGAAGCACTCCAATGCCTTCCCGAGACACTCCTTCGAGAAGTGCTGATGGAGTCCTGTGGCGATTTGCAGCGCTCTAAAATGCCATGCCCATGTATTAGGTTGATAACCAATTATTTGCCGTCTTTTTCAAGCTTCTGTTGTGCGCACAGTAGAGAAGCTATCAAAAACATCCTGGTAGCATTCGATAGAGAATTATTTGCTCTTACACGATATGTCTCTGCTATTTACGAAACTTTGGAATTTTGATAACTTTTTAACCATTGAAGTTGAAATCAAAAATGGGAAAAATTGACCACACCGACAATGAATTTTTCCTGCTTCGTTTCGGGACTTCCTGCAAAACTGTGTATACCTTCTGAAAGTAGACGAACTTTTCTATAAAACAGTTACAGTTTATTTTGGTTTTCCTTGGTTTTTGTTTACTTACAGAGCGTCAAATTGGGGTATCTCAAAGAAAACAATAATTTTTGGATGCTTCTGCTGCATTTGTGCCAAGCGTTTTCCATCAGATCTAAACACGTCACGAGAGAGCATTTGTTACTCTATCAGACAGTATGTACGTTTATTTTTCCATGCTAGCCGTATTCCAAAACTTTTATCACAGTTCTGCAGAAAGTCTCGGAACGAAGCAAGGAAAATTCAGCGGGGTCAATTTTTCTCATTTTTGATTTCAACTTCAATGGTCAAAAAGTTATCAAAATTTCAACATTTCGTAAATAGCAGATACATGTCGTGAAAGAGCAAATAATTCTCTAGCGAACGCTATCTGGATGTTTTCGGAAGCTTCTCTACTAGGCGCACAACAGAAGCTTGAAAAAAAACGGCAAATAATTAGTTAACAACCTATTACATTCTCGACCATAATGAGGTAACTCAGCTCTTATTTTACATTTTAAAACCTCATACGCTATGGGAGTACGTCGTGAATCCAAAAAGTCGGGTACAAAAGGTGAAGGTGTCGGCGTTGATCAGTCCCCTAAGGACGCGCCGCCGTAATCATGCTCCATTCAAATAGTAGAGACATGGTGAATGCGGATTTGGCCTTTAGTGCTTGTTCAGACGACGCGCGTCGAAAATGCAAAATTGAAAAGTGAATTTTGTCAAAATTTCCATTAATAAGGAATAGCAGCCTTCTAAAAAACCCGAGCGACCAGTAAGTTTGCCTATATGAGGCGCAACCGGACTGCGCCACTAATGCAAAAGAGCAAATTCGATCAAGGGCGTTAATTATCGATTGAGCTTCGATTTTGCATTTTCGACGCGCGTCGTCTGAACAAGCCCTTACAGTGACCTGTGATACCAGCCGCTACACCAAGTCGTCCATCCCTGCGGCGTCAGTTCCAATTCAACCGAGGGGTTTACGGCTTAGTTAGCGCACACGAGAACCGATCGCTCGACCATGAGTGTGTCAGTGGCGCCTTCTACCACTGCTCTACGTGGGCCCAAAAAGTCAGGTGTAGCTCACGTAATAGCAGCTTATTAGCCGTTATCTTTAGGCTCGTAAAAATTGGCAATTCAAAATCTCGCAGCACAATTTCGATGCTTCACCTATGCCAGAAACAAAATAAATTAGTAATATAGTAGTATCTGATAGGATGAGTGTAGCCAATTAAATTAGTAATACTCGTTTTTTCTATGCTCGATTTTCCTTTTCACCTCAGCAACAGCTATTCTTCGCAAGACTAGAATGTAAAAAATAAATGAATAAATTAAACGTAAGATTAGTTGAAGAGGCAAACCAATAGCACAAAATGGCGTGCTGAATAAATTTAGCAAAACAAATTTCAACAATAGCAAAAGAAAAATCAAAACAGGAGCAGTACCTGGGAGACATTGCGAATCGAGACCGCACAACGTCCTCAACTCTTTGGCACAACAGCGACGTTCAACTGGTTTCGGTCGATAAATTCGTATAACACGCACCTAGGGCACCATAGTACAGAAATGTACAGTTTCATCGAAATGAAATTTCAGAAAAAAAAAGTAAAGAAAACTATGCCGGAATACAATTACAGCAAGAACATAGCGAGTAAAGGAGAACAAGGAGAAGGTTAGAATGAGCAGCTTAAATGACAATGTAAAAACAGGAAAAATTAACGCCAGTTTGTCTAGAGTCAAACGAGATAGACCATCAACAACGTCGAATTGGAAGGAATGAAGTAAAATTAAGGAATTCCAGAAAACAAATAAAATAAGGAATATGAATTTCACGTTTTACCACATAATAGCGACTATCAGCCAGTGGAAATGAATGAGGTCTTCCTTACTGCATAATTTATTTATTCGATACGCATTCAAGCGTGCTATCCGTGAAAGTTTAGTGGGACATACAAATAGGAAAACACTAAGCAACACAAAACAAAAAACTCTGGTGGTTAGTAAGAAAACTAAAACGATTAACATAACAAGAATCTTGTTAGTGGCATCATCTGCAATAGTTGCTTTTAAATTACTCCATAGCAGATCTTCGCGTAAAAGTGAGCTGGAATCCCAGACGAGAAATGATAGCAATGCAAAAGGAAATAAGAACGTCCTGTCGCCCGGACCTGACGCTGGTCACGACGCCCTTTTCAGCTTTTTCTAAACTAGGCAAGGGTTTCTACCCATGGCGGGATTGACCGACGATCATCAAGATCATGAGCCTTAACCTCTCGGCCAATATTCGGGTTATCTTGATTCTATCATTTGCGAAATTATTATGCGGTAAGTTTTCCAATGCAATTGCTCCTCTGAGCTGAGCTGATAATTCGGCGAGTCAATCCATCAACGATCAATTTTAATCCGATCCTGCATTTTTTCTATCGTCTATTCAAATCAAAGGTAACGGGAGCATGTTCTCCTGAAAAACGATGAATCTGAAGCCCCGGTTCAGTTTTTACCATCAATTGAAAAAGCATACGACGACGTACATATGTGTACATAGATGAGGTATCGACATCTCGTTCATAATAAGGTTATACTTTTCAAAGCGGCGAACGACTTCTTCATGATTAAAAGACTGTTTTCGGTCTCTCGAATGTTGTTGATCCCACCCACCTTATCACCACAGTCTCCTGGTCATTTCCTTCAGGGGAAAATGTGAGGTTTGACAAGAGAGGTCAGTGGGGGTACTCACAAGAATTTTCCAACATGGACCTATTAGCCATCAAAGGCGATACAAATGCAAAAACGGCACCATTTCGAATCAAAATGAATCAAAATGCAAGAGGGAGCTTACGATCTACACAGAATCACTTGCCCTTTTTCATTTTATGGACTAAGCACTGGCCCGCAGGAAAATAAACTACTGTGCTGTGACTTCCGTCCGATGCTCTAAAAAACGCATAACCCTCATTTAGAATAATATAGGGGCACGCTCACGTACCTTCTTTGCATCGGATGTATGCCGTGCTTCTTCCTCATATTCGTAACTAGGCAGCGTCCGTTTGTATATGATTGAATCTAGTGGAAGACTCAGAGTAACACAACTCAGAAGAAAGGGTCGTTTAGCCAACATTAACCAACGTCCTGACTATCGCCAATTAATTTCCTCCAGCAAATCGACGGACGACCTAGCCGATCAACGATAGCGGACGAGTTTTCGCTGCAACGGCCCTTTGCCATGTGAAGGAAGAAGAAAACAAAGCTTTACAGGAGCGTAGTTAATGTAATATTGCCTATATTCAAAAGAAAGTTATTCAGAAAACCTGAATTTGTAGGTGATTTCACAGATTGGTGAGGGAGAAGGAAGGAGGAAGGTAAAGTGCGATGAAAATGTTTTCGCTTAGGAGGCGGAAGCTGACTCCATCGAGCGATCACTCAATCCATGTCAACATTGAGCTGAAAGTGATGGAAGTCAGTCAACTACCATTTAGTGGGCATTTGATGATGGCACGTGAACTAGGAACATGTGGCAATGTAGAGAGAAGAACGGGCACGATTAGAGAGTCAGAAAAATGAACTGCTATTTATTCTGCACTATTTGCTAAAACGAGAGTACGCGTGATGCAGTGGTAAGTGACGCAACTGACATTCGCACGGTCGGAGGATCGATCCCCAACAATTCGGAGTCAGGTAAATTGGTACCAGACTTGTCTGGAAAGGTTAGGACACTGACTTGGTATAGCTGTTGGCCCTAGCAAGTTACTGTATAGAACGAATATGCCTCTTAATTCTGAGTGAAACGCGAATGCGTAACGCGTACTTATGGACTGATCAACGCCGACTTTTTACCTTTGCCTATTATTAAATTACTTTAAGTTTTTTGATCTTTGCTTTTTATCCTTCCTCAGCATATCTCGAGAATGGAATCACTCGAACAGCTGATCAATATAATGGCGAAGAAGGAATGGCCAGAAACATATCTGTTTGAAAGACCTTCAAATGTTTCAAATTTAAAGAATAAATTCACCTCACCTTTGAGGGCGAGGAGTGGTGAAAATCCCTATTGTGTGACGGCCGACCCACACAGTTATTTCAATAACTTCTAGACCCTGGCACACAAATATTCCCAAAACCTCTTAATAAATGATCAAAAACGGTAAGCTTTCTAATAGAGTGAATGATGGATCCTCTGACCTAACTGACAACTTAATCCCACCTAGATCGTACTCTTCACAATGCCAAAGTTTGACGGCATTTTCCCTGACTAAGCGAATTCAGAGGTTTTCGTTTTGACGACAGCAGGAGATCCTCCATTTTTGTCTTCAGGGTGAAAGAATGTCTAAAAAGTGTCTCGTACCCAGATCAAAAATCCGGTTTCAATCTGGTTTAAGAAAAAGAGGAAGGTCGCTTTCCCAAAGTCGCCTTCCCATGGTCAGCTATCTCTTACTTCAAGGAAATGCTCTCAGATTGAGCACCGGAAAACGAAAATCAGAGAGTGTTATTTCTGCGAACAGATGACTAAGCTCGTGATGTTTACGACCCTGTTTTCGATTTCTGTGCCCTCTTCATAGTTCACTTTCTAATCGAAAACTGTATGTGCACGTACTTCCAGACGAAAGTGTGTCCTTCAAAAAAGACGGTGTGGAGCGCCATGTGTTTCCTGCTATAATAAACAGTGATTCAAGAAAAAACCAAAAGAGAAGGGAACAACAAAGTGTGGTACGTAGCTATAAATACTCGCTGGGTCGGTCGCAGTACATGCTCACGTAAGTTTTCTGTAGTAAATGTGAGAAAGTAAAGTGTAGTAAAAGGTGAAGTTAAAGATGGCTGGTAAAAGTTCCAGCGAGTCTTAAAATTCCGCTCCTTTCCATATTCAAACGAAACAGGAATAGTAAATAGGAAATAATATAATAAATAAAATACTATTAAAAATACATACGATCCACCACATTCGTGTTCCATTCATAGTAGTAGAGGCATAGTGAATGAATAATTGTCCTACACAATGACTTACGGTGATCAGCTACTATATCAAGCCAGTGTCTTATACTTTCCCAGACAAGTCTGGTGTCAATTTACCAACCTCAGAGGGAAGGATGGCTTGGTCAGCTGCTGAATGCGCGGATGTCAGTAGCGCCTCTTACCACTGCACTACGCGAGCCCACAATAAAATATACTTACTTACGTTAATAAAATATAACAGAGAGAAGGTAGGAAGGTAGACAATTTTGTTTTCTAGAGAAGGCCAAAAATCTTCGCCTAAGGTAGGCAGGTAGACAAATTTGTTCTCTAGAGGAGGCTCAATTTCAAATCAATCACTTGTGGCAAACGTCAGAGGCGCCGCGGAAAGGACGCGTGATATATTGCGGCGCGCTAATGCGAACAATCGACCGATTCTCAGGTATATTGTGCCGATGAGAATGAGTGCACGCGTGTAATCGAAAACTATCGAAATTTCCGTATTATATCGCATAAGATAGAAAGAAATCTGTACATACATCCACTCTCCACGAAGCGTTAATATCTTGCTTGAGCACGTGCTATGTTGATTTTCGTTCTTTTTATTTTTTCTTTTTTATGATTCGTATTTGTTTTAGATCCACACTGGCACAAAAGTTTGTTGAATTTATGTTTTATTTTACTTTCTTTTGATTGAGTCTCCTTGATTCGGTGGTCACCACCACGGAGGGACATCGACGAACAGGAGTACTATATAAATAAACAACTAAACAAGTGGTGCCACCAGGCTCACTGCCACATCAGAATAACTTAGCTGTGGAGTGAAATGAAAAAAGCGAAGAAAAAGAAAGAGGTTCTTTAGAATTTGCATCGATAGAACAATCAAAACTGAACACCCGTGCGACCCAAGGACAAAGACGGTAAACTGTTTACTAGAGGCCAAGTGAAGGTGAGATGAACAATGTTGAGGAGAAGAAAGTTTAATATTAATGATCACTCGAGTTGACGGAAAAAGGAAGTGTCAGACAAAAGAGGAAGGACAATTAAACAGGCTACAAATACTGCGGCCGTAGATTCAATAAATTTTAATTTTGAATGTCATCAAAATTGCCCTCACAGCAGCCAATTCTGTGCGAGTTTTTGCTGACCGCTTCATCCCATTGTAACATGAGGGTGCTAATACTATAATATAATTCAGTCAGCACGTAGATGAGTTTCAAAATGGCACAAAGACGACCGATTGAGCTAAAGAAAATGAATAGGTTTCTCGACTCAAAAGCGTGCCAAGTAAATCTATAGTTTTAAATCTATGTAAATGCTGTCCAAAGCGATTTATGAGATTACCCTTGACGACGTCGTCAAAGCAATCAGGCAATGGTTGAAGAGAAAGCATTGTCTCAAATAAATAAATAAATAAATTGTCAAAACGGTATGCCAAGAGATATTGGACGATGAGAACACTTGAATGCAATCCGATGAACGACGAAGCAATCACACGGAAACAAAATCGCCATCATTGAGGATGGGCCAACCCAGCACAGCACGCCTTCCCTGCATCTACAACAAATCAGAGTGCGAGCAAAGTACAATTTTTCGCACTCTTCACTGACAACAACCGATCACCGCCTTTAGAATCGGGTCAGGTTTTTTTCAGCGGAAGTTCCAGTGTTCATGAAATTTTCGAAGCACTATTCTTATGTTGCTTGTCTAATGTTTCCACATGTCTGTTGTCTATGTAACCAAAATTCATAATGAAATGTGGAAAAAGTAATGTTAAAATGATCGACACTGATTATGTAGATCCTTAAGGGCACGCCACGCGTACGTTTTCTATTCAGAATCGTAAGGGTTTTGAGCTGAACAACGACTTGTGAAGGCTAGCTCCGGATCAAGTGAGTGTCTTTTCCGTCTCAGGCGAGTCTTGTACCAATTCGCCCTACCCCGTAACAATGGGAGGCCTGGGTAACGTAAAAGAGGATCGATCGCTCAACCGTGCGGGTGGAAGCAGTGCCTCCTGCACCAGGCCACCATTTTGCTATGCACTTTCTAGTCAATTGAAGGGGAAAAGACTTTGATTTTGTCTTTCATCCGTAAACTAATGCTTTAAAGGGCGCGCGTGGTGCAATGGTAAGAGGCGCTGCTGACATGATCGATCCTCGACTGGGCCAAGCAAGCCTTCCATCCCTCCGGATCCCAAAATTTGTATCAGACTTTGAGAAAGTAAAGACACTAAGTATGACAGAGCGTCTGGCCTCCACAGGTCACTGTATAGGCCAAGTACGAAATCACCATGCCTGTACCATTCTGAAATGAATACGAATGCGTGGCGCGCCCGTAAGGGACTGATCAACGACGGCACCTTTAGCTTTTAATTGTTAAGCTAATACTTCCACTAAGCCTAGCGAGTCTGATAAATGAAAGCGTTGATAGTAAATTATACTCACTTTACACTTGAGAAGGGTTACCTTTATTTTGTGTTTCACATTTTTGCCTTATATACAGTATGTTTCAAAATTATAAGACCCCCCTAAAATTTGCAAGTTTTGCTCCTTTTACTTCATTTCGGGAAGTGGTACTGCTTCCACTGAATTCAGCGTGGGCTGAAACCATGCCTGACAACAACTCTGTATTTTCTCAGGAAAACTAAAATTTTTATAAAGAAATGTTTGGAATTCCACACACTTCCGTTTTGCCACAATAAAAAATCAACAACTTCAAATCGAAAATTAACAATTCCACCGCGATTAGAAACAAGTTCAAAAATTCTGTCTGGCACGCTTTTCGCCAACGTTTCCAGGATACCAAGATTCAAACTGCTCCATGCCTCCTCGATTGCTCTGCGCAGTTCTTCGACGTTGTTGAATTGTCTCCCGTCGCTGTATATCTGACGTACAAGAATCCCCCAGATGTTCTCAATCGGATTCAAGTCCGGAGAGCAAGCTGGCCACTGCATCACGCGAATACTTGGAGTTCAGCCACTGCATAGTGGACCTACTGGCATGTACAGATGCGTTGTCCTGCATGAAAGTGAAGTCCGACGTATGATGTTCGCGAAGAAACGGTAGCAAATGATCTCGAAGAACGTTCTGGTAGTCTTGTGAGTTCATTCGACATGTTGTGAATGCTAGCCGAAGAACACTAAGGCTACAGAATGCTCCCCAAACCATCTAGTAACCACCACCGAAATTACGTCTGCTAAAGACGAGTGGGTCTTTCCGCAAGTCGCGCCAATAGTAATGAGATCCATCCGGGCCATCCAAGTTGAACTTCTTCTCGTCAGAAAACACTACCTAAATGCACCTGACTCACTTAATTGGGAATAATATTCGAGTGAAGGAATGGTGTACCTTGCACCAATCAGTCGTCATGTTCCTACGCGCAAATTGAAGTCGTTCTGCCTTGTGGTTATCAGTCAACCTTGGAGCCCTCTTCATTGACTCTCGGACAATGTTACCGCCTCTTGTGACTGCCCTCCAGATGGTCGTCCTTGACGCATTCAATGATAATTCCGCCTTCGCTCGATTGATAGAGTAAGTCGAGTTGGACAAAAGTCGTTGGATTTGTCGAACATCTTGGCCGGAAAGCACAGAAGGCCTCCCAGATTTTGGTTTCCTTCGAGATCGAGCAGGATCTTTGAGATAGTTGATTATTGCACATTTGTCAAGCGATATCTACAGTTGAGTGTCCTGCCTCATGTGGGGCTCGAATTTGCGCTTGCTTCTCAGGTGACAGTCTGGTACCACGCGGATGTTACCGTTAGGATTGAAGACAGTACCAAGGTCAATATGGAGTAGTTTGACTCAACTTGGGAGCAAAATCACAGTTATAACAAATGAATGTCTTAGGTGGTCTTATAATTTTGAAACAGTGGAATTCCAAACATTTCTTTATAAAAATTTTAGTTATCCTGAGATAATACTGAGTTGTTGTTAAGTATGGTTTCAGCCCACGCTGAATTCACTGGAAGCAGTACCATTTCACGAAATGAAGTAAAAGGAGCAAAACTTGCAAATTTTAGGGTGGTCTTATAATTTTGAAACGCACTGTAGAATAGTAGGAATAGCAGCAATAGTATAATAGAATTGCAAGCTACAGACAAGAAAACTCCTTCAGGACCCTTTTCGATCCACGCTTGAACTCATTCTTTCAGTTTTTTTCCGGATTCGACGTTCGCATCATTTATTCTTGGAGAAAATACCGTCTTTTCAGGTGTGTTCCGAATTCTCATCAGTCTAAGCTACTGCATCTCGTTCCTGCCTTTCGCCTTCGCTTCTACATGGAGGCTTTCCCACCAGACAACACTGCGATGAGAAGATCTTTAAGTGGTTGAGATATAACTGACCGCAGCCTTTTGAGAAAATTTTGTCTGACTCGTAAAACTGATTTTTGATTCTGCTAGAGGGGAGAAAGGCAAGGACGTGACGAACGTTTTCTGCGAAGAAGATGTATGGTAAAGATGGAAAGGCCACAAACATCGGGGAATTGTTTTGGATTGGATTGTTTTATCGGCAGGTATTGTGTAGAGGGACACTGTATAACGGCTATAGCAGAGTGGAGAATAGTGGTCAATATCCTGCACGTTCGTTCCAAATTGCGGTTTTTCTGTGTAATGTTGGAAGGAGTGCTTTGTAATTTGATCCGAGCCTATAATTTGCATTAATGAACCGCACAGAACGCTCATACGGACGAAAAGCAGTAGAAGTCAATGACCACCACTTCCGTGTACCTCGGGGAAACCCTCTGACGGAGTTTCGGCGTAAATAGACCCATTTGAAAAACTTCTTGTGAAGTAGACCGCCACCGGTTGTTATGAAAATTCATGAACTGGTCGAGTGCGATTTCCACTTTGTCAGATGGCTACTTCGTAGTCAAGAATTTCAGTATTCAGGTTTATTTAGCGACACATGTGATTATTATGCGGTCCTGGGGAGCATTTTTTTAGCCAGGTTCCATTTTGTTACCTTTTTGGCTCAGACTGTACATCTTACAAGGAGCCCCTGAATGTGATGTATCAAGCGAAGCGCTTGTTTGATAACGAAACATTCAAAGAACCATCCGCATCGTTTTTCAATATTTTCTGCGTAATAGTGTCCGAGATAAGCGTAATGAAAAGACGCGTTCTTTCACCCTCACGGTTGCGCGAACGATCCTCGCCCAGGCTAGCCAAACCTTTTCATCGCTTCGGGATCAGGTAAATGGGAGCCGGACATGTCTGGAAAGGTGAACACACTGTCTTGGGCAACGGCTAGCCGCCCAAGCAATTATATACGAGAAATACGCATGCACTGCCTCTACGATTTTGACTGGAAAGCGATTCTTACATTACAGATCAACATAAACCACTTTACTTTTAGAGTTCGAGTTTGTCAGGTAAAACTTGTATTATAACCGTTTCACATTTCGTTCCTCCCATAATCTACAGAGGGACGATCGTAGATCGAGGGTTAATAACGTTTTCAAAATTCTGACAAGATGCGAACGCTGATGTCATCCACCAGTTTTCTTGGTGTCACAGATCTGGGATCTCGTTGCTCAATCATGTATCGTGTGCATTCTTATCTAGAATAACAACGTACAGCAGCACCATCATCCAGCTATCCATTTCATCAAGATAAAGTAGAGAGCGTAGAGCGGTTTTCTTCAAAAAAAAAAACTAGAAAAAAATCAACCGACTGAGTGGTGAAGCCTGACGAGGTACCTGGCGGCGAGTGGTGAAAACATGCAAAAACTAATTCAAAAAACGACAAGAAAAGAAAGACAGGCCTAAACGATCGATGAACGGCAATCACCGTCAGCTCTGACCGTCGGATGCACTTTCGAGCGACAACGGCCGTGTTGACGTTCGAACGGCATCATGGAACACTCGAATGGTATTGATCTGGTGGCAGTTTTCCATCGTTCATGGCAAATTCGACTGCCGGCGTGTTTGGAAATAGCGGCCAAAGACACAAATGCTCCCCATCAAAGAGCTGTTCATGAGATGCTTGAAGCCAGCTCGGCCCCAGTGCAGCATCTTATATCAGCAAATATCAGTTTATTTAGTCCTCAACGTTTTTATCACGACCTGTCACGGGGTGCGAATTTTTTTTTATAGTGGCGTCATCTTTCTCTTTGGTGATGCTCTCGATACTCTATGGTACCACACTGCAATTTTGTCTCGCTCTAAAAGCAGGCCCTGCATATGAATCTGAAGAAGCAAAGAAACCTCTCAGTTAGTGCTTCTCGCAAACAAAAACTAAGCAGTCAACGCGTTGGAAACAACAAAAAATCAAGGAATGTTTAAGGACGTAAATATTCTGCCTGAGAAGCTACTAATATTAGGTTGGCAACTAAGTTCGTGGACTGTTTTGCAGTCATTACTTCTAGCAAGCACAACTTGCTTGAATGTTGAGCAATTTGATTTCTCTTTTTACCGTGTGATAGCGCATATGAAGTAGTTTTCAAAACCACTCATAAACCCTGTTACTTTTCTTTGCTGGGAAACTTTTTCCGCTTGAAATGAAAACATTCAAAACCAGCGTTTACCAAGTCCTTCTTCAAGAGTACCTGCTTAGCGACTAGGTTGCTGAAGCGTTATAATTTAAGTGTGCAGAATCTAGGGATGATGTTTTGAAACGACTGATGGTACTCAAAAATATCAGGAGATACTGAGCAAGCAGTTCAGAACGAAAGAAAAAGTGCACTTCGGATGACCTATGGAGCTCGCTCGGAAGGCCGTAATTCGTTCCTCCGAAAGAAATCAGAGCTCGGCAAGATCAGTGTTGACACTCCGAGTCAGATGCTCAAATAGCTCAACTAAAAAGGTTCTGCACTATTCTAGTTTTTCTGTAAAATTGGCCAATAATTTCCCGTGCGATTTGACCCATCACGGGGATGGGTGGGTCGGATGCCACAATTGGACGTCGAGCTTGCTCTGAAGACGAACCACTTCTTCACAAAGTGGTAACGTGCGATGGGATGTGGACAGTACTTCATAATTGCTGACCTGCTAGCCAGCCACCCAAAACAAAATGAAAGCCTTTACAGATCCTCAAATCCACCTCGTCATAAGAATCTGATGATCTCAGTCCGGAGGTTCTACGAAGGTGCTACCTTTCGAGAATTGATCGGTGGAAGTGTCAGCGTTTACCGAGAGCCCTGCGCTCTTTAGCCTTGCTGTGTACAGGTTGAACTACGCGGTAGTCGGTTGAAGCAGCTCTCTGAATATTGCGTCACCACTCATCAAGGCGCTGCCAAACATCACGCTTCGTTTCGATCACTCCAAAAATCCGAAGATGTAAGCTGGAGGGCTCTTGTTTATGCCTGTTACAGTACAGATGTAGCATTTTATGAATAATACCTATTTTGGATTTTTCCTGCATGCTCTGGGCGAAGACGATCCAGTAATGAGATGTAGGTCAAAATGCACATATGAAAATAATTTTCCTCAAAAACTCAGCATTTCTGAGGAAGTGGAATGGGGCATCTACCTGATAGTGAGGAGCTACCTGTTCGTTTTGATGGTTCATATGTCGTTTGGGTAACCTTTCTCTTTGTTTGGTAACTAACGCTTTTGTTGAAGGCGTTTGAGAGTTCACGAACTTAGTTGCCAACCTAATACTTTGGGTTGATGGGTGCTGGAGCGGTTTAAAGGTTGCTCGGCAACAAGAACCCTCTCCTTTGCCGAAGTTTACTATGTGAGGGGATACCATATTGCTACCTATGACGGCTTAATACTGCTGATAATGTGAACAATCGAGTGGTATGGAATGGTGTCATTGCTTTGAAACAATACTTCCATTGTTCCTACTTTATGTTTGTCTCAGTTCTCGGCCCGGACCACCTTTAAATCAGTAATAGAAAAGTTAGTTGCAAAGAGAGAAAACCCCATAGCGGCTGGTTAAAAGAAAAACGACGAGTGGATACGAAAGTGGAAAAATGGAAAAGCGCAGTCAGTGAAATGAGATAGCCGTCGAAATTCCACCTCGCCCGCCCCCTGCACGTTCTTTTCTAAGTTCGTAAGAAAAAATCAGGGTGAATGTGAATTATAAGGAAACGACCAATGCTCTTCTGGAATTGCGAACAGCTAGTTGCCGTAGACAGCCGAATCTTTAGAACACGCTTCAGAAGTGTAGTGGAAAATTAGAAGAGGCTGCTTCTGGGTTATAGGGTAACGTAATGAAATAGGTTGATCAGATGGTTGCTGCCACCGTCTAGTAAGAAACGAGGAAGCATGGTCAAAATGTGGTGAAGGAGTAAATGAATGCCGAAGCTCTCTTTGACGGTTTATTTACTTATTTATTCAAAATATTCAGTTCATGATAAACAAAAAATGTAAAAAAGACAAAGATGTGGTACTCTAACTGGGCTAAAAAAAATTCAAAGAAGTTATATCACAAAGATTTATATGCGGAGGTGCAGTAAAAATTATAATAACCAATTGCGCATTTCTCTGCAGGCAAACCACTGGGTTCGTGGTAAAGTAGAGCAAAGGACACAATACACGAGCTAAATAATCTTTCCAGAGTAGAGAGCAGGCTAGAGATACTACTACCAGTCATACTCAACAGTAAAAAGTGTGGAAAACTGGGCGAAATGGTTGAAAGAAAACCACGATCTATGGTGGAACAAACATTTCTTCTAGACTAGCGCGCACGCATATTGTTAGAGTCTTTCACAAAATGTTTTCAAGACATACAAATGAATAAATATTCTGCCTCAAAGAACACAAACGTCAGTCATTTGACGAGCTAAAGCAAGTATCTTGCCTATATGCATATGCAACAAAGCACGAAACTTCTCTCATTTCAGTGGCATTCCAGCTTACGGACCTTACGCAAGTGAGAGAAACACGAATGGACGCTCCAGCAGATAACCACGTACACACGTGGAGCAAACCACAAATAAGAAGAAAGAAGAAAACAACAAGAAAACAATAAAGCAACAACAATGAAAAACCTCACTAGTCAGTCTTCCTCGTACAGTCACAGAGAGCGGTCGATCTCACAACACTCCGTCGACCTCACCAGCTGGCCGCTCCAAGATAAGAAGACCCAGTCCAATACGCAGTTGCCGAGCTGTATGGCAAGAACATCAGCACCCGCATCTGCACACTCAACGTAAGATCAATCTCAAGTGAGGTGCATTTGATCGATTCTGAATCTACGGTGGAATCGCTAAAAATTGCCGCCTGGAAAAAGAAGCAAGCGGAGGCCGAAGACACGATGGCTGGACGATATTGCTTACTATCGAAGGCAAAGGCTATGATCGACAGGGAATAAATGGTGAATGATGCGACTAAGAAATCTGCTGACGTCTCCGCAAGAAAGACTCGAATATCCTTTTGTCGTTGCGATTTAAGAGTATAAAGAATAAAGAATAAAGAATGAAAAATATCACAAGATTCAGTCAAACACACACCTAGCAATTGTCTTTGAAATTTTTATTTGTCATCGAACGAGCCCGTTTTCAACCTGCTGGAGTCCATCAGCCAGCAGTTTCTCCTTCCTCGCGTAGAGCTCGAATTGAAACGAGAATGAAAAGAAAGGTTTGAATTATCGGTACTGATCAGCCCGCTAAGTCCCCCGATATGTCACCGAGTGTTTCACAAGGCTTCTGAACTAGACCTATGTGGTTTTGTAGGTAGTCTAATAAGATACCACTGTGAGTTGCCTCGTTTATTTTTGCTAAATTCATGAGGGCTGCATAAAATGACAACAAAAAATCCGTTGTCCACTATCCTGCTGTGAAACGACTTCACGATCACACACCTCACATTTGGTGCGGTAAGATCAGTGCGAACTCGCAGGCAGGAGGTCAATGGTACGGCTTTTTTGCTGTGCGCGGTTTTTGCATTCGTTTACTGATCGAAAACGACGCTCATCCTGCGAAATGCCGCAAATTGCTGCAGGATGCAAAATAAAGCGCTCTCGCGAACTTTTGACGATGCGTCAATTAAATGATTGATGTGGAGGATAATCTTAAAGTGCAAGAAGGACTACTGTTCCTGTGGAACAGCTCCTTTTCTCATGAACTTCAGTTTTCGCTCTTGCGACGTTGCGCGGCAGAAGGTTTTTCTTTCCCGTATTCATCAAAACGTTCGGCACAACTACGGTACCAGTCTGCATCTTCTGAATAGGTCAAAAAATAGTTCACTCTTTCGCTATTTGCTTCCCTAGACCTTAGGAGTTTCGTGTAACAGCCGCAACATTGCAATTGCCCACCAATTAGAAGGCAATTAGTGGTCAACAAAAACAACAGCCATACAAACAAGAAAACCGGTCCGCTACCATGGTTTTCTTGCGACTTTACCACTCGTCCTAGTTCCTGCTCCGACCGTGCCTAACAAACTGACAGTGTTCTGTCCGTCAGTCTGAATCACATTGAATTACAGATTCTCTAAGGCGTTCGTTACGGTACTGAAAGGTTGAAGACTCGCCCACTCCCAAACACATTACTTTGCTTCATTTTTTTGGTTCGATTTTTGCTGCGAACCTAGCACCACCATTACAACATCATACTCTAGTATACATAATAGTATTTTGCTTGAACGAGTAGAATGCGAATTTATCACTTTCGGTAATTGGCGACAAAATTTGTCGACCTTCAATTTTTAAAAATTTTTGAAAAGTACTTTGCTTCATTTTTCTTCACTCATTATCATGTACAATTTCCTTTTCAGCTTCGTTCAAACTTTTTCCCGCATTACGTTTCGTAGTTAGCGCAATAGTGGAATGTGGTACTGCAATGCTTCGTGAAGTTGGGAAATTTGAGCAATTTATAAATAGTTTTTTTTAGTTTTCTCTTCATTGCTAGGCGACTATTACCGCATTTCACTCCATACTTGTGATCATACTTGACATGCTCGTCGTCCATAGATAAAACTTCACAGCCTAGTTCACCTTATCCGTTCGATGTCACTATCTGCACTTTCCTGAAGACCTTGGTGTGTCGACGCATTTTCATACATTGTCTGTGCAGATGCTTGTTTATTTCACGCTTTACCCTATATTGACAGTCTTTTTGTAAACTTTCTACAAAACATTTTCCCAAACCCTGCGAAAGCGCTCCACGCTCGCCGTGATGGGCGCTAACCGCCATCGAGAGGCGGACGTCACAACTCGAGAAATCTCTAACACCACCGTGAAACGTGTGATAGATGACACCTGTGTGGGGTGAACGGTCGTTTGACTTCCGCTCGATCGTCGTCGTTTCGCCCCGACCGCTGCTGTAAACCCATTTACTGACGGCTATTTTTACCACGCACGTATCCTCCACGTGAGCTCTTCTGTAGGCAATTGATTTCTCTCGATTCAGCTACCATTCACATTCTCTTTCAGCGCGTACCTGTCTAGAAAAATCAGTCTCCCTGCCACATGTAGAGCTCACCATTGTAGAGCTGGGTCCTCATTCTATCGCTCTAATTAACTCTTCATTTGATGGGTCCTTAAGCACGAGATTGTGTCCAGGTCTTTGAAAAGGCGGCCAAAACTTTAGTCCGTTATGTGAACGTTCCACCTACATAAGAACCTTGAACGCAGAAGAACTGACTCGAGGTTCAGCGAAGACAGATTCTGGAAATATGTAGGTTTTTAGTGTTATCGGTAATAACCATGATGAATTGTTTTTTCGAGTCTCCTTCAAAATATCTGTTGCTCACTGATCTACTCGCCAAGGATTACACCAGCAACCATTCGATGTGTTTTGATATTGAATTTTTGATTTATGGCCATCGTAGGTTTACGTCGAATTGCCGTGGTAGTCGATTACTGCTAAGATGAATCGCACAAATTTATAAATCTTTGTGAATTAGGCGACTGAGGATGTTTAAAGTTCAAATTCGTTGTACCGTTACACCTTCAGCTGTCGATTTTTTCACCATCTCAATGGCAACCAGGGTTGATGATAAAGTTCATACTTTCTGGGGTACCAAGTGGTTTCTCAACCAACACTTCATGGTCACCGTTACGTTGCTTCCATTGTGGCTTGTCAATGCGCAATCATAGGGCCAGTTTAGTATCACATCCATTGTTTATCTCGTCAAACTTCTATGCGAATATTTAAGGTAGACCTACATGGGCAATGAAGGGAGAAAAGCTCTGAAACATCAGATGTATTAGTACTGTCTTTACGAAAAAAGTGTGAACGGTGTAGACGAGGTGGCCTGAAATCGTCCCTTTTTAGCTCGCTTTAGATTGAATGATAGAAAATTTTTCAATACTCTTTCCTTCTCACGAAATTGTCAGATGGTGCCCCATCAGCTGGTCAGGATCTAGGAATACTTGGAGCTGAATGAGTTTAACGGCGATTCTGGCTTCTCGCGGATCTTGACTACCGTGATGGCGGAGTAGAAACCGCTTATTTGGGGGCCGAACCTGGGCCCGGATTCATGAACGGAACGAGCGGTCTCCTATACCTCGTCGGCGCTATACCCGCTCGATACCGCGAACCTGCGGCCATTTCGGTTTGCGTTTGCGCTTGTCAGTTGTGTCGGTTGCGTGTCGGTTTGCGCGCGGTACGGGTATATTTGGTCGTATACCCCGCCGATACCCGACATGAATCCGGGCCCTGATTGACATTTCTTTGGTTTCTTTCTGCATCTTCTCAGAAATACTCTAATGAAAGGATCCTTGGTAAGCCAGGCTGGAAAATTAATAATCTCGAACTTAACTCAAACTTTTAGAGATGATAGGGCGCTCGGAATGGTAGGCTGCTGAATGAAAATCTTCCTCCGATCAACCTCATGAGTGGCAAGAAGAGAACGCTGTGAAAATTACCATCAACGCTTTGGTTTGAAAATATGTAAGAGAACATGGGAATAAAAAAGCGTCATCTATTGCAAAAAAAGATAAAAGCCTCGCTACGTTCAGGCAATTCTGAATAAGGACTTCTGACCGTCTTCCATCCTGAGACGTCTAATGGATGACTTGTCTTTGGTTTTCGCAAGCTGATCATCGTCAACAATCTTCAGATCATCATTTCCACTTTTTTCATTTACGAATCAGACTGCACCATGACCGTCTAATTCGATTTGCCTGATCGATGACAGTCAGAACATTTTCGCTTCTAATATGTTCTCAGAACAGTTGATGCTCCTTACTCAATGTTCACGATTAACCTTACCTTGCTCTTCTTATCAGGACAGAGTCCTTTTTGATGGATTGGTGCCAGTAGGTCTTCTCAGTTGCTTTCCAGCCAGAGTAGGCGCTCTCATCTTTTTTGAAGAAAGAAGCAAAGCGAAACAAAACTCTGGTATTGGAATGATCGAAGAGCTTGCAGTATCAATACAATATCACAATGGCTCTTCCGGCCTGGATATCCTCGATCACCACTCAAGAACGCTTATTCGCTTCCGATTCGCTTAGGAATGATTTTTGCTCTTTTCCATTGCGAACGATAACGGCTCGAATAGTCATCGAATCGTTCATCAGCCGCTGCAACACTGAACAAAAAAGTCCTGCAAAATTTGCTTCTCCATGCCTTTCCTATTAAATTTGACCAATTCGTGGGGGATAAAGGCCCATGTACATACAAACTGATCGTGGGGCTCAGAATGACGAAGCAAGCGTTTGGTATGTCACTTCTGAAGATCAACAAAATAAGTACTAGCATAATAATGACTTCTAAAACACGAAGTGGACCGATTAACTGTATCACGTTTCTTTCAGTTTTGCAACCACCAGAAAATGTTGCTGAACTGGTGACCGATTCAATTAGTATAATGGGTACAAAGGAAGGTAATCAGTTGTTTTTCTGATACCGAACTTTTCGACTTTCTAGATAAGGGGATCACTCACTTAACAGGTTTTGACTCAGATTGGATTTTGACTTATCTGACGCTTAGGTTGTTTCATCAGTTCGTGCCGTTTTTTTCAAGCGACCCTTGTAAGCTTTTTATAGAAGCTTCTGAAGAGCACGACACAGCATTCGGAGGAGAATTATTTGTATTTTCAGAGAATGCTTAGCTGCTTGTCGATTTTTGCAATTTCATTTTTTTGGCCTATAAAGTGAAAAATGAAAACGTGTAAAATTGACCTCACCGACAGGCCATCGAAATGGCACTGCTGACACTGTCCACGCCGCGCCGCGCGACGAGCGGGCCTGAAAATCAGTGATAAGCAAGACTTTCAAGAGCGATTCGTACATCATCTTGCAGAGCGTATCGTCTTCTTTCTGAAGCCGTGTGAGATTCAGCAAAACGATTAAAACTGGAGATTTTCCTCCCTGAAAAAAAAAACGAAGATGTTTTTTCCTTCAAAAATGTTTCAAAGTTAAGTATTCTGTAAAACTAAACACATGCTCAGATAGAGCTAAGAATTCTCTTCAAAATAATCCTTAAAAGGCATCTTCACCGTTCACAATGAGAGCAAGAGCAGCATCGAAAAAAATATTGCTGTTTTTTGAAGGTCCCACTTTAGTGATCTTAAGCTTCACAAAATGTGAAGCAAAAAATCATTGAGTACACCATCTTGAAGAGAATTTCATCCTCTTCCTAGGAATGTTCTAAATTTTGAATACCGGTTCACACCAGAGCAGAAAAATCCGCTGTCGGTGAGGTCAATTTTACACTATTTCATTTTTCACTTTATAAGCCAAAAAAATATGAAATTGCAAAATTCGACAAGCAGCTAAAGCACTCTCTGAAAGTACAAATAATTCTCTTTCGAATGCTGTGTCGCGCTCTTCAAAAGCTTCTATAACAAGCTTACAAGGGTCGCTTGAAAAAAAACGGCACGAACTTATGAAACAACCTAATAAATTGGCCTAGATGAAATATTGGAGTTTCAGTTATTGTGTGCTGCTGTGCCAGACGAAGTTCGTAGATAGGTGTTATCACATCATTATGGGTAAACCCAAAAAATTGGCCTAGATGAAATATTGACATGGATTGGATTTCAGTTATTGTGTGCTGCTGTGCCAGACGAAGTTAGTAGATAGGTGTTATCACATCATTACTAGGTATTATAAGACAATTCAAGATCAGGTCGTCCGTCTTCCGCGGATGAAGACAAGATTTGCGCACTAGAGCGGGACCCCCGATCTTCGTTGCGCAGACTCGAGAAGACGTCTGGTGCTCCACGAGAAACAGGCCGGCGTGTTCTACATCAAGCTGGCAAAGTCGCGAGGAGGCCAAGAACGGTGCCTCACGATCTCACGCAGGAGCAGAGACGGATGCGAGTTGACATACATATGTGCTTCAAACCTCGCTCGTGTGCACAGGAGGAGGCTGTTAGATTCAATAATATGCCAAGATGAAAAGTGGATTTACTGGTCGAATCCAAGCCGTGACCCATTGCGGGTTGACCACGACGCACCTCCCCCTACTCAAGTAAAGCGTGACATCCATGGGAAGAAGCTCATGTTGTCATTTTGGTTCTTTCGCCACGGCCTTGTCTTCTATAATCTTCTACCTGATAACGCCACGGTAACCTCCGAGACTATTTGCAAAGAATTGCAAGAGGTGACATGTAGGGCTGCCCCCCTGTCTCCAAAACTGGCCCACCCTTTTCTTTTGTGAGACAATGCAAGAGCCCACAAATCCTCAGTCACCCTGAGCACCTTGGACAGCCTCGGAATCTGTACTCTCCCACACCCATCGTACAGCCCAGACATCTCTCTATGCGATTTTCACATACTCCGGCCACTTCAGCACTACTGCGCTGGTAAGGAATTCAAAACGCGGGACCATGTTGAAAAGGAAGTGCAGGCATGGATTGAGTCGCGCAGTGCAGACTTCTCGAGGCGTGGTGTCGACGCCTTACCTGGTCGCTGGGGAGGAGCTGTACTAAACCGTGGAACTTACCTTATTTCTGAAATGCCGAAGTTTCAAGAAGAGAGAACATGAAAAAGTTGCAGTTTTCTTTGCTTCTTCGGTCGAGGTCGAAAAGTCACATGTTTATTGGCATTTTAAATTATGCATTTGTGCTAACGTTGACGCGAGGACAACTTCTTACGTAGGCTACGTGACTTCCAAGATCTCACACATGCGATGGTTGCAACTCGATCAAAGGCGTAGAGATCACTCCGATCGAAGCTACGCTCCACTGCCGTCCTTAACTTTGCATGAAGATCGCTTCCAGATCTTTTCGGAGTGGTCGTCTGCCTCTCGTGAATGATTTGCAGGACAAATCGCAACTGAGCAAGAGAAATATGGCAAATGGACGTCGGTTGTTTCGCATGGACCATCAGTCGAGATCGTCGCATTCGACGCGGCGACGATCATCCTATCGCCATTCGATCTATGAAAACACGCGATGATTTATGAAAGAACTTCGTGGGAGTTTCTTCTGCAACATTCCATCTGCTCCATCGACCATTTATTTCGCAAGTCATGCTGATACGCCGTGCATCTCATTTGCAACTCGATTTAAAGCTGTTCATCATTTGGTTTTTATCTCTCTCAAAAATTTCGGGTGAACAACTGCCAAAACAACCTCATCTGCCAACCCGTTTGCCGTTTCAGGAGGCCTGCTCACAGAGCGTCTGATTGTCTGAGTGAATTGTCACGCTAAAGGGTTAGCCAAAAGCAATATTCATTCTAGCGCTTTTGATGAAGGAAGCTGTGTTGGAAAAGAATATACTAACCCCTCGTTTCCTCCGCTATACCTAGCTTAACCCTAATGTCACCTTCTTTATTATTCACCTAAGTCCTACACAGGAAATCGCCGACGCTTTGGTGGAAACGGTTGATTCAAAATATGTGTTTCAGCGGTTGGAAACTCTGACGAGTATGAAGACGATTCACCTCTCCCACCATATCGCCTCGTCCTCAACTGAAATTTACGATCCACATTCATGAATTGCTAAATCAAGAAAAAGCAGGGCTCCCACTCCCTGACCCAGCCAGTGGAAACTAGAAAGTGTTGGATAGTCAGAGTACTTGTTGAAGAAATTGTAATCGTGCTAGATTAGCAACATGTAAATTTTCACTAAACGTACGAGTCCAAAGACAGTTGCCCTCAAAAACTCGCCGGGTTTTTAATGAGCTTTGATTCTCGTGTTTTGCTGTCTGCACGGCAGTTTTCCAAAATGTATATGCGATGGCCTCAAAAAACTTGTTTCCTACCGAGAGATAGCGTGAACCGACGTTCCGCCCTCGGATTGCTCACATCGCTCGCGTTTCTTTTTGTTTTCTTGCGAAAGTACAACGAATTTTTCTGTCCTTCCGCTGATCACATGATAGCTTAAGGTGAGGCGTGTTACGATGGGAAACACACATGGAACGATTTTTACATTTGATTTCTGTTCACCGACCATGGAGTAAACTCACAATTCATTCTTCTCCAGCTTGTTCAGCAATGTTCATCCGACCAATTGAAAAGTTGGGCAGAAGGCAGTTAGAAACTGTTGTTAGTTCACCGCTGCTTCATTTACTCGTCGTGTTTCTCTGCCCAAAACATGTAATTTGTGTGCAGATATATTCATACTTGGCAGCAAAACACCGCGAAACGCACAATAACGCCAAGTACTATCTATTTGTAGGTCATGCTGCAGCCTGGCGATGGGAAGATTCACTAATATTCTTCACAGTAGGATGTCCCGTAGATGATATTGAAGGTAGAAACCTTCAGTGATACTTATAATTTTTCGTGCCGGTGTGCCGAGCGAGGTTAGTAGGTGGACCAGTGTTCATTGCTTCGTCCTGCTCGTCGACTTCAAAGGCCTAAATTACTATCGGACCTGTCTGGGAAGGTGAAGACACTGACTTTGTATAGCTGCTGGCCCCACAAGTCATTTTATAGCTCAAATACGCATTCACCATGCCTTCCCGATTCTGAATTGAACACGAATGCGGCGGCGCATCCTTCATCGACGACACCTTTACCTTTCTCCGTTAAGATCATTCCGTGGCTTCAACTAGAGAGAGCTTGATGACTTATCGAAGCTGTTCTTGTTGTGCTCGTTGAGGAACAGTCGTGCTATTGCCATAGGATGCGACTAGAAGCTGGAAAAGTATTGCACCGATTTCTCTTCTGCAGATTTGCCTCCTCGCTCTGGTCTTTTTGCATGAATCAAGGCCGCCGAGCTTTTGCTGTTCATTGGGCTATATGAGCCAATTCAGTCCTCCTATCTTCGCGACCCCACTTCCACTTTTCACACACCTCTGTCACTTCGAGGTTTAATATGTAGGTTCCATTTTGTCCAGTGGAGATTAACTTCGGAACTAGTCTGCTCTAGAGCAACAATTTTATACCATTTATGCGCATTTCTAATTACTGTCGCTTCCTTCACGCCCGATCGTTTGAGGTATTCTTGCAACTGTATCTTCCGAGAAACTGAACCCTTGTTCTACGTGTTTAATGTTTGACGCTTATTTCTGAAGAGCATTTTCAGAAGTCGTCTTGAAGTTGCATACTTTTAGATCCAGCGGAAATGGGGAGATTGAATTTCGACGATCTCTGGAAGGACAATGGACCAGCAACTGCGGCCAAGAAACCACGTTCAGCGCAGGTACCGATTCAAGTTATGCTAATTCTGTGGTTTGGTTCTCACTTGTAATTCCGCTCTCGCTTCTATTTGTTAATTGGAGGAATTATTAAAGGAGTCTTCATTTAGTATATACTTGAGAATATGTGAAGTACGTCTTAAAATTATCTTCAAAAGATATTGATCAAAGTTGTTTCACCACTTTACAACTAGATTCACACCTCGATGTAATGTCGTGATGAGAAGTTGTTGCATTTGAACTTTCCCGAACTTTTCCCATGTTCCTATTCAGGTATTTTATTTGTTTTTCAATTCCCGTTTTTCAAAAGCTCTCAGTTGAATAAGTGCTCATTCTGTACACATTTTTGTTACTCCAGCACGTACGCTATTTTCGCAGAAGACCTGGCAACATGTTCAGCAAAACCTATGGCTTCGATTTCTATGACGCCATCAGACAGTGATTTGATAACGAGGCTTCCGATTCACGATGAAAACCAAAAGTAAAATGCACAGGTGGTCGTCACTACTAGAAGGTATTCGATATCCTACAATTTTCCCGAACAAGAACATGGGTAGGGGTCAGGTGAGCAGTTCTCTAAGGTATGTACAGGATTCTATTTCAGAGTTTTTTTTTGGAGGAGCACCGCTAACAATCTGAGAGAATTTTTCTGTCACTTGTGAGAGAAAAACGAGTTTTTAGGATTTTTAGGATCAAAATTTGATAGTAAGTCTGGCGCAGAGAACTTGGTTGGTTCGATCAATGGATGAGGCTCTTTCCTGGGTTTTATTCATATTTCAGGCACTCAGGACTTGTGTGGTCCAGTGGTAAGAGGCGCTAATGACAACCATACTGTCGAACGATGGATCGCAGTTCGGTATAAATAAACCTTATGTCCCTATGGGATCGGGTGAACTGTCTGGAAAGGTAAACACACGGAGTCAAGCGTGGTAGAGTGGTAGGAGGCGCTGCTGACACCAGCATGGTCGAGCGATCGATCCCGGCCCGGGCTAACCAAGCCTTCCATCCCTCCGGGATCGGGTAAATTGGTACCACACTTGTATGGGAAGGTAATAACACTGATCTGGTATAGTGTCTGGCCCCGACAAGTCCTGGTATAGCCCAAACACGCATTCACCACACCTTTACGGTTCTGAATGGAAGACGAATGCGTGGCCCCTCCTAAGGGGACTGTTCGACGCCGGCACCCTTATCTTTACCTTTACCTTCACTGAAGGGGAGAGGGCCACCACCGCTCTCCACAATGGTAGCTTTGCGAAAGTTTTTGAGGTTGACGTCATTTTTGGCCGCTTGATGCGCTCCGAGCCGTGACCAAGTGCCGTCGGATTTGGCAACGTCGGCGTTTCCACGACCCATTGACTGACATCGTTTTCGAATCACCGACGTCACGCCAGCAGAATTTCACCCCGAAATTTCCTCGTTCGTCGATGAAGTAAGATTGACCCGTCTCAGACACCCAAACCACTGAGGGAGAAATGAAAAGAAATTCTTAATGTGAGATTTTTAAATTAATAACCCTGTCCAAGTTTTTCTTCTCGATGCCTCAACCCATAATATATATTAAATCCACCTACCAACCTCGTTTCGGCATAGCAACCTGAAACAAATATAAGTTATCAGTTCTTTCCGTTTTACTCTAAGTCCTCCTTAACTTCGAAAATCTGTTGTATGATTTGCGTTTGGCAGGCGTGGGCTACGAACCTGAGTTATTTTATCTGACTAATTATCTGTTCCTTTCTTCCTTTTCTTCACTTCCACTTTTCATTTCTTTTTCTTCGAAATTTTGAAAAAAAAGTAAATGAATAAAACAAGCCCAAATAATTGAAAAATAAATGAATAAAACAAACCGGAATAAGGTTACGTCAACGACAAAAGGCTACTCGTAAGAACCGAAGTAGCTGAGTACTTCTTCAAAAGGGTGGCCGCCTTTCTTCTTTTGTTGTTTAACAAGCTACGCAGTGAGTGCTAATGGGCTTTTTCCAAGATTCAATTTTTTTGAAATTTTGTTTTGCCTTTCCTTTTTCCCCTTCGCTTTTCACACGAGATGACAATTTTTATGGTATGTCTGGAAGTCATAAATTCAAGCGGTGCAATGTAGGGAACCTCTACAGGGCCGACTTTATATAAATCTCAGCATCGCAGTCACTTCAGCAATTTGTTTCGTTTAGCGCCACCCAAGATTGGTATAAAACTTTTTATTCGGCCAAAAAAAGTGTTATATCAATTAAAGATGTCGCTAAAAAATAAATAGTGAAGCAGTGGAGACCTTCTTTTGTCGATAGCCACTTTTCTCTCTATTCATCAACTGCTCTCAAATCAACTTCCCTCCAGATTCTATGCTGCGTTTTGAAAGTATTCCCGAACTTTTCCTTTTTGTTGAAATAAATTTGAATTTTCCGGCTTCAAAAGCATCGTGTAAAGTGTCAACGGTGTTCCTTGGTTGCTTGATCATGATTGACTCTAACGTCATAGTTCTGATGCTATTGGGTGTGTTCATTCTTTGTTTATTCCCACATATTATATTACGCTTTTTATATTTTTGCTCTTTATCCCTTTTTCTATAACATCCCTAGAGCTGCGGCTCATCACAAGTCGTTAACTACACCAATTGCGAAAGTTGCCGGACACCGGCTGTGTCACTTCGTAAGTCGTACCATGTTTGCCTTTTTCAAGAAAACCGAAAAAATCGATGGTACGTTCAGTTGCAACAAGTTTCCACGACAACTTTGGTCATGTTGTCAGTCGAGGAATTCGTGTAGAACTTGTTGTTCACCGATCTCCTAAAGTTCAGAGGCAGCCTTTGGCGCATACCTTGTGGCAAATACCTACATCATTTGCTAGCCGTTCTTCCTGTTCTTCACTACACCTCGAGCAGCCGTCCGCCTTTAGGGCTCTCACAAATGCTTTTGTCTCATTTTTTCCCAAATCATTTGCTTAGCTGCTCACTGATTCATCTTGTTTTTGAGCTTACTTCTCAGCACCTTTAGCAGTACATAGTTGAACTATTCCTGTTGGGACCGATTTTGTCACTACTTTAATACCCCGTGGGCGAAACTGTGGCGTTTTTCGTCACAGTCTCATCCACAGGGTATTGAAGAGGTAAGACCCCAAATTTAAGATCTACCTCAAGTAGCGCTGGTTTTTTATCTATTTCGATATGCAATCTAATCTTGGATTTATCATACGATTCCGTTCAACGTTCAGATGACCACGTTCTTTCTTCTTCTTGAAATCATGAATTGCCTCGTATTGCTCAGGTGTGAAAGTTGCACCTGACCGATACGAGGATGCTCCTAGATCATCTACAAAATGTCCAACTACAGCAGGCCTGTGTTGTAGAGACAACTTTGATCTTGCTTCATTTTATACCAACGTCCAAAACTATCAAACCTTGCGACATGTTAATAATATCATCACTTTTGTGCACGAGAGCAACTCAATACTGGCTCTGGTCAAAGAGTTCCTGAATTATACTATCTTCAAATAGTTAGGCTCGCATTATTCAACTAAGCCGTCTGGCACCAGGTGAACGGGTTGCTACAATTATTATAGGTTGTTTTGTGAGGACGCCTTGCAATTTTCTGCGAAATTCTGCATTTCACAAATCTAAAATTTATTTTCTATTTGTTTGACATCCTCAGATAATCTTCAAGCTTCTGCATTTTTTTCTTCATATTGAATCTCTCTTAAGAATCTGAGAAGTTTGTAAGAAAACAAAAAACTGCAAAAGGTGCAGGTGAGTTCCTAGGCGGAAATCTTGACCTTGAAGACGTACCCGTTCGGTACAATTCAGGGCGATGAACAGTAATTAACGGCTATTTTCTGAATTTCTTCCCAGCGTTGCACATGCGGGATGATAACCCGAGAATCAATCTGTGCGCTTGCACATAGTTCTGATTCATGAAAATTAATGGCTATTTTCCTTTGTGCTGAACCCTCATGTTTGGTGTACTAAATGATCTGGTGTTTAGTGTACTTAGTGCTCAATTTCAGCCCACATATTTGCTTATTGAAAGGGAATTTAAGAGTCTGAGTGAAAAACCGAGAATTTTACTTCCCATAAAAATTTGAATTCGTCAAAATACACGGTTTGTACAGAAATCGTAGAGTTGGTCGGTTGTGGCAGATCGGCTTCACTACTATCCTCTTCGGTGCCTTATGAAGAGCGAAGTCAAAGAAGTATTCGAAAGTATTCTTCGAATTTTCCGTTCCATCTGGGTGAATCAAAATTAAGAAATAATTCACTTTCACACCCTAAAAAGCACATTACTTATTCCACACCATTAAATAGCACATTACTAAAGGACGAAACATCGGCTCATAAACTATTATATCTATATCAAATGACATTGAACGAATATTAACCCGTTAGCAAACAAGAAAAACCCTTGATATGAACTAGCATACTGTTTGAACAATTTTCAATCCCTGGATCGTATTTTGCTTTACTTTCCTTACTTTTCTTGTTTTTACCTTCATTGCTACGAATGCACACTCAGTTCCCCTCATTTATTTGCATTCTCATCCACTGCAACTTCAGAAATCCTACGCTTGGCGTTATCGACGAATTCATAGAGGAAGTATGAAGCCGTACGATACGTGGAAGCAGGAGTTCATGTTGGATCGCTGCTGCACTGAGAAAGATTTCATTAAGGAGGTAAGGTGCCCTGCGGTCATTTTTGGCTTCATTTTTACTTTGCTCTGCTTGTATTCGATTTTTCGCGAGTCACATTGCTATTCCCTGAGGCGTGTGTGGGGCAGTGGTAAGGGGTGCCGCTTCTACTCAAACGATCTAGCCATCGATCTCCGCTTGAGGTGAACGAGTGTTACATTCCTCTGAGGTTGAGTAAATTAGTTCCACCCTTGTCTGGAAAGGTGAAGGCGCTTACTTCTACACTGGCGGGCCCTATGTATCAGTTGTAACGGATACAGGACCTTGTCGCACAGCTTTCGTTGTGAGCGACATCAGAAATTCCGCCCTATTATGATAGGTGTAGTATTGTATTCAATGACTGCAGATTGGACGCGCGTGGTACAACGGTAAGAGGCGCTACTGACACCCGCATGGTCTAGCGATCGATGCTCACGCAGGCCAAGCCTTCCTTCCCTCTAGGGTGGGGTAAACCAGTACCAGACTTGTCTGAGAAGGTAAGGACACTAACTTGGTGTAGCGGCTGACCCCGCAAGTCACTGTACATGCCTATGTGTACTATGCCTCTACGATTCTAACTGGAACACGGCTTCGGTTGTGGGTCCACAGGGAACTGATCAACGCCGGCACATTCACCTTTACTTTTATAGCTGCAGTTCTCCGCATTTCATCTGTGTGTAGTAGAAATGTCGGGTGTAGAAATGGCGCTAGATTCATTGCAATCAATGACACTCAATCGAGGCGTGAGGATGCAAGAGTTTTCCCCCATTTTGTCGAACAGAGTCATACTACCGTATCTCCGAAGATTTTTCGAGTTTTTTGGGTGTACGCATATGCGTTGTGCTGCTAGGTAGTCCTAAAAATATCTCGAACCACAGCTCGCTTAACCGCAATCGGACGAGTTGATTTTGCGTTGAATCATTTCTACCACATTTTCGAGCATTCTTTTCGTTTCTACTTTTCGCAGACTTTTTTCGTCTTCTGCCATTACAAAATATGCTTCAGGGTAAAATGGTGTCGGTAAAAGGCGAAGCTCCAAAAAATCCTGATAGGCAGTATTTTTGCAGTTGCTGATCGCCTCGAGTCCGCACGTGCTACTCAATTTGCTGCTGATCGCGTACCTTCTTATCGGGACCGTCGTCTTGCAGTCCATTGATGAAAGCATCGCCAAAGAAGACTTTCCACCAGCATTGTTGTTCACATTCACCACGATAGCAACCATCGGTATGTCTTTGTAAGGCTTGTTTTTAATGAAGTCAAGTCAAAAATCATTCATCAGAGTAATAATGTCAGTTGGATTTTCTGCTGTTACAAGCACCCCACCATTGTGGAGTGATTATACTCGGCAACAAAGAAGTGCGTAACTGAACAGCTTGACCGCTGAACGGCGCCTGGTATGGAACAACGGACCTCTAATCATATTCTTCATTGTGTTGCTTCGCTGCTAAGTATAAAAGGTCTTTAAAGGACTGGTGCAAAATCTAGTGGAGCAGCATTCGAGCGCGTAAACCGTAGTGTAGGGAACGCATTGCCAGTTCACGGCAGCTCAAAATCAATAAATGAAAAGTAAGAATAAATATGGACGGCTCACAGCGGGCCAGCAATTTGAACCGTTGGCCCGCTGTGAGCCGTCCATATTTATTCTGAGCAATTTCGAACTTTGAGTGGAATTGTGATCTATCGTGAAATCGAGGGTGATTTACAAGGAAGACCAGGGGGCAGATTCATGAACGGACAAGCGGTTTCCGAAACCCCGTCGGCGATAAACCCACTCGATACCGTCGAGGTCTCGCAAACCCTGCCTCACCGCGAGGTGTGATAGACCCGCGATAAACCACGATTAAAAAACGGCGCCCGTTCACGAATCTCGGTTTGCGCGCCGTTCGGGGTATATCTCGGGGTTTATCGGGGGTTCACCAATGATGAATCTGGGCCTAGGGCTCAAACTCATGAACGGGCCAGCGGTCTCCGAAATCACACTGTAGCCAGAACCAGACGGCAGAGTCGGTGAGAGATTGCGTTTAACAAAGGAAGTTTAGGATAAGCAGAGAAAGGTGCGCGCATTCACTGGCTATATCTCGAACTATATCGGGGTTTATTAATGATGAATGTGGGCTCAGAAAACAGAAACAAATTGGAAACAGAAGAGGTGGAACACCTCCTCCAAGAAGAGCATTTATTTATTTAGGCTACGGCAGTATCTATCCAACAACAGACATCGGAAAGGTATGCTGTATAGGCTACTGCGTCATCGGAATTCCACTAATATTCCTGGTGCTTTCCAACAATGGTCAGTTCCTCGTCGACGCTTACTGGATCATTCGAAAAAGCAGCGGTGGCAAGGTACGATTGCCAAGGAGAACTTTCATAAACGCTACGGAGACTTTCGAAGTGTTCAGGGTTCAGTCTCAAAAGGTCTGCCGCTTTGGGTGTCAGTGTTGCTGCTCTGTCTGCATTCGCTTCTCGGTGGCTTGATGTTCAGCACCTGGTTGGGACAGATGCACTTCTTTGACGCTGTGTACTGCAGGTTAAACGATGCTGTTCTTTTCTTCTGTTTATAGAATACCATGTTTTATTTGTGTGGAAGTGCTGCTGCTGTTTTCCTTGCGTGCTGGTAACTTCCTTCGATAGGTGCGTTCCATGCAAGCTTTAGAGGTACAGATCGCCATTTTTGTCCTTCTTCTTTTTGGCAGCCTGTCTAGATCCTGAAAATTTGAAAGCCTCTCCCCACTTGTTCTTCCCCACGCTGTTACTGTTACTGTTACTCTATGCTGTTACTGTTTTCGGCATAACGGAGAGGTGTGACATACGGGTAGCTTGCCAGGCTCTACCGTACGGGCTGGATACCGCGGGTAGTTGGGGTTAAGAGCTTATTTATTAGAGGTGATCCTGGTCCGCCTCTCTTAAGGCCACTTCAGACTTTACTGCGTTGCTGCCGCAGTGCCGCAGCAGCAGGGAATGTCTCGGGTCATTCTTTGCTGCGGAAGTAATTCGAATCTAACCTCAAAATATTTTTGGCTGAAAATTCGCTCATTTAGGTTACCAGAGGCGCTTATAACGAATCTCACATCGCTTTTCAAATTCCTCTGCGAAAACCACCCATATCGTCAACTCTGCACTAAATAGTTTTTTTACCAACGACAGTCCAGTGGACGGTCGCAAAAGCGCGCAGCTATACGAAATACACGGAACCCTCCCCCTTTTTGATGCTCTACTTTGGTCTATGGGCCAGCGTGGTACACTGGTAAGAGGCGCTGCTGTCACCCGCACAGTCGATGATCGATCCCGGCCCAAGCTAGCCAAGCCCTGCATCCCTTCGGAGTCGGGTATATTGGTACCGGACTTGTCTGGGAAGGTAAAGACACTGACCTGGTATAGCGGTTGGCCCCCGCAGGTCATTGTAAAGGCCAAATACGCATTCACTATGCCTCCACGACTTGAATAGAGCACGAATGCGCCGGCGCGTCCTCAGGGGACTGATCAACGCCGACCCCTTTACCTTTACCTTTACTTTGGTTTATTGCGTCAGTAGAGTCTGAAGGGACCCTTATACTTGTGCATACCAAATGCGAGTTTCTAGATGACCCAGCTAAGGACCCTTTCAGGCCCTACTGCGGTAGTAAAAACAGTGTAGAGCAGTGAAAAGGGAGTACGCGTATTTGGCAACCGCTACCCACCCCTTTGTGGCCTACTTTAGACTGACGTTGGTCGAAAATCATTCCGTTCTTAGTCGACGATATAGGTGGTTTTCGCAATTAAGTTGAAAACGGATGTCACATTCGTGATCAGCGCCCCTGTTAATCTTGCTAAGCAAACTTTCAACGAAAAATAATTTGAACAAGGTCAGATCCGTTTAGATGGACTTTGCTGTCGCAGCAGGAAATGCCCAGGGACATATCCTGCTGTAGCAGCGCTGCTGCAGCAAAACCATGAAAACGGCTGCAGCTACTGTGCTGCTGCGCGCACTGCCGGTCACTATTTTTCACTATTACTGCGGCAGCAACGCAGTAAAGTCTAAAAAGGCCTTAACCTCCTCGAGGAGGTGTCACCGACTGGCTCAGTAGAAACAGCTCGCCCAACAGTGATTCCGATCGCGTCTCCGTGGCTTTCGGTCCGCGATTAATCCCCTCTCTGCCACCAGTCGCGCCATATATGTATAATACAGGGTGTCTCAAAAAATTGTACCTCCTGTTTGAAATGCCATAACTTTGGCGTAAGTGAACCAATCGGAACGAGTCATAGCTTGAATGAAAGCTAAGAAAAAAGAAAATTTTCTGGCATGCACTGTCAATCGGGTACAAAATCCGAGGTCTCGGTCGAGTATATGGCGCTATCTTCACCAAGCTCGTGCCAGAAAATTTTCTTTTTTCTTAGCTTTCATTCAAGCTATGATTCGTTTCGATTGGTTCACTTTCTCCAAAGTTATGATATTTCAAACAGGAGGTACATTTTTTGAGACACCCTGTAGTATGTAGCCTCGTCTCCAACCGTCTGAGGATCCTTCATGAAGGAGAACCTTCAAAGAAGGAGGTCTGAGCATGATCATTACAAAATCTGCTCCTTGTAAACTCAGTAGTGACCCGTGAGAACGAGGTAATAACACTAGAATCACATGACTTTTATTTAGTTTCATTTCTGTGTCAACGATTGGTTACGGTGATCTAGTGCCGGTTCCTGACACTTGGGCTCACACCGTGGCAATAATCGCCTTTCTTTCAGTGGGTCAGTTTTTTTGCCAAAGTTGACTTCACCATCATTTGTTGAACAGTTTACTCCATCGAGTTCAGGGGTGGTTATTCTTTCGACTCTCTTCGACACATTCAGATGCTATCTGCAGTATGTTCACTACCTAGGGCGGTGAGTTGACTAGAGAAGCTGCTGTTGTTTCAAAGATTCATTCTAGTTAGCTATGAGCTCAGATGAAACTATCAGGAATTATAACTCTGTGAATTGACTATGATCATTTGCAGACCATTTCGAGGCACCAAAGATGTCGAGGTCTGGTTTGGTGGCAGTGTGCTCACCGTGCAAGATCTCATCACCTTGGTAGCTGAGCAGTTTGGAGTGAGTTTGGGTTTCTGGGAACTATTAAGTTTTCTAGAATGGGATGTTGCAATGATGGTGCCAGGCTTATCGCGAAAATTGCGTATTAGGCGGGATTCGAACCCGCGTCTCAACCTATCCGGGGCTGTGCACTAACCACTATGCTACTGAGATGACCATTTGCGAATCCCTAGCACCTTCCTTAAGCCCGGACTGGAATTTCACATTAGGTTTTTTCTTTTCCCCGGGATCTCAGCATTTCATTACAGGTTTGTCCGCAACGACTTCGGGACGTCATACGCGATCTGGACAGTATCCTGGAAGCGGCATGCGATAACACGGTATGCTACCACTTCATTTCAGAGCCGTCTGGTCTGGATTTCAATCTAATAAGAAGAATGATTATTTAAAAGTTGGAATCAGAACTTTTCTCGCGAGCTCATTTATGAAAAACTAATTGTCGTCCTTCAGTACTTGAGCACTTGAGTTCACTCTTTCAGGTGAGGAACTACTCCGAGTCGTTGTACAGAACCAGCGAAGAGATGCAAAGAGAGGTGAGCTGCTATCGATATAAACTTAAGTTAACAAAAGTTCGTGTTTCCTGAGAATTCCCCTTCCTCAAGGGCCGGATGCAGATGAACAACGAACGATCAGTCTCCTAAGGACGCACCACCACACCCGTGTTCCAGTTCGAATCGTAGAGGCATGATGAATGAGTGTTTGGTCTGCACGGTGACTTGCGAGGGTCAGCCGCTATACCAAATCAGTGGCTGTACCTTCCCAGACAAGTCGGGTATTGGTTTACCCGACCCCGGATGGAAGGCGTGGCCTGGATGGGCATCGATCGCTAGACGATGAGGGTGTCGGTAGCGCCTCTTACCGTTGTACCACGCGCGTCCAATTTGCAGTCATTGAAGACAATGTTATGAACACCGGGCTCCCTCGAGGGGCCACCTGGCGCCTCATGGGAGGCATGGTCCCTGAGCAGTTACTCATTTTTCGTTATGAAAGCTGCTCTAGTGATATAAGTAATTTAAATTCCGCTGAATAAATTCTGCTAAATATTTCTGCTTATATTTTAGACTCTCATTGTCATTTAGGCACGAGTACTCCTGTTGGAAAATGGCGACAAGCGCGCTGTCGTTTTGAGAAGAGAGCAAACAGTCAGCAAAAAACTACCACCACTCTACCGATTCCTTTCCACTGATACCACGCAGAAGTTGATTGTTCGAGAAGCGGAAAATGTGAGTTGCTGGACGTGCATCAGGGAAGCCATAAGGTCCTTTTATACTCGGCAGCGCGGTGATCACTTTGCCTAGCGGCGCAGAGGGCACTGCAGAGTAGAAATCCAAGGGAAGTTTGGGTATATTTTGCATTGGTAATGGAGCCCTTAGCAAGTAGTTTGTTCTAGCAGTGAAATGGGTCCCGTCACGATTGTGGACTATGCTGTAGATAATTGGAAAAAATTCAGAAATTCAGGCCGTGGGAAACTAGAATCTCGGTTCAGTTGAACTGTTGTTTTGTCGCTTAGTACGAATAGGTCTCCAAGGAAATTGCGATTGTTTCTGTGAATTGGAATGACTGGAGATGATCGGAGAGTAACATTAGATACTGGCAATTATTACGGTCATAGATATCTCCTGATTCCACCGAGCTCTTCCGAAAATACGCTTAGAATATTTTCTCATTGTTTTAATTGCGAATTTGATCTAATAATGCAAATTCCCATATCGATGACTCCTTTCAGGCTGTACAAGCTCTACGGGTTATTCACCGGCAGCTGAGCAAATCGTCACGACGCCCTTTGCTGCGGAAGGAAGCGACATCGATAAAAACGAGACGGATCACACTCTGATCAGCTGGATACCGCAATCTCCCAAGACAGAATCTTCTGGATAAACAGAGAAGGTTATCTTCTGAAGAACCAAGCTGCCTTTAGAATTGGTAGAGCTCGTACGTTATTCACCATCAGCACCAAAGTTGCTATAACTACTTTTTGTGATTATTTGTAAAAATTGCTTACATGTAGGTCCCTGCTCTGGAATATTTGTTTTCCTGTCTTCATTAATTAACTCTTATATTTCTTATTGAGAGTGCACTCCCAAATTGGTGATCTTGGGGATTGACCTAACCACGGTGAAATTCGTGACATTCATTTTTCCGGTTAGGCCCCTCTTGTCAAAGATACGCCATTGGAATGGAAACTGAACCCTTGAGAGTAGTATTCAACAACTTATTATTGCAGCTTTCTCATGTTTCTGTGATTTCTTTTTTGCATTTTCCAGATTTTTATTATAGAAATCAGATGATAAAAGAGGGAACCGCACCTCATATGTTATATCCTTTCCGTGAAGATTGGTCCGTAGCTTGTATGTATATATGTAGATTTCGAACATAGCAGTTTGTTTAGGAGTTGTTGTAAATTGTTATCGATCGATCGATTCGAGCTTTTATGTTCAGGACGTTTATAACGGAGTACAACGCCCATTCCGCGCCGTGTAGCGCATTTATCCCGGTGTACATCCCATTGAGCTTTAACAGGTGATATTTGCAATGTTGTTCATAGTATTTTCTTGATGATAAATCGATTGTGCAGCTCTTTCTGTACATTGTTGTATTTAATATGATATCCCACATTGTTACCGCATTTCTGTGGATTACACCTAGCACCTATCCAGTTAAAATGGTCCCATCATAGGAATCACGACTCGGACCTCTCCAGCCTTTGCAATGGCAGACCCACCCCAGTTGAATGTCCTCGTCCCTACCATGCAGAGGTTCCTCAGTATGGCTCATTCTTAGAGCCACTAACTGTTTCTAGGAGGCCCGTGGTGCAGTGATAAGATTTGCTACTGATACTCGGACGGTCGAGCCCACCCGGCAAACCAAGCCCATCATCCTTCCGGGATCGGGTAAATTGGTACCAGACTTGTCTGAGAAGGTAAAAACTCTGACTTGGCAAAGCGCCCTGCCCCAGTACGTTATTGCATAAACCGAATACGCCTCTACTGTTCTGAATGAAACGCGAATGCGGGGCGCGTTCGAGACTGATGAAAGCCGAGCACCTTGATCTCTACCTTCACCTTTTAGTGGTGATTTTTAGAATGCTACTCACCTATATACCTCTTTTCTACGCTATCTATCCAGTCTAAGATGAAAAAGTGGAGCAGTACCGTTCTTCGTCCTTTCAATTCCCCAAGTAACTGCTTCCCACCACACACTTTATCCACGTGAAGCCGGTCATTTGCTCTCGAATAGCATATTTCTTGAGACAAGTGGATTATATACTCTTCATATGAGGACAGTTGAATCCACAGCGGTCTGCGCACAGGAATCTTTCCCTGTGACCGACCTAAGACAGTTCTTCGGACGTTACGTGCAGAAGACTGACAGGACTAAGGGGACTGATTCTGCATTCTGTCGGTACTGCTATGGTTTGCTACTTGTTCGGCTTTTATTCGGCAGTAGCACCTGAACTTGCCGCTATTTCCTAATTCATGAGGATCGAAGTTTCCGATACCATCCCGCTTTCACGGGAAACAGACCCCAAAAGCTTCTTCAATAAAGTGAAATTAACTGGTCAGGGTAGACCATGCTCCTTCGTCCTACATTCAGAACCATGGAGGCACGGTGAATGTCTTTTCTGGCCTTAACAATGACTTAATAGAGACCAGCCACAGTAAAGAAAATCAGTGCCTTCACCTCCCCAGATAAGTACATTAGTCACCGATTCATACGACCACGAGAGATGGCAAGTTCGATTTACTTTTAGTAACAACAGTAACAACAAATCGAGTGAGCAAACGCGGACCGAGTGAGCGAACGCGGACCATCATTCCGCTGCTCCAAGTCTGCAGGATTGTCGCTAGACAGAAGAAATTGGAATAGCGTCCGTTGGGTCAGCCGTGTCCCGCTGAGTAGGCCCTCCCTCTTTCATTTTTTTTGCTGAAAAGGACTCTTCTGAAGCTAGCATCATTAGCGTTCCTGCGAGCTATTGCAGAAATCCGGGCTCTCAAGGGATCCCATAGGTCGAAACATTGGAGGAAAACGTGTAACATTATAATATCTCCATAGAATGAGCTAGGGATACTGAATGTCGCACAATATGAAAATAAACAAGACAGCTAACCCTTTACTTTATAACTGCAGATCTTCACAACACACAAATGCAGTTATTCGCTTAATATTGATCATTGATCTCACAATCTGGGATACATCAACAATCACATCAAAGCAACATTTGGCACTATAGGCTACAATTTGTCATATATTCATAGAAGCCACCTAATTTAACAACAAAAATGTTTTTGATATGTTTGGATAACGAAAAGAACCGGAACAAAAATTTCGTAGCACCGCAGCAGCTGAAGGTAATTTTCACAGTAGAAACATTCGTCAATTCTCCAGGAATCTTTTCTAGTTTTAAAGTTCTCGACTGCATTCACTGCCACGAAGGAAGCACAACTGACGCAATGACTTCGCACCAAGCGATGGAAGAACTCCTACTTTGGGGACAAAATGGCACATCAACAGCAACAGTGGTTTAACCATCTGAGGTAGCACACAACAAGCTTTTACCGAAGCTATCTAGGCGTAGACCTACCAAAGCCATTAATAGTTAATGCTCTTCTTGATGGCATCGATGAGCCGCCATTTCGTCGGGAGGTAGAATGGCTCGAACACGTGTGGGAACGGCGTGTCGAAGCCGCACACTCTCTCGATTGGAGACTCGAGATGCAGGAAGCAGCGACGCTGAAGAAAACAAAGGAAATAACTATCCGATAAAGACAATGTATCAAAAAAGATTAAAAATGCACAGCGGGTGGGGTTTGTAGGTACGTACAGACGCACCAGCGTATTGGTACTCCATTCAGAATAGTAGAGATATGGTTAATATTATATTAAAAGCATTTATCCTAATAAAATGCGCGAGTGACGTGCAGTTCATATCAATGTCCACCCTCCCAAACAAGTCTGGTGCTTATCTACTCTAGCTTAGAGGGTTGGAAGGCATAGTTAGCCCGGGCGAGGATCAAACGCTTGGTCGTGCAGTTGTCAGTGGCGTCTCTTACCACTGCATGGCACAAGTGCATTGAAAATTAAGAAAAGAAACTCAATATCCCATCAAGATCAAACTATAACGGAACCTATCGCATATTTTTTCACTTTATCCGTGTACCTTTTGCCTTGGTACGAGCGTTATGTATCCTATTACAGTTCGAAGCAGAAGCCTATGTGACAGATGGTTCGACCCAGGGAGAGTCCATTCAGGTTAGGTAAGAGTGGATTCACCTCATACACTGTAAAAAGGCTGCTGCTACGCAGATGAGTGCGCAAGATAAAACAGAAACTAAGGATTGGCATCTGCTCAAAAAGATGAACACTAAAACACATCGGCAAATTGAAACTGGGTAAAAAAGTTACCTGTATAGAGGCAGCGATTTCCGCCCCAAATCCGGAAGTAATAGGTGCTTCATGAGTTACAATCAGCCGTCCTGTCTTTTCCACGCTCTAAAAATTGAAACGCTAATTTTAACGGGCGTTAGGCAAATATTTCAATTACAAAACAATGGAGTTTTAATCTTTTCATTACCACATCAGATTTGACAATTTACCTTAACAACAGTCTCCTCATCCCATGGGTGTATCGTCGCTAGATCGATGACTTCAACCGACACCTTCAGCTGCTCCTTGGCCATTTGTGCCGCTTCGAGAGCCACATGGACTTGGGTGCCCCACGTGACTATGGTAATATCGGATCCTAAAATTCGAAACCAATTTAATCCGAAAATACAACAATAGCAGAGCGTTACGTAATTGTTCAACGGCTTACCTTGGACCACAACTTCAGCTTGGCTTAGAGGGATAGTATAATCACCAGTTGGGACGTCCTCAGCTGCCAATCGATAAAGAATCTAAATGAACTTTACACTGCCGTTGTATGCGTTATATAAACACCAACGTACCTTGGGCTCGAAGAAAATACACGGATTAGGGTCTCTTATGCATGACAGTAACAGACCTTTCGCTTGAACGGGGCCTCGAGGAACGACAACCTGAGGAAGGAAACTACAGCTGGGTTAACAACAACACAGAGTTACTATATCACTCTCAGAGTCTACGATTCCAAACTAGCGACCGATACTTGTCTTGGACATTTTCCAGAACTCAAAATAGGCTGAGAAAAATATCCCAACGGAATGAATATGAAGTTTAAAAGTTAGTTTGGACCCCTTAAGATCCTGTTCAATGGTTTCTTCACATAGAACAAGGTGAGGTGGTCTTAAACCCGGTGAAACATTGTTGGGAAGCCAAATCAGATCATGCTTTTTTCGAACAGATGGATAAAGTGCTTCAGTTGCTTCTCGACCGTTTTAAAAGGTTAGTTAGCAAACTAAGCAACTCTAAGTTCTTCTCAGTGGTATAACGGGATTTATGGTGTATTTTTATTCGTTTTCACTTCTCCGCAATGACTTTATTCTAGTGCAGTACACAGTTACAGCTTTGGCGCTGTTTTATTACAACTGAATAAGGATTGCTTATGTGGAAGATCTAAATCTTCAAGTTACTAAGAAAAGGTCTCCATAAAACAAAATTTGAAATTTTACACTTGACAAATCTATTGCCGTTCGTATTCGCTCTGCATTCAACAGATGCCGCACAAAGGAGAAATCGACAGAAATAGAACGAAAATTACCTTGATTCCAGGAGTGTGAGTAAAGTGTGCTTCAGGACTTTGCGAGTGATACAGACCACCGTGACCGACAGCTCCGTACGTAGCTCTCACAGTCAGCGCACCGCAATTGAACATGCCGCCACTTCGGTAGCGATACTTTGCGGCCTCGTTTACTAGCTACAAATATAATACTAGTATTCAACCAGTAGATAGGTTACTTGGACTTGAAACAAAACTCATACCTGGTCGTACGCAGGAAATATGTAGTCACCGAACTGAATCTCGGCAATGGCCGTGCTTCCACCCACTGCCACACCGATTCCGAATCCGACAATGCCTTGCTCACACAAAGGGGTGTTGAATACTCGGTCTTCCCCTATAAAAAACGATGTACTTTGTAGTTCGCACGACATTGCCTTCAGCTGTCAGACGTGGGTTCCAGCCTGTATCCTTTGGAAGCGTCAAATGCTCCATTAACTTTCCAGTTTCCAGTGGTCCCGAAGAAGAACTGCTATATCCGCCGTACCCGCTCGCTGGCTCATTTCAAGCCCTATCTTTTACTCCAAAGAAACAAAAATATGATTGCACATTGGCTCGATATTACTAACTTCAGTACAAACAAATTTGGAGAGCGAATAATTAACGGTTTGACTTATCGCGTTACCGTATTTGTCCCTCAGCCCGATCGAACATCTGAACACGCCACCAAAAGCGACATCTTCCCCAAAAAGTACAGCTGTGTCGTCAGCCTTCATGGCAACGTGGAGCGCACTGTTGACGGCTTGGCACAAGTTCATCTTCTCCGTAGGTCCACCAACTGAAAAAGAAACATTCGCTTATGTTTTCAAGGAACATAACGGAGATCGAAAGCCAATGTTTGAGATTAAAACAGATTTCTAAAAAACCTCGTGGTAGTCCAGACCTACCATCTCACGCCGTAATAAGCCGAATTTTCAGAGACACACTAATCCACCTATTAATAATGAATAAACATAATAACGTTATTGATCATGGATAATAGTACATCTATTAACGATTGACAATTCCAATAATAATACTGCATATTATTATTGGAAATACCACTGTCGACACCGCAAAAAAAAGAAAGACATGTGACAAGTAGGACGATTCACTGAGGTCATCTAAATATTATTCACAATTACGCAAATGGCGACTTCTCCACTAACAGAAATGTAAAGGAAAACGCACACAGTGAGTTGATATGTTTTATAAAGTAGTTAGAAAAAAACGGAGACAAAGTCTCATTCATGGAAACGATGCCACAAAGAAAACAATAACGAAAATAACCAACCGCTAGCTATCTCCGGCTTCACTGATGATGGGAAATAGGAGAAATGCGCTGCGGTACGACTTGACTGCTGCAAAACTCCAGCTGCTCGCCGAAGAGCTACACTAACACTACGTGTACCCATACTGCCCTGAAACGTAGCGGATTTTTACTTCTACCTTTGCCGACATTTTGGGGTTCTCGGTATCGTCTCACGTCGTACAGTTAGCAAACTTATTAACATGATACAGAATGTAGATGAAAATGAAATATGAAACAAACAAACAGAACAAGGTGCACTCCCTTATAAAGCAAATGAACGGAACATAAGAATATGGAGCAAATGCACTCAATGCACCAACGGAGTAAACCCATACTTATGCGCATTTGTGATCGTTGACCAAACACTTCATTCGCAAGGCTGAGATGGTCCTCTTACGATGAACATTCATTTAAGGGAAACAAGGTGACAGATTAACCGAGAACGCACCTAGGATCAAAATTCCAACGCAGAATAAGAAGATTGATTTTCAACAAACTGTGTTGGGGAAACGAAGAGGGTCAACACCCCACCAAACGTTGGTACGGCTGCATTACAAGGAGGCCACGTGTTCAACGCTTGGGAAAGAACGAAAACATAAAAGAGTCGTAGTTAAAAAGGAGTTACGAAAGTTGATAATCAGACAGATGAAAGGTCAGTCATTTCTAAGTCAAAAAAATCATGCTAGAGGAAAGTATCGCTCGACCCACCAAGAACGTCGCGACAAAAAGTTGAAAAAACAGAATTGTAAAAATCACTCATTTATATAATAATCGGAAGTATTAACTCGCAACGTACAAGAGGCGCCAATTCAGAACAAACCGGCAAGGACTTTTATACCAAAACATTCAACACCAACATCATTCACCCAAAGACACAACAGTCACTGATACCGCAGACTGAACCAGAGGAGGTGAGACTATAGAACTCTCTTGACATGTTATCACTCTCGCATTACATTCTAACGGGATGATAAGCACCGAAATCAGTTTAACAAGAAGTTTCGCAAATAACCACTAACAACCATTAACTAACTCTAGTAACCAAGTGAAAACAACTTTCAAATATGTCGTGAATTGAAGAAATTGAAAGAAATCGAAGCAATGCGTACGAGTATAGAAATCAACACCACTGAAAATCGTTCGATGGGGAGACTTCTGCGTTTCGAGGTTAACAGACCCGTCCTACATTATCAGCTCACTGCCTGCGAGGCGGACGGTTCGTCTTCGTCGGAGGTTAAGCCTTCCAATTCTTCATCAACATCAAATAATTCTTCGTTAATTGCTACGTTCCCAACACCTGAAATTATAGTTCGATAAGGTATAGCAACACCAGTTAAGGACGCATTTTGAAAATATACGGCTTAAAGAATGTAACATGAATTTTCAAAAATTTCGATCGATTTGGAATAATTACCGCCACATAGGTCATCTGCATTTGTTCCTTCTTCGTCCAGATTGTCATCCATTCCTTCGAATTTGAAGAAGTTATTGTCGATTTCGAATACTCTTTCGTCGGGCTAAAAGGAATCAATATTCGACGAACTAAGCTGAAATAATTAAATACTTGACAGAACACTCACATCGACCTCCTCTTTCTCAAACTCAACATCCTCAGCGTCCTCGTCATCTACACATGCATCGGCGTTGAATGTGAACAAGTCACGTCCACTCATTCCGAGCTAAAGATCGCAGATCATCAACAAATTTTAAAAATAAGAGAAACAGTGCCAAGAAATTTGGGAAACTAACCGCCTTTCCAGCCTTGATCTTATCCTTCTTGGCCTTCTCCTCGTCGGCTTCTTTTTGCTTTTTCTCTCTTAACTTTCTCTTCTTCCATGCCACAAATGATTGCAATGTGATTTTTGTGAGATTCTTCGACGATAAAGCCGCTCTCTGAAGAACGAAAATTGAATGAAAGATCTGACATGGATTGGCTCCTTTTCGAAGATTCAGTTTTCCTAAAGCCATTTTTTTACATTTCCACTTATTCATACTAATATATTATGTGGTGCACGAATAAAAAAATAAATGATGTATAAGGACGGCTACGATGATCAATTTGAAACCACGTCATTTATGCGAAATACGCAGAATTTAAGTGAGTATGAAGCGAAAACACCGCAAACAACGAAAGAGAACAAAGACAATACAATGAAGGATAACCACACTGAGCGCCATACCTCCTTCTCAATGAGCTCCTCCAAACTGATTTGATTCTCCTTATCGAGCTCCTCCATCTTCTTGCGATCCTTTTTCAAAACGTAGCTGAACGAATCGCATTTACGTCGCTAATTACAAACGGGGGAATGCATTGAAAGAGAAGCAAATTTGATAGAAAAATTCACCCTTCGGGCAGGCAGTGTCTATACATACACTTATCACCTCCGTTAGGGCATTCCCAGAACCATCCATACTTGCTATCCTCGACGGCTTGAATGAAGTATTTGCAGACCTGAATAGAAAACAGTGCAGCTGAAATCGTATGAAATAATTACATGCGAGTGGTTGGGCAGAAAAAAAAGAAAGAAAAAGACAGTCGCCGAATTAAGGAAATTACATTAGAAACAACCACTAACAATCGTTGTCTGATTCATCTTTTTGTTTGATTCGCCATGCTTTTTGTTCACCACCTCATTCAACTTGTTCTCGTCCCAGTTTTCCATGTTATCTAGAAATACATAATCCAGTAATCTTTGTTGACAAACAAGATTCCTTGTTATACTGCAAAGACACACAGCGGTTAAAGGCATAGAACTCACCATCTTCATCTTTCTTCAACTCACGACTGTCGACGTAAAGGTTCTTCTTCACCGATTTCTGTTCAACAGCCAAATCGTGGCTGAACTTGCATTTCGATCCTTTGTGACACATTCCCTGCTTGAAGAACGCACATAGTACCGATTTCGGATCGACGTCTGCAAGTTGTTGTTACCATAAACAACTTCAAAGAAGCGCAAAAATCGGAACATTTTCTAGCGATCGGACATACTGTATGAGCGCTCCTTAACTTAAGCCAAAAATTAGATGAAGAAGAGGAGGAAAGATCCGTTAAGTTTTGCAAGCAACAAACAACGAAAAGTCTCTGATCTTCCAAAATTTCCCCCAGCAGTAGGCTGCTCAACTGCTCATTGATTTGTCGTTTATTTGCTATTCAACCATTATAAGTCTAAAGAACATGAAACTGAGAAGAAACTCGAATTTCTGGTCCAATTAAAACGGACTTGTAAGAAAAAACTCATTGGTTGTATGTTCTAAAAAGCTATTACAGAAGACGGCCATAGAGCTGGTCATTTCAAATGATCAGAAATAGGTGAATAATGACTACATTGAAAAGTAACTTGAAGTTCCAGACGTGTGTACTTTTCAAATTTGGCACTATTTCTACATCGATGTTTGAATTTCCGGTTTTTTTTTTCAGGTTAAACTGAAGAAAGAATAAGAAAGGAGCACAAACCTCGTTGAACTTTCTGCTCTACAGGCTTCAAGAGTTTGGTCACGTCCCTCAAATCATCCATTTCCTTCTTCTTCTTTTCGGCGGCCTTCTGCTGTTCAGCACGTGCGTTGTTGTTTCGCATCTTAGAAGAAAGACAAAGATACGACAATTTAGGCTGGAAAAGATAAAAAGCGAAATAGAAAGAGGAGTAGAAAACTCACTTGGTTCTGTATTTGCTGCACATATTTCTGATTCTGAGCTCCTTTCTTATTTTTCATACCGAACGTCTTATCCTCGATAATCTTCTCCTTCCGCTTCTGCTCCGCCTTCTTACCCGGCTGCTGTTTCGGCGGCATCCTTACGGTGACGTTTTACCTAAGTGATTCCGCTAAAGACGGCAGGTCATGTATATAATCATATTTTTACACTACTCGAAGGCACTTCTGAAGGTAGCAATGAAATTATTGTGAGCAGATTCTAGGGCATCTCAGTTCTATAAACACGATCGGAAAACCACAACGAGAAATGATATTAGAACGAAATAAACCAAAAATCAAATGCTATTTAAGCACCGCTACAGTTCCGCAGAAAACATAAACATATAACTAGTGATATGGAAGTGAACGGAAGAGAAATGGGATGAAATACTACGCGTAATTCAACAGTTTCTAACAAATACCGATAGTTTGACAAAGCAAGGGAAAATCAAAGCGTATGAAGAGATGAAAGAGCAATTGCACGAAGTTGCGCAATTTCTGGCAGTATTATCTGCCAGCTCCGCAACGAATAGCGTTCGAAATTAGGAAAAAACTGGGCGAAACAGGTATGCCGAAGTTTGAAACGGTTTCAGCAACTTATTCAAAAGTTCACACACTTGAAGCCACCTCCATGAAGAACAAAAACCCTAAGCTGTAAATCTACTCAAACTTTTTGAATTCCAAAAAAATTGACACATGTTAATGAAAAACTGTCAGAAGTCAGTGTCCAAGACTGAAAAGAAATGGAATTCTTAACAACGGAAATTTTGAAGTAGCAATCAAAAGCTCCAGCATTACTATCTTTATTTAGAAGCATACGCAGAAAAAATACTTCCTAGACTCCCCGATAAAATGTATTTGGACACTCCGATGCCTCAGAATCAAAACACCGCGCCTTTCTCTCAAAGGAAAGAAGGAGAACAAGCCGCTCCTTCTAAGGAAGAAACAGATAGTTGTCACCTTTACTACGATGGACTAGTAAACAAGGCCATGGACAGATGCGACGATGTCCACACCTCCTGAATACCTGAAGCAGCTTCACATCCGATATTGTTCTGTTCACCTTATTTATTTATTTATACCGACACATGGGCCTAAGCTTCAAATATGCAAAAGAGCACTTCACATTACCAACAACCCTAAAAATAATGAATAACGGTGAAGATATATTAGACGCCACCTATTCAGAACAGGCCAGTAAATTTATGGAACCATGCAAGGGAACACCTAGGACGTTTTGACTCAAAAACAAAATACGGTTGGTCTCCCAAGTTCATGTAAGTGAAAAAGTGTGTTCTATTTCGCGACTTTGTCACAGCAACATTGCGTTTGAAAGGATTTGTTGTTGTTCTCCTAAGAGACGTAAGTGAGCCAAATAGAAAAAAAACAAGGAAAGTGAAAAAGTATTCTAATTCGCGATTTTGTCACAGCATCATTAAGTTTGAAAGGAGACTGTTGTTTTCCTAAGAGGCGTAAGTAACAAATAGAAAACAAGGAAAGAAAGTGGTAAATGCACTGGCAGCCAAGTTCTGAAAAATTTGTTCAACTGAGGTCGCACCGAATCGACGTCAGGGAACGGGGACTGACCCGCTCTACGTGTGCAGCTGATCTCAATTCGAGTGCCTCTTCAATCGTCACCCGTTCCTGTCAACTGCACGCCTTGAGGAGCGAGTAAGTGATCGTTTTCCGGCCTCTATTCCTCATTTTTGCTTTATTTCTTCGTTTTATGCGGCGGGGCGCGCGTGTTGCTACTGACATCTGGAAGGTCGAGCGATCGTTCCACGCACGGGCTTAGAAAGGCTATCATCTCTCAGGCCATATTTGCATTCACCATGCTTTATTTACGCCGTCAGCAATCCATGCCTTCAGTTTTCCTGGGCCCACATTCATCATTGGTAGACCCCCGATAAACCCCGAGATATACCACTAGAGGCGCCCACCTTTGTCTACTTATCCTAAACTTCGTGTGTTAAACGCGATCTCTCATCGACTCTACCGTCTGGTTCTGGCTGCGCCGCGGTTTCGGAGACCGCTAGTCCGTTCGTGAATGTGGGCCCTGGTAAAATTCCAGGGGTAATACGACGATCAATAGTCTTCGTACCTCTTTGCCTCCTCTGTGTGGTTATAGTTCCTAGAGGAAGCCTTAACTAAATCGGTCATCCTAGTTGAATACCACGTTCGTGATCAGCAAACCAGAAAATCTCATGGGTGAGGTTTGACCGAATTTCAGTGAAAAATTCGCCTTCGACCACCGGAGTGCAATAAAGGCCCATTCAGAGTCGGCGGCAGCGGCAAGTCGGTACTGGTTAAGAATAGGGGTGCTGCGCTTCTATCTTTTTTTTGCAAATGCGAAACCAGTTCAGTTTGAACATCTCTAGGTCTGAAAGATTTGCCGCAAGGCGCGGCGCAAACTCCGAATACCCCTACCCCTGCGGCAGCGGCGAAACGAGGCTTCACCCCCGCAATTGCCGCCAAACCTGGCGGCGCCGCTGCCGCCGACTCTGAATGGGCCTTAAATGAAGAAATTTCGTTTCCTGTTACTGTGGACGTTGAATTGAGGCGGGAGGGAGAACAGAATCCCTTGAAATTATCATTAACAGTGCCTGTGAATCACTGTAGATATCCGGAATTCAACCGTATTCTGAATTCGAACCAAGACGTGTTTCGTCCGTCCTTGCGTGGTCTCCGTCACTTACTATCACGTTAACTGTGAATTTTACATAGTTCTCTTGATGTGCCTCACTTATTCTTTACTTGTAGTGATTAGTGTGAGTTGTATGTTGTTGTTGTATCAGGACACCAGTAACTTATTAGAGCGCGAGGGTGGCGGTAGTTACAGGTTTGGACTGCGCGGAGCCGAAATCGAAAAAGGGGCGCTGTTCAACTCTTCGGTGGTTGGAGAGAATTTTCCATCTATTCTTGCGCAGATTTAATCTCGGCCGATATCCTAGTGCCGGCCGAGGACTTTACATCTGGTTGAGACTGTCAACCATTATGTACCAGGGGTGTGCGGATAAAAAAATTTTCGCGACCCGGATAACGGTGCGGATAACGTAATAGCCAAAATCGACCGGATAACGGATAACGGATAAAAAATTTCGAGGCTAAACCCCTTATCAAACTCGACTATCACTTTGTATAACTCGATAAATGTTTATTTGACCCACAAAATTCACGCATTGAAATCCAAATTCATAATATACAGAGTTGACGGCTCCTCTGACGAGCCGTGGAGACCATCACGCCAAAAATTCCATGAACACTGTCTCTGAAATACTTCTTTCAAGTATCTGATATTATGAAGAAACAATAGCAAAGGATTTTTTGGAAAGATCAAGAAGACTGCAAATTCATTGCAAAATACTTTGCTTTGTCTCTTCATAATATCAGATACTTGAAAGAAGTATTTCAGAGACAGTGTTCATGGAATTTTTGGCGTGATGTTCTCCACGGCTCGTCAGAGGAGTCGTCAGCTCTGTATGTTATGAATTTGGATTTCAATGCGTGAATTTTGTGGGTCAAATAAACATTTATCGAGTTATACAAAGTGATAGTCGAGTTTGATAAGGAGTTTAGCCTCGAAAATTTTTCTATTAGCCTCGAAGTTATATTTTTCCATTTGTCAATGGGCTCGAAATTGCGTCGAGTGAGAGGCCTTGATCGATTTTTATCCGTTATCCGTCTGAAAAAAAACCGGATAACGGTGCGGATAACGGATAAGCCAAAAAAACCGGAAACCGGATAACGGATAACGGATAATCCGTCTCCCCATGGTAAGTACGAAAGTGATTTCAGAGAGTCTCCACGGCTCGTCAGAGGAGTCGTCAACTCTGTATGTTATGAATTTGGATTTCAGTGCGTGAATTTTGTAGGTCAAATAAACATTTATCGAGTTATACAAAGTGATAGTCGAGTTTGATAAGGAGTTTAGCCTCGAAATTTTTCTATTAGCCTCGAAATTATATTTTTCTATTTGTCAATGGGCTCGAAATTGCATCGAGTGAGAGGCCTTGATCGATTTTTATCCGTTATCCGTCTGAAAAAAAAAACCGGATAACGGTGCGGATAACGGATAAGCCAAAAAAACCGGATAACGGATAACGGATAATCCGCACACCCCTGGTATGTACGGTGATGTCTATGAAATTCATCTGAGGTAGTTATTTTAAATGCGAATCATTAGATTCATCTCCTTGTTTTTGAATTTGGGACATTAACCACCCATGTCGTTGACTAATTGTAAGTTGGTATGATATGAATCACCGAGCATTATTCAAACAATTACTCTACGATTGATTTCAAGGTATACTCCGCTGTCAATTATGTATATTCTCATCGTCGGGGGCCTATCACATTCGAGTTATGATTCTGTAGTCGCATTCATGCATCGCTTGAGGATGTTCCATTCTTATGACGAAAATCGTCGACATTTGGCTTATAACTTTGAATGTGTTTTCATTACGGTGGTTTTTCAGAAATCTGTAATCGAAGTTCCACAACTCAGTTCCGCGCTTCACTTGTCAGGTTGCTTCTATACGGGCTAATCGTCCCAAGGTAGGGTTTTGCTTCATTAACAGAAGAGTTGAGGTGCTGATTTCGAAACGGTCATTTCTGTCCAGCAACTAATGGAGAATATCTTTGATCGTATTTGACAGGTTTTCTAATGTCGTTCAGAAGAGCCTTTCGAAGAGGGAAGCCTTTCATGCTGAGCTTTGGAAGAGCATTTTTCAGGGGCGAAGAAACGGGTTTATTGGTCGAGTTGAGTCTGAGGCCCTCTCTTACAAAAACTGTCTTCGATCACCTTATTCAAGTTGGATCTTGGCTAGGTGATTAAGAGAAAGCTGATCTCTGAAATGCACTATATCGACCGACTCAAATATTTCGCGCTATGGATCCGATTACCGTTGATAGTTTACTTATTGTGCCCATTCCAGTTGTGGGTTTATCCACAGTCTGACCAATGAGAGCGTTATTATTACGCGGGTGGGGTATCTCCGTGACTACGTTTTGTTTCAAGTATGTGTTTGTGTAATGTTTACAATCAGCTCTTCTTCTTTAGAACTAGAATCGGGACGGAAGATATTGTATGTTATTGTATGGGAACCTATATACTCAGAAATATTCAGATGTTTGGCACTATGCGGAGCACACAACACGGCGATTCACCTGATGTTGGCAACGGACAGTACAACAGCACACAAAATATCACTGTGAGTTTTAGTTCAATTGCTTTGGCGTGAGCTTGGTCGACTTGGCCTTCTAGAAATCCTAGTTCGGCTCTCTAGCAATTTAGCTATTTTTTCTGATGTTTTTGGGGGATTTCTGTGTATCGAATCTAATCAGAAGTAAAGTCTTGTTTGATTTCACCTATGCTAGCTGTTTTCTGGTTTTGCAAGTACGGGTCTCACATTGCCGCAGCGGCAGCTTATTCGGTCATGTTATTCTCCTGTGAGGATTATGCCCTGTGTTGTCTTTCACATAGCTTTATCGCTTTGATAATCTCCAGTTTTTGACTGTAATTCGGACGTCATAGTCAAGTTCAGCCTTTTGTTCTCAACTTAAACTTCAGTTTATTCTTAAATTTTCTCAATGGATCATAAGGGAGATCCTGCAAATTGATTGGATGTGTCATTAGTTATCTCCGTCAGCTCGCTTTGAATGCTGGAAGCATTTCGCCCGGTGTTAATGCTTCCCTCTTCCTTCAACGGTTCCTTGACGTTTCTTATGTTCGCCTTTTGCTGTTGTATGGCAAAGATATTAAATGTTTCAAATGTCAAGCACAATGTTTTTCCAAGCATGTTTTAGTGTCAATCAGTTATTTTTGAAATAGTCGTCGTCACGATCTGATTGGAAGAAGACATTTTCTGGCTTTACCTTTCTTCTAAAAAAGAATATGTGGTTGTCCTTCTTTTTGCAGAAAGCTTGAATTGAAGCTTTAGACACTCATTTCTACCTTCGGCCTATCCTCCTCTCCACTTCAAATATGTGGTCATTCAGATCTTTTAGGCTTTGTAGCTACCAGTTTATAATTTCTGGAAGGCTCACTACCTGAAATTGATGCGTAAGACAGAAGCAAAATAAAATTATGGACTCTCGGATCCCAACTTCAAAATACTTCAAAACTTCACTAATCTATTTGATTTTTGTTTTTTCTTCGATCGAGTTTACTTGTTGAATGTTCCACGAACCACCATTTTGCACGTCGATAAAAAGAAGTGAATGGGTGCATAAATATCAAAGAATTGTTCTGGTCAGTTTAGTGTGTGCCTCCTTTCTTCGGATAGTGCTAAAATATCTGAACAGCAGAAGTTTCTGTCTGCCATGCGAAGCCAAAAGTGGAATTACATATTCCAGGAGCCTGTTGTACCGTCGTCATCATCGCTGACATGGGAGACTCGCTTACAGTGTTTCGTCGGCTGCTTCTTGCTGTCGATAATTAGTTCCTTTTGTGTAAGTTCTTCGTATTCGAGAAATCTCTTCAGGTGCTAGTCATGTGAGGATTTCCAGGCCTTTCAAACTAAATCCCACATTATTGTTCAACTCTAGTAAAAAGTCGCCTGGAGCAGAATCGAGACGGCAGTTGTGTTGTTTCATGGTCTCCCAATCTTCAAAAAAGCTATGATTGTTCTTCAAGACATGTCTTACTGTTCTCTTCACTAGCCCTATTTTCGATATTTCGCTCTCGCCCGTCGCATGTCTCTCCCTTGCTGACTTATTCAACCGAACATCTTCGTTAGGAGAATCTACAATTGACCATGACGTATTTAGTTATCTATCAGTTTCAGGCCGGATATCTTTTACTTCTGACCAAGCTGAACGGGTTCTGCATAATGTCATCGATCGGGGCGATTTTGTCGCTGTCCAGTACCTGTTTTCTAATGGGACCAGTTGGCCAGTGCAAGAAAATGTTTGACGAGAGTCGTTGGTTGGCGTCGCTGTTTTACGTGGGATTCATCGCCCTCGCTCTAATTGCAGGTTAGTATGCAGGAAACACTTGTTCTTAATTACCGCCGCGCATTTTTTCGAGAGTTGTCTGTTTTGCTGATCAATTTACTTTCTGAAAACATACCTATTACGTAACATCAGTAATTTTATCAACGTTAACTTAATGCTAGTTCTCTCCCACCCTATTTCCTGGAGTAAATGATACCCGTGCTTTGAACGACTTAAAAAGCGACGGAAAGATATGGTAAAAGTTCCAGATCTATCAATTTCATAATAGCAAGAATCCAGTAAGGATATACCTCTCGCCTTTTTCATTGCGTCGAACAAAAGGCGGAGGAAAGTGGGGCCTCTGGGGAGAGGGAAGAGCTGACCTCACCGACCAAAAATGGAAAGAATTCGACAATGTTATAAACGAAAAATTCTGCCAGTGTCGCGTTTTCAGTGATATCTTGATGTTCAGACTATCGGACTCCTGACATGGTGTTCAATCATATTCTCCTTTTATACTGATATTCAGTTTCATTCATTTTCATTTTTCGAGTATCGTGGAGTTCCTATTTTCCTATCGAGGTTGACATTTCTGTCTAGCGATTTTGAAAGTTTGTCAGGCGCTATTCTCCTTCCAATCAAAATGTTAGTTTAACCTCATTTCTACGGTGCTGTAGGGTGTTATATTTTGAATGTGGCATTGTGATTCCCGTCACCTCCGCCTGCACCACATAAATTTCAGTCATTTCCGTTTTTCAATGCTTCTCACATAAAACGGTGCTGCCGTTCCATCGAATAGAGCGGTGTAAGAGTCTGTTTCAATCGAGCCGGTCCATGTGTTTTATTGGATGCTGTTCGCTGGCTGACTTTTTCGTGGCAGTCTGTCTTGAAGGAGATTATTTATGCATCGCGTGCCACGAACGGTTTTCTTCTAAATTTTCGAGAATCGTCTTTGAGTCAAATTTCTTTATGCTTCTATAATGCGGTTTTTGTGTGGTCTTGCTATAGTGGATGTCATGACGAGATATTCTTGAAAACGGGTGATGTCCTTTACCGACCTGGTGTATGGTTGGGAGGTCATGATCAGGACCACTAGTTTTGCTTCCGTTTACCGACATCTTTCAACGATACTACTACACTTCTGAACAATTAACCAAACGTCGGGTAATTGAGAATCACAAAATATTTTATCTGGATACATGAAGAAGACTCATTAATCTTTTGGACATTTTTTGATTCAAGTGTGGAAACAAAAGTATATGTCTGATAGTGTAAATATTTACAATTATATATTTTGCCTATAGTTATCTATTTACCTATATTTACCTATATTGGTTAATCTCAGAATTGCTCATTCCTACAACCGTTGGCATTACTAACGCAAAAAAGAGCGCTTTTCAAAAAAAACGCCGACTGGTTCTTCAAAACCATGCTCCGCTTTTTCAGCTGGTTCTTTAGTTTCAATCGGTGGTCAATATGTCGCCATGGCGTGGTATTCGTTGTCGTACATTCCTTACGCAAGGTAAGCCGCTTGTTTTGTATTCTTGTTAATATGTTACTTTTTGAGTTTTGAAACCCACTATGAAATTCCGAAATCCGCCACCGAAAAATAATGTCAGAGTTGTGCTTGATTAATCGTAGCTTATCTTTCATATGATGCACTTTAAGAGCTCTTTTGCGTTTTAGTTCTAGCGTGTAAATATGGAGACGAGAGGAAAGTATAGCTTCCTTCGCGGGTGAGTTGTGATTCTTGACCATATGAACATGCTTCGGTGGCCTTTCTTTATCAAAAGACCGCTATGGAGGAGCTGGTAGGACCCATTATTCTGATCGTTCAAGAGGATTTTTTGGTAAGATAGTGTGATCATGGTGCAGCTTCGCTTAGCACCTCGAAGGAGCCACTGGTCTATTGACAGTCGTTTGGTATGCGACCTATCCAGGGAACCCTGTAGAACCCTGCGCGAGTGTTCCACTTACAATTGCCGTTTTTATCTTTTCTCCAATCCACTCATGTGTTTGTCTATTCCAACATCTATTAACCATTTGCGCCCCTTCAATCATTCATTTTTTTCCGAATCCTATTCCTATTCGCGTGTACAGCCCAATTCGGACGAGATTCACATCTTTCTCAGATCGAGCGGTCTGAATTCAAAGCCTTGCCGGTAAAAAAAACACTGTTGAGTGGAGAAGATCCCCGATCTCAATCTTGGTCCACTCTGAGCTCTGCGTCATTTTTTGTCTTGTCAATGGAAAGAGCTCGAGCTTAAGTGGACCTCTAGGAGGTCATAAATCTTGAGTGCTTCTCGACGGAGCGAATAATCGCCTGCGAGAGGAGGTCGTTTAAAACCAATTCGTGCTTCGCCTTCTTCTTCTTCCCATTTTCGATCAAATGCACATCTTCGCATCCGTTTGGAAATGCTTGAAGCTATACCTTACAACGAAAGGACAAGATTGTAATCGCCATTTTACTTCGGATCGTATCGGATTTTGTCATTTTTGTTGCTGCTGGAATCGCCAATCCACTTTCTTCGAAGGACGGCATTTGCCACGATCTCCTGAAACCTCAGAATGATGTTACAATCGTTTTTTGCCGCTGTGCCTAGCGAGGTTAGTGGGTTCGACGATGGATTCTATAGTATGGAAGAGTTCGGTGCTCGGTTGAACAATTCAAAGAAGAAGAGTTTAGAGCCACTTTAGGCCGCTGAAGATGACGGAAAGGTCGAAGCGTAGGGCCTGTAAAATTTGATTCGCCTAACTGACTTCGCTCTACACAGCAGCATAGAACTATTAGGACGGCTTTTCGTTTTTCTTTAGACAGAAGATGTGAATTTTTCCAACTTTTGTAATATTCTTTGAACATTTTTGGTAGTGTTTCTGTTTAGAAGGTTCGGTTCTCATCTAAATTAGTTATAAAAAGAAAATAAGCACAACGTCATTTTCGTACCGGCCAGGTGCTGGAGCGAAGCAGTGTTAGCTTTTGTTACGATGTGAATGGAGCAATCTCCAATTACCAACATAATCGTCAACACGGTCAACAAGTGATTTTCCTCGAGGGTCTGTCCCTCAGCTGTCATCGCCTAGTCGATCACATTTTTCCTATCTGCGTCTTTCTACGTTCTTTCAAACTTCTGGAAATATGTACGTTTCGCATCCCATAATAAGCTTTGAGGAGCTCGTTATTGGCTTTGTGGTGGAACCGTTTCGACGGATCAGTTTTCTTCGCAGCGTAAAGGTAAAGGCGTCGGCGTTGATCAGTCCTCTAACGTCGCACAGCCGCATTTGATTTCCATTCAGATTCGTAGAGGTATGGTGAAAGCGTATTTGGCCGATACAATAACTTGCGGGGCCATTTGCTCTACCTAGTTGATCTATTTTCCCTCCTAGACAAGTCCGGCACCAATTTCCCCGACTACGGACGAATGAAGAGCTCAGTCAGTACGGGCCTCGACCGTTCGGGTGTCAGTAGCGCCTCTTACCACTGCACCAAACGATCGCTCTTCGCAGTATGTGTAGTAAAATCTAATCGAGTTCGAAGCATTAGGTTACATAATTTGTGTTTCACATAGAAAATAAGTAAAAACCTGAGGCTTTCCTTATTAAGCTGTGTCAACAAGTAGCGGACCGGTAGCGGTAGAAGCAGTCACCACACTAGGTAAACTCCAGCGTTTAGGTTGTATCGCTTCTTGAGGTCATGCACTACTTTCGGTTAGTTCGAGTTCCTCTATAACCCGCAATCTTGCTATGGTGCAACGTCCGCGTAATTAGACTTCCATGAAAAGCTGTTTATAAATATATATGGGTTTTCCATAAGTTTCTGGTCTATTTGGACCATGTACGTTGTACTTGTCATAACTTGTTTATATAAGATCCAAACAAGATGCAATTTCGGCCTGATGAAGTAGTACAATGGTAGTTTCCAACGTCATGTCGATCGACTGTTTCGCTCTACTGTCTGCATTTTTGTGATTTCTAGGAAATAAGCCTAAATCGACCAATCACGACGTACTTCTTCATTACTTCTGTTTTGATCTGTCTGCCTACGCTGCTTATCAAACTATCGTGGCTTTGTTAGGCAAAGATGCCTGTTGCTGGAAGTCAACGTGCCAAAGTTGATTCGACCGCTTTTAAAAAGGAATATTTGACATCACGAATATGAAGCGTCTTGGAAGACTGATTGGGGCGAAGAGACGTGCTGCGCTAGCAGCAGTTTGAAGGCAGCCTGCGCGGAGCGTAAGAATGATATCGAAGATTATCAACACTCCATGCACCACTGTCTACTGCTACCTAAAACGGAGAGGAAGAAGAGCTGTCTTGCAAGGATGGGTACCCCATGCACTGATTCCTGCTCAGAAGCGACAACGAGTGGACATCTGCCAGAACCATTTCAACCGTTCCAGAACAATGTCGTGGTTGAGCTCAATCGTGGCACAGGAGAAGAAGTGGTAGCACCACACAAGTGATCCAGTGGCTTCCGAAGCACGTGAAGCCTGAACAAATTCAACGAGCCCGTCGCAGCGGAGCTAAAAATGCATGGCTCGTCATTATGCAGCACTGCAGCTGGGTTTTCTGTATGCTGCTGTGTACGGGGACTCGGCTAGTTTACCACAGTGGCAAAATGGATGGTGCAGATCTTCTCAGAACAGCACTGTGGCTTTCGTCGCAGCGCAGTGCACTGCGACCAGCCGGCGCCAGCTGCGATGGACGGGCAACACTGTTCCGAGTCCCAGCACACGGCAGCATACAAAATCTCAGCTGCAGTGCTGCATAGAGGCGAGCCATGCATTTTTAGCTCCGCTGCGACGGGCCCGTTGCCGGAGTATAACATAGGCCTTGGGTGAAGGTTTCTAGAGGTTATCCTCGAATTTTGGTCTTAATGCCTTTCACAGCTGATTGCAAACTTTTTGCGTGCCGATGAAAGCGTCACGGAAATTTGATTCCTGCTTCCGTTCTATGCTGAATCAAGATAGTCGATTACACTGTATGCGCCCGTCCGACGTAAAGCTAGTTGAAAATTTCATAAACATGAAAGCGTGAGAAGTATACGTGGAAATTTTGATTTTGGCTTTCGGCTTTTTAGTTTGCTATTTCGTAAGTGCTTTTCCCATTTTTTATACACAGTCCGTTCATAGCACCAAGCTTTTGTAATTTCACAACACATTTTTTGAATTCTTCCTCCGTCAGTCTGCGTACTTCAGTGGCCAAAACTACAATCTCTAGTTTTACTGCCCCGTTGTTAGCAGCTTCATCTACCGAAAATCACTCTATCTTAAACAACTTTTCCATCCCTCGATTTTGTCCGCTGAAACGCCTGCTGGCCGCCATTTCATTGGCGCTCTCGGTATTCGCCGCGTCCCATCATTCCCTTCCACTGATGATGGGTTTTTCTCCGACAGTACTAGGGTTACTTTGATGGGTCGCCGCGCTATGAACGATGTCGCACCCATACATCTTCATCGGCATCATTGTTTTCTGGCCGAGCACACTGGCGGCGAAATTAATTACCACGGTAGAAGGGAGATTTTTTGCTCGAGTACAAGAAATGCGGCCGACATGATTGATTTGAAGTGATTCACTAACCAGCTGTCCGTTTTTCGTCGTCAGGGCGTAACGAGGCGCTACGGAAACAAATCACGGAAATGTTAGGCGAGACGAGGCGAAGCGAATTCGCACAACTGAAATGTGTTTCTTGGCTTCTTCTCAAATGTTCGGCTTTTTCTGTTTCAGAGAGACTGTGATTCGATTTTTGCGTTCGTGCTGCTGTTGAACCGACGGAAATGGCTAATGGGATGCCGTCGCACTTCAACTGACACTTTCGTCGGATGGTGCCCGATTACCTCAATTTGGATTCTAAGCTGTTAAACATACCCACGAGGACGGGAGTTTTTATTGGCGAAGTCAATTTTGCTTTTGATTTGAATTTGAGAGCAAACCTAATGGTTTCGGGTGTCCTTTGCACATTTTGCTCTATCTAGTCTTACTTTCCATGAGTGGAAGGAAGCGATATTTGAACATACTATTCAGCAGTGTACTAGATTTGAAACTGGAAAAAGCACTTTTAAATACCAAGGTTCCGCTTCGGGACTGAAGGTCCACGTTTTGCATTTCTTGCCTTTGTTCGAGCTTTCACAATGATCCTACCGAAGACATTCCAAGGTTGGAATTTAAACCATATTGTGAGTGTTATGCCCACGTGTTTTGGGCACCTTAAAGATCTTAGTGAAAATTTGAGGTTTTAGAAAACAAATGGGGTTTTCTGGAAATTGAGTGGGATTTTGAGGGCTATCTAACTTTCCCCTTGAAGTATTCGTGGACGGAAACTCAAGAAATTTATTCCGGAGTCGTTCTTTAGGGACTACTGCACCTGGTATTACTTGAGGAAAAATTTCGTTTCTCATTGTGTACTCATGGTGTGAAGTTCCCTTAAAACGTCGCATTTTTACCGAGATAGAGGCGTAATTTCTACGGGACATCATTTCAAGGTTGAAAAAGCTTGAGCTGAGCTTATTAGAGGGTAAAATATTGACATATAGTTGAGGTGAACTGACAATTTCCAAAAATGCAGGCGCATCAAAGTAATGGTATCAAAATAATTGAAGAGAAGGAAGATGAAAAAAGATTCAGTCACGTCTTTGCCCTATACATTTGATCTTGTAACGGTATTATCGAATGTAAACGATAATATTTCTGCTACTGCTGGGTACAATACCTGGCTAGAAGGACGAATTTACGACAGTTTCCAGTCTTTTCAGTCGAAATGGCTCAGTAACCATAATGACATGTACATTAGAGAATATGTGATATCGAATCGTTCCCATTTTCTCGTTGATCTATTTTTTGGTACTTTCCACGACATAATTATTTACTCAATTAGGTGCTGTTTTGAAATCTGTTAGCGACTTGCAGGTGCACATTTCTCTTGAGAAGATTATTCCACTGTTGTAACATTTTTTGCTTTGCTACTCAATCTCAAGTTCTGACGCCTTTCTCCCCACCAACCACTCGGCTACTGATTAACAATCATCAGTCGTGACAGCGATTTATTATATTTACTTTTTATTGCTCTATAAATGCTGCTTCTTGTCCTCTTCGCTTGGAAGCTGCCTCTGTGGTGTATAACATCGTCGTAAATATCACATTCCCAAAAGTGTTGAATTTTAAAATAAAGTCGAGGTGCGATTAGTATACGGTTTCGGTTATTTGCATAAAATATTTGCCTTTTCGGGCTGTGTCACTTGACCTGGTAACTGGATTTGCACTCCAGTGCGTTTTTTCGTTCGTTTTCGATCGATTTTTGTTTCGTGATGTTGAGCAGCGCGTCTTGCGGCTTTCAATGCTTACACATCGCATTTCTTTCAATGTTAAACACTCAACTTTCTATTGTTTTCGAGTGTTTTGGTGTAATTCGTTTGAGTTGGTCAAAGATCCATTATTCTCAGGACATCATCACTGACATTTGACCAAAGTCTGGTCTAGGCTGTTCCAGTACTAGTAGGAAACTGGGCTTTTCACTCTCCTCAATATTTCTATAAAAGGTAAAGACCATTTGATGATGCATAGTCATGTGTTCTCTTCGGAACCCACTACGTCAGTTTCAATGTTATTGTTGTGTTGCCTTTTTTTGCCTACACTTATCATCCATTCTCATTTTACTCGATTTCTGACGTGGTTGGGTACATTTCTAAATTAAATAGTGAAACGTGAATGTAAAGATATAAGTGTTGATCAGTTTCCTAAGAACGCGCCCGGCATTCGTCTTCCATTCAGAATCGTGAAGGCATGGAAAATATGTATTTGGCTTATACATTGCCATGTGGAAACTAGCCACTGTTCAAGTCAGTGTCTCTACCTCCCAGAACACTCTGTTACCAATTAACCCCAATCGGGCAGATGAAAGGTCTGGTTAGTTCGGACGAGGAACGATCGCTCAATCGTGCAGGTGAGAGTAGCGCGTCCTCCCACTGCACCACGCTCGCCATGTAGTTGGATGTCCGCCTAAAAAAAGTAAAATTCATTCGCTATTTTTTGCTCCTAATCCATTACATTTATTTTCACATGTGTTTGCTCTCCTTAGAATGGTTTAACTTCGAGATGTTGCTCGTTAGCAAATACTAAAGTCCGTACGCTGAAACCGTTTGAACCCTTCTGTAGTTGCTAGGGTCGAGAGTGAGCGTTTACGAAGATCTTCTTATTCACTCACTTTTTCGTCAACCCATTCTTCTACCACTTTCCATCGACAATCTGCTGGATGCACTGATGGAGAATTAGCTCGTCTCGGTCCCAGGCACTTTTCTTGGTTATTAATAAATTCGCACTTTGAAGAGACGTTTTACGAGGTGCTCATCTTCCTCTCCACTTTTTTCCTTATCAAAGAGTGCCGAAAGCAGTTTATGATGTGCCACAATAATAGTGTCGAGTGTCTGTTATCAGCAAGGCAAAGAAAAAACACGTGTTCGAGAGAGAGGGAGAGAGAGAGAGAGAGGGGAGAGAAAATGAATCGAGAGAGGTTTCAACCGTTCGGGCGAAACTTGTAAAATATTATCTTTGCGTTCGCTGAAGAAAATACAATGGGTTCTCTACATTACTGACTTCCTTTGTATTTCAAACTGACCCAGGGTTAACTGGATTAGTTTATCAACTCTAGAACGAGCAGCGAGTCGTGAATATTGCCTTTGGCGCATACCGCCCGTTTTGAAGCCGTTCTGCTTTGTACCTCCCTTTGTAAAAGGTAAAGAGGTATATCCCCAAAAGGTAAAGGTAAGGGTGTCGGCGTTGATCAGTCCCCTAAGGACGAGCCACGCATTCATGTTCCATTCAGAGTCACGGAGGGTTGATTAATGCGCATTTGGCGTATACCATGACTTTCGAGGACCAGCCGCTTTACCAAGTCAGTGACTTTTTCTTTAACCTTTAAATCTGACCCACCCATTTACCCGACCCTGAAGAAATGGAAGTTAACCCGGCTCCTGATCGATCGCTCGACTGGTATCAGTAGCGCCTCTTACCACTGTGCCACGCGCTCCCTTAATAATATATACCATTTTCATTTTAAAATGGACACTTTTCGAACCAAAATGGACGTTTTTCAAGCCAAAATGAACGTTTTCAAACCACAACGGACGTCTTCCCCAACCACAATGGACGTTTTTCAAACCAGGGCCTGCAGGGCAACGTCCTTTTTGATTTGAAAAACGTCCATTCTGATTTGGAAAACGTCCATTTTGGTTTGAAAAACGTGCATATTGGTTTGAAAAGTGTCCATTTCAAAATGAAAATGGTATATTATGGATTATCTTTATCGTCAGTGTCGCCTATATACTTGTATTGCTAGTATATACTTGTTGCACATATTTGTAAACGTACCTAGCAAAAAATGAAAAATGAATTATGCCATTCACAATTCGAAAGTTGAGAGTGTCCTTTTTGATTTGAAAAACGTCCATTTCGATTTGGGAAACGTCCATTTTGATTTGGAAAACGTCCGTTTTGGTTTGAAAAACGTCCCGTTTGGTTTGAAAAGTGTCCATTTAGAAATGAAAATGGTATATAATCCTTCTAAAACTTTGGCAGTGAAACATATGGTTACCCTTCTTATTTTCACATTATCAGAGCCATGTGCGGCAGTGCAGAGCCGGACTTACAAACTGTGTTAAGCGGAACCTCTCATTATCCGCTGATAATCCCTTCAACTTTTTGCAAATCAATGATCAATTGGCTACCCTGCTGCGATAATGAATCCGTTTGAAGCTGATTAAGCTGCATTTCCCGCATCATCTGTTCATTGTACACTTTCTACGCTGGATTATTCCTGCACTTCTTAGTTTAATTTCTCAGAATGTCAAGTGCACATTTGTAGCAACTCGTACTTTTTTAGTATAAATCTGGTACTATTTGGTTTCTGGTACTCTTAAGTCTTGATAGGGAATCAAAATAGTATAATTTACTGAAGTCTCACAATTTTTAAGGTGTTAGTTGATCGTCGACGATATCCGTATATCGATTATAATATTTCTTAAATTCGTGCATTATAATTCTTAATCTAACTCTTTTTCACTCTTGTTTTTGAAAGCTTTGCGTGGTGCTATTTGCTCGCCGACCTTGTGTGATTACTGACAGGCCTTGATACGAAATAAATAATTGATTGATTCGATGCGATTGCAAGAGATGTTACTTTGAAGACCTCTAGGCTTTTTGATGTACACAACTCCTGCCCATATAAAAGATTTCTGTGTTTTACGCCGGACTGTGGTTGTTACTCGTATGAAAGGGAGCGCGACATGCTCCCCACCTATACGAGATCTATGCGGAGCAATAATTTCAGCAAAGAGATGCTGCTTCTTGTACTATAATGTTGATGTCCGTCCACTCGTGATGCAGTGGTAAGATGCGCTGCTGTCACTCACACAGTCGAGCGATCGATCTTCGCCCAAGTAACCAAACCTTCCATCCCTCCGTGGTTGTGAAATTTGGTACCAGAATTGTCTGGGATGGTAAAGGCACTGACTTCGAATAGCCACGGGCCCGCAAGTCATTGTGTGGTATTATACGCATTCATCATGCCTCTCTGATTCCGAATGGAGCATGAATGCCGTGGCGCATCATTTGAGACTGAACGGCCGTTTTGCTTTACTTCCTCTTTGAGCCTTGATGCCTCTACGAACCATGTTTTTGCGTCATTCGTTGAGAAGGTTACCCATTTATCTGCTCGGTTCTTGATGCCCCAATAAATAAATTTTAAATACAGATTTAGGTTGAATTAAAGGATTATTTAATTCCTGGAGAGAAACCAGCTCAAAATTCCGAAACACTCCGGACGATATCGACTGCTCCACTTCATACCCTCAAATATATATCTCGTTTTCCCACAAACCGCGACCCACTATAGTGCGTTTCAAAAGTATGTATCCGACTTATGTTGGGCAGTTTCACGTTACGCGTTCGAGTTTACGAACCGGCGTTAGACGCACTAGATTCCTCGTGGTCGAAAGTATCTCGGTTGGTTTCCCAGTGAAAACAATCATCTTCAGCAAAAGCGGAGTGCTTTTGAATTTTTTCGTTGGTTTCAAAATATGTGTCCAGAGAGACTCTGAGACTCCACGCGCTTATACTTCCCCTTCAAACGATACCCTTTGTTTTGGCGGGAAACTAGGCATATGAATAGCGCTCTTGTCCAACACTACAAAACAATCACGATGCCCATTCGTGGAACCGTGTTGTCATTGGAGGAACAAGCTCAGATCCGAGCCCTCAAGGAAACCGACTCGTCAGATATCGCCATTGCTCGCCAACCCGGCTGTCACATGGATGCGTGAACCGGTATTTTTGGAGTCCTGTGACGTTAATTTGATGTTTATTCCGGGGTATAGTGCACTACATCGTTGCCATTAGCTATCGGATACCTCTCATTAGTAACAAAGGCTGGAAAAGAGGCTGGAAAGGGGTAAATGTAAAAGATAAAGGTGTTGGCGCTGATCAGTCCTCTAGTGACGCGCAGTCGCATCCGTGTTCCATAAAGGATCGTTGAGGCATGATGGGTGCGTATTTGTCACAAGACTTGCGTGGTCCGGTCGCTATGCTAAGTCACTGTTTTTAGCATTCCAGATAAGTCTGGTGTCAATTTATCCGTCTCCGGAGGAATGGAAGACTCGCTTAGTCTGAGCCGGGATCAATCGCTTGACCACGCGGATTTGCGCATCTTATCACCGTGCCACGCGCGCTCAGGAAAAGGAGGTGTAGTTGGAATTGTCTGGGAAACGGGGCTTGCTACCCGCAGGGTATATGAGCCCCTATTCCATGAAGGCCATGAATCATGGCCAGGGTAGGTACCTTCGAAACCCAGCTATGTCCCAGTAGACCCAATGATGGAGATATTGTGACATTTTCGACGTGGCTACGAATTATGTTATGTTAAATCCGCATCGGTGTGTTTTCCATGTTTAAGCATAAACTGTGGACAACCAAGCATTAAAATGTCGCAGCGATGACGCCCTTCGCTTTTTTGTTTTCTTTTCAGAGCTTCTTTCTACAGACGTTCTTATTGTGAACATTTTTAGTGTATTCTATTTCTTCCACTCGATAATCGAAGGGTTTCTCTGTCACTGTTTTGAATGACGTCATTGTTCCAAGGGGATTTGCTCCAAATATGGTGAAAGTCATCAGGATTTAACTTGCGATTGAGGAAAGCACAATACCGTATTAACTTCTTTCTCGTTTCTCAAACGTTTTTGTTTTCTTTTGTGAGTGCCAAAACGATAGACTGCTCCAACGAACAAATATAAAACTTGAAAGTTACGTGGTCGTTAGTCATTTCAAGCGCGTTACTAATTTCTAGAGCTCTACTTCTTCTTGACGGACAGAAAGTTCTTGGCTTCTCATCGGTTAAAACGACTATTTATACTTATTTTGAAGGAAACAGCTCATCCTCCAACTCGACGCTCTACGCTAAACTGAAATCGTGTACTCAAAATATTCCTTTTCGAGAAAAATAACCACGGTAACCACCACGGCAATTGAGTTTCCCATAGTTGTGTGGTTCTCTAACGGCTACGTTGGTGCCTATGCAAGGGTTATAAAAGTGACGCGCGTGGTGTAGTAGTAAGAGACGTTACTTCTGCATGCACGGCCGAGTGATCGATCCTCGCATATGTTAAGTGAGCCTTCATCATTTCCCTCGTCAGGTAGATTGATACCAGACTTGTTCATCAATTCGAAGACACTGACTTGAGCAGGAGGCTAGCTACTGCGCCAAATTCGCATTCATCGCGTCTGTACGATTCTGTGTGGATGGCGAACGCGTGGCGCGTCTTCAGGGTACTGGCTAACACCGATCACTGTTCCTTTACCTTTACTTCGGTGGTTTGAGACGCTAGAAAGCATCAGAAGTCATTTTTAATAATTTGGTAGAATTTTTGTATATTATTATTGCAAGGGGCGCGCGTAGTACAGTGGTAAGAGGCGCTACTACACCAGCACGGTCGAGCGATCGGTCCCCGCCGGGACTAGCTAAGCCTTCCATCCCTTGGGAGTCGGGTAAATTGATATGACACTTGGGAAGGCAAAGACATTGACTTGGTTTAGCGGCTGGCTACCGTTCGTCGCTGTATGGGCTAAATACGCATTCACCATGCCTCTACGATGTGAATGGAGGAACACGAGTACGACGACGCGTACTCAGCGGACTAATCAACAGTGACACCTTTACTTTTGCCATTTACAAATTATTATTGCAAGGCCGCGTGGATGATTTCCGACAACTCTCCGCGTATGGTTTTCATTGTACGTTGTTCATTTTTATTTTCTATGAAACAGCATTGATGTGGAGCTTCAGTATGAATTTACAAATCCCGTCAACAGTGACTCGGGATGCTGACAATGAGTGCAAGATTTCTGATAAAAAGTACCACGGAGAACAATTAATCTAGACCATCTCGAGGGTCGGTGGAGTAATTAGCCAGTTATTGTCGGGAAGAAACGTCATGTTTCACTGCAGCAGAAGTGTGTCAAAAACGTTTTTTCCTGCGTCGTCTTCATCTCGCTCCACACTAATGTTCTTGCGTTTCATTCTTGTCTGGCTGGTTGTGTTTTAGAGGAATTAAACCAGTTCTATGCATTCCCGGTGTCTAATTAGATGTTAAGTGCTTTAAGTCTGGTGTAACGGAATCACTTTCACCCAGTCACCCTCTACATCTCAACCTTTCTCTTTGTGCCTGAATAGCGAAAACCTTTTCACACTCTTTTAATAACGAATGGTTTGTCGGATTGATTTCTGTCGCCTATGTTAGAAATCCCATTATATGACGATTCACCTAAATTCAACTGAATTTTACTGTGCCTTAGTGAAACTCAGCTCTAGTACCTGTTAACAGTTTGTGGTACACCATGATGATCTCTGGTTTTCAGAGTTCGAAAGTTCTCCATTTGAGAAAATTTAGCACTAGTTAAAAGTTCCGGCTTCACGAACCCGGCTTAGGTGAAAAAGTTTCTCGGTGAGGACCAATCATATCGCTGGCAGGACTGGCAGAGTGGTCCGGCTGAGATCACCGATTTTTTAAAATTTCGTTAACGGTGATTAATTTGCATGTCGATAACGATTCCGACGCTTGTGTTTGGAATTTCGGCCGTGGACCAAATATATCGTTAAATTTGGTGGACGGGTCAAAGTCACCGATCTGCCTCAACCTTTGCCTACGCAGGTTATTTGGGATGCTGATCACGAATCTGATGCCCTTTTCTCGAATTTCGGTCGATTCCGGCAGATTAAGGCAGGCACTCTTTTGCGCTACCACGCTGAGCCCGCCCCCACTTCATCATTACTCACACAAATCCATCCGTGGCGGCCGAAATCGGGCGGAATTCGAAGAACCAACATCACAATCGTAATCAGCATGAAAAATAACCCATCTGGAACAGGTTCGAGGTGAATCTGAAATTGTGACCTGGCCACCCAAATCGACAAAATGGATGATCCCCAGCCAAAACCTCTGGAAAATCAGCATCGGATTCGTGATCAGCGCTCCATATAAACAGACACATGCGAAGTTTCAGCAAAATGTAATTTTCTGATCCATATCCGGTCGGCGGGGCTCTAAACTAGTGCCGGAAAAATTTTCATGGCCTTTATTTGACAATTCATTTTTTTTTGCAAATTTTGGTTTCGATTTCTGGAGCTGAGAACAGAAATCTGGTCGGCACTAGAAAATTTTCACCATTGGAAACGAGCTCTGAGCTTGTTCTTCATATTCATATTTATTCAATCCAGCAACACAAGCGGAAAAAAATGGTCTAACTCGGTGATTACGTTGGAATGGATTTTTTTTCTTTTGAGAGAGGGGGAATGAGACACGACATGGCAGCAAATCATACTCCTGAAGCGATAAGCAGGGCAACATAAGGATGGGGAAAAAACAGGTGCGAGACTGATGTGTCTGGTCGTGAGTCCTTTACTGTCCCCTCATAGAAGATGGCTACACTGTCTGGCAATTTGCCAAATAATGGGTGATTTCTTCTGTCGTGCTTGAAAAGCAGTGCAACTTTTCTGTAATGGAGGGTAAAGAAGTCAATTTAGACGTGGACAATCCATCTTTTCTGTAATGCCCCTTTAGAGTAAAGTTAAATTTTGACGCACCCCAGGCGATGGCCGTCAAGATGAGGCACGCAACTGGAAGGTCCATTCCGGTGAGGGCTCATTGAAGGCCTCTTTAAGCTGGTACGCATAAATGCACTTCAGGCGATGAATGTACAAAGGAGGCTGCGGTGAAGGACAGAGTCTGCAGAAAATAAGGAAGACTTGACTCTTAAAAAAAAATATCATTCTTTTGCCCTATACAAGTGAAAACACACCACACCAGAGCCTTCAGTTCACGACCTAGTCGTCTTCTGAGAAAAATGGGCTTGGATCGAGTGGCCAAAAACTGGATGTAACGACTGCCAGAAAGCGGTAATCACTTTTGTCTCAAGGTAGCGAGTGCCCTAATATGGTTCAGGAGTATGAACTGCTGCGCATGTTGTGGTTTCGTACTACGTGAGGAAAAGATCTTAGACAACAGCAAGACAGGCTTGAGGACGAGAAACCAAACATAGTTATGAGTTTTATCGCCGACGGGGTTTCGTAGACCGCTCGTCCGTTCATGAATGTGGGCCCTGGAAAAGAAGCGAAGGTGGCCACTGAGGATGAGTGAGTGTTTGTTATAAAGTGTCTTCAGAAGTGCCACCTGACAGCTCGCAAAATTGGCGAAGCACTGTTCTGCAATCGACTTTTCCCTTTTTTGTTTTTGTTTCTTTGCATGTTCCGTGCTCCACTTTGTTCAGTTATCTATTATTATGTCGGAAAGGTCGATAAGAAACGAATGGGAATTTTGACTCATTTTGTTCGAATAACAGTTCAATTTTTTCAAATTTCAAGATGTTTTGTTGAATATGAACCTAGTACATTGTAATACCAAACGTGATGCTCTTGATACCAAACGTGATGCTCTGTCCCCTACCACTGATCAGGATCCATCTAACTAGCTAACTGAGGTCACTCAACTGCACTAATTCACTTAAAAGTTACGGGTTATTTCAAAGGAAAAACGTCGCAACGTCAAAGGAGGACGGCCGGATTTAAGGCCGTCCTCCTTTGACGTTGCGACGTTTTTCGTTTTAATAATTGAATCTGATTTGATAATGCAAATGCGTTCTGCATCGCCGTCGCCGTCATCGTAGAAGGGAATAAATATAAGACAGCCTATTTTCAATGATCGCTCACTATGAAACACGTAGAGCATGAGTACTCTCAGAATAGAACCGGCCCCCTTTCGAGTCGAAGTTATCGTCAAGTCACAAACTTGAGCCTCGTTTTACTTTTCGGATCTCTTCTCAGCCAGATCGAGCTACATTGAGGGACAAAGGTGTTAATTTGAAGCCACCATGTCCGAATAGTGAAGAACTTGAAATTGGCGAAATCAGACCCCTTGTATTTTCAGAGATTGGAATGCTAGAAAGCTTTCTACGTCTTTTTATCGTAATAGTTTATCAATAACCTCTTCGCAGACTCTCTTTTCTGCTCTCTGGTATAATGGTGGGTTGAGTTGCATCGTGGCGCGTCTACACTTCGGATTATGATGTTTTTGTAGCGTCCGCCGGGAGCGGTATCTTTATCATAAATTCGTTTATTGTCGTAATGGTACCGGCGCCATCATAAATTTGTCATTATAGCGATTTTAAAGCGATACCGATCTACTTTTATTTGCTCTTTTTCGGCGCTTTATGTCGCTCCTTGTTGGCGATATGAAGTTCTCCGAGTTTTGCCGGATTTAAGGCCGCCCTCCTTTGACGTTGCGGCGTTTTTCGTTTTAATAATTGAATCTGATTTGATAATGAAAATGCGTTCTGCATCGTCGTCGTTGAGTGCACCAATTTCAGCTTCTTCATGCGTAGAAGAAAATAACAAGCGAACGCATGATTGATACTGAAGTTCAGTGAAGTGACGTTTCTGTCCTCCAATCTTTTTCTGGTTTCTGTTTGGAATGTCAGCCCAGTGAACTTTTTCGTCAATCATAATTTCGTCACTGCAACATTCCAAGTGGAAAGTGCCCTTCTATTTTTGAACTCCATTCGCTAAATTGATCCCACCAACTACCCCATCATCAGATGCGGTGAATGCAAGCATTTTGATAGCTTTCTTTAATCCTCCTCGTTTTTTCTCGTTTCGGCTGTGGTACACTTGATGATGGAGTAGTTGGTGGGATCAATTTAGTGAATGAAGTGACAAATGCTCGATAAAGATGCAACCCTTCGAACCCACATTCAGTTCCACTTTCAAACGTGTTTGCCTTTCATATTATCACTCCATGTTCTTCCAAAAGGACCCCCTAACTATAACAAGACTTGTAAAACTTCGTTGAGAATGCTGATAAAACTCTTTCTTTTATGCCGTAGATTGAAAAGTACGCAGTTTCTTCTTTTTCCATTTCGCCCATTTCTTTTCAGATTAGGTGTGATTTGAGGTTTTTATGGAAGTGTGTGTGTGTCTTGTATGATGTGCATAGGTCAACTTTCTTCTCAATTTTCCAAAGTTTAATTCGTCCTGTTTCGCTCGCTAGCATACCTTGGATATGCGTTCAGCTCCCGGCGCTCTTGCAAGTTGATAGATTAGTGTTGCATGAGAAGCGGCATTCCTGATGTTTTTCACACTTGAAATGAGGCTTAAGAATTCTTTAGCAACGGTTACCAGTCGTCAGCATGAGCCAGTTGAAAGGTGAAAAAGAATCGACCCACCTCGCTGCCCACATATTCCACGCACAGTAGTGATTGCGTATCAGAGTATCGGTCAAAGTTCATCTTCTTCTTCTTCTTCTTCTTTATTACATGAATGCGTCATGCGGTATACAATAAAATCAACAAACCAACGCAAGATAACACAAATGGAACATATAAGTTAGTGTTCAACATAAAAAACGAACATCTAACGGTAAATGCTAAAATTATCAGAAACAGAGAGATGGGAGTCTAACAATCTAAGAAAGTCCTTCAATTCAACCGGAATGCTTATTTTCCTGCTCAATTTGTAATACTGATCCCGCTCTGTCCCATTTTCGCTTTTTTAGCTTTATTTGCATTCTCCAAATTCGTTATTTCAATTATTCTAATCGTACATGCTTCCGCACATTAAGTGTGTGAAGTAATGCGTACAGAATTAAGTGCTCATTCATGTGGAGAAGAAAAATGCGACGCATTCATTTATTCTAGTACTTGATGAATATGAAACAAATTTTCATTAATAAAACATTACGGGGTTCTGTGAATGCGCCGCCATTTCGAAATCCTTGCTCTCGTCATCGAAAAAGCTTCTGTCTTTATTCTGTTGAAGCCTTTTTTGAACGGCTGATTGCGAATACATTGGGGCCTTCTTTGCGTCACGTTTATGACGATCACATGTCCAATCTTATATAGCACATACGGTACCGATCAAAATGATATGTCACCTCAGATTTTTGAATACAAATAGTTGAAAGCCAAGAGAAATCCTAGTTCAATTGGTAGTATTTGTAACTTTACTCAAAAATACATTGATCGATGCAAGTAATGGAAACTCTGAGATTAAAAAAATGAATGCATTTTTATTTGCATTTTCATACGACTATATCTCACGAACCGCTGCACAGGAAACCAATTCAAGTTGACATTGCGACACAGCATGATTGATTTGTTATAAAAGGCTACAAATCACTAGTTCAGACTACTAAGAAACTGCAGATTTTTTATCAAAAATTTTTATGGTCAAAAAAATTTGGCAAAATATTTAGACCTTACTTCAAATAAGAACCATCTTTTTATGGCTAAAAAATAGCGAAATTCTGAGACTACTTCAAATAAAAATCTATATCTCAGTAGTTAAGTTTGGAAAAATTGCGCATTGTTCGAAGGTTAGAAGGTCTCCTACGCAATGGAAAAATTGAAGTCAATTCCTTCTCAGATCTTTTGAATATGACAGTTTATGTATGTGTGTACAACTTTATAAACCATTTTCACAAAACTTGCGAGCGTAATGTTAACCCTTAAAATTTACCAGAAAGAGAAAATCTGAATCTACAAAAGGCTTAGGTTTGGTGCAATTATGTCAACCATCTACTGATATAGATTTTTATTTGAACTGACGTCTTCTACTTTTGCCATTTTTTCACCATGAACTTTTTCGATCAAAAAATCTATAGTTTATTGGTAATCTGAACTACTCGTCTGTAGACTTTTATAACAAATCAATCATGCTCTATCGAAGTACCATATAACCTTTGATTGATTTCACGTGCAGCGGTTCGTGAGATATAGTCGTGTGAAAATGCATATAAAAACGCATTGAAAAACTAAAAATTCCATATTCTCTGGCAAGTGCATAGATCTGTGTCTTTTTTAGTGAAGTTACTAGTACGACCAATTGGACTAGGATTCCTCTTGGTTTCGATTGTTTCAATTTCAATTTATTACATGCGGTAATTCCACATGTGGTGCTGAAAAGTGCAATAATCAACAACACAAAACTCAACATGGTAACGAGAACAATCCCAACAAGCTTTCAAGATTTGTTAGAGAAACAAAACAATACATTAAACCTCTAATGTATCAGATTCGGCTTCACATAGATGGGAACCTTCGTGTCACTTTTTAAATACGTAGACAAGAGTTTTGAAAATATTTTCAAATTACGAGAACCTTGCATTTTTTGCTCAGTTTGGAGTACTTTATCGCCGCTCTGACTGAGAAAAAGTTTCGCCTGAGTCTAGCTTGCGGATTTTTTAGAATCAGCTTTTTCTCCGGGCCTCTGGTTCGTGAATATGCAAAAGGAAAGAACTTCTGAGGATTTAGGCCTACCATCCTCTCCATTATTTTGTACGTTGTAATAAAATCGATCTTGTATTTGTATTCGAACATGTAAGGTGACATATCGTTTTTGGTGGATACTGTATATTTGGGCGCTGTGGTAAAAGGCGCTGCTGACACCTGCACGGTCAAGCGATCGATCCTCGCTTGAGGTAACCAAGCTTCCATCCATACGGAGTCGGATATATCGGTATCAGACATGTCTGGGCAGGGAAAGACACTGACCAAGTAACTGTACGGGTCAAGTACGCACTCACAATGCCTCTACGTTTTGAATGGAAAACAAATGTGGCGTCTTTAAGGATTGGTCAGCGCCAATCCCTCAAACTACTATCCGCTTTTATTTTTCCTGTTCGTAATTAAAAACGTGAATAATTGAATAAATAAATAAATAAATAAATAAATGGGTAAATAATAACCATCGTAGGAAAACCAATTGTAGGAATCAAGAGCAAAAAACGGTACATATCACTCCTTATTCTAAGAGCACATGTAATCTTTCTCTGAGTCATTTTTATTTCCAAATTGAGTTTGCAACCAAGACCGAACGAGCTATTATATATGTCCTGGAACTCCGTTTTTCAAATGCAAGCATTCAGCTATCATCCGATGCGACCCACAGAAGAGTTGGAGATATTGTAAAGTAAGCACTATATTGTGTGATGAAGAGAAGAACGCGCACGATAGAAGAAAAGCGTAAATTTCGGTCACGGCGATTTCCGCTTGACTTTCTGCGCTGAATTCGCTTCACAAAGCACTTGTTCGTTGACCGGAAAAAGTAGGCGGAGCTGATGCGCTTTGCATGCTTCGTGTGTGGGCAGACTGACAAAGTTTTAAAAATTCGTTGAATGTTCTTGTGTTGTACGAGCGAGGGTAGCCATTCCTAGTATCATTGCTATGGTATGAAAATCGTGTCCGTGTCATTTGTTTTTTGCTATCACCTCTTCATATAAGTGACCCCATTAGTCCTCCCCGACATTAAGGCACATTCATAATTAGCAGTTTAACGCGCGGTTTCCAAATGTCGTTGTCATTGTTAAGGCCCTTGCAGAGTGTTGCTGCAGACAGCAGCAGCAAAAAGGGGGCAGAGCCCTTTTCCATCGAGGGCCACCGCTCTGCTGCCGGCAGCACGTGACGTGTGCTGACCTCATTTTCAGGTGATTCGTGCTAGAACCTCTAACACCAATGACCTCCCGTCTGGCGTAGCCCACCGCTCGATTTGCTGCGGCAGCAAAAAATGGCGGAAACCATTCCGTGCTGCTGCTGGCTGCTAGCTGCGGCAGCAGCACTCTGAATATCCCCCCTGCCGCAGCTTTGCTGCGCAGCGCTGCCGCGTTGCTGCTGGGCTATCTTTCATCATTGCTGCTGCTGTCAGCAGCAGCACTCTGAAAGGGCCTTTAAGAGCTTCTCTTGTTCAACAATCTTATAGGGCAATAGTTCCGTAGTGAAAAATATCGATATAAAATATCGATCGATAATTGAAATCGAAATCCCAGTAGGCTTGTATTCCAGACGCGATTTGGTTTTGGGTTTGTAGATTATGACCATAACCGCAACTGTTTTTGAGCATTACCACTCGCAATTTTCGCGGCGATGTTTTATGTTTGTGTTTATGTTTTTTATTCTACATCGTTTTTATCCCGCTCAGTTACAATGTACGTCTTTCTTGATAGTCGCCGTGTCTTTTTCACTTCGGTGCTGCTCTCACTTTGCTGAACTTATCACACTGCCATCTTGTCTCGGTGTAGTGCTCCATGTGGTGTGGCTATAGTTTTCCTCCATCAATCGTGCTGTCACCCGGGCCTGAAGCTGGTAACGACACCCTTTTCAGCTATTTCTAAGCTAGGAAAGGGTTCCTGCCTGGGATGGGATTGAATCCTGATCATCGAGATCATCAGCATAAGCTTTTCACATTGATTCTATTAGTAGTTTACTTATCATCGTTTCATTTGATTTCCAGCAAATTTCAAAAATTCCAAAAATTTGCTACATGCGTATATTTAATGCTGGAAGTGATCGCGAGAGGTGTCTGGAGGGTTTGAGGTCAAACTATGCCTGCAATTTTTTATCGTATACGTGTACTCTAATATAGAGCTCGCGTGGTGCAGTGGTAAGAGGCGCTACTGACATCCGCACGGTCGAGCGATCGATCCCGGCACGGCTTAACCAAGTCTTCAATCTCTCCTGGGTTGTGCAAACTGGTACTAGACCTGTTTGGGAAGGTGAAGACACAAGCATGGTACAGCGGCTGGCCCCCGCAAGTCATTGTGTAGGCCAAATACACATTCACCATGCCTCCACAATTTTGAATTGAACGCGAATGCGCGGCGCTTTCTTGGGGAACGATCAAGCGACCGGTACCTTTACCCCTACCTTTACCTCTTATACGTGTACTATGACTCTTAAACGGTCTACAGGCAGTCCTGCAAAGAGGCGCTAGCCAGAGATGAATGATGCAAACGAAATCTTGTAATAATCTGAGAAGGGCATCTAGTAGATTGCACCTAGAAGCAAAAGTTTGGAGAATCGAAATGTGAGAGAAGAGTGACTGTAGTCGTAGTAAATATGCTGGCTTATGCCTTAAAGTTTAGCAACCCAGTAAAATCCTTAAGCGCCTCGACTTTTACAGAAATTTGTAGCTAGACTTATCAGATACCACAGAATTGCGTAGGCGCTTATTGTAAAGCGCCGTGCATTTGTGACTTTCGACTATCTAATAATCAGGCGAACGATTAAATTGTATGGCGAGAAATGTGTGAACGTCTCTGTGATTTTTTTACGTACGCGGCATCCAAATGTGAGCACGTTTCTAGGTCTTCGCATTCAATTTAATTTTGCCCCTCTTGCGACATTCTGTCGAAGCAACTGATGTGTTGGGTGAAATTCGATTTGCCGAAACATGTGTCGCTATTTCGCTCGTTAAAAAGGTTAGTTTTGCTAGATTTCGTCAGTGCGAATTGACTTGAACTTGCATTTACGAAAATTGACCTTTCTCGTGGTGAAACTGGTTACGTATCTCTCTGCAAACACGATAATGTTCCATGCCTCCGCTCAGACGTTCTTCCTTTCCGGTTCCGCTTAGGCACGAAGTTTGCCATCATTCCAGTCCTTAGAATCGTATTTACATGTGTTCATTGGAACATTTTCTCAGTAATGAATCTCGCAGACCAGATGAATTAAGTGAATTGCTATACGAGAATCCCTGAAATCGTTGTTTTTCAAACTAAAAGCTCGTTCAGAACAATGTTGCACGGTTGCTTGATAATTTCGAAAATTGTCGAGAAATTAATTTCTTTGGGATTACAGCTGAAAAGGCGCTAGAGAGGCGATGAAACCGAAAGCCAGTGATAATCCGTGAAGGGCATCTTTATGGGTGAAAGCTCACAAGCCATGAACAGAGGAGGAAGGACCTGGGATTGTCTTCTTCAAAATCTGCACAAAAACATATGGTGGTCTTCTATGAAATCTGCATGGAAAATCAATCTCCCAATGTAGGCTTGCTATATTTTGTTCGTCGTTCATTTGTCGGCAGCCCAACGGATGGTGAACGAAGCGAACTCCTCGTGGCATATCTAGTAGTAGCCCCTTCGCCCATACAACAACTTCTTCCCCTTCCTTGAGCAGCACGATTTCTCGATTTCAACAAAATCAACGATAACGAATGCTCTCAGAAATCCGCTTGATTGCTCATCTCCATGGGGCATGTTTTGCATGCTATTGCACTCTATGAGAACGCATTTCAGCACCCACATGTGAATTCTTATTCATTTTATTTTATTTACCGGGCGTGGACCGGAGCCGCACGTCGTTATATACAGATTCACATAAGCGCTTCACAATAAAAACAACCTTGAAAACAGTGATTAACATCTAAAATATGTTGGACGACAGGTTTTTGAAACAGAAAAGTAAAATACTGAAACAACGGATGGGAAGACTCAGGACGTTTTGACTCGAATTCAAAATACGGGTGAGCTCTCCAAGGCTTTTTTAGGTGAAAAAGTTTGTTCCAAATACGATTCGTAGGAATGAAATGACAAGAAATTACGCCTCTCCAGTGGAACTCGACATGTCTCTGAAGGACGAGCACCAGAAAGCAATCATTTTTTCTAATTTTACGATCTACTAATAGTCGAGTTTCTATTGGGTTAATTCTCACGTCAGATATAAATATATAGCACCTATTTGGGGACAAAACAGCTGCCACTTCTTCTCAACATTATAACCTCAACTGAAGACTCTTAACAATTGATTCGATAGATGCTGCAATATCCTTCATTTCAGAAAAGCTAGTTCTCGAAACAACTCACAATCAGTTCCAGCTTCACTACTCCCTTTACGCGTCCTCCAAACGTATTCCTCTGTATAATAGGGGGTCATTTCTTGTACGATCTCAGTACTTACATACGAAAGCTCTTCCAGTACTCGAAACGCTGGCATTCAACCCGCTTTGCTTTATTCACCGCTTTCCAACATCATCTTCCTCCTTTTACTGGCCTCACCTTCATTTCGCAGCTGTCGTTCGACAGTTGCTTAGAGTTGATGAAATTTCCAATGAACCTGTTCTTTCAGCTGGTTCTTTTCAATTTGTTAAATATCATATGTCACAGTATACTTCAAATTGTAGTGAATTTTTGCGGGAGACTTTTATGTGGGGATGCGCGATAGGCGAAGGGAAGTGCTAAGAAACTTGGTCGTTTGGCATTCTATTTTGAGCAGGCAATTCAGTAGTGTTGCATTTCAGATATTTGTTCTGGATATCTCTCAATATTCAACTTTGGTCTAAAGCGCTGACGTGTTGTTTTTCTATACGACAATCCGGGAGAAAATCTTAAATATTCTCCAAGTTCTATAATCTATAAACCTCAGTATCGCTGCCGATGATTTCAATATGTTTTTCTTCTGCCTTACGAGTTTGTTAGATGGAAGTTTTTACTTACGGCTTAACGTTTCCACTTTCCCGGTAGTTCAGGCAGAAAAACGGAATTCAGGACTTTGGAAATGTCGAGAAGGTCGAACGGTAAGCCTTAAATAGTCTAACAGCCTCATAAGGCAGAGGAAAAGCAGGTTGGAATCTAAACATCCTATCCAAGAGAAAGGCGTTTCTTTATTTAATCATTTATTTATTTTCTCCAGTCCCTGGTGGGCTAAACATTGAAATCCAGTGGGCTACAGTCAGCTGAGATATAATGTTAGTAACACAAAGAAACAGAAAAACACAGTTGGTAACTATTCAGTAGACTCATTGAAATAATTCCTGATGGAAGCCCTTCAGCAGCAGTAAAAAGACCTGAGAGTGTAATGATCTTTACTCACTTTACATAAGCTGGCGAAAAGTGCGATGTTCGCCTTTTCAGTCGTGGTTCACGTAAACGAAATGTGTAGCGTTTGTGTAATTTCCTCACCATGTTTCTTGCAGTTCGGCAGATTTGCTGAATGTGCAGTCGACTACAGTCCATTTATTGTCGACGGTGTGATTAGTGGGGAAGAAGTGTACGCAACACAGCACGGAATTATGCGAACCGCTTATACGGATTAGCTTCGCTAGACGGCCTACTTACAGCTAAGCAGATCAGATTAACTTCGTCCTGCGCTGATAGACGAGGAGCCACGCCATACGTGGTACACGACCAGTGTCACACCCACGTAATTTCCTTCCACAGCCCAACCCAACCCTACTTCACCTTCCCTCATAACCCTGGATTTGTCAATCTTGTCAACTTGATTTCATCGTTTGCAGTTGGCATTCGTGGGTTGATGGTGGCAGAGTGGCGATGCGGTGATTGCACTTGCCGCTGAAGTGCTGCATTATTTACTTAGCGTTTTTAGCTCATTTCCGTTGAGTGTCGTCGTGATTTCAAGGTTAAGTAGCAGTTGAGCGCTGGTCGTTCTTTTTCTTTCGCCTGCAATTATGCTCTTCGAAATCTCGTTGTTTGTTCAAAAAGTGGCCGAAGAAACGCGATAAATTCGTCGTTCCTTTTCTTTATTTTCATTAGCAATTACTCGAAAAACGAAGCCAAGGTTTTAGCCCAGCCGTGTTGCATGTACTTTGATCACTTTTCTGAGAATCTTTTCATCAATAGAGGAACTGATTTGCTTCTATTACTTTTACCTGTTCGCACTTGAATTGGTGGAAATGTTGGAAAATGGAAAGAAAAACTGGTTTGCCTGTCAACATATCAGCCCGATGACCAGGTGCTGGGTTTTTCTTGCATTTTTGCCGTAGTGGTGGTATTTTTAAAGCAGTTCATAAGTTCGCATTTACCGTCCAGAGTTATTTTTTATATTTGAAAACAGTCGCATTCTTGAGATCTATAAAGTATGCATTTTGCATTTGTTCCTCTTTCTTTTCGACTTGATACTGCGCTGTAATAAAAAATGAAATGGTTCGATATCAGTCGGTATCTGTTGGGAGACCTCCTAGTACGGCACTTGAAGGCAAGATTGAGTGCTATGGCCAATTTGAGAGCAGAGTTCACTGTAAGCCTAAATGGAGGCCACGTTGGGAAGAGTGCGACGATATTATGACGTTTCTGAATAAACGACAATAATGTGCGCGTTCCCACCACGTTTGTCATCGTTAAACTCCGAAATTCCCTTATAAATTCAAAGCCATCGCGTGAACCTTCCAGATATCTTTCCCCTTCATTTATCTATATAGTTGTGAATCTTTGGTATTGTGTCACTTTTTTTGCATGCATGTTGATGTACCATGGCTAATTTTCTATTTTGATCGCATAAACTGCACCAAACCTCTTCTTTCTCTTCAAATGTCAGAGGTAAGAGGTAAAGGGGTCGGCGTTGATCTGTCCTCTAAGTCACGTCGGCTTATCCGTGTAAGAGTCAAAATCGTAGAGACATTGTGAATGCTACTCGTCCAGCCGCAAAACCAAGTCACCGACTTTACCTTCCCGTAAAATTCTAATTCCAATTTCCCCGACTCCAGAAGCATGGAATGCTTAGTTAGCTCGGAAGAGGTTCGGTCGCTCGACCGTGCGGTTGTCAGTAGCGCCTCTTACAACTTCACCACGCGGGCACTATAGTATAGTATACGTGTACGATGAAAAACTGATCTCGGAATCGTCGTTGGTCGCTTGCCTCACTGGTGTCTGATCTAAAGGACGATGACTAAGGCATTGTCAAGCTCAACAGAACAGTCAACATACTCAACAGGTCAGCCTACTGATATCTTAACCTAAAGGTAACATTATCAGTACTACATGAATAATCGTATCATAATAGAGTATTCTGTATAATGAGCAATGCTCAGTTTTCGTTAACGTTGTTGTTCTTGATCCTCCACTGACCGGACCTCTGAAAACAACGAAAAACAAATTCCCTTCAAGCTTGTCGGTCTCAAACGGTTTGAAAATCTGATATTTTCCCTCGTTTTCAGAATTTTAACTGTTAAGCTGGCCATACAAGTCATTGTGTAGGCCAAATACGCATTTAGCATTTTTCTACGATTCCGCGTAGACGACGGGGGCGTAGCGCATTCAAAGGGATCGCTCAACGCCGATCACTTTGTTAGTTGCCTTATTTGTGATCCTTATTACGAATACATATGTACCTTCTTCAAATTTGGTGGACTGTTATGAAATGAAGTTTTAAAAACGTAAAAGAATAACTAAATGATTCTCTTGGTTGTTTATTTATTTATTTGTGCACAGAAACGTACGCAACTAGTGAGGCCACTGGTAATGTATATTGAATAAACCTGCTGTAGTCATATACATGGCTGAAGAACAAAAGAACCAAAATAGTTGAGTGCTATGTATAGCGGGCCATTTTCTGTATGTAATGTTTTGTTGCAAGAGGTGAACCACGCACAAGTCAAACGAGATTCTGTCCATGAGCTATCCTAGAACTGCAAAGTTTATTCAGCAGTGTCTCGAAGTGACGGAACCAAAAAACAGTTCAAAGTTCGTACTCTTGACCCAGTGATCATGCCTCCGCTTTCATGCTCTGCGCCATTTTATGCCGATGACGACAAGCCGCACCTGTCGTGTTGAGCGCCTTTGGGACGCTTAGTGGCTTTCCCAGTAGATTGCCGTCCTTCATAATCTCTGAGACCTGTTGCCGTTCGCTCTACACCGTAATGGCACACCTTTTCACCTTCTTACGAGAGAATTATATTCTTGGATACCATCTGAAAAATAGGTCCCGAGGGCTTAGCTGCTGCCACTTAAATTATGTTAATGGAGTGCGTTCCTTTTGAAACTGAGGATTTGGTGCTATGGTGCGTTTCATGTTAGTATCAATCGTACACTATGACATGCTTCATTCATCCTCTACTTTCTCAAGAGGCACCTCTTCTGGCCACTCGTTTTTTGAATTTCAACTTGTTGCACTTCGTTGAGAACCTTGGTTCACCAAATCTTGTTCGAACTTTCTATAAGGGTTATTTGGAATGCTGATTACAAATCTCTTTTCCGAATTCCAGTGGAAGTTGAACGTTATTGTGGTCCACCCTAGCTCACCGGTTTGGTCCAAAGTTCGCCCAAGCAGGTTATTTGGGATTCTGATTTCGAATCTGCCGCCTTTTTATCAGCTTTCGGGAGATTCAGGAAGGCGCCTGTCACTACGCAATCATTAATTTAAAAACCAGGTCGTGATCAACATGCAAAATAACTTACCTAGGCCAAGTTTGAGCGAAATCTGAAATTTCGATAGGTTGCTGTCGCTGTATTGAACGATGTGGGTGGTCTTCGCCCGGTAATTCTGAAGAAGAACATCAGCATCTCGATCAGCAAAATAGCACCCTTAGACGAGTTTTGGGCGGAATCGGTGGTCTAGGTTGGACCTAATGGCCTGTTCTACTACTAGCCGAAGTAAAGTTCCTCAACTTCTCAGGTGGTCTCTTGAGGGAGATTTCATTGGGGGTGGCTTCATGAAGATCATCTACAGCTTTATAGACTCGATGAATAATACCACCGCCGCACTGCCTCTGCAAACCGATATGTCACCTGCCCAGAACAAGTTTGCATTGATGACCACCATCCATGAAGATCATCTTAAGACACCGGTTCGAGTGAACATTTTTGTTTCTTATGAAGTTGAGACAACGTGATGTACTCACTAAGGTGAACTCCGTAAATGGTCTTCTATGAAACACCTTCTTACCTAGTCCGATGAAGATCATATACAGGTTAACCGGCTAAAGTGCTCGTTTCAAGAACAGTGTCGTGCTTCTGTGGCTGTCAGTAGAGAGTGTAGTTAATTGAATGATGACCTTTCGAGTAGCAATTTCCGTTGTTGAGCCCTGTGAAATGTGCGAACGAGCAGCAGCAGAAGCGATGGCTTTCCCTGTGGTCGGTCGGATTACACTTCGACAGAACGGCGGCCGCGGCCGAGTTGTTTCCAACCAACCAACGAGCAGCGCCGTCATGAGTGGCCTTAGTTTTATCGCTTGCCGACTAGGCGGCTGAGAGATAGAGCGAGAGAGAGTACTAGGAAACGGCTCGTTAGCTAGATGAGATGGTGTTTTCGTGGCCCTTTTTTCGGCGCTTAAATGCGTTTGCAGTAATTGATGCTACGGCGATGTGAAACTGAGCCCAAGCGGAGGGTTTTCATTACACATATGTAGTCAACGGACATTCAAAGAGCACGTTTTGAACTAGCTTTGAGTTCTACTATATTTAAATTCAATTTTTTTATTTTTGTTCAGATTCTCATAAACTCAAAAATCGCACAATATCTACCACGTGGGACGTGTTTCAGAAGTTCGTACGAGTACGGAAATTAAATTATACATATATATATATATATGCTTATATATTTATATATAATTTTATATACACACTATGTACATATAGTAAAACGTATGTATATATAGTCAAAAAGATGAAAAAATTCAGCGAATTTCATGTTATCATAAATTTCATATAATAATTAGGTCGGGTGTTTGACTCCACTTTCTGCAGCTACTATTTTTTCTTTCCTTCGTTTCGTTCTAACTCAGGGATTCGAATTACCTTTGGTAATTGTGCAATTGTTGTAGATTAGTTCCGAAATGTTTCCCATTTTCAATTCTGTCATCTTTCCATCGTTGCTCATTTGCCGATCAGGAACTTCACATGTCTATAGTACCATGGAGACGTCTCGAGCCATTTTGCTTGAACGTTTCAAAATTTTCGGCTAACGGTATAAGGCGTAACATCTATTTTTATGGTACTTCGTGAACCTATTTGCTACGTTGTTTAGGGCAATTATACGAGAGAAGAATGAGATATATCAAACTGGAGCACCAAAAAGCTATAAGAACAATACGACAGTTGGGACTTCCGTTTTCGAGTAAGTAAGTGTGGAACCTGCTCGAGCCGCAAACGAACGCGCAAAATGCTGGCTATTGGGGCTTGCAAGTCTTTCCCAAAGTGTCGTTGGGGCAAGTATGAATAGTCAAAGAGCCTTCATTATCTCTAATTACTGTGTCTATCCCACAACTATATCCTCGGTGTTTTCGCAGCCAACTCATTTCCAAGGCCCTTAATACTATCACTTATTCTGCCCTTCAAAGTTCTCTTTGCTGGCAGAGATTTCACCCAAGTACAGGTCGTTGTAAAAACGGTCTCCAGGCGGAAATTTCGTTTGACGAAGTTATCATGTTCTCAGTTCTATTCAATTTTTTCTAAAAATTATATTTAAAAAATTAAAATTTATTTTTATTTATTTATAATTTATTTATTTAATTAAGATTAAATTAAAATTGAATTAGAATTTAAATTCCACCTAGCAACTTCGAGCGACAGTAGAAGACAGTATTAAAATAATCGTTAACTTCGCCGAAGTTTATACTTGAGAGAACCAGCATTGACATATGTATTGTGTTTGATAGGTAGGTGTCTATCCATAGAACATTTCATTGTTTGTCTATCCCTATGTGTGTTCCTTTGTTAGTTTCACTCGTCTTCATCAATTCCGTCCTTCTCTCTTATGAATGTTCATCTTCTACATGCCAACTGCTCATCTCGTTGTTTATATGCCTCATTGGCTGCCATATCTTCTTTTCCATGTGTTTTCTGAAGACATGCATTTCACTAGTGACACGGAATATCGACACCTGCAAGACGGCTCATTCGTCTCACGTTCTTTCGAAAAACTTCAAACTCTAACGAGCACGGCGCTCGCAGCTTGCGCTGGCTGTTAGCTTTTTCCTCGGGTCAATTCTAGTCGTTTCACCAGCCATTCATGAATGTGTGCTTTGCAAGCTCCGCTTTGTTGTCGCTCTTTTCTCAAATACAAAATGAATTATGTAGATTTATTATGACAAGTATTCCGTCAGTGGAGGTGCTTTGATTTGGGTGAATAACCTCTCTACTTGCAAAGTGAAAAGTCTCAATCTGATTTTTTCTGCTTAGACCTTTCTTTCTCACTTGTAGCGAATGTGGTTGGTTACCTGAAGCCACATTCTTCAGGCTGGGTTTAGTATACCGTAAACATCACTACTTATGGATCCTTAAGTACTTTCTCACTTCGAAATGGTTTGCTACTTCGGTAAGAGCATCATACAGGATTTTGCTGATGAGAAGTTTGTCGGGGATGCCTTTATCTTCCCTAATTCCTAACAACCATCTGTGTTCTTTGACTCTTTGTTCTTCAGGGTTTCCATGCTTGTTTGTCCTTTTAACCGCTTCAAATGGTAACGCCGCCATCTCCGTAGTAAATAAATAAATATATAACTTAGTAAATGAGTTTATCTCGGCTTTGTAATTATGATGAAGCCACTTTTGTATTCAGTGAGGAGAAAATGTATTCGAATGTTTATCTCCCACAAAAATTGGCGATTGATCAACTTTTCACTTCTGCCTTCGTATCTGGTAACTCGTTGGGATCGAATCGCTTCGCTCTTTTGTCACCATTATGACAATATTTACAAATTTCCTTTCCGAACTGGAACTGTTGATTCACTTTTTCCATTCCTCCTTTTGATCTTAAAGTGATTTTATCATTTCAAGTCGAAGTTGTCGCTCCAAACTTTTTCGCCGGCGTGCAGTGTATTGGTTTCACATTATCCCTCTGAATCCTTATCACGTTTCCTCATCTCTTTATCCTCTGAACTAAAAATGTCATTCCATAATATGATGACACTGTTCTCATTGAATGCGCGCGTAATTTTAATCAATTACAGAAGTTAATGCAATGTTGGGAATTGTACTTGTCTGCCGTGACTCTTTCTTTACTTGCATCGTTCCGTTTCGTCGTTTATTGTCATTGACGTACATTAAGTACGCTGTACACGAATTCAGGATCGTATTGGAGTAAGATATGTTCCAGTTAGGTTCATTCAGTCAGAATTAAAAACGAATGAAAAACGGAGGCAAAGGCAGAAGGATTAGTATTATTTTATTGGGAAATGTATCTGGTTCTACCACATTACGTTGATCTTGACTTGATGTGAATTAAAGTATCGAAGGCGCTCAAAGAGTGTTTTTGGCGATCTGTGAGGGAGAAGGAACCTGTCCGGTAGGGATTTTGAACATTGTTGTACTAAAGCATTATGTGGATTTTGATATCATGATCGATGGTGAACGACCAGTAGAAACAGTGCACTGACATGTCTGTTCCGTTAGATTTCTTGGCCGGTTTCTTGTGGTAATACCTTCAGGGGAGCGCGATCGTTCTCCATCCGGGCTACCCAAGCCTTCCGTTCCTACGGGGTAGGGTAAATTGGTACCACACTTGCTGGGTTACGCGTTCTTACGGGGCGGTTCAACGTCGACACTTTTACCTTACGCTTAAACTTTATCTTCAGGGGATTAGCTATCAATTCATATGACAATGACAATCTCTGCTTCTCTTTCTCATTTCCGTGGATTATATTCGATTTCCTTTACGATTAGGCACGAGTGTCATGTCCCCTGCATGTAGCATTTGTCTTTCCTGCAAAAGGTATTTTTATTATTTCATTGATCGATTTCGAACGATCATAGTTTCCGAAAAATATGTGTACAATATGTGTGTGTGTAATTGAGTGCGCACTAATTTATCATATGCAGTAAGATTTTGCTGCAGAAATTTGATGAAAGAACTACCACCACTTTCTGAATCAAATCCAAATCGCCAGATTTTGTTCATGCATATCAGAAATTTCCCTCTAACGGTATAAGCTCAAGATCTAGCAGCACAACGTTTGCGATTCATACCAAGCTTATCTCGGCTAGATTTGTCTATTGTACGGATTGTTCTACATGGTCGTATTCAATTTCTTCCTTCTGTAAATTATCTGCTTCTATCTATAGATTATCTGCCTCTGATGTTTTCCAGGGCAATTTCAGAGGCAACCTAAACGCTAAGAAATTTTAAGCCAGCAAATGCAGTGGTAATTGATACTTCCTCCATACTACTGCGGATGTCAGTCCGACTGCGTCATTTCTGCAATAATTATCCGATTATGTTTCTTTCATAAAACCTTTCGAATTTATACTCAACGACAACATCCATAATTGTCCTTAGTTGTAACAAGTTATCCCTGATCGTCGCTGTTTTTGTTGCTAAAATTCCTGCTCAATTGGAGACAATGTAATGTGTACTTGAGCCAGTTCTGCTGAATTCTTTTCTCTGCGTTTTAGGTCCAAATACCCATGTACTAAAGGTTAAGCTGTTGTAAAATTCACAAAGACTGCTGGTTTAAACGATAACCTCCATTTTTTATTGTCTTTGCTTTCAAATCGGATGAAAATCGAAGTTTGGGTATCGGAAGTTCAGGGTATGTCGTGGGGTTCTGCGGGTATGTGCATGTCCGTTTTTTGACATAGTAGATATAGTATAAGTGAGGATCCGAAATGACAAAAACACGGTCGTATTCTGCCTTGTATGATAACATCGGGATGACTCATGCTGTTGCTGTCCAGAAGATATCTCGTGCTCCTTATCAGTAGCGCTTGCTGTTTGTTTTCAAGCAATCTTCATGTTATGCTTGGGTATCGTTTCCATGTCATCGTTTTAGTTTTTCTGGTTGATTGTGAAATTGGTATTCTGAAATGAGGAACGAAGATGATATGTTTATATGTCTGTTTCAGGTAGATAGATAGGCTTCTGTATTTTTAAAGATTTTGTGCGTAAGAACCAGAAAGAATGCTATCGAGAAGGTTTCAAATCGGTAATAAATGCGTGAAACTCGCTAGCAGGCTGTTTTTAAGAAGTTTTTAACTGGCAAAAACACACGTCTTCATAGTGTTATCTGTCCAAAAACGATGATAATTCGAAAAAGGGAGAGATATAAAGTAGTGGGATTTCACCGGTTGCCCAAGGATGTGCCATGCATTCGTTTCGCTTTACGGAATCGAAGAAGCATTCTAGGAGCGTATTTTCCGGAATTGTCAGAGCCTGTCGCTGGACAAGTCAGCATCCTCACCTTATCGGACAAATCAGGTGCCGATCCACTGCCACTGGAATGTGATATCGTCTTACCGATCTCGAACGGGGATCGATCACTTGAACGTGCAGGTGCAAGTACCGCATTCTAACGTTGCACCACAAGCGATATTTACAGAAGAAATTCTTCTGCACACTGCAAGCTAAATTTGTCGCGTCTTTTGCTATAGGCTACCCGGATTTCATGGAGATCATACATTCCTGGAAACGCAAGAGCAGTGTACCAATCTGGTGAACGCGTGACTGCATCAGATGGTCCGCAATGTTTGAGTTGAACGTGAAATTCTAGTTTCATTGACGTGTTTTTGCTGGTTTCTATTAGGTCCGCTAGAAGAAAAAGCTGTGATGGTGGTGTAAGTATCATCACAAAAATCGCGGCTCAGGCGGGATTCAAACCCGCCCTCGGACCTACCTGAGGCGCCGGGCTGTTAAACGGCTACTCCACGGAGCTGACGGCTCTACTCCCCAACAAACTCCCTACCGGCTCTAACCATTGTTATCGTTTAGTGCTGGAAGTAAAGAGCCTCCTGGCTAAAGGGAGGTGATAGGGGACGCAGATGACCGGCGCAGTTGAGAAGAGCCGCCAGTTCGGTGGTGTAGTGGTCTTATGGTGCGCCGGATATGCCCAAGACGTGTGTTCAAATCTCGCCTGAGCCGCGATTTTTGCGATGATCGTAGCACCACCCCAACAACATCTTTTTGAATCTAATTTTCTCTTTGAAGAAATGCAATATCTTCGCTGAAGTACAGAGGAAACTAGGACTGGTTGCTATGAGGTATTCGTGAATCTCGGTCACGAGCTACGAATTCATAGTAAAAACCTACTCATTAGCGCCTTTTCTTACTGGGCGCAGTAGTAATAAGTGCCGAGCGGACAATAAATCGTGATAAGCTGTGTCGCGTTTGTCTTGTACGATGTCAGAAAGTAGCACCAACAGTTCACGTATCTTCGTCAGCCACCTACTTTCGTGTTCTCAATGTCTTTGGTATTTCTATGCTTTTCTATGATTAAATAAAATGTGCTGTAATAGAAAGCAGGAAATAAGCTACTTGTGGTCCTTACCGATCATGTATGCTTCTGTTTCCACTAATAGAGAAAGAAGCTACCTGTTAGGTTGTAATTTAGACTCATCTGGTACGTTGTTAGATCAAACTGCGTTAGAAGTTAACTTTGTAGAAGGTAAAGGCTAAGCGGATGGGGTTGGTTATCCCCTAATTGTAAGAGGGCCTCATACACTCGTGTCCCACTCAGAATCGTAGAGGCATGGCGAATGTGTATTTGTCTTATACAATTTTCCAATTTCCGGTTCCAATTTACCCGACCTCGGAGATATGGAAGGTTTGGTTAGCTCGGGCGAGGATCGATCACTCGACTGTGCGGATGTTAGTAGCGCCTCCTGTCACGGCACTATGTGTCCTCGATTACTTCTTTAGAGTAAGAAAATGAATGAGGCTGTTGTTATGCAAACGTTTTCTTGGAAAAACCTTGTAAATGATTCTACTAGGTAGTGGCTGAGTGATGCGAACTATACCGTCGCTGAGAGGAACCGGACCGGCGCGAGGCCGTCGAGGTCAAAAGGCACTTAAGGCCTGCCCTTTCGCAGATGATAATGATTCATCGATGGTAATAACAACGATTTCCTCCTTCGTTCTCGTTGTCCTGCTCCTCTTCTGTCTCGGCGTTAATTCGGCCGCATTCTTTCTTCTCCTTCAGTGATGTGCGTGATTCGTGACAACTTGGGGCGAAAACGTTCCCAGAGCTCTTAATCCTACTCAATTCCAGTATTGCGAACTAATAACGTAGTTAATACTGATAAGTCGTCTACTGATTCTTCGTTGGACGTCATTGCACGCACGTAGAATTCCATTTTCGTCCAATTTGCGCTTGTTTTCTATTTTTACCCAAACTATTTATACGTAACTCACCTCTTAGGGTACTGATCAAGGTCGATACCTCGATATTACCTTTATTTAATTATTTATATATTCATGTAATACCACGTACAGTACGTGTTTTATTTTATTTTATTTTTAGAGCCTTATAAGACAACTGTTGAATAATAAACGACGACCGCTAACAGCTATCAGCAGTACTGTTGGTCAATTAGAACCTAAAATAATGCCTACACCAGAATCATGGAGACGGTAAAATTCTAATGCTAACAATAAGACGAGCCGTTGGGCGGAGTCCTATAGTATTTAAGAAGAGCATCCCTAAATATTCGTTTCGAAAATCTGAATTTATCAGTGGAGTGGAATGTTTGCTCTTATTTTTTCCAGCTTTTTATGTGGTGGTTGTTTACATCTCCTGACTTTGGAGGCAACCATGATCTGCGTCTTATTGCACAGTGCAACTGCACAGTCAATCGAAAGCCCATTCAACCGATTGTATTTTCTGTTATTTTGAGCTGTCATTTTGCTTTACTCCAAATTTATTTTTCTATTCACTTAGTTTTTTTTTCAGTTTCTTCTGGCTTCTTTCAATACGGAAGAAACCGAAAGAATGCAGGAGGAGTGGCACATTTTTGGCATTCGCTAGGCTTAACTTGTCTGCTAGCATCACATCCTCACACCCTTTAGTAGATTTCTTGCTCCATGACTTGTTGGTCCTATTCGGCTCCCTTACTCCAAGATCAGGTCTTTCTCCTGATTTCGCCTCAAATTTGTTAAATATTTTTTACGAGACGGTGTTCATTTTCTACTGTGAAATGCTAACGATTGCATCTGTTTTCTCTCGTTGCCCTACGCTTTCCATCATCGCTTCCCAAATCCTATTTCTCGTAAGAAATCACCTCAGTTCAGCTGAGCACCATGCCTCTAGATGCCTCTACAGGAAATCGCAGGCACGTCCTTGAGGGACTGATCGACGTCGGCCACTTTACCTTTTACCTTTTACTCGATTTTTGCCCGAACCCGAGTCCAAACCTTCCGAATTCATTCGAAGGCCAGTTGTGCTTGATAATGTTTCCTTTAACCCTTTTTAAAAGTCGTTATATTCGAAAGTACCCGTTTCCGCAGATGTTGTTTTCTTTTTCATATGTACTTCTTGTCCTTCGTATTCTAAGGAGTTTTCTAAGGCGACTTCCTACATCTTTTGTTTCAGGTAAGTCTGCAAACTCCTTGTGGAACAAGCAACCGGTTCTCAAACCTAATCTTAGCGCCAAAAAAGAGGTAGAGTATTCTAATTGTGCCACTGCATTATTTGTCATTTCATTTGCAGCTTTTTCTGCTGTTCGTTATCCTTTCCATTTTTATTCTCTTTTTCTCTTTTCATGTCTGTTTGAGCAGAACTACTCACGGCAGCTACTTGTACATACAGACGTATTAGTGCAGTGCGTGTGTGGGTGTGTTATTTCAATTACCCACCTGTCACAGACCGGCGGTGCTCCCAATTTTAGACTCCCCCCATGCAACTCAAACTGACAGTTTCCATCCTGATTAGCCTTTGCTTATTGTTTGCGCGTTTTTCTAGTTATGAGAGTTTTCAATTTCCGCAGACGCTCACCTCATATAATATGCTCAAAGCTGTTATATCATAATAGAGCTCCTTCGAAGCGCAGCAGCAACGTAATTTGTGGACGATTTGCTTCGTTTTTGTCATTTTGAAGTCAAGTAAGGAGCTTAACACGACGCCTATGTGTAGTTTAGATTCTAGTTTGGTCACTATTTAACTTTTTGCACTCCGGTGGCCCAAACTTCGGACATGTGCCGTGATTCATGAACGGTTCACCGGCCGGCCGGTGAAATTCACTCCGGTTATCCGCCAAAACGCCGGTGAAAGTCACCGGCCATGGGGGTTATTTGGGTGCTCGTTCACAAGTTGTTCGGGTCAAAATTTCAGATTTGGGTCATATTTTGTCTATATAGGTTATTATTCATGCTAATCATGATTATAATGCTGCTTTATCATATTTAAGTCGATTTTGGCCGTGTTGGGCAGGTACAAGTACGTAGTGAAGGCATGGGGTAAGGGTGAGGGCCCGGGTGATACAGCATCCGCAAGAGAATTATTTGCTCTTTCGAGCAGTATATTTGGAACTGGTAATTTCTCTGAATATCATTGTTTTTTTTTGGCTAGTGAAGTGAAAGGAGAAAAAGTGAAAAAATTACCTCATTGACAGCGATTTTTTCTGCTCGCTTGTTAACAAGTTCCACAAATATCGGGAAGTTGTACATGAAGAGATAGAGCTTGACCTGCTGAGTTCAAAGACGTACTTATTATCACGAATAGTAAAATTTTAAAGAATATATAGAAAAACGGCGGTTTATGCGCAGGAAAGCGCCGCTGGCGCCGTTTTATCGTTGCGGCACGTCCGATACTGTAGCTGGGCAAACCTGCTAGCCTTGCAAGCGATGTGGGTAGTCCCCGGTCGAAATTCGGTGAACGGATAATATCAGATGCGTGATCAGCATCTCAGAAAACCGTCATGGCGAAATCAAACCGAAATTGGAAAGAAAAGTGTTCTTCGACCCCCGGAGTGTAATAAGTGAATCAGTGCTTTAGTTTCCTTGGTCCAGCTTCTTTCTGATACATTTAAAGTTCCTCGTGCAAAAATTTTGTAAATTCGGTTCCGCTTCACTATCGTAGTGACTCTGTCGTGCCAGGAAGTGCATTGCTGTACCCCTTACATTTATTGTGTTTCGTACTGGCCCATTTGCTAGGCGAATGGAATGGACTCTCCAGAACTTCTCCGTTTGGAAGCCTTTGAGTTTGCCATGCTTAGACGTTTTCCCTCGGTCCTGTCGAAAATGGGGTCATCTACGGAGGTGGTGGGAGCCGTTGCATAGCCGCAGTCACAATGGGGTCATCTACGGAGGTGGTGGGAGCCGTTGCATAGCCGCAGTCACACATCTGTTTTGTAGCGCAATTACCCAAGCGTTTGCTCGGAATTTTTATGGACGGCGTCAGTCTGGCGCCCTAAAACATCGTCGCCGATTTCCTTTTCGTCGTATCAGGTTGCAGAGAACGGAAAGTTTTTGCTGTGAGGGTACTGCGATACGCTCCACTGATCTTCACACTTGCGTGAACAACGTGTTGAATGACCCGGGTCGTGTTGGGCGTACGGAAATTCTTCAAGACTGCCTCTTGAACATTCCTCGACTAAGCTGTGCCTGAGAATACCTTTGATTCGGCTTTGATCAAGGTTATTATGGTATTTCGAGCGCTCCGACATCTTAAGTCGAACAGACTGAGTGAACCAGACTGCTGGCTGACAACGTTTGAGCATAGGTGGAGAAGAGCCGGAAACATGTTATCCAATTTTGGTAGAGTGTAGCTTAGAAAGGCTGATCCGTTTAGGGGCCGAATTATTCCCGTTTCTCTTGAAACCTGCCGGTTTATTCACGAGCGATATGCTTCTAAAGTGAATTGAGCAATTGAGCATTGAGCAGGATCTGGGTCCTATGATATTGACTTCGCAACTTCTAAGAACCTCGATAAAATCAATTATATCCAAGAATAGAACCTAGATTCCCATTATTACCGAAAACTCCCGGAAGGGCCACTTTCAGCTTCACATGATAGAATGGATAGTGCGGAACAGGTACATTGTTTCAAATTGTCTCACTTCTCTTCGAAATCTTACCACATTTCCCTTTTCGACTGTCCTTATTATATATCAGCGAAACTCAAGAGATGTCCGTCTGGTGTCCGATCCATGGTGATGTAGTCACCGAGGTGAATCCCACAGATGGTCTCCTTCAGTTCATTTTCTTCGTGGGTGGTCCCATGGTGATCATCTGTGGACACACCGGTTTACGTGAAAACTTTTGGCTCTTATGGAGTAGTGCCAAGGTGTTGTACTCACCGAGGGAAACTCCGTGGATGGTCTTCTACAGAATCGCTCCTTCGCGGGCAGTCCCACGGAGATCATCTACAGACACCACCCCATTTACAAACAAGTGAAAATGTTTGTTTAAGGAAATAGTGCCGAGGTGGTGTACTCAACGAGCTGAACTTCGTAGATGGTCCCCTCTCCGAAAAATAAGTCCGACCGCCCAAAGAAGTTGTACACCTAGTGACCTCCACCCATGAAGATCATCTGCAGCTAGGCAGACTCGGCGAATAAGTCGATCAATGTACGTCCTCTCCACACATAAAGATCACAGACAGACACAGGTTCCAGAGAAAATTTTTGTTTCTTGGGAAATGGTACCAAAGTTGCGGAATCGATGAACTAATGTTCTCCGGTGGGTCATTATATAGATGATTTTCTTCATGGGTGGTCCCGATCGAAACAATCAACATGCGCGTAGTGCTCAGGGATTGTTAGCGAAGCTCGCGAACGGACATTCTGCGGCGGATTGGCCGATCAGAGACTGGTACTGCGAAAATTGGAACAGATTTTCAGTGATGAAAAGTTTAACTCGCGAGTTCATAACTTGGTATTTCCATAAAAATAGCTGCATTCATCTGTTGACTGACGACGTTTGAGCTTTGGAGGAAGAAGAGTCGCGAGTCTGACATCAGGGCTTCATTGCATGCTTCAGTGAACTTCACACTTCCGCGCTCGTCCTAGTTGAGCCGAGCCGGGATGCCGCCGCAAGTTTGATTGTCTCGGTCTTCTTCTCCCGAACATTTCACAAATTGAACATAGCTAGTTGAATTCGGAAGCGCGAAACTCTCAATTGAGAAAAAACCATGAAATGCCTCTTTCGGATTTTTCAGCATGCCTTTAGTCTACTAATCATTATTTAACCTCTAGTTTGCAGTTATGCAACTTCGAAAATGAATGAACAATAATTTGCAAGAGTGTAGTGAAGATCACTTTTCCCCGATGAAAATAACATCACTCACCCCGGAACGGGAACCGCGATAATCGTCATGTTGAACTACTAGCTTCTTTGCTTGATTATAGACTGCACGAGCCTATTTCTGGGATTTAGTTGGTCAATTTTAAGGCTAGCCAGAAAGTGGCTCGCTTTGAAAAAATTGCGTTAGGAGGTTTCTCTTGCTGTTTCTTAGTTTTTGCTTATTCTAGAAAAAAATTACTTCTTTTTCTTATTGTGTTGATAACCAACTTCTACCAGTTCTCGTTCATGCGACCGGAATTCATCAATTCACGTCACATATTTTAGTGATTTTGGGCAAAAAATGCGTTCGCAGCGCATTCTCGTTCATAGCAGTGATTCTGCGTTTCCTGCCTCCCCCTGCAACAGCACGCTATTTAATTGATCACCAAAATCCGGTATTATGTATGAATTGGACGGTTTTCGATATCATTCATTTGAATGGCCCCATTTTCGAACTTCGCTCTTGCGGGTTTGGATTCTCCATGGTGAATGAGTGGTTGGGGTTTACCTATGTTTTCCGACCGCTTCTCTTCGTGGCGATTCGAAAAAAGTGTTCAATCTCCTAATTCAATAGAACGCCGTAGAATTATTATTTAAGAAGTTGCTCTATAATTGTTTCTTTTTATGAAGAAGATGTTGGATATCAACAAAGTGCAATGCTGTAATGAAGGTGCTAGTATCATCGGAAAAATAGCGACTCAGAAGGGGTTCGAACCCTCGTCTCGGGCATATTCAGGCACCGTAATGTTATACCACTACACCTTCAAGCCTCACCTCCCCCCCCCCCCCCCGCGGCCAGTTCATTTTCGCTCCCCTGGCACCTTCCTTTAGCCACGCGACTTTTGCTACCAGTGCGCAAATACTCATCCGTGATTACGTTTTGAGCCGGTAAGCCGGATTCGACATTGTACCAGTTAAGCTGAAAGCATTTTTGCTATTATATACCTTATGCTATTGCAAAAAGTAAAGGTATCGTCGTTGATCAGTCCCCTATGGAGGCGCCGCCGCATTCGTTTTCAGTAAGTGATCGTAGAGGCACGGTGAATGCGTGTTTGGCCTATAAAATGATTTTCGGGAGCAATCCACTATACCAAGTCGCTGTCTATACCTTCCGTGAGAATTCTAGTATCAATTTACTCGACCGTGAAGGGATGTAAAGCTTGGTTACCCCGGGTCGAGGTCCATGTTATTATAACGCTATTATAATATCAGAAAGTTTATTGCCTTATCAAGACTGTCCGGGGTGCAGAACGAGTCCAGTGCTAAAAATTGGCCGACACATACCCTCGACTGGGAGGACTGGGAGTGGGTGAGAATGAAGGGCCGGCGGCCTCTCTGGCTGCCCTCGTGTGGCGAAATCAATTCGTGTCGGTCGCTTCGTTACGTCGAATCTTCACCTCATTGGTGTTTTTGCCGGACGACGGACACTGCAAATTGCCTGATTTATTTGCCCACATGGCATGTTGTCAGTCTTCCTGCTTTCATACATGGAAATTCGCCCTTGACGTTGACGTCCCCGCGAGAAGCAGGAGCAGCTCAGCCGCCCATCTCTGCCACCTCCCCGCCAACCCCCGTATACCTGCCCGTCTGGGTGGGCGTCTGTTTGTCAGGCATTCAGCGATTTTTTCGCTCCAAATAGGATAGCACTTACCAAAAAAGCCCGTGTGGGCATCTGTGGAGAGTATTTTTCCCACTACATTTGTTTATCATAAAATCGTTTGTGTATTTGTATGCCCTTTTATTACATTTTGTTCTAAAGGGGAACGTGTCGACGGTGAATGTATCCTTGTCATTAAAAAACCGCCCACGTCGATGCTTCTTCCGTCTTAGAACGCTCATTCGCCTCATTTCTATCATCCTTTCTAAGCCCATTCGCCTTCTCTATCAGCTGTCAGCCGTTACATTGAAATGACACAATTAGCGCTACTCGGCGTTGAAGTGGTTAAACTGGTAACATTTGTGCCGACCACGTCATAAGAACAGTAATAATAATTATGCGCGGAAATTTGTTCAATAATCATTGTTGTTATCTACCTTATCATCTCTGATAATCTAGCGTCATAAAAAACAAAATAGTAGTTAAGAACCGACCTGAATCGCTTGGTTTTTCGAAATCCGAAATGGTTTCCGAGTTTTCATACTTCGCGGCTATCAGCCTTAAAGAAAACCGTTTTGTCCGGTGGTTACTTTTGTTAGTTATATGCATTTAAGCAGTTCTTATTATTTTAAATATTCACTATCCTACCACAATCTTATTATTTTAATTATTCCCAGTCAATTGAAGGCAAAAATTCATTCCAATGCTTTTACACTGAAAGTCTGTGTTTTTTCTACTATATGTGATCAAGTCGGAACACTATTGCTTGATAAAATCTATCAGGAGCGATTACCATAGAAATAAGTTTAGTACTCAGTTCAGGAAGTCTGTTGAAGGAAAGGATCTCTCTACGTTGACAGTCTGGTAACCGAGTGAGCCGCGGGGCTATTCTGACCTCATTAATTCAGATTCATCAACGACAGTTTCAAGTGGCCGGTTTCTGATTTGATTCGCACATTACATGGGTGTCTCAAAAAAATGTACCTCCTGTTTGAAATGCCATAACTTTGGCGAAAGTGAACCAATCGAAACGGTTCATAGCTTGAATGAAGCTAAGGAAAAAGAAAATTTTCTGGTGTAGGATTGGTGAAGATTGCACCATGCACTCGACCGAGACCTCGGATTTTGTGCCTGATTGATAGTGCATGGTTATATGCTTACTCTATTTTGGTCGTAAACAGGTCATATCGCTACTATGAGTTACTCCTGAGGTAGTAAACATATCTACTTGACGCAGCTTTTGGTTAAGCATGAAACAACATCAATATCGGTCAATAATTGTAACCACTGTTTGAGAAGCTAAAACTCTTCCAACCGTGATGCAATCATGGGAAAAGAATTCAGAGGGCTTCAAAATGTATAAACCATTAAGATTGCGCCGTGCACCTGCCCGAATCGCCAGAATTTAGACCTGATTGAAAGTTCACGGATAACATATTTGCTCCACTTTGGTCGCCAAGAGGTGATATCGCTGTTACGCGTTTCTCGTGATGCAGTAAACATAAAAACATCAAGACGTAACAAGTTTAACATGCACTTTGAGATGCACGTGCGCAATACGACAATGTTTTTTATTCAGATCAAAGTGAACACTCAGTGATTGATAATGATGCTAATCCGTCTCTAATCGAAAGCTGAGTTGTTTTGTTCGCTGCACCAAGTGTAACGCAATGATATGACCTGTTTGCGACCAAAGTAGAACAAGCATGTTATCCGTGAACTTTCAATCACTTCTAGAATCCGACGATTCGGACGGATGCATGACGCAATCTTCATGATTCATACATGTTGTATTCCTCTTAATTCTCTTCTCATGATTGCATCACTGTTGGAAGAGTTCTAGCGTCTCAAACAGTGGCTACAATTATTGATCGATATTGATGTCATTCCATGATTAACCGAAAGCTGCGACAAGTAGATATGTTCGTTGCCTTAGGAGTAACTGATAATAGCAATATCACCTGTTTACGACCAAAGTAGATCAAGCATATAACCCATGCACTATCAATCAGGTACCAAATCCGAGGCCTTGGTCGAGTGCATGGCGCAATCATCACCAAACCTACACCAGAAGATTTTCTTTTTTCTTAGCTTTCATTCAAGCCACGAGTCATTACGATTGGTTCACTTTCGCCAAAATTATGACATTTCAAACAGGAGGTACATTTTTGTTGAGACACCCTGTATTTTCCTTCTTAGGTCGAGCGATCGATACCGGCCCGGGCTAACCAAGCCTTCCATCACTCTGGGGTCGGGTAAATTGGTAACAGGCTTGTCTGAAAGGTGAAGACACTCACTTGGTATAGCGGCTGACCACCTTAAGTCATTGTATGTATTTTCCAAATACGCATTCATCATGCTTCTACGATTCCGACTGGAACACAAATGCAAGACTGATCAACCGCCGCCACTTTGCCGTCACGAATTCAAGTTAAACAGGTTCCCCTGAGGCTAAGAAGCATGACAGGTTGTTACGTCGACTTCTTGTGCCGCAGTTCATGCTGAGTCGTTTTCTCTGGCATTTTCACTTGGCTAGTAAGGTTTCTCGGAATGATCTGACTCTTGACTTTTCGTTGCAAGAATATGAAAGTGTCCTATTAGCGGATTCAATGTTTTGAATTGAATCGGATGTTTACCTATTTCTGAAGAAAATTTCCTTTCTCTGCTTTATTTTGCTCAACTTTACCATACACTAAAATTTTGCTTTGTTCCAGAATATTCTCGACATTCGCAATGAAATCTCTAGCTGTGCAGCACCCCTTTGTGATTCATAGTATACCTTCATGCAATATTCCAGCTGCTTCCTCATTTATTTCTTCTACATTTTCTTTATTCTAGGCTTATTTAGTACGGCCTTCAAATTCGTTCCACCACCATCACTCCATCACCTGTAATGTTTTCGAGCACTTGCCTGCTTCTCAAATTTATCGTCATTCCTATTTTTAACAGCAAATCCTTTGTTTGTGTTGCAGGAGCTGAACTATCAATTGTGCTTTTTTCGATAACTTAGTTTCCTGAAAACATTTTCGTTACTCCTGAACGTTGGTCATCTTTGATTTGCCATCTTTTTTACTAATGTTATTGATGAATTTTACTAATTCGGCATATTTTTGGGGGCGTCAATATACATTTTATCGTTCAAACTGAACAATTCGCAAATGTTCTTTGGAGTTGGACGTTTTTTTTAATATCAACTCATCTCTATCAAATATCAAAAAACTCGTGTCAAACATCCAGCTGAGCGGAGGGAGGTCGCCTAGATCCTCCTCAAAGATCTACACCTATATGGTCTTGCAAATTTTTGAACAGAACTCAGAAAAATATTAATTTGGCATATTTCTTGAATTGGTGTTGGAAGCGTTAATGTACAACTTCAATTTGGATACTTCACAAAACGAATTGCACGTTTTCTTTCCAAATCGAATTTGCCATTTTCCAAACAATTTGGTGGTTCCCAAAATTGAACGTGCTTCCGTTGCGCCCTATTTTTTGTTGTTTTCTTCTGCTATCTCATTGTAGGTGGTTCGAAAATGGTAAAAACAAACACCAACCAGGTCAGAAATTCGATCCCTCCACCGCATTTATTTTTTGCTTTCGTTACTTTGACACTTATTCACAATCATTTGGCTATTTGATCACAGCTGCTCGCTGGAAACATATTCAAAGCGAGTTTGAAACACTTTCGGCAGCACGCTGCAACGAAGGACATGAGTTGCTGCTCTTACTAGTACTAGTTCCTATTGAGGGGCGCGTGGTGCATTGGTGAGAGGCGCTACTGATACCGCACAGTCGAGCGATCGATCCTCGCCCGGGCCCACCAAGGCTTCCATCCGTTTGGGGTCGGGTGAATTGGTACCAAACTTCTCCGGAAAGGCGAATACACTGACTTTGTATGGCGGCGGGGCTCCACAAATCATTGTATAAACCAAATTCGCATTCATCACGCCTCCACCATTTGGGTGAAAAATGAGAGAATCTGCCATGAATGCTACGGCGAGTCCTTGGAGATCGATCGAAACCGATCACCTAAACCGCATCTTCCACCTGTAGTACTATGATATGCCAGTACCTTCAATAGCACACTTTAATCTGTCTCAAATACAGATGTAAATTCAAAAATTAGAAGCTCCAGAAACACATAACGGATTTGTCAGTATTCTTAAATTAGTGTGTTAGTATGCCTTTGCCGAGGTTGGTAGGTGTAATCTTTATTAACGGCAGATTCAGATTCGTGATCTGCGCTGCTATGCTAATAATTTTCATGGCAAATTCAGACGAAATCGGGGGATCCTAACCCAGTGGCCCTCACGATCAAGTGCTCGCCAGCTAAAATCAGAAAACCAACGACAGATTTTCGACCAATGTGCGCTGAATCGCAATACTGGTGCAGCAACTTAGAGTCCAAGAACAGATAAAAGGTAAAGGTTGAATATTTGTTAGGGTTTGCGGCGGCACCGTCGATGAACGGGCGAGAGAGTGCGTCAAGACGGTTTCCGTTGCTCCAGTTTCGCTCCATTTCCTCCTTCAGCCTCGGCATTTGCCTCATTTGCCCTTGGCGTTTCCTAGCCGCCCGCAAAAACACAGTGCATTCGACGTGGTTCGTCCGCACGAACGTCGTTTTTCTACTATTCCATCACCTTGCGACGTAGATGAGCTGGAATGAAAAGTTTTGCTCTCGTCCGAGAATTTCATCGTTTTAATATTCTGTTTGTGATTGCCTACTAACCCTCACTCGATTCCCATAAACTTGTCAAGCCGTGCGAATTGAAAAAAAAACGCTAAAGGGTGCCTTGGATACCTCCGTGTAAGATTAAATTGGTATTAAACAAGACTCCAGGAACGATTAAATTGGTAGACTCGTCTTGGAAGGTAAACGCACTGACTTGTCATAGCGGGCGGTCCCCGCAAGTCATTGTATAGGCCAAATACACATTCACTATGCCTCTGCGATTCTGAATGGAATAGGAATGCGGCGGCTTGCCCTCTGGGGACTGCTCAATGCCGACACCTTTACCTTTTAACTTTGGTCTAATCACATTTGAGTTTCCGTGCAAGCTGACTTTAATTCACGCGTGGATCCAAGACTTTCGTCAATTTTCTTTTCAAAGTGCTTCCTCTACGTTTTCCATTTTAATTCGGCATTCTGCAGCGCGAAGACAATGTTTCCTATTGTATTTCGTCCGAAAAATTTGGTAACAACAAAAGTGTTGCGGTACAATATAAAATTCTGAAGTGCTACTACTTGTATGAAAAACACAAATGTGGTACGCAAACCAAAACCTTATATGATACGAAACTATTCTGCTAATTGCCGCTTTTTGTTTAGCGGTTTATAGACGAGAACTAGTTGAAGAACTTGTATATTAGGAGATGCTAGGTTATTCGCAAAACACTAACATCGTACGGGAATTGAACCCGCGTCTTTCCGTTTCCGGCAGACTGCACTAACCACTGCGCTACCGATGTACGTTGCGAGACTCACTCAATATCAGATTCGCAACGTACATCGGTAGCACAGTGGTTAGTGCAACAGAAAGACGCGGGTTCGATTCCCGTCCGATGTCAAAGTTTTGCGAATAACCTAGCATCTCCAAATATACAAAACCTCATACTTCATTATCCTTCTATATCTCGACTGCTCACTGTCCAGTATGGAATCTAGGCGGATATTCTACACTTGGTCTAGAGGGTAGTACTGTCACGGTATCGTGGTCACGTCAGATGGCCACGCCCCTCTTCGACCTGTGATGAAGGTAGTCTTCCTTACGTGTCCTATGCATGTTAGATAGATTATAATAAATTATATCCAAACTCTCACTCCTGTCGGGAGTAGCATGACATAGAGGTCTCAGGAAGATCTTTCTTTTGGACTTTTGCTTTTCTAGTCTGAAGAAAGTTAACAGTAAGGTAGACTACCTTCATCAGAGAGAGAAGAGAGGCATGGCATTCTGAGGTGACCATGATACCGTGACAGTACATAAATGTGACGTCTCTCCAGCGGGGCTATATTTGTGAGAATCTGATTTCTAAACACAAGGGATCCCGCCGTGTTCGAAATTTTATGTCCTGTTCGTCAGCATTGTTCTTCTAGTCAATAGTCTACGAAGAAGAGGTGTTCATGCACATTTACCAACATTGCTTTGACCATGCTCCAATCAAATAAATACCCTTCAGCGTTTTCTTTATCTGCACTGTCCTGTAGAATTATGTAAATTAGATTATGTCAATTTCATTCAGCGTGTTCTCCAGTTTGCACCATTTTATAAGATTATCTGAATCAGTTTTCTATCTGTTTTGGTTTGTTTCTACTTTTTTGCCTTCTGTCGTTCTGCAGCGTGGGCTGCCAAATGTTATGACCATTTTGTCTCACCCTCCACGGAAAAGAAGTGTAGATTTTCCACGGATTTGTTGAAATCGGAAACCAATTTTCACGATCAAAATCCACATTTGTTGTTCTACCTGTTTGGAAGTCTTTGTTGATCTAACGCTTCAATGGGTTTCGTGTCGTACTATTGTTCTTAATCAGCTTATTGTGGTTTAGAAAAGTTTCATTCTAATTTATCTTTATTTTTCTCCTGTTCTTTTTTCATGATTTCTTGCTGCTGCTGTTGCTTTTATTCTTCTTAATCTTCCGTTTCGCGTGCACCCATTCTGAGCGCTCTTTGATGTCGTTTGCAATTGTTGTGTTATCTCAATTATCTCTATGAATTTAGGTATAATAACTTTACTAGAACAACACGGCTGATGACAGTTGAGCCAATCAAATTATACAGCAATCCAATTAGAGTAATCACTAATCAGCAGTTATAATCAGTGGCATCATGTTATTAAGCATTAACAAATTCGTTACAGATCAGTGATAGTCATTTTTTGAATATCAACTGTAGTCAGGAACACATTATTAGATTATGATGTTCTTCTCTTCTGTCTTTATTGTCATTGAAAACTCAATCTTTTCCAGTTCGAAAAAATAAACACCTCAAAGATCGAACGAGTTGTGTCTCCTTTTTCGATTCCTGTCTTCTCGCTTTATTGTACCGCCAGATACTTTTGAAGCCCGTGGTTCACCGTCTAGATTGATTTTTTCCACACTGCAACTAGTTTGGAAGAAAAAATGTTCACATATCTCGTTTCTCTAAATTTGTCAGCTTTCACCTTTGATATCTGCCTGGAACGTTGCAGTTTCCTCCCTTATTGCCATGCATTCTGATAGATCGAGCGAACGATTGATTTTACAGAATTTTTTCGCCCTGTGCATGTACAAAATATGTACATTCGAGCGCGCCGTCTAGAAATTTGTATTCTGAAAATTTTTTGCCAGTGAATTTTTGGCTTTCCACAATTGCTCTCCTCGTTTTTCCCTCGTTTCTAAATAATTCCTACTGAAATGTTTGTCGTTGCTCATCTGTTTAACGAACCGATTTCCACTACAGTTTCTGCACTTTGTTGTTTGCAACCGTTAACTGATCTACACACCTTAGGTTTTTGCTTCAAATTCCGAAATTTTTAACTTGATGCGAATGTGTTCGCGGCGCGCATGGCACAGCGGTCAGAGACGCCATTGCCGCTAGCACGGTCGAGCGATCGATCCCCGTCGATGCTAACCATGACTTACATCTCTCCGGGCTTGGGTAAATAGGTATCAGACTTGTCTGATAGGGTGAAGACACTGACTCAGTTTAGCGACTGACCCCGTAGGTCATTTTATTGAAGAAATACACGTTCACCGTGCCTCTACAAATACTGAATGAAACACGAATGTGTGGCGCGTCTTCAGGGGACTTATCTACGCCGGCACATTTACTTTTACCTTTACGAACGTGTTCAATGCGCAACAGCGGGACTGTGCCGAAGGTTTTCCATTTATTGTGATTCCAGTGGTTTCGTGTTTTATCTTTTCGTGGCTCGACTCTTTGGATTGGTCGAATTGAGACCTTTGCTGGAGTAATTTGACCCTCGCCGAGGAAGAGTTACGCGTGCACTACCAGCCGCGAAGTATTCCGCATCGCATTTAATGGAAGACGATAAATTCTGATTCACTTAGCATGCCCATAATTCGCCTTTCCTTCTCCAAATCTAGCCCAATTGTGGTCTTATGTCCGCTTGTGGTCCTCTATCTATCCATCTATACGGTGATGGCCACTTGTCTTTCGCAGCCAGCAATTCCTACTTATCGGTCCTTCGACGTCGCTGATTCTGTACTATATTTATTTACACTTATTTAATTATTTATTTCACTTACTGCACTGATTTTGAGTTTTGCCGCTAGGTCAGCGCGGTTTTCCGTGCGTGCTCACCACAGTTTTGCTATGCTGGGTTCGCCCGTGGTTCAGTGGTAAAAGGCGCTGCTTTCATCTGTTCAGCCGAGCCATCGAGCCTCGCCCAAGTTAAGCAAAACTCCCGTTCACCATTATTTGTAAATAGGTACCAGACTTGTCTGGGAACTGAAGGCACTGGCGCGTATGGCGGCAGGTCGCTGTAGTTTTTTGTATTGACCGAATTCGCGTTCACCACTTCTCTACAACTCTGTATGAAAGACGAATGTATGGCGTGTCTTTTGGGGACTGATCAATACAGACCTCTTTACCTGCACTTTACCATGCTTCACGGTTAGGTTCTGAAGAAGGCGAACCCGCCGCAACGAACCGAATGAAGTCCAATGTTTAACCCATTGACGACCGCGTGTCCCGCCGGCGGGACACACCTTGTGGTCCGCGGTGGACCGTGTGTCCCGCCGGTGGGACACACCTTTTGGGCTACGCTTCCTCCCTATTGGGGGACACTGTGGATAGGAGTGTCCATTTAGGCAATGTTACGACCCATTCTATATTTTCGATTTACCAATGCTTCAAGATACTCATCAAGTGAACGACCCTTCAACAAGCTCAAAAAAAGGGTCTGAAAATCGTCTACTTCTAATGATTATTTGAGGAAGTTTCAAAATCAACAATATACACAGAAAAATTATACTTATGATCATTTTGAAAACAATTAATGCCCCTGAGGCACTTTCATCACTACACGTGCGCGGTCCCCCGCGCCAGACACGCAGAGTGCGCGCGGTCGTCAATGGGTTAACCTTACCTTTCTCGCCATGGTTCAATTGTAAGATGTGAGACATTACTTACATTCCAAAGGCTTGAAAAGTTAAATTCTTCAAGCTCCTTCTTCTCGAAGCCTCGGCATGTTTTCATACGTCTATCATTTTGCTTCGCCGAGCGAGGTCGTATTATCTCTCACAACCGGAACTGGTAGCGATTGATTGCTTATTTATTCAAACATAGGCTTCGGAAAGTTCGGGACCAAAATTTGATCCATCCTCTAAACTCTTTCGAGAAAGCACCTCCACACTCGAATAATAATTTAGAAAAAGGTGGTAAGCAAAATGAACGATGAGCTACAACATCGAATTCAATAGTTGAAAAAGTTCAATAACAGTCACATACAATGTACAACAAAAACATTTCCACTATTTCCCACTGGAATCAATCAATGGCTTTCCGGAAGCCACTGACAGACAACGTCAGCCACATTTTATTCAGTCATGTTGAAGCCCTAGAGCTTAGCAGATTCATGCGCGTGAAGAATTTGGCTCTCATATGCATTCTTGCAGAAGGAACATTAGTCGCACTTGTCTGCTCATTTTTCGCCAGACTACCAGAAATTTCAATTAATTTTGCTTTGACTAAGAATGGATAACTCGATCAGTTTTGAACTTCAAACAACATCCAACAGTTTTAAGTTAATAATTTGCCTTTTAAGGAAATCAAAACAACTGTTCCCGCGCTGCTGTGGCTTGAAGAAGCGAGAACATGGGAATTTTCAAACTCTTAAATTCGAAAGAAATTTTAACTGTATTTGTAATGTGTGTCACATTCGCGTCTGACATCATTCCCGTCGACCACCCACGTAGAAATAGGGCGTGCTTGCTTGTCCTGATATATCCGCTCTTTTCGAAGCAGTTTGTCATCGAGATGCTCGATAATTGTGTCAAATAAGAAGCCCCTGCTGCGCTTTGTTTATTGCACCGCCGAAAAAAAAAAGATTTATGCGTCGAAATTGATTCTTCGACTACTGAATGAGAGATGAATCTGTTCACTGATGAATCTCGCTTTATAGTTTTTGACGTTATTTCTCGATTTCTATAGCGTTTCATCGACCTAGTTTCTCTCATTATCTCCTACCAATGTTGATTCTCCTCATTGTGCTCAGAAAGGATTCAAGCCTTACAAAAATTGCTCTCGTAAGGAGGTTTCAGCGTAATTATCTTTTCTGCGGTTCGTAAACAACTTAAGTTAATGCAGTTAAGAAACGCTTGTTAGTTTAAAAGGGAGAAAGTAATAGTTTTCAGCCGCCGTCCGAAATCATTGGAAGATCTCACGGGCTAAAGCAGATTAATACAACCCGCATGAGTAGGTTTCAAGAAGGGGAGGTTATAGTGGTAAAGAAAGGTAAAAGGGTCGGCGTTGATCAGTCCCCTAAGGGCACGCGACAGGGACGAATGGAGACGTTACTGGCGCCCGCTCGAGCAAATCGATGCTAGTCTGGGCGGGGATTGATCGCCCAACCGTGCGCGGGTCAGTAGCATCTCTTACCGCTGCACCACTCGTATTCAAGTAGATGCTAATAGAATGATATCTGGACTAGGATGCTTTTGATACGCGTAGCGGCAAGAATAGCTATGTACTTCCATTCGCGCGGTCGAGCGATCAATCTTCACCGAAGATAAGCAAATTTTCCATCCCTCAAGTAAATTGGCATCACTCCAGTCGGTGAAACACACCGACCTGTCCAGCGCCCTTCCCGCTCCCCACAATATATTATGTATGTACGATTCTGAATGGAGGGTGAATGCGTGGCGCATACTTCGAAAATGAGGGCTGACCCTTTTAACTTTGCATTCACTCGAATACCATATAAAAGTCAAGCAAATTGTTTGAGCCTGAAAGATCGCTTCATGGAAACTTTTTTCTTTATCAACTTTTTACAGTTCAGAATTTTCACCAAGAAAGTAGAGTCCTGTTTGAATTGTTGGGTTCGCTTGCTGTTCATGCTTCTTCTCTAGCGATACGTATGCTTATTTATTTATCTATAATGCACTAAAGTGCACATAACCCAGGAACGAAAGGGAAGCACTACACCGCGGTGCAAAATTATAGGTTCACCCGGCGATTTGTCCATAAGTCGTGGGCGTAGAAAAGCATCTCCAGTTTTTAGGTGATATTTTCCGATGAGAAAAGTGGAACCTCAATGGGCCAGACGGCTACAAGCACTACTGGACCTAAATTCATGACGGGTATCGGCACAATATACCCGATAATAAACCCCGATCGGCGCGATTATTCGCATTCATGAACGCGCCGCTGAGTGGAATAGACCCGCCATATCCTCCAAATAAACTCCGCGGCGCGTTCATGAATCCGAATAATCGCGCCGACCGGGGTTTATTCTCAGGTATATTGTGCCGATACCCGTCATGAATTTAGGCCCTGGAGAGATCTATGAAAGGAGAAACGAGTATTCTCTATACGCAACTTTGGCGTCGGAAGTGTTATGGTTTGGGCTGCATTTTCCGGATATGGACTTGCTGTTTTGGAGTTTGTCTCATGCAATATGGATAGCGAAGATTATAAGGATGTGCTAAAAGAACACCCTCTCCCTTATTTGAGAAGATTTCGTTGGCACAATCTTATCATCCAGCGAGACCATGCTCCCATACACGTGTCGAGATCAACTACGAGTTGGTTCGATTCCAACAGAATCCAACTTTTAGCGTGGCCCAGTTGTTCCCCAGATCTGAACTCGATGGAAAATTGGTGGGGCATTCTTGTTCACTATGTTTGCAAGAATGGCACCACTTACACCTCAGTTTCTGCTCTGAAGAACGCCACTTTTCATGCTTATGCTCATGTAGAGCGAACTGTTCTTGATAATCTTATTCGAAGTATGCCACATAGAATGTTTGATGTTGTTTATGGCAAAGGTAATGTAACAAAGTACTAAACTCAACTTGAATGTTCATATTTTTAAAAACAGACAGTTTTTTAATGAAGTGAACCTATAATTTTGCACCGGTCATTATCTCTGATTTTCCAATAAAAAATTGTAGTGCCTTACAATGACAAGACATCCCGCCCAGAATTTTTATATTTAGGTTTTTGGTGGGGAGAAATATGACAATAGAGTTACTAGATCCTAGAGATCCTACCCGAAAGGCTCTCTGAACACTTATGGACAAATCACGGGGTGAACCTATAATTTTGCACCGGGGTGTATGTGATCCAAGAAACGAATTAGAATTGTGGCATCGCCTTCCTTAATTTGTTGGAGTTGTTCGTGCGCTTTAATTATTTACTATTTATTACTATAATTGTGTTCGTATTCGTCAGCGATTACTTCTTCTACTGCAATTTTTCATCGTTGAAGAGCTACGTTTTGTGTATCGTTATTGAGTATTGCAGTCTGCTGGCTCTTCAGTTGGCGACCAGTTTGAGTTTCATTCGAAATTCAAACATGCGGGTGATCTCAAAGAGTGGTTAACTTTGTTGCCTGAATGGTGTGCTATGAAGTAGCTATCTTCTTCTGCTCGTTGTAAAGTAATAGCATTCCGTTTAAAACAAGACCGTTTCTCAGTGCATTACTGCGAAGTCTGTTAAGTGGGAATTTTGTGTCATTTCGCGTCGTAAAATGACTCTCTGGACACATGAATGGGATATCACCTCGTAAACCATCAGCTTTGTAGACAAAAGTGTCATTCGGCACATTTTTGCGGGCTCCATTACCCAGTCGTCTTCGACGTCGCCTCCGCTCTAAAGTGCTGATGAGTGCTCACTGTTTGGTATGGGCTTTTATCTTCCGCGGAACGTTTTCTACATGCAGCATACTCTAAGGATGTAAAAGTTAAAGGAGTCCCTGTTGATGAGTCTCCTAACAAAGGACGCGCCATATATTGGTTTTCCATTTAAGTCGTAGAGGCATGGTGAATACGTATTTCGCCTATGCAATGATTTGCAGGGTCCAGCCGTTATACCAACTCCGTACCTTCACCTTCTCAGACGTCTTGTCTGACCCCAGAGGGATGGAAGGCGTGGAGGACCCGGGCTGGGAACGAACGCTTGACCGTTAGTGTGTCAGTAGCACTCTTACTAGTGCTAGTTAGCACTGTACCAAACGAGCCCTCTACGTTCCTCATGATGAAGCACACTCTTATTATTCACTATCTCTTCATTAATGTGTTTTACTATTTTTCTTCTCCACGCCTGGTCTTCTCATACTAATGAAATGACCAGAGAGCACGTCATGGTGCTGCTTGGGAGTTCTGCACTTTTCACCATCCTAAATGTCTTCTTATAAATCAAAACTTTGTATTGGTGTTTATTTGGCGCCAATCGACGAAGACGCATTCGTACTGTTGCTAGAATGTTTTGTTTATAACATCCATCACGTGTTTATAAGGAGCCCTTTCCCGTCGAGCTTGTTAGTATTTTTGAACACTACTAAGCTAAGATGCTCTTTCCGTTAACAAACCTTCTATCCATACACTCCCAATAAGTGAACAAGAATTTGAGAACATTGTGAAAAGATCAAATGTACGGTGGATAAGTCATAAAATATGCAGCGGCAGAACAGACAGGTTTTCGGTTCATTTCACCATTCATCCTGAATTTCGTTCGTTGGGGGTTACTATGTTCATGAATCTGACATCTCGAATATCGTCTTATTTCGTCTGGTAATGATGTGTACAAGCAGGTATAGGTAACTCCAACTTGGTATCACCGATTTGGTTCAAACATTTGGGCTTTTCTTGCTTGCTGATCACGATTATTTGTATTTATAATTATATTTGTATTTATATTTGTCTTTATCTTTGTATTTTATTCATGTTTATGTCTATATGTATATTCATATTTATGATAACGAGAAACATCGAAAAAGAAACACGCTCGTTCCGACCCTATTGTTAGAAACAGAAACATTAGAACCTTCCCGGGTCTCTTCAGCAGGAAGAGAGATTCGTAAAAGACTAAATAAAGTGAAAAACACAGAGAAGGAGCAGGTAAATGGACCAAAATAAAATATAAACTAATCTTGTTCTTGTAAAGGTCCAAATTGACTCTAAAACAAATCTGAAAAGGCACGTTAAAGTGATGAGAATAAATGAAAGAGCCAAAGATAACGTTAAACCGAATAATTCGAAGACGAAACATAGTAACGTTATCGATCGAAGAGTAAACTCATAAAAGCGAACTAGGGGAAATAAAACAAGAGGAATGGCAAAATCTATCAGAATTTGTAGGAATAGGAAATAAAAATCGAAAATCAAGACAAGTGGATGTGAACTGAGAAATTAATATAATCGCTTCCTTAGATGATATAGATCTATATTTATATTTACATGGTGTTCGCTTTCAGAGTTTTGGTCGATTTTGCGAATATAGGTAGCTGCTGGAAGTTAAAAGTGAGAAGTTAGGGTCATTGATTTCGCTGCAGTTTAGTGCCAGGCCTCATTTGGAGTGCTGATCACGATTCCTAAATCCATTTTCTGGGTTTCTACTAAAAATCACCCATGCTGTAAAGTAAGGTAGATTCGCATACATCAAACCGCCAAATCGATCTTAATTTCCAACTCGGACATCGGGTTCTTGATCGGCACCCAAAACAACTTCTATAGGCAATGTTTGGAAAAATTGGATGAAAATTCTTACCAAACCTCAAAGTAAGTCAAGTAGTGTTAATATCAAAATCTTGTTCCTCATTTTTCTGTACCATTAGATAACAAGCATTGTTCCAAAAAGCAATATTTTGGAGGATTCCTACTGCTTTTGCTTGCCCACCGTATTTCTGACTTGCAGCGTAGTGGTGAGAGGCGCTACTGGCATCCCTTGGTCGAGTAATCAAACCGCTCAGGGTTCCACCAAGCTCTGAATCTCTCCGGAATCCGGTAAACTGGTGACAGGCTTGTCTAGGAGGAGAATAACGGTGACTTGGTAGACCGGCTGATCAATGCAAGTCATTGTAAAAGCTAAAAGCCAAATTCGTCATGCCTCTACCGTTTCAAGGGAAGGCGCGTTCTTGGCTGACTGATCCTAGGTAACCCTTCACTGTTACCTTTACTACTGTGCATGGTTAGGCTCCGAATAAGGCGAACTCACCTCAGCGCAGCCCCAATGAATAGCAAAATTTTTCTTCACCTTTGCCTTTATCTTTGTCTTTATTTATTTTTGTTTTTTATTTACCTCGCTATTGGCCAGCTTCTCCTACAATTGTTTAATTGTAGGATGATAGATACATTTCAAAAGCTTGGAGAGTTGAGAGTTCCTTCTTTTCGAAGCATCGGCATGTTCTCATGCGTCTGGCTTGTGATCTCACCGAATGATCTCTGGTCAAAAGAGATTTTCTTGGGTAGAACGAATGACATGATGGTCGAGGTGATCTGTTGCCGGTTTCTACTGAGGAAAACGAGTTGAAGAAGCGGTAAATGGGACTGGGTATTGGGGGCACTAAGGGCCTTAACCAGCTGCATATCCGGCCGGGGTGGTCGACGGGTTGGCGGCCGAATTAAAGAGGAGTCGTAATTGACGCGACCGCTTCTTTACGACATCGATTATATGCTGCGATACCCAAGAAGCGATCGTAATCGCCTGCATTCACGCCTCGGCGATTATTCGTCTTTGTACCTGATTTCGAACTGCGATAGCGGACGGGGTGGGGGACGGGTGACGGGGGCGAACCCTCTGCACCCCCGCATTCTTCGCCCGTCCGCGCACCCAAACCAGTTTCGGCCCACTTTGTCTGAGCACTTTTTTTCCGATCATGTCATTACCTAACAACGCCCATTCGCAGTTCTTCTCGTCGATTGATCGCCGCCCGATCGATGCATTGATTTCTTAGCGAGGGAATGATTTGCAGCCGCAGCTACGCGATCTTTTATCGTTTATAGCGACATTTGCATCCTGCAATCATTCCTTGAGCAGTTCCCTGTTGCTGCACGTCGATCACGTTTTATCGTTTCTAGTTTATAAATATCTGTGTTTCATTAGCGCTTCCCCCAGAAGGACTCTCAGTTATCACACGTCATCACTAATTATCACCTGTTGTTCGCATTGAATTACTCTTCAGCTTGGTAGTAGCATCGCGACTTTTTTGCTTGTCTCCTTCTTGTTATATTTAGCATGTGTTTAATTAGGTAAACGAACTTTTCTGGGTCTACTCAACCTTTTAAGTTCATGTTAAGGTTATGGGATAAGTTCTAGTCTGTCTACTAAAAGATAGAAATCGTTTCCCTTTTTTCAGCTACTCTCGTTCCTTTCGAAGCTAATTACTCGCTCTGACTATTGTGTTGCCACAGTGCTTTCTTTCCTCTTGTTTTCTGCTTTCAACTAGCCGTGTGACTGTTCCAGCGCACTCCCGGTGCACAAATAAATTGTATAAATTAATAAATGAATAAATAAACAAATAATGGTTGTGGAAGACGACCTGCAATTACGAGTCTTTTTCGGTCGTCAATTATGTGGTATGGGTTCCTAGTGCAACTGCACAACTGCGTGATAAGTGTTTGAATTTCGGGCGCGCCTCTGAATATTACAATGTGAAGCCTTATTTTTGAATGATATTGGGTTAGTCTCTTGTTACCTTTTCTTACTGTCAGTTTTAATTCGAATTCATCCAATTGTATTACGTCACCTCTTCTGTGTGCTTTTAATGGTTAGTTTTTCTTTCTAGGCTGTTCAGCTGAATTAACAATATACGTTTTATTTTTCTTGATCCCATGGATTTCCGGAAAGTATTCCAAAGACGTTGCCAAATGCCGTCATAAATGTTCATCTTGAGAATGACAGTAAATGTATAAAACCTGGGATAAGTGTTGTCGAGCTACTCACTCTGCAATTACAGCCATTGCCTTTTTTAGATTCGGTTTTATTCATCTATTTCTTACGACTCCTTTTGTTATTTATTGCGATTTATTCATTTACCAATTCATTATCATTTATCGTGCACTGTCCTTCAAATGGAGCTCAGTAAGCAGGCAGGACCACGATAAACTCTAAAAATAAGAAGAGTGGATGATTAGTGACAAAGATACCTTCTACGATTAGATAATAACTTGGAAATAAGAATAAAGATAATTAGTCACAGGTAAACAAAGCTGAAGATTAGATCTACCATCATGGATACGTGATAAAAGTTTACCAAGTGAAATAGTGCTTTTCTTATTTATCTGAATCCTATGTTCCTTAAGGGTATGTTGTTCTATGTATAACCTATCTAAATCTAATTAATATACCAATCATTGTGTATTTGATTGAACCTATGTTTTTAAAAATAGCTCTCAATTATAAAGTAACAGCTTTGAAATAACGATAAACAATGGTAACTACTGGTAGACCAACATACAGTCCACATCCACCATCATGGATGTTTTATAAGTTCGTAATATGTGGAGCAGTACTGCAGTATAACCTATACCCGAGTGGCACGTGTGGATGGGTTTGTTTTTCTTTGCTCGCTTTCCGTTTTTGAAATTATCAGGCGCTGTTCACTAATATTCCTGTCATTCTTGTTTATATTTTTTGCACACCACTTGCAATTCATCGCTGAGAAACGCTTCGACGACACTATCCATCTGGAGAGACAGAACACTCCATCAGAATCTTTCTCAGTTTTGCTAAACTGCTGTTTTTCATTTTGAATTTTCTAACGTTTTGAGTTTCTGTTCTTTGTGAATATCTCCTGTGATTAGAATCAGATGTTCATGCTGTGCTCGTTATCCCATCGGTCAATTTTATGAGGTAGTTCGACAAGGAGCAATTCGCTGTCGTCTTTTTTATTCTCGCTTTGCCGAACGTTTATTTCTCATCCTCATTTTTATTTATTAGCCCTGAACATTTATTTTTGCATCCTTTTCTGTCCCTAATTTCATTTTTAGCGCGACTTTTCATTGTTCTTTACCTGAAGAATCTTTCCTTTCGTTGCGGTTTATTTGCGATATTTGATTCTCTTCATAATGTTTTTGTTCTCAGAACAGTCAATGTCGTTCTCTTGTGGGGAACATCTAGAAGCTGTGCGTAAGGAGATGACAGTGCTAGCGAATCAGTTACAGATGAGCAAGCAGGAAGTCGAAAAAGTTAAAATGGTGAGTGATCTTTTTTATTACATTTGAGATTCCTTTTTTAATGTTGGTTACTCATTCACTTCAAAGACTTACTACAAAACAACTTCTGTTTATCATAGGGATATTGATCGGGTTTGGTCATACCATTGCTTTTTTCGATTTAAATACATTAGAGCCATCTTGAATGAGCAACACACGACACACTGTACTTTCCGTACTCAACTTTAATATTACCACAAACAGCCTTTCGTTGTCTAGTCAATATGTCTTCATTGTCTGTCTTCGAGTCAATATGTCTTCATTCCAGGATACGACAAATTTTCAGCAGCAACTGAATGCGTTGTCTGAGCAAGCACTCCAGAGCCAGGTTGGTTTTCATTTTTACGTTCTTTTTAACTATTTATCCGTTTTTCATTGAAGATATGAACCGAAGTCACAGCTGGAAATGCTCCGCAAACGTAAAACTAATATCGAACATTAAGAATGAGATTAGGCTCTTTGAAGCACGCATTTGGAGACATCTTATCTTGAGCGTAATATATGATTGCAGTATACAATTTCCCTGTAAGTAAAGAACATAATTCTTATTCACTATTCCGTCGCAGTAACATTAAGCTTGTGCCATGCCCTTCTAGTTTATTTTTCTGTGTAAACAAAAAAAAAACTATGTGCTCGAATATAAATCCTGCAAATGAATTTTTTAAACATTCTTACATGTGTCCTCTCATTTTATATCGTAGTTCTGAAAAATAAAATAAAATTGTTGCTTGTAATTGGTTCTGTAGCACTTTATACTAAAGTTTCGAGTGAAGCTGTTTTGAACACTGAAGAATGGGAACATCCTTCCGCTTCGGTGAACTGAAGATCATTGTTTGTATTCTAAGGTCGGCGGTAGGATACTTTGAACGTAGATCTCCCGTTATCAAGAGACCAAAGTAGATACTACTTGCAACTGGTGGCAAGCGATACCTTGTAAATCATGATTTTCTAGATTATGCCCTCTTGATTGGTAGTCGTCCTTTATTTCGATTTCTCTACTGCTAGTAGTAGTACCCAATATAAATGCATTGAAATTTAAAATTCCCCGCTACCTCAACTGGAAAAGCGTCATCAGCATTGCCATCGTTTTTGTAAATTTACTTGTTTGTTCATTTTTACACCAGGGGTTGCACTGCAACTCAGTCAAGTCTTGATGTTGTCACCGTTCATTCTGTAGACAACTCCATATTTTGAAATAAACCCAGGTAATCGTGGGGGTATGGTAGAAACATCCAGCGTAAACAACATTAGGGTTCTTTGGCAGCTTTGCTTTACGTTCCACAAAAGATGGATTCTGCAGTTGGCATTTACACGCTTTTCTTTCAATGGTAGCACTAGATTGTTTGGAAAAGATTGAACTCCACCGCATGCCCTCATTGTTTCTTTTTATTTTTTATGTAGTGATTTGGTTGTTCCAAAATCCATGTAGTGACGATGGTTTTCTTACTGTTGCACATTCGTGGATTGTTTTTCTTTAGTGTTGGCTGTGCTTTGTTCTGACAAAATCGCAATATTAGTCGCGCAGACGGAGCGAATCAAAATACAAATGAATCTCTTCTGTGAAAACTCACTTTTTACTTGTCTTTCAACGAAGTTTTTGGAGTTTTTGTTTTTTTTATTTTTTCTGGATGTTGTATAAGAAGTATTGTTATCGATATCATCCTTCGTTCTCAGATGGAGATGGTGAAGAATCAAGAGGCCACGAAACGATTGCATCATATAATATCTAGCTATTTACCAATGTTGCCTCCAGAGTATCAGGTGAGTTGTATTCTCGTGTTATAAAACTACCGTTTTACGTGAGAAGTTGCTTCCATAATTGCTTATAAAGTATGGTAGGCATTTCTTTCCAAGATCCTCAAAACATTAGAGATGATTTTCTTTGGCTCAGCCACTTTTCCCCTGTCGCTCTTTTTTATAGTCAAGTTTCACGTGCTGTTTAATTCGAAATTGTTTAGGCCTTTGCTCTAGCAGAATTGGAGAAAATTCGACGCGACGAAACGCAGTCACAGCAAGCACAAGCAGCAATGTTGATGGGTGGAATGCCGAACATGATGATGGCCAGGTACTTGCTAAAGCATGTCATTAAGTTGGAACGTATATTTGATACAATTGCAGTGTATTTCTTTTTCCAATAACATGATTTCTGCGATGGCTTCGTGAAAATCACGACGTATCCCTTTTATTTCTTAAAAGATTGCCTGTGCATGAAACTGTTTTCTTGTGGAGTAGAATGCTGCGATAACCTACAACTGCATTTTTTGTGCTGTGCTAGCTTTTTTACTAGAGAATATTTCGTTCTTCAAATTCAAACACACCGAGGTTTAACCGTTCGGAAATTGCATCTTTTGGGTAGTAGTTAGTCGGTAATGATTTATTTTAAGGGATTGAGCAGAGACCAGTTTTCCACGAGCAAGCTTACTAGTATTCAAGACTCATTTAAGTCCTTGTTCTGTATGAATTGCTTGCGTACACATAGAAAACTTGCCATCTACCTATTCCTCTTCTAACTTTCTCGAAGCTAACCAATTGAAATTCAATTACGTCAATTTTGAAGTATCTAATCTCATTGGCAGATTTTCCATGTCGAGGTTTAGTTCTAATTTTGTCGCGTGGTGGGTTGGATTAGTCCATCGGACTAATAATTTTGAAGACATTCATCTAGCTGATACTCATTTCTGGTTATTCATCACTTCAACTTTTAGAAGAATTACATACTTATTTGAAACACAATTGCTACGGTTGCATCTGAACAATTCTCCGCAGAATGTAAATGCAATGTTAATTCGTTTCGTGATCTAAATGGGCTGCTAGCAGATGCAACAGCGGATACGAATATGCGTCAGCTCATCCTTCTGCGAATATAATGTACATAGACTGCTTAAGACCCTTATTTCAATTTCGGCTGACGTTTAATCTCATGTTCACTATGCTCGGAAGATGAGAGAGTAATTTCGCATTTTATTTTATGTGAATCTACTAGCTCAAATGTCTTACCTAGGCCCGAAAAACCGCGCGTTTCACTTAACCAATGAGTCGTTGCAGAAATCCAATGATGATGGCCAGCATGGGCATGAGTGGTCTTCCCGGGGGAGCAACGGGTTCCCCTCGAATTACGAAGCCAAATGGAGTGCCGAACGGAGCGCAGAACGCTATGCCGAATGGAATGGCCGCTGCTGCAGCTGCAGCTGCTGGTATGGCTGGTCTCCCACCAGGCATGGCTGCTGCAATGCACATGCAGCCACAACAAGCTGCCATGTTACAAGGTATCATTAGTGTTCGTCTAATTTTCCCTGCACTTGATGATAATCATTGCAGCTCAAATGATGATGGCAGCTGGCATGGGTATGCCGATCCCTGGAATGCCCATGCCGTCAGGTATGGGTATGCCGCATGCAATGAACGGTATGGTAGCTCCGATGTTGCCACCGATGAGTGCCGCCTCTGTTGCCGGTTTCCATAACCTCACTCCTCAGGTCGGTTTTTTATAATGTTACTAGCTATTAATACATTTCGCTGCCAAATTTTGCTTTTGTAGTTAGTATTTGTTATCATCAACTAACGTTTTGAGGAGAACAATTGTGGTAGGTTCGCGTTCTGTCATCTTACTGCAGCTAGAGAATATTCTACTCTTGAAGCATGTCCGAATTTGTTTGGTTTTGAGAGTTCCAAACCGTTTGCGCTTCTGGCTCGAAATTGTACATATTTGAGAAGTAGATGGCAATTCTATCTGGTCGCTTATATTATGTATTATTACAACGATGTATGGTTCACACAAGAATTTGGTGTTTGTTTCGAAGTTTGATTGTTTTGCAACAGAGGCAGGAATATATTGGATGCATGCTAGAAAACTTCAAAAATTTCGAACTACTTCCGTTATAAAAGTTACTATTTGATACGACAGTGACGTAACACGCGGTTCCTACTTTGCATGTGCGTTCAATGAAAATATCTGAAGGTCAGGTTTTTTCTACCTGGACAGAATTAATGCTCAATAATTTTGCTATCTATTTGAAAGTATTTGTTTTCAGATGAACGTCTCAATTCCTTCAAGAAACCCGTCAAATGGTGCTTTGAGCGCTGCGCATGTGTCAGCGACGAACTCTCCTCGACCGGCCGATCCACTAACGCCGCAAACGAGCATCGCGGCTCCCATAGCTGTGTCGGCTGCAAATATGAAAGAAGAACGTCCGGCACCGTCTCCGAAAGTGGAGGAAAATGTCTCCGTTGCCTCGTAAGTGCACGAGTCCACCGTTGCTTGCTTTTATTTTCCTGGTTTATGCTCATGGCAGATTAGTATTTATCTCTATCTTACTCCTTGAAAGCCAGTCGCTTTTCTTTTGTGTCTGCTGAACCAAAATCCATACCAAACCGTATGGGTAGATGTTATGTCGAGCGCTCAGTCTAACATTACTTGTTCTACACGTTTCCCGTCATTAATCTTTTGGTCATTAATCTTCTGGTAATCATTGCACTGTTCCGACTACTTTTCAATATGAAGTTACGCGCTGATATTTTAAAAATTTTGGCATTTCACAAAGCTTCCTGACGTTTCAAATAAGCTGCTCGATCTTTCAGCGGTTCAAATATGCTTATAGTTTTGCGACTTCCGTCACCCATTACGGTTCTATTCAGAACAAAAACAGAAAGCTGAGGCCGACATGCTTTTCCCCTTCTTTATGACGGGGATTCGATAGTCACATCGGGTTCATTTTATCGTTCACGTGGTGTATTTTGTAGACTTTAGCCCTGTAGCACAATAATTCTGTATCCTCAGTATCTGGGAAAATTGTACTTAAAATTGGGATTGGATTGATGTACGCCTGCTCCACTCAAATTCAGGAGCGATGAAGTCGGAAAAGTTCTGCAGGGACTTTAGGTATCTGATTGTAGTCATAGTGTCAGTGTTCTTGTTGCGGTTGCGAGGCAAAATGTGAATAGGTGAAGAATGGGAGAGTTAATTGCGTCAGCATTTTTTGTAATTTTTGGTGCATATTGGCCAACAGTACATGCCCCTTTTAAGAAAAATTCCCTTGGAGTCGCTGCTGAGTTTAAGAAATTTAGCAAATCCAGCCGTTGCTAGACAGTTCGATGACAAAAGTAGCAGCTCGGAAAGCATTCTTATTTGTTGATAGCAGGGCTTTCTAATAATTAACCCTCAATAACAGGGTTTATGGTTGAAAATTATTGCTCGTGTACGACTCTAGTAGGAATAGTAGTAATAGTAGTGATTATCTCGATAGCATCCGGTTCTTGTTGGTCATGCACGCTGCTTCTGTCGTCAGCAAAGAAGGTGATCCTTAGCGAGCCGCGTCGTCAACCTTTTAGTGGCAACACAATTAGGGAAATGATACAATTGCAATGTTTCTGCATTGGTCATGGCTCCAATGCTCGACAACTGCACACCGCTTAATTCAGTTCCTTTCCTTCCCCCAAATGTTTCCCTTGGGCAGCTGATCTTCTATCGCCCTCACCTCGAGAAAAATATTCGTAACCTCGAACTAATTTTCTTTTTGTTCTTCCCAATCATCGTATTGGTTTTTTCTGATGCTAAAACCCTTACGAGATACTCTCCGCTTCGGCTTTCTTGTCTGCTACCCTCAAACGAAAGCGATACTTGATTACAGACGTTAGTGTAGTAGCGCCCACACATTGTCTTGTAACTTCTTCCATTGAAAGTTTTGTTGAGAGCAGCTGATTACCATGTGCTCATCATTGAATATGTAGGATATTTTATCCTCAAATTGTTGTTATTTGGCTATTTACTCGAGTACGTTGTTCGTTTTTTGATCAATTTCAAATTCATGTGGGCTTCCACTTACGATATATCCAATGTGTTGGGTGGTTCTTCTGCGTGCAAAAATGTTGTACCACCTCGTCGACGAGTATCGCCAACTGCTCAGTGCTCACATTTACTCTGGCTTCACATGTGTATTTTATTCTTCGTTTTTCCTTTGATTAGTTTATTGCGGATTCATTTTGTCAGATTTCCGTTGAGATTATTGCTGCACTATACGATCGTGATTGTTCGGTTCTGAATGAGTAACGAAGAGTCAGAGAAGGAACGAAGAAATGTGTCGCATTGTTTTTTCTATTCGGTCTCCGCATACCCTTTTCGTGTAATCACACTAACGAATCGCGTTCTGCCGTATGTGAACGTGTGCTACACTATTTTTATGACCTTTCACATACCTGTTCATCTTCGTTTTATTGTATGTAACGGGTTTGTCCCGATCTTGTAGACCGTAATAGCACTGTGTCGCTAGCTTCATGAGATCTCGGGTTGTTCTCAGAGTTTTCGATGTTGTTGAAAATAAATAAACCGATGAAAACTACACAGCTGTTTCAAAGTCGTTGCGCTCAAACTTGTACGTGATATCGTATTATACGTAATATCAAGTTGAATTCTCCACTGTATGAACAATTGAAGGCACCTGATTTCTACAACAAGACATGTGTAGTGTGTAGTGTTTCGGGTGAAATTGAGGGGTTCGTTCTGCGTTGCCATCACCGCGTTGCTACTCTGATAGCGGTCTGTGAATAGCTGTTCGTTAGATCGACGTATGGTAATTTTTGGCTATCGATAAAAGCAGTGGGTTCTAAAACAGAATTAAACAAAAATGACCGCTAAAGGTGAGCAGTTGAATTATAAAAAAGTGCATTCCTGAGATGTCGCCCGATTAATAAGTATCTTCTCGCTACGTTGACACAAACTGAGTTTCGACATAAAATAGAAACAAATACCCACGGATATTACTTGGATGTTCCTTCCTGATTTGTCTGGCCGAAGTGTTTAGGACTCAGTGCCCAATATAGTACGAACTAATTTCAAACATGGTGTTGCGCTTACATCTTGTTATCTGATTAACAGCACTGCAAATGTTACAGGACCCGTTCTAGACTTTCCATTCCTTGCGAAAAAAGGTGCGAAACGAGTAGAGTAACATCACACATCGACATGAATCAGCGTACTTTTGAAGGTATATGTAAAGCTGTCGGCGTTGATCAGACTTCTAAGGATGCGCCGTATCATTCATGTTCCATTCAGAATCGTAGAGGAAAGTGAATGCGTATTTGGCCTATACGATGACTTGCGGGGATATACAACGACTTATGCCACGTCAGTGTTTTTACCTTCCAAGACGAGTCCGGCACCAATTCACCCGACCCCGGATGGGTGGAGGGCTTGCTTAGCCCGGCCAGGGATTGATCACTGAACCGAGCGGGTGTCCACAGCGCCTCTTACCACTGTATCACGTGGTCACCAGCGTACTTTTCATCACTTAATTACTAGGAAACGCTGCAAAATGATGAATCAAAACACAGAAAACCCACAGAGCTCTCGATGGTTTTCATTGATTGTTTTGTGAACAGGACCTGACATTTGCTGAACTGCATATTCGCATAAACAGAGGATCGTTAGGAACTCAGTAGTTCACCCCACCTGCTTCTCCGGTCAACTATTGCTGAAACCTTAAATGCAACACTTTATATGCCAGATACATGGAAACTAAGAGCTTCTCACGTAAGCTTTTTGACGCAGAGCTCACCTCTGTCAAAATGACAAAAACAAAAGCAATATACACAGCATGAGAGCCTTAGAATGAGCAGAATTGGAAAAGAAGGTAGATTGAAAAACAACCATGTAATCCAATAATTCACGTATTCCAGCGAAGTAAGCAATTAAACAATGTTAGTGACTACTCAACTATTTTCGTATACTCTGTATCCTACCAGTTTAATAACTTAAAAAGTGACAATCGTAGAGGCAAATTTCTAGTCTGGCACGTCTTTATAGTGCGGCAATCATCTCGGGCACGGCCTTGAACAGATCGGCTTTCAACCCGTAATCGGCAACCTAAATTGTTATGATTACAAGTAATCAAATACGAACGTTCCCGTCTCAGAATTTCGACAATTTAAGCGAATCATCTCTGCCTCCGTGTAACACACAATAGACATTGTTAGAAAGCAGATTTTTTTCGAAATTTAAAGCTCTTGGGAACTTGTAAGTCGTGGAGTCGATGGTATTCATCTCAATGATCATTACTCAATTACATCAATGCGATCCTCCCTTGAACTCACTCCCTCCTCCACATATGGGAATTATAAACCGACCGAAAACAGCTTGTAATTGATAAAAAACTTAGAGAATAAGAGAACCAGACTCACCTGGAAGATTGGCGCGTCAGGATCCTTGTTAATAGCAACGATAACCTAAAATCAACAAGAATCCAGTCAAGAATCTCAGATGAAGAGTCGGTACAAAGAGAAGCTGAACTCACCTTGCTATCCTTCATTCCCGCCAGGTGTTGGATTGCACCCGAGATTCCGACAGCAATGTACAGCTCCTGAATATTATATCAAGTCCTGAGAACAAAAGTGGTGGTGGAGGAATACAATTGTTCTTTCTTCATTTTCCAGGAATTAGTATCCGCAGAAGCTGATCTTGTGACTGAAGAATTTGTGATTCACCCATGGCCAGTGACAACGATTGCTTACATCCAGCAGTCACTTGATCGATTGCACGGGATGGTAGAACTGTTTCAGCTATTATTGATTCACCTCAGGCTTTACACATTACATCGTGAAAAAATACTGAACAAGGCGTTTCCGTAGAGGAAGAAAATAAGTGTCTATTCCCACCAGGACAGGAAACGCTAAAAGTCCATACATAGTTGGCAATAGAACGGCAGGGTGATGATCAAATGTAGGCAAAGACGCGGGTAATGTAGACTAGCAGCAAGAACCGAGGTTGAACTGTGGAGGGGGGGGGGTTGGACAACAGGATACTTCGCAACATTCTATGGACGATGTGGATCCCAACAGACTGTGTCACAGAGAAGGTTACGAATTCGAGGTCAAAATTTGATTGGATTTAAGCGGAAAAACCGCTCAACAGCATTGCTGCCCACTATGAACTGGCCTTAAGGTAACCAACATAGAATAGCTGCTCTTGCAGCTCAGGTTTCCCATAGAAAACATGGGAAACTTCGACAGAATTATTCGGTCCCACCCGAATTCCCAACTGGTTCGAATAAAAGTTTATGTGAATAAGCTAGGTATAAAACATAAACTCACCGGAGCCACAATCTTTCCGGTCTGACCGACTTGCATGTCGTTGTGAACAAAGCCGGCGTCGACAGCAGCACGCGAGGCACCGACTCCTGCACCGAGTTTGTCAGCGAGGTCGAAGATCAGCTGAAATGACAACAATATCTCATAAGCTCCACATAGAAACCAAACGATGATAAATTAACCTTGAAATTCTCACTGCTCTTCACTCCTCGGCCTCCCGACACCACTATCTTCGCGGTTGTGAGATCTGGCCTCTCAGACTTGCTCAGTTCTTGACTGATGAACTCGGACGAACTTGTATTGATGTCTCCAGCCGGAGCTTCAAAATGATTCGAGTTAAATAAGCCATGCAAACATTTTCAGATTCTGGTTACCGTTTTCGACGGCACCACTGCCACCCTCTGCAGCTGGAGGGAATGATGTTCCTCGGAAAGTCATCAACTTCACTGGAGCCAAACTTTGCACCTGGAAAAGACTGGAAAATAGATCATTTTTACCGAAAATTGCGAGCATTATACGCTAGCAGCTCGCCCAGCTTCTTCAGAGTAGAAGTCCAATTATAGATTTAACAAAGTTGGCTCAAACACCGACCTTCACGATTGCGTTTCCTGCGTACTGGGTTCTGGTGAAGGTGTCCGCAGAGTGAATCTGAAACGGTGAAATTTGCTACACAGTACAGTGAATACAAGAACCATTTTTAGATTTCGCAATATTGTAGAGCCCTGTGCAGCACATCAAACCCTGGGTGTTAATGTGAAATGTGTTTCATCAGCAAAATTATGAGAGGATAAGAAGCACCAAACCAAAAACTACGGTCGAGCCTTATTACAGCAATATCTTCATATCGATTTTATACGCAAACCTTTGCTTTCGACAGAGTAAACATTCTTTCACATATAACAGTAGATCACAGATGGGACTGACGCTAAACGAAATAAATGCGGCTGATATCCTTTTACTTGAAAAAAAAACAGGGAATGCTTGAGTTCAACTACCACTTGTCACTGAATGATCTGCCTCGAGAAATCGTGAGTGCGCTTGATGTGTTGGGAAGAGAGAGCAGAACGAGAAGAGAACGTATTTCTCACTTAAACGTTCAGCAAAGCGACTTTGGAGATACATGAGAAGAATATCAGAAAGAATAAGCCTGGAGCAGGCAGGATTCAGCATACTAAACCGTTGTGCAGAACATCCGAGGTCACTCCTGGTGTAAATGATAGAAGTTATTCCTTTTATGTTGTTGAGATCGATCTTATGATTCAGGCTCAACGGATATGACAGGAGCGATCGGTGAGCTCGGGGAGATAGAGCTGAGCGCCCATCGGAGCCGGCGTCGTGGCTCGCACCGTCCCGTCCGTGCGGCATCCACAGACTGTCAGCCCGCGCCACAACGACAGTACGCGAAACCATATTCGAGTTTCCAAAAAAGACTATCCTTTTCTGTGTTTAGGCCTCAAGATATCATTCATTCGGTACACCAGCAAAACGGAACTGCGATAGTGGTTTATTTTACTAGTGGTAGAACCAGGAATTCTACCCAGAATAACCGTCAACTCAGTTTGAGGACTGACCTCTGTGACATCACTAATCGGCGAGCAGTCAAGTTTTCCGGCGACGCGCGGAATAATACTCCTTCCGAATGCGGACGCGCCAGCGACAATCGATGAGAAGTTGAACTGCTTGTGTGAAGCAAGCACGACAGGGGCCACACGCTCTGAAACATTCACCTAGCAAATTTACAAATAGATTAATGAAATAACACAGTTTATTTATACATTTTATTTTTTTCCCGTCACTACGGAGACAGACACTGAAATCTACAGAGCTATTCCCGACTAGAATATTGTTTGTAACATAAAAACACCATATCGCAACAGCATTAAAAAGGACCTGTCGAATAAAATAAAAATAATTACACTGAACAGTAACGCTAAGCGCTCATTTGGTATAGTCGCTAGACAATAAATTACACTGAGAACATGGTAAGATATGCGTCCTTCATTCGAGAGACCTGACAATGAGTGAGTGACCCCCACAATTTTGAAATAGCTCTTCAAACCTAGGCGTATCTGAACACCTTTCATCAAACGCCCTTCAAATTCAACTCGACACAGTCGTGCGATGGGAAATGCGAATGCTTCATACTCCCAGGCTCAAAAAATACTGAACCTGTGATACAAACTCTTTGCTGCTTTAGAGGTACAAAACATACCTGGGAGGTTGTTCTTGAGCTTTTCATCTTGAGCAACGAGTACCTTCTTAACTCCTGCCACCTTGGCGACTTCAGCGGCGATTTTCGTTGCATTTGCTCCGGTTACCAGAACTGATACATCACTTCCCAGCTAAAACGCGGATGTGCAGTACCATATATTATTTATGTAGCTATTACTGCTGTAGGTTTAGGAGGGCGGATAGCCTGTGTTATCGCGGGCGTGGGCACCGTACTCGATGTTACCGAAGGACAGGTCACAACTACGTGGGTTATCCCGCGGTAAAAGCGAACAAGGCACCTCTCCTCGTGAACCTGCATAAAAAGTAGAAGTAGATCCTGCTATTGCGATCATTTATTTTATTGTATCTGTTTTATCAATAAAGCTAATCTCATTATCTTCCGCCTATCTTTTGAAGAATGTCCTATTGCTAAACCAGCGAGTTTGCTTCGGATACAAAGCCAGAGTACCATCAGACCAAGACGGTTCCCGGACAAGAGGAACCACAAATGGAATAAACGAAATGACAGCTATATCCACTACTTGAAGTGGGGGTGGGTTTTGGTGTTTCCACTTATTCATCTAACCCCCTTCTGGAAGACGGCTCAATTCATAGCAAGGAAGAAAACTGATCGTGCAGTTTAAATATGACACTGCTCCTTTTCAACTTCAAGGGGTATCCAATCAACAGAAACATGGAATTTTGTCGCCATACGTCATTAAGATGAATAATAGGGGCTGCCGCAGCAATGTAAGCAGCCAAACGTCTATAAAGCGCTCAAGAAGAGAAACTGTGAGTGTTTCACACTCAATTGCGTTAACCATATCATAAACAGTATCTCCATGGATATGGCGAAGAAGTCAAAAAAGCTTTAACAGTTGTCGTCCGTTGCAGCCAATACAAAGAAACCGATAAGCTAGCAAACCTTCTGTGCCGCGGTAATTGTGTTGAGTGTGATCGGTGCTAGCTTCGCATCATCGTGCTCAGCGATGACCAAAGTGCTGCTAAATCGAGATGCCTGAAAGATAATGCATTTAATGACCTCGTCATTTCTAGAGGGTCACCAACATTTCGATGTCCATTCATTACGTACGTGACCTGAGGCAAAAGTTTGGGAAGCGAATCAGGGCGCTTTTGCGTGCCTGTACCTGTTTAATTCAGCAGCTATTTCGAAAACGGGCATACGAAACAGCTTTTTCCCAGCTCCCCAAGTAAGACCTACAAGCAAATAGAAGGTAAAGGTACATGAACAGTCCCTAAGGTCGCGTCGCAGCATTGGTGTTCCATCCAGAATCGAAGAGGCACGGTGAAAGCGTTTCTCGACTACACAACGTCTTGCGGTGGCCAGCTGTCAAGTCAATGTCTTCACCTTCCCAAGAAAGTCTCGTACCAATCTACCCAATCCCGGAAAGCTCGGATAGGCCGGTGGGGATCGATCGCTCGACCGTGCGGGTGTCTGTAGCGCCTCCTATTATTAGGTTGTAAAGAAAGTTCTGTCATTTTCCGCACTTCCCTTATGTCATTGAACACCAAACTCGGACGGCACGGCGAGTAATCAAATGGTTGTGCTTTTTAGGTTAACAAATAGTTCTTCTTCTCATAGAAGTACTTTTTTGACAATTACTCACAATTCCTGATTTATTATGAAGCTTAAAACACAGCAAAGCTGAGATGGCTCTTTGAAAGAATTCACTCAACCAGTCCAAACTTTGTTGAGTGGCGGAGTTGAGTGCTGTAGATCTGAACATTGTATGCCAAGGAAGTGCACTTTCACGATATACTATAGTTGTCTGATTTAGTGAGTTTTCCGAAAAAAAGCGGATCGATCGTAGTGAGGGCACCAGTTGACGGACCTTCGTTCGTTCATTCCTGTATCCTGAAGGAAGTGGGCAAAAAGAAGCCACCAAAGCTATTTCATTTGAAAGCAGGAAATCTAGGCTTCTTCCACACTGTTGTACTTGGCCACCTTAAACAGCCTAAGAGGTTGAACGAAATTCGACAATTAGTGGCACTCAATTTCACCGAAGCGTGCAGCTGGAGCGAGGGAAGGTTGCAAATTCATTTAATCAGGGCGACTTTTACAAAGCGAATTTTTGCTACATTTCTAACATGTGCTGAAGAATGGATATTATACTATGAGAAGAATCACTTGGCACAGTTTTTTCGCGTTGACTGGCCCTCCAAGGTCTTTCTGAAGGCGAATTTCCACTTCAAGGAGGTAGTGATCTCTATCCTGTCAAGTACAACTTTATTAGACTGACCTTTTCTTCCCTCCTTCTAGCCAAACGATAGAGAAAGAGGTGTACATCAAAAATAAATGTGACATTGAAAAAGTGACAGCCTGAGCTAGGAAGCAGCACTCCCCGCAACTTCTCTAGGACGCAGCGCATCTACGTGTTTCAGAGTTGGCCCTCCAGAATTCAAGCGAACTGCATATCCAATCTTCTTCTACGTCCACCACATTCATCGACCCTCATTCTATTTCGGTGCCACTTTTTAGACATCCACATTGCATTTGAAGGAAGGGAGGATTAAGAAACCAACATGATGTCGAAATCGCCTTCCTGGATTTTACTCGATGCAGATCTTCAGATTTTTTCGCTAGTGGCACGAGTGACTAACAGTCCTCTAGAGAAGGACATGCTCTTTAAAACGGTGTTAAGATTAGGGAAAACGGTTAGCCCTGAGCTGAGTTATGACGCTTTAAAGTAAAGTGCAAAAAAATGACAGAACTTTCTTTACAACCTAATACTGTAGTACGCGGATAAGAATATTTCTGAGCACCAAAACAGCTACGCAGTTTTTTTCGAAAATTTGGTTCTAACTTACTATGGTGTGGCAGTTTGGAATACTGACTACGTTTCTAAAGTCTACCTCTTTAACTTCTGCTACCGTCCGCATGACGGAAATGGTAGGGAAGGACGATCAGGATGACATCGTGGATTGGGCGGAAACTACATCTAGTTCATTTTGGGTAGCAATTATGACAGGAAACTCGTTTCTCGATTTGAGAGAAGTCCACCCATATAGTCAGCTAAAGTTGCTTCACCAAGCGCTCGAGGTTTATTTGTCAACAGCTAAATCAGTGGATGAGAATAACCAGTATGCTCCAAGCTCGGAACAGAAGTCTCTGAACACCACAGGCCCTCCACCTACAAACCTCTAACTGCATCGAATTCAGCTGCTGCGTATTTTTCAACATTTAAAAATGGAGGCAAAAATAAACAGCATAGGTAGAAAAACGAGGAAAATGACTCACCACCGATTGGCGTACAACTTTCGGGAGCAGCGATCTCGCAGACAACATCTGGGTCCCTGAATGGTATAACATTTGGTTGCCCAGTTCTCATCAGACAAAAGAGGCGATTTGTACTGGTAATTGCTTTCATAAAGTTCTAGACAGCGATTTGTTAAATATGGAAGAGCTATACTGTGCAGGTCAGCCATAATAGAAATCAAGGGATAAATGAGCCCAAATGAAGTGGCGAACGACGACTACACCACCCTTCAACTCTTAGTCAATATGCTCAAGGTAAAGCTCTACCACCATGAGAATCGAGGTCGAAAAGGTGTCGAATGAAGTCAGCTTTTTGGAGGATGATAGTTAATGAAGCAGTTTGCGGGTCCAAAGTACGAGTTAATCAGCGGAAAACACTGGACGGCCGTATTCCATTGACATTGGAGCGCGTTAACCGTCCGACGGTGTGTGAATTAGCACGAGAAGGGAGGGACTATGAAACCAAGTCATCCCATTGGTGCGATACTATGTTCTCGAACAACAGCGATTACTTTGTCAACTCTCTGAGCTATTCGCGGCTTCTGCTCATCCAAGTCAGCTGAACACTTCAGGTAGTACAATGATGCATGATAATTTACAGCTATTATCAATACTAATGCTATTGGTTCAGGGCTGGTTACTGCCATTTACCCTCTACCATTTCTCCAACAAAACTAACCTCCGCCGTAATTGGAAATCAAAATTGCTTCCAGCAAGATGTTTAAATTCTAGTAGTATTGTGATCTGGGGTCGAGAAGTCCTGTCTAGGTCTAATTCCTTTCAGGCTCTGAACAAGCGAACGCGCTGCAACGTAAACCGATAAAGTATAAGAATCAACCGAATTTTAAACAAGGTTGGCATTTCTATTGTTCCTCATAAGAGGTGAAACGCTTTCTTTCAGTCTCGTTACCACTTTCAATTGCGTCTTTATTGGAACTCGGAAGTGAACGAAATTGTTGAAATTCTCTGCTTTCTATTAGGTTGTTGCAAGTCTTGCAACACTTTGCATTAATGTACGCACAGTAGAACAAGAACGCCGATGCTAAGCAACAGCCTCCTTCGACCAATCGTATACTATGAATTCTTGCAAGGCCATTCAACAAGGACTGCAGCCAACAATATATATCATCGGCGACGATGATCCCCGCTCCCACGTTGTAAATGGGCGCGGCCGGTCAATCCGGCCCGCTCATGGGAGGGCGACGGCACTGTTCCTACGACTTGGAGGCACGACGGTGCTCCACAATAAAGGCTCTTTACTCACTATCTTCCTTGTCTACCTCGCAAACTATACCACTGAACCACCGCCATACTTGGCATAAAGGGAACATTTATTCCCAAGTCTCTCGCATCCTACACAATATATGCCCTGTATTCAAGGAGAATGTCGTCCACTATTCCACAGTGGCCCGTTGGTACAAATGCTTCGAGGACGGCGATGTCCTTCGAATATCCTTCGAAGATCAACCTCGTTCCGGACGTCCTTGTGCTATGGAAGAAGATAATCTGCGCGGAGCACTGGAATCGAATCTCAGTGCTTCCACTCGAGAATTGGCGACGACACTAGGGTGCAATTATAGTACAGCGGCTCGACAGCTGAAGACGCTTTCCTACTGGAAAGTTTTGTCTTATCGGGTACCACACCACCTGCGCGACTCACTAGGGAGGTTACCGAGCGTGACCCGAAGATTCCGAACGAGACCTACGTAGTTTTGTAGATCGTCGAGCGGGGACCACAGCAATGTATTTCATTTTTGCTGTGCGCCACTGGGTGGTCCAAAAAAGGTAAAAAAAACCATCTCAGTTGTTTCGTAGGGGCTCAGCTGTTGCGAAAGGGCTACCGGGTGTCACCCATCCTCGTCAGTGGTGCGGTGGCGCAGCGGCTAAGGCGGCGGATTTGCAGGTGACGGTTCGGGGTTTGGATAGCTGTTGATGCAGTTGCTGTAGGCAGTTTTGCCTCGACCTCTTTTAACTAGAACGGTGCGAAGTTTTGCGATTTGAGCAAAATTTTGCGTTACAACCATCCCAACAACAAAGCAAAACATAGGGATTCGGCACAGCGCATTATATTCACTTCCTGCAGCAGCATTATGTGGCTAGTTCCCGCCCAAGATCTTCCAATCAATACGCGAAAACGTTCCATTATGATTATAAAAGACAGTCCTTCCACGCATTTTGTTGACAAATGTTTTCGCCATCACGCGTTATCGCTCGTCTTGCGGCATATTTTCCTCTGTATTCTTATTCCTTATTTTTGTTTGTTAGTATTGTTAAATACTCAAAAATTGGCGATCGGTAGGCAACAATAACTATTGATGAACAGCAAGGAGTGAATATAAGAGAACCCTTCGCCTACTTTGTTGGGATGCTTATAACGCAAAATTTTGCTCAAATCGCAAAACTTTGCACAGTTCCACTTAAAAGAGGCCGAGGCAAAAGTGCCTACAGCACCTGCATCACTGGGAACCCGAACCCCAGTCCGTCACCTGCAAATCCGCTGCCTTAGCCGCTGCACCACCGCACAACTGACGGCGATGGGTGACACCCGGTAGCCCATTCGCAACAGCTGAGCTCCTACGGAACAACTGAGATGGTTTTTTACCTTTTTTGGACCACCCAGTGGCGCACGGCAAAAGTGAACTACAATGCGCTCGACGCTCTACAAAACTATGTAGGTCTCGTTCGGAATCTTCGGGTCACGCTCGGTAACCTCCCTAGTCAGAGAAGGCAAGCCGAATCAGTATTGCTGAGTCATTGCTTCTCCGTACGCAAAGAAAAAAAAACACTTTCTCAAGGACATTGTCACTGGAGATGAAAGCTGGGTACTTTACGTAAACCATACCCGCAAAAGCAGTGGCTTCCTCGTAGAAAACCTGCTCCTAAACAGCCGAGACCTGGACGACAAGAGAAAGTTCTTTTGTGCTGCTGGTGGTACTCCGAAGGCATGCTTTACTGGGAGTTGCTGGATAGTGAAAACACCGTAACAGCATCAGTGTACTCCCCACAGCTTCAGGTCTTGGCCAACGTCATGCGAAAAAAACGTCTTGAAAGGGAAAAAGTCTACCTCTTGCATGAGAACGCTCGTCCTCATGTCGCAAGAGCAACTCGTGAGAAAATTCAGGATTTATAGGCTGGGAAGTTCTACCGCACCCACCTTATTCTCCAGACCTTGCTCCTTCAGATTATCACTTATTCGGGTCCTTAAAGCAACACCTTCGAGATATGGAATTCGACAACCGAGACGAACTGGCAATAGAGATCGGCCAATTTTTTCGTCACAGCTCCGAGAGTTCTGGCGGAGAGTAATTGAGAAGTTGCCCAAAAGATGGGGAAGAGTCATAGATCTGAATGGTGATTATATCGTTGACTGAGATTTTGTTTGAATAATTTGCTGTTATTTTGAAATATGTTGCAAAAGTGTTGCAAGACTTTTGAAACAACCTAGTATTCTCGAAATAGCACTCAATGGATCAGGTACTCCCGGCAGCGTTTCCACCTCTCAGCGCCATGAAAAACGAGCCATAGATAAAGCCACCATCCAGCGAGAATGAAGAACAACCACAAAATTTCGAAAGAATAATGCACTAGTCTATTCCATTCTGGGTGGCACGTTAGGTAGACCAAGACCGCACTTAGGAAAATTCCGCGTACTTAATAGCAACGCAACTGTCCTATACTTTAGCTAAACCAAGACCGCATTTAGAAAATTTGGAGTTCCTTCTCTCGTCATCTGAAGAATAAAAGCTTCGACGTATACAGCTCCTCTTTTTGCAAATCTGAACGGTTCTTCATATCAGTGAAAGTAAGTATAATATAAATTTCCCAAGTTCTCTCTTCTTGGAACCTCGGCATGATGTTAAACTTTTCGAATGCTTCTGTGCCAGACGAGGTTAGTAGGGTGGATCAAATTTTATTATGGCCTGACGTTTCGACCCTTTCGTCGTCTTCAGAGGCCTAAAAAGTGGCTCGAAATTTCTTGACCATATGGAACTACCCGGCCAAACGTCTCATCCTCCCTAGCATTTTTGACCAACTCGCAAAATCTCCCCACGAAACCGCAAAAACCAAAGAAATCAATAGGCTCTTTCAAGGCAGACGTCATCCGTCAAGCGTCGTGCGCTGGGGTTTCGCCGCTCGGTTCGCCGCGCGCGAACTGCTCGTAATGTCCGGCGCGTGTGGTCGTCGCGTGGCACGTCGATCGGACGAGTTACTCGTAATGACGCGTGATAACCCGATCAACCGATGACGCTGACCTACCTATCCTTCATCACACACGCGTCACGCGTCACTTTATCGACGCGTCGTCTGAAAGAGCCTAATGACTTACCCGTGATCCACCGCTAGAGCGTTGCCGACGTGGCAACCTGCTCTTGGTATTAGTCGATGCAACTGAGTCACATCATTCGTTACGAAACCCACAGAACGGTGCAAATGACAAGAAGTCATTGCTTATCGAAAGACACTCATTTCGGTTGTTCATAATAGGATTCCTTGCGGAAATCCAGAACGCCTCCAATGCCTTTCTAGACGATATCTCGGCCTCATAGGATAGAATTCTGCACATAATGTCAAAATCATTCCCGTTATGTACTTCATGCTTGTGCCTTCCCAGTGGTGTTGTTATGTTATCCCTTCTTTTACTGGCCAGATGTTCATTTATACGTGCCAACAACATGCGACCGGTCTCTCCAATGTACTTGCCGTTGCAAGCCTTACATTCAATCTCATACACCACACCCGATTTCTCGCAATCTCCATTCTTCCCGTAAGGACAAACAACGCAGTTCTCTGAAGCGCATTCGGTGTCGTAGAGCCTGTTTCGCACTAACTGACGTTTGATGTTGTCGTTGGGGATGTTAACAAGAACGACATCATTTTGGAGTTGTGCACGAACCAGGCATCGTTGTACTGCGGAGGAGAATGCATCAGAGATAAATGGAAGACATAAAGGTACACGGTCCTGAGGGGATCGTACTCGCTGGGCATTGGTCGTTCCCCTGTGGTATGATGTATTATTATAGCCGTTCTGTGACGCTATTCTGGAAGCTAATATCACTGATTCTTGTCGTTCGTTCACACCCGTGCACATTGCTGAAGCTGTTCTAAACATATTGCGTACAACAGCTCGCTTAATAGCAACGGGATGAGCTGATCTTGCGTTGATCAGGATGTTTTTGGAGCTTCCTTTTCGATACCACTTTACGTTGACCATGCCATCGGATACCTTCACCTGCGTGTTAAGATACGGGAGCCAACCGTTCGATGGTGTTTCTCTAGTAAGTCTGATGTACTGTGATTGCTCAAGGAGGATTGATCAAGGAGAAATCATATGTGTTGTACTCGTCGTTGTTGAAGTGCATCTCGAAAGAGAATGCATGCCGGCGTCTTCTTCCTGGACGGACTTGGAGGAGGGTGGAAAGTGAATCGAAATGGATCTGCGATTCTATTCGGTCTAGAGTTAAATCATCCCTTTGTGCAAAATATGATAGACTTGCTCAGTCTCACCAGGAGATTCGTAGAATCAGAGAAAGCAATGCACCCGTTGATCACCGCCTTCACGTCACTCACAATGAGAACGGAAGTACTTTGAAAAGAGTCACGATTATTAGAGATGCTCATCTCTCACCCAATGCGCTAAGTCTACTTAATCTTGGGCCATCATTTTCAATAGCACAAAATGTCACTTCATTCACGTATCGTAAAGTTGTAGGAGGCTTGCAAAGACTGCGAGATCAGCTGCGAGTGAGGCATGTGAGCGAAACCAACCCGCGGACCACCTCCACTGATGACACTCGGAGTTCGCTACCACCTTTACCATTTCCACGCACGTTTTATCGAGAACCTCAGCCTGTCTTAGAAATAGACGCAAAGTTACGAATTTTGTCGTCAGGTATTTTGAGTGCTCTTAATCAGCACAGACGACAACGAAATACAAACTTGACGTTCGAAGAAAGACTGGGGTTCAAAGAGATGCGTGAACTAAGATCTAATGGTACGTTACGCGTCTCCGTGAGTGACAAGGGTGGAGAATTCGTTGTAATATCTCAGTCACTTGACAAACGTATCAATGAACTCCATCTGCGAGATTCCTCCCTGTACCGCTTAACCAACGTAGAGGAATTCCGTTCACAATGCAGACGTCTGAACAGAACTTGGATAACATTAGGGCACTCTGCGGGATTAGATAGAAAGTTGGTTGTTAGACTAAAGCAAGAATACCCCAGATGTCCTGTGTTTTACAGTCTTATAAAAACCCACAAGCTTTCCTCCGCAGATGTGCAATCGATGTCAGCGGCTACCTTCAAAATAAGACCAATAATTAGTTGCGTTGGCGGACCAACCGACCGAATATCATGGTTCCTCAATAAAATCGTAAGCCAGTTGTTAGCCATGATCCCTTCGCACCTGACTAATACGAGGCTATTCCTTGATCGTCTTCACAACGCCCAATTACATCACAACTGCGTTGTAGAGTCATTTGATGTTACTTCATTGTATACCAACGTCCAAAACGATCAAGCTCTTCAAGCGTTGTCCGAAATGCTTGATAGGCACATCAATGACATCAACACTTTTGGACTTGAGAGGAACTCAATAATGGCTCTGGTCAAGGAATGCCTGAATTGCAACATCTTTAAATGGTCAGGCTCCTACTATTCTCAACTGAGGGGTCTGGCAATGGGTCAACGACTTGCACCTGTTCTTGCAATATGCTTCATGAGTAGAATAGAAGAACCAGTGCTAGCTCGTCTGCCCTTGATGTACTGTAGATACATCGATGACTGTTTCATAATAACATCCACCCAGTCTGAGATGGATGAATGCTTTCGCATTCTTAACCAGCAATCACAGTACATCAGACTTACTAGAGAAACACCATCGAACGGTTGGCTCCCGTATCTTAACACGCAGGTGAAGGTATCCGATGGCATGGTCAACGTAAAGTGGTATCGAAAAGGAAGCTCCAAAAACATCATGATCAACGCAAGATCAGCTCATCCCGTTGCTATTAAGCGAGCTGTTGTACGCAATATGTTTAGAACAGCTTCAGCAATGTGCACGGGTGTGAACGAACGACAAGAATCAGTGATATTAGCTTCCAGAATAGCGTCACAGAACGGCTATAATAATACATCATACCACAGGAGAACGACCAATGCCCAGCGAGTACGATCCCCTCAGGACCGTGTACCTTTATGTCTTCCATTTATCTCTGATGCACTCTCCTCCGCAGTACAACGATGCCTGGTTCGTGCACAACTCCAAAATGATGTCGTTCTTGTTAACATCCCCAACGACAACATCAAACGTCAGTTAGTGCGAAACAGGCTCTACGATACCGAATGCGCTTCAGAGAACTGCGTTGTTTGTCCTTACGGGAAGAATGGAGATTGCGAGAAATCGGGTGTGGTGTATGAGATTGAATGTAAGGCTTGCAACGGCAAGTACATTGGAGAGACCGGTCGCATGTTGTTGGCACGTATAAATGAACATCTGGCCAGTAAAAGAAGGGATAACATAACAACACCACTGGGAAGGCACAAGCATGAAGTACATAACGGGAATGATTTTGACATTATGTGCAGAATTCTATCCTATGAGGCCGAGATATCGTCTAGAAAGGCATTGGAGGCGTTCTGGATTTCCGCAAGGAATCCTATTATGAACAACCGAAATGAGTGTCTTTCGATAAGCAATGACTTCTTGTCATTTGCACCGTTCTGTGGGTTTCGTAACGAATGATGTGACTCAGTTGCATCGACTAATACCAAGAGCAGGTTGCCACGTCGGCAACGCTCTAGCGGTGGATCACGGGTAAGTCATTAGGCTCTTTCAGACGACGCGTCGATAAAGTGACGCGTGACGCGTGTGTGATGAAGGATAGGTAGGTCAGCGTCATCGGTTGATCGGGTTATCACGCGTCATTACGAGTAACTCGTCCGATCGACGTGCCACGCGACGACCACACGCGCCGGACATTACGAGCAGTTCGCGCGCGGCGAACCGAGCGGCGAAACCCCAGCGCACGACGCTTGACGGATGACGTCTGCCTTGAAAGAGCCTATTGATTTCTTTGGTTTTTGCGGTTTCGTGGGGAGATTTTGCGAGTTGGTCAAAAATGCTAGGGAGGATGAGACGTTTGGCCGGGTAGTTCCATATGGTCAAGAAATTTCGAGCCACTTTTTAGGCCTCTGAAGACGACGAAAGGGTCGAAACGTCAGGCCATAATAAAATTTGATCCACCCTACTAACCTCGTCTGGCACAGAAGCATTCGAAAAGTATAATATAAATGTGATGCAGCCTGAATTCTTTCGCAGCATCCCTCCAAATAAGTGTTCAGGCGACTCTGTTAGGGCTCGTTCAGACGACGCGCGTCGAATGTGCAAAATCGAAGCTCAATCGATCATTAACGCCCTTGATCGAATTTGCTCTTTTGCATTAGTGGCGCAGTCCGGTTGCGCCTCATATAGGCAAAAAAATTAGGCATATAATCACATAGGAAAGAAATTAAACGAAAAAAGTGAATTTCGTCAAAATTCCCTTTAATAAGGAATGGCAGAAATCTAAAAAACCCGAGCGACCAGTAAGTTTGCCTACATGAGGCGCAACCGGACTGCGCCACTAATGCAAAAGAGCAAATTCGATCAAGGGCGTTAATTATCGATTGAGCTTTGATTTTGCATTTTCGACGCGCGTCGTCTGAACGAGCCCTAAAAGCTCAGCTGCTATCTGACACATGGTTTTCACAAAAGGAACCGCTAGTTTATACAGTAGTATACTTTCGAACGTAAAATAGGTGTAAGTGTTGAAATGAAAATGTTTCAGAAATTTGGCCCTCCATAAGGACAGGCGTGCCTCTTTGGCATCTGTCCCGACCGATCTTGAATCACAATCAGATGGAGAGCCTTTCCTGCAAGAAGACGACCCCAGTTTCCACACCTACTACTCGCACGACACAATGTAAGCGTGTTTTTATTATAGTTTCTTCTTGATGCTGTACGCAACAGGATTTTTCAGGAGACGTTCAGTGTGGGGCTGCAGGTGATCGTTACTGCAGTTTCAGCACAGAATTGTGTCGTTGACAGTTTTCCCCAAATTGTGATTGATCCCATTTTCAAGAGTTTCAAATTCTATTGTGTGCTTGTGTAGGTGTTGTGCAGGCTCGACTCAAGAAAGCGTTGTTGTGTGTTCCATCACAACTGCTGACACTTCGGAGAAACCCAACACCCCGTACAAGTTAGTGTAATTTATTCTCTTGAATGTTTTCCTTTGTGACTGCAACGTTTTCTTTTGTTTGATTTTATTCAACCGTTGCTCACCTCGGTTAAGTTATCATGTTTTCCTCGGAGATTATGTTGTATACTTCATATGAATGCTTGTGTAACAAACAAATAAATAAATGATGCCGATATTGTAGGATGCAAAAAATTCCAGCTGCAACTGGAGCCGATCCACGGCGACTGGTCGGACGTCAAACTTGGGTTATTAATTATTTGCTCGTCCACAGTGTGTCCACAGTGTGTGCGGAGCTATGACTTTCTAATTGATAATAGCATCAGTGCGAAATATAGAAATAACACACGTCAACATGCGGGGTAAATCAGAATCCACATGCTGCCTCCGTCATTTATCCCATTTGTAATATGCGAGAAACAGAAACAAGAGAACAACCATAAACCACAAGAAGAAAACGAACACCCACGAGTCAGCCAGCTACCCGTCCGCGTGTCACCACGGGTAACGAAACCTGAACGCAACGCTTCCACTCACGAGTCCACTGCTTGGCAAGGATGGACTTCAGAAAAATCGTATTGTAGAAAAAAACATAATAATTACATAGCACAAAAATGTCTGCTATAACCCAAACGTAGTAGTTACAGTAGCGTTACAAAAACGGTACACAGACGAAAGGTACGTTAGTGATAGCCCTAGCTCACTGAAGATTGGCATCTGAAGCCGAAAAAAGGATTTGAATGGGTCGAATTTTTTACAGCAATTTCGAGAAATTCTTTTCCATCCTCACTGCTTCTCAGATTCAAATTGACGGCTTATCACTTTGTGTAACGATATTATTGATTCAAATGGAAGTTATTAGGTAACACATAATAATGCACATCGGAAATATGCGTATCAGAAGGAAACAGGACAACATGAAGCACACAGATCTGTAGCAAAAAAGTGAAGGGAAATGAAAGGTTCACTAGCATGGACAATGAAAATGTGAATGCAGAGAGCTTACACTCACAGTGAAAACCGTTATGAGTAGATAGCAATAGATATCACAGCAGCTCATCTAAAAAAGCGATACAAGGAAGAACTGCAAAGCAAATGCCAAGCATATTGGGAAGCGATGAAACCCGTGTTTAACAGAAAAGGCCTTAAGGAAAAATACAACAGATTTTCTAGAATTTAGAAATTCTAAAATTTTGTAGGATTTTCGTAGACGCGTAGGTTCTACGGCCAGCGAAGGCGCTTGTGGAGACTAGCGCATCTGTCCAAGCTTCGGAGGCTTCTTTCTAGGTGGTGATGGAGGCGTAGGAGAATAGTCGTTGAACAGATCGACGGATTCGCGTTGAATTCGATCGATGGCGCTCATCGTTTTCGGATCAGCATACACTGCGGATTTTGGACGATAGTTCCCATCTCCTGTCGGCATCAACAGGATAACCTTAAGCACTAGTATGGTACATGGAAATGACAGCTTGGAAACTACTTTGTGGTATGGACCTTCTATTTTGTTCCTTCCGTAAACCGCGTTTCAAGGAGGTAGGAAACGTAATAAATTGGAAAGTCACAGCTGATCATTTCCTTGACTGTTGTTTTATTATACAATATTTGTTCAATACGAAGTATACCATCTGCATCAAGTTTGTTCAATACAATACCCAGCGCATGCCTATGTGGATTAGTTCATTCATATTTTACTCCTTTTGTTGATGTTTCGTGGTCATATGTGATTTTTATTGATATAAACATGTTTTCGCTGAGTGGTGAGTTACCAATGTGATTATACATAGTAGTTAGCACTCTTCACAATCAGAGGAATAAATTGAAATTTATTCACGCTAACATTGCCTAGAGGTTTGAAATGAGTTTTCCATGACTGTTCAACCAAAAAGAAACAGTAGACTTCTGCAGCTCTGAAATGTTAGAGAAATCACGTTCTTCCATGGAGTCAGCTTTGAGACAATCAGATGTATTTGACGAGTGGGCTGAGAGAGCTTCTGTTTTCAGAACTGCTGGCTCTTGCCTTCGTCACAGACAACTTTATCTAACGAGCTCGACAACGATTATAAGATGAAAGATGGAAATCTTGTTGGGTCCAACACGTCTAATGGAGCAGGTCATCTGATTTTTTTAATGTAAGAACTCTACCATGCTCTATCTGACTCTACTATGCTCTATGTGTATTGTCTAAAAGTGTTGTCAACTGCGAAGTGCTGGCGAGCCATATAGCGAAAGCTGGTCTCTTCACAACGAAGTCATCACATGTGCATCAATTCCTCATCGCCAGGATCACTGCAACGAACACAGCTTCTTCGGCTGAACATGTTTCGGTCTATTCAGGTCTAGAGTGATTACAATGTAAGACAAATATCTCTCGAGACGCCTCCTTAGGTTCGATTCGGCTGCATGAATGAGCACCTAGGAATTTAATCTGTAGCTGATGTGATATTGCTGATATTATTAGGTTGTAAACCTTCCAATTCAATATTTGACACGTTCTGAATTTTTTAAATTTATTTCTTCAATACAAAACAAAACTAAGATATATATGATCCATTGTTATCTAGTATGTGTTGCCATCTTGCTGGTAAAGATTTGATCCCATGGGCGTAGAATTCTGGAGATTTATTTTGAAAAAAGTTTTCCACTTCCATTTTGAGGTCCTCGTAATTGTCGAAATTTTTTTCTTCCATGTGATTTTGTAGCGAACGAAACAAATGATAGTCTGTTGGAGCCATGTCCGGAGAGTAGGCTGGATGTGGAATCAAAGTCCAAGAAAGCTCCAAAATTTTTTTATTCGTAGTTTTTGCAACGTGCGGTTTGGCGTTGTCATGTACGTAGTACACTTTGTCTTGTTTTCCTCTTAGTTTTCTCGCCACGCGATCCAATTGCTCACAGTAGAGTTCGGCAGTAACTGTAGTACATTCTGGCAGAAGTTCCCAATGGATCACTCCGGAACATCCCCACCACACACAGAGCATCACTTTCCTGGGGTGCAATTCAGGCTTCGGCGTCGGTTTCCCTTCTTCTCCAGGAGCGAGCCACTGGCGTCTCCGTGTATGGTTTGTATACATTACCCACTTCTCATCTGCGGTCACAATATTGGTCAACCGGTTGAAGTTTCGTTTATAACTTAACAAATTCGCACAGATGTTGACCCTCGCTCCCAGCTGACAAGGTGACAATTGGTGGGGTATCCATCGGCCGAACTTTTGTGTCTTCCCCAACTCGTGAAGATGCTTGGCGATGGTGGTATGTGAACACTGGAACTCCACTGCAAGATCCCGAGTGGTGCGAGTAGGATCGGCTTCAATGGCACATTTTAATTCATCCAAATCGATCGCAGGTTCCCGTTTTGGGTGAGGTTCATCGTCGAGTTCACAACTGCCTTCTTTGAACTTCTTGAACCACAGCGTCACTGTGGCATAGCAGACCACATCCTCACCCATTGCTGAGCAAATATTCCGATGAGCCTCGGTAGCGGAATGTCCAAGACGGAATTCGTAAAGTCCAAGTAGCCGGAGCTCTCGCGGTTTCAAGCTCATAATTAGTAGCAGTGGCAATGGAATCGAAAGATCAATATGGCGTTTGAAAGTGGTTTAGCTACCCTGTATATACATGTCCTGGAAGTAGGTCAAGAAACTTCTGGAAACTTTCAGGAGACCCATGAAAAAAAATTGAATCGGAAGGTTTACAACCTAATATTAGTATATCGCATACGTGACAATAAACACCTTCTGAGAATACACCAGCTGTTTAGGACCTCTACTTCTCTCGATTCCTGGCTCTGAATGTACTGACATCCGACATTTTCTCCAACACAGACGTGAGGAGACGCTCTTTTGTGATGCAAATAATTTCTGAAAACCGCCAAGAGTACGTGAAGAAATAGAATTTTCCGAATCTACTGTCGCTGTTGTTACAGAAAATTCAGTATCCACCAGCGAATGCACGACACACTGCAGTATATTTACTCATGAAGAGTCTATATCACTCAAAAGTTGTCTCGCGGTCACTTCGCATCCTCTCTCCGAATTCGAAGTACAATTTTAATTTTATGTAGAGGCAAAAATTACATTCTGTAATTTACTTAAGTGTAGCCAATACTTCATTGCGAGTTTTCTTAGGAAGAGGTTGAAGGGGAGTGTACTTCGCTGCATTGGTTTCATTCTACCAGAATTTGAATGGATCGCATCGACGTCAGCACAATAACTTTAGTATCTTGTTTGTTTGTTAGCTTGCACAGTGGAGGTCTTTGATTTCTTCTTCCGTTTCCGTGTTCCGCCCAAAAACAAAGCGGAACACGAAACGGAACGGAAAGGCCAAAAACGGCCGGAAACCGGAATTCGGAACACGAAAACGGAAGTGCCATAAACCCCTGGTTTAAACGCTTGGCGAAATTTTCGGTGATGGTCTTCGGGAGGCAATCGGTCCCACTCTCGACGCAGACTGCAGTGACGTTTCACTTTGACCCTAGCATCCAAGAAAGACCACACGCTGTTGTCCATCGGATTCAAATCCGAAGAAAACAGCGGCCATTCTGAAGACGTGATGAAGTCAGCGAAATTTTGCCTACACTATTCCTGTGTTGTCTTCGCAGTATTAGCAGATTTTGATTTTGATTTTGATTCAGATTCCGCTCTCTGATGATTTCGCGGACCCTGGGCGTGTTGATGCTGCACTTCTCTCCTCGTTCTGTACGGTCGCCTTCATGGCCAAGCTCCACGAACCGGAGAATCGCTTTGCAAGCGGTCGACTATGCGACACCGATCAAACGAACAATGTCGCCTTGTCGCTTTCACCTAGCAATGAAGCTCAAAAATCGGAGCTCTTTGATTTGACATTTTCGGAAAATCTTCGTGCTCGTCCAGTCGAATTCATACCTCACTCACCGAGCTGGGAAAAATAACGCTGTTTCCGTCGTATTTCCGATCCACAATTTCACACGGAAAAGATAGAAGTTTCACCACGTTATTTTGGGACACCCGGTATACCGACGATACTGTAGGTTGCAGTGAGATGAGGTCAAGCGAAAAATTAGGCACAATCGAGATGAGATGACAGGTGTATTTGACGATATTTCTTGATGAATGCAATTCATCAGTATGATCGTTGATTTACCTCATCTGTTGACGAGCCCATCATTCTAACAAGATGACAGAAAAACGTAAATCAGGTCGACCACCAAATACCCTTTCATTTAAGTCCAATAGGACCTGCTGCTCTAGAATACCTACCTGCGGTGGAGGTTTGTTCTCATCTGCCTGCATCCAGCTTCTCGCTTTGAACGCCAGGCAGCGGAAACCAAATGAACTGAGACGAATAATCGCGAGTACCTAAGAAATTAAAAACAATCAGTGTGGATAAAACAGCTGAAATTAGATTGAACGGCATAAGCAGATGAGCTTCATTTATTTTTAGAATGATGTAGACGTCGGAAAGATTGTACAATATTTAGGACTTTCAAATAGTCTATCCATTAGCTGCTCCAGGAGTCTACATGAAGAATGATCGGGGATGGTATCGCCTTACGATTAGAAGTCTCGGTTGCGCCGGTTGCAAGAGGTCCAATTGATGGCTGAGAATATACCAGTGGATGAAAGATATGCGCTGCCCAGTAATTATTCACGTTAATGCAAAATAATTTATCAAAAAGAATCGGTCGGACTTAACTCAAACTTTCCGCCAATTCCACACCGCCTGTCAATATTGTAGTTAAAAATAAGCAATCAAAGATCGCCAACTTCAGTGCCCAGCCTCTCACCTCTGTACATAGTTTAGCTGGGTTGTTTCCAGAAATTTAGATTCGATCGTATTATTTATACCTAGTCACCATTGGGATAGCCAAATTCGAGCCCACTGTGAGAAGGAGTATATTCTAGTAGAGCGATCTTCGAGATTGAGTTCGATATCTACACTGGCAAGAGAAATCGTAGTCACTCGTTGCTTCTCTTACAATCAGAGCCTCAAAATTATGAGAACTATTAATAGAGGCAGCTGCAGCTAACAGCTAGGTAAATGATGGAGAATTTTAGAGAAGAACCTAACCGGAATGTGCAACCTCAATACGAAGTATGTGGTTTAGAGGAAATAGTGGGATTAGGACCTCACGTCGTAGTGTTTTCAACAAATGAGCAAATAAATCAGGCAGAAAATAAAGTACACATAATTGCATGAGTGAACGTAAGAACACAGCATTTCGAACTGAGAAAAACAAAATGTTCAATGAATGAATGTCACTTACAAGTAAAATGCAAAGAATAACGAGTGTGACTTTCACATAGCCGGAGAGCGATAGGACCTCGGTCACGACCGTGTCTACTTCAGCTGAAATTGCATTTATTAGACCAACGCTCTCCGTTTAACAACAACGATAGGATCTGTGATGCATCATATCAAGGTTAATTTTCCTTATCCAAACACGAACATTGAGGAAAAATTTAAAGGGTGTCCACATCGAGACAAATTTCGCCCATTCCACAAAATTAGGTTGAACAAATGTAAGTTGTAGATCGCATTAACGAGCTAACTCTAACTAACACAATGAAACTGCTAACATAGTACTGCATACCTGGATTCGGAGACCTAAATATTTCACTTGAATAAACCCTGTTTACATACATATACACATGTACAGTACCGATCAAAATGATATGTCACCTTACATTTTTGAATAGGAATAGTCCAAACCAAGAGTAATCCTAGTCCAATCGAAAGTGTCAGTAACTCTACTCAAAAATGTATTGATCTATGCACTTGCTGAAAATTCTGGAATTTTCTAAAAAATTTTGAATGCGTTTTCATATACATTTTCACACGGCTATATCTCACGAACCGCTGTACAAGAAACCAATCCAAGGTGCCACTTGATTGATTTGTCATAAAAGCCTACAAATGAGTTGTTCAGATTTCCAAGAAATTATAGATTGGGTATTTTGGTCCAATTTTCTTATGGTCGAAAAATGGCAAAATTTTGAGCCTTCACCTAGAACAAAAATCTTTATCTCTATATCACCTAGCTTAAGACTTTCATAGAACAATACTTTTCTTTCTGGATAATGTTTAACTTTTACGCTACGCTCAAAAATTTTCGAGAAAATTGCTTACAAAGTTGTACTTTCGTAAACTGTCATATTCAAAAACCTAAGGAGGAATCGATTTCAAATTTTCCCACTGTGTAGGAGACCTTTTGACCTTCGAACAGTGAGTTAGAGAGAAAATGAGTCCAGCTCCTTTGATTCCTTTGTCGAACATTTTCATCTAATTTGCACACGTTGAAAATGCCCCCAAATCCGCCCCTACCAGTGCAGGATGTGGCCGGGGGAAGCATTCAACATTGAGCTTTCATATTTTTCTCCGTTTTTCTCGTTTACAGCCGAACACATACAAGCTTGACATAATGATCAACAACCAAGTGAATGATTGTCTACGTCTCGCCTAGGAATTAATAGCTTTTCCCGCCACCGTACACTGTACATGGCATTTTCAACGTGTGTGAATTAGATGAAATTTTCTGCAAAGAAATTGGACTCGTTTTTTCCAACTAATTGCTTGGATGTTAGATGGCCTCCTACGCAGTGGAAGAAATTGAAGTCGATTCCTCCTCAGATTTTTCGAATATGACAGTTTATGTGAGTACAACTTTATTACCCATTTTCTCGAAAACTTTCGAGCGCATCGTAAAATTTAAATATGTACTAGACAGTGAATTTAAACATGTACTAGACAGTGAGTCCGACCAGCGCAAAGGTAACCACCTTTGCGCTGGTCGGACTTCTTCGTCAAAACCCTAAACGATCGATTCGATGCTCTTCGTGCTCCTCGAGCGAGCAGGACCTACTGGTCTACCATGGCACGCGACAGGGACGAGTGGAGACGTTACTGGCGCCCGCTCGAGCAAATCGATGATCAACGGGACGACAGGTGACAGGTGACAGGTGACTAGACAGTGAAAATCTTAATATTAATAATATTATTCTATGAAAGCCTCAAGTTTGGTGATATAGAGATTTTTATTTGAAGTGAGGCCTCGAAATTTTGCTATTTTGTGGCCATCAAGGAACGATCAAGGAACCCAATCCATAGTTTCTTGGCCATCTGAACTACTCATTTGTAGACTTTAATGACAAATCAATAATGCTCTATCAGAAGTCACCTTGCACTGATTTTCAGCGTTTTGTGAGATATAGTCATGTGAAAATGGATATGAAAACGCATTCAGAATTTGAAAAAATCCAGATTTCTTCCAATAATTCACACTTTCCAGCGAGTGCAAAGACGAATGTATTTTTTGAAAGAGGTTACCGGTGCTAACAACTGGACTAGAATTCCTCTTGGTTTGAACTACATGTATTCAAAGATATAAGGTGACATATCATTTTGATCGGAACATTTATGTATACCGCTGCACCAGTTATCGAGAGGTGGTCGAAGAAATAGAGATTTGCCAAAACAACCTGTGATGTTATTGGAGAGCCGTGCGAAATTCTCCTCGAATTTATCACCGAGGTTGCCAGCTTTGTCAGTGACGGATTGGAACAATCGCGTGCCCAGATTGTTGAGCATATCCTAAAAATGCCACACGAGAATTGCATTCTGTTCAGAATGATGCTTGTTAGCAAGTATAACACAATTCAGAGAAGGATCTGGATGAATAGCGAATAAAATTCCTCTGGTCATACACCAAGCACCGCGACCAGTTTCGGTAACGATATGCAGGGTAAGTGAACAACGTCGTCTTCTGCTAGAGAAAACATCGAATAGCGAGGTAATAAATCTCATATTGGGACTCCACATTCGCCGTGACAGATGTATATATATAAATAACTTCAAAACAACTGAGAGTTTCCATATTGAGGATCTTAACACCAAGTGTTATGAAGCAAGGACTACTCCGACCTTCTTGATCATTAACAATGCTCACTTCTTGCCGTCTTTCGTCGGACTTTTAAGAAGATGTTATTGAACTGCTACCTTGTCGACTGTAGCTATTTTTTCCTCCTTTTACCTAAGTAATCGATGAAGAAAAACATGTTCATAGAAAATACGTGTGACATCGGAGACGTCGCCGCCCTAGCTACTTAGTACCACAATTCACTATTTTTAAACAATAAGATGGCTTGTTTCAAGCATTCTCCGACTGAATTCAAACGAACACCAGATCAAAGCCCCCACTTCGCCAAATCTTCAACAATTTAGGCTAATTTTCTACGTAGGCAAATTTTGTAGAAGAAAAATATTCGTTTGTATTGAGAAAAACAGTATACTTTGAGATGTGTTATGGGATTTGAAAGTAAGGCAGTAAGATCAACAGAACTTTTTTACAACCTAATATGTAGAAGTGTTACCAGGTACAGTGCAGCAGTACACCATGAGGTGCATCCTATTATAGGAACGATGCTCCTGTGAGAGATTGATAAGACAGAGCGATTGATCGTTGTAGCTGAAATAGCTACGAAATTGGCAGTAATCGATCTCAAACCGCCGAGGTGATGAGCGCGTTGAGGGAGGAACAACGGGAACTGGAAGTCGTGCGAAAACACATCAAACCATCAACGTAGAAAGACTGCCGCATCGGTCACCTATGGTTCGATGATTGTGAATCGATCCCGGCTCCAAAAAGAGGAGTTCGTAGAAAAACACAACACTCGGCCGATAATGTTCGAATCCGCGACGGTTCGTATAGAGCGCGTGACTATCACAAAATTGTCGCTTCTAGAAAAGCCAACTGATCGGAATTCACTCAAAACTGAATACGATAGTGGGGAGAACCAACGAAAATGGAAACGAGACCGCAACCACTGGGAAGGTCCTGAAACTTTCTAAAGTCCACATTTACGTAGCTATTCAGGCTTCGTGAACTGGATGACTGTAGGAGAGCCACAGTCACTTCGATTTTCCCCATTTACCCATCCCAACGTTGGCTGACCATCAAGGGTGAAGCCTAGATGGTATTCCTCCGCATGCTAAATTTAAATCCAAAAACAAGTGGTAAATTCTTAGAAGAGACGGTAGGTTTCTAGAAATCAGCTTCAGGTGTACATCAGTAGAACAGCCTTGTAGTACTGGATAACACCGGGGCAGTGTCAAAAGTGGAGTTCGTTACATCACCGAAGTACTCCAAACCCAGATCCAACTGATTTGCAACTTAGTTTCTCGGATGCTTAGGTCATACAAATCCTCACCCTCTGTGATCCCTCCATCGAAATGAATGAGAAATTTATGAAACTGCTTTCATCTAAGTTTAGGTAGACCCTCAATTCTGTACTACCCTAGTTCACTCAGTCGCCTCTCGTTTTTTTGCAAAAGTAAAAGGTGAAGTGGTCTGAGTCGTTTTGCAGCTAAAAAACACGCCATGCATTCGTGTTCCATTAGAAATCATAGAGGGTTGGTGCATGCTTGGTCCACGAAATGATTTGCCGGGGTCATCGTCTTCACCCATCTAGACGAGTATGGTACCAATTTGCTCTACCTCAAAAAGATGAAAGCCCTCTTCAGCTTTGACGGAGGTAGATCACTGGATCGTGTGGGTGGGAGTGCCACCTCTCGCTCGTGCACTATCGATGTTTTGTGCATGCCATTGAAGCTGCGATTTTAGGTTTTCCTCCTGTATACCATATAGCATTACCACAACAAAACCTTTCTGCTACAATAGCAAGTGGGGCAACAGCATGTGGAGACCAATGCCGTACGATAGCGTGTGGAGATCAAACTGCCGAGCACAGAGTTCCGTCCTTCTGGCGAAGAGCGGGAGAGTAGCACGCTGGGGAGAAAAGTGTGGAAAATAAGGGAAAAGGAAAGGTTAACACGGGATGTTCAGCTGCACCCAGATCGCCTTGCTTCAACAGGAGACTTCCTGGTAGCATTAGTTCACTACTGATGACTCAGGTTAAAAAAACGTTGAATATTTCAAGTGAGCCCATCATCTTATATCAATTTATGCTTCTAATTTTACTTTGAATAGAAAAGATCTCCACGATAGTTCTAAAATTGTTTTCAGGTCATTTGATAGCGGCTCATATCCTGATCGCGAGTGAGCGCTCTAAGCAAAAGCTTTGAAAGTTCTAGGGAGGCAGAGCAGACCCAATTGGGTTGGAGAATCGATGGTTATGTGCTGTAGCGGTATATCATTTAGGTGCCTTTGATAGACCCGATATGATAGTTCGAAGCGATCTCAGAGCCATGATTTGATATGAGAAGCTGTTTACCTTAAATGGTGGTGCCATGATGACGGAAAATGTGAAGAGGGCATCTTACTGTGCTACAGCGAAAGCGAGTGGAACTTATTGCTATTCCAAACGGTGAATTTCATACCTTAATCATGAATTACTGTTTCTGTGAAAATACAAAATGGTAGTGGTTAGCACACAACCAAAATCTTTTTTTGGTCAGAAGCTTATAGGTTTATACCTCTACTCACATTTGTCTTATACCAAGGCTTCCAGGGTCATTCCATGAAGAAGTCAATGAAACCTAAGTGAAAAGCCTCTGCCGTGGAGACTAGCATCTGACCACGGTTGGATAGAATGCTTAATTAAACCGAGAAGCTCTGAAGTTATTATAGCTCAGCCGGAGGTAGATGTTGTACTAGGTTGTAAAGAAAGTTCTGTCATTATATTTAAAGCGTCATAACTCTACTCATGTCCAGCCGTTTTCCTTAATTCAAGCCCCATTCGAAAGAGCACATCTTTCTCTAGGGAAAGCAGTATAAAGCGTGACGCTATCGCGAATGTCTCAAGATCTGGATTAATTAAAATATTCGACATTCGGACCCTCTGCTCCTAGTGCGAATGAGTGTTGCGGGTTCATCAATTGAAATGGATTTTGCGGAGCCACTTTCATAAGGATTCACAACCTACGACGAAGAACAGATATTATACTATGATGAGAAGAGATTTTCCCGTTTCTCACACAACGACGAACCTTCTAAGACGGTTAAAAAACCAGATTTTCACGACACGAAGACAATGGTGACGTTATGATGAACTGCAGCAGTACTAGTGTGCCTTTTGTTCCACACTCTTCACCAAACGATAAAGAAGGAAGTGCACATCGTGAATATATGTAACATTCAAAACGATTCAACCGAAGCTAGGAACCATAGAGTCCATTTTACATTTTACAGCAACGCAAATCCACGTGTTTTAAAATATCATCTCCAGAGTTCAGACCAACGACACATTGAAACTCATCTTCGTCCGTCAAAATTGACAGACCTCGGACTAACTATCTGCCAAATTTCAAACGTTCATATGGCTTCTCAAGGAAGAGAGGATCCTATACCAACACGATGTCGAATCCGCCTTCGCACATTTGACTTATTTCCTATCTTTAGACTTTTGCGATAGCGGCACACTTCATACTGCATTCTATAGACAATAATGTGATCTTTCGAATGGTGATTAAATGAAGAGAAACGGTGCAACATGAGCCGAGTTATGGCGTTTTGAATATATGCTGCAAAAAATGACAGAACTTTCTTTACAACCTAATAAGGGCGGTGCTAGAGTCATTGCAAAAATCGCAGCTTATTGGATTAGGCGGGAGAGCGACGAGATCCGAAAAAACGACGCTAATTTCAAATGGAAAGTGGGTTGTAAAGATGAAGAGAAACGTATGATTGTGAGCTTAAGCAGAGACTACGTTATTTCGGTAGCATACCTGTTTGAAGAGAAACCCTACGCATGTTCAAATCACATGGGTGGACTGAGTTTTTCGGTTGCCTTTGTTTTGGAGTTTTTTCTCCAGGATTTGGAATGACGAGAAACCAAAAAAGAGGAAAAAGAATGTCCGTTGACTAGGAATAACGTGGTGATGAAAGTATGAAGTGAGTAGAACACAATAGACAGAAATTTAAAGCAACAGTGAACAGAATTATTGTTTATTAGTAAGATGTAAACTGAAGCCGGTTAGCAATGATGATACAAGCTTGTTACGGCAAGCGTTTCTGCGAATACCCGCCCTCGTCAGAGCCTTGAACATGGACAATTCAAACTACTATTGTTTGAGGACTGGAAAAGCACTTAAGCCACTACTCTAAAGACTAGTTCGCAAAAGAGCGACAAGCTCTTCCTTTCGAAAATCCTCAACAAGAGGAAATTTGTTACACAAACCAATACGCACAAAGTTGAGAAAGAGGAATAAGAGAGGAAGTTGAAGGAGGTAACCAAACAGTGATCAAAAATTATGAGCTGTAGCATAAATGTTAAAAAGAGTCGAGATCGCAGTTCGACGACGTCTAGAAACTACTGACCGAAGAGGCGTCGGCGAACTTATTCGATCAGAAGAACTGCGTCAAGGACAAAGAATGGCGAGGATTTAACGACCGTCGCATCTAACAACATCCCATTGACGACGAAAATAGTTCCGCAGAAAATCACGAAATTATTATAAAAGAAGGAATGAAAAATAAATTAGCCATCTTGGGGCGGTAACATTTTGTGCATTGATAGTGACCTGTTACAACTGGGATTCTATTATAATTCGATCCATGAGTTCTGAAAAATCAACGAAAACAGCGCTTCACTGAAGTGGTCGAAAAGAAAAAAAACTTTGCTTTTGGCTCCCCGAAATCTTTCTACAATAGTCACTTTGAGTACTTCAGATCCAGATTTCAAAGGCTTTCAAGTTTACCCCTCCTATAAGTGTGGTAAGCAAAATGATCATTAACCTAGTTCCAGTGAAGTGAGTGAAAATAGTAAAGTGAAATCGTCGTAATGGTTTAGCATTCAATTGGGATTCACACCTAACCAACACAACCTTGCACCTAATGGCCTTCACGATGGTTTATTCAGTTCTTTATTTGTCCATTTAGATCTTTAATCATCAGCATCGGCACTGCCAATTTGAATAAACTAGGCACTGACTTGATCTGTACAAAAACGAAGAGATAAAACTGAGCAAAAGAACCAACAATTTTGTCAAGGAGAGCGCCAACCTCTAGCTCAAGAGTCGTAAAAAGAGGAAGAGCGCTCTACAGCATTAAAACTCAATTAACATAACAAAATATAGGATACAAAAATTTCGGAAAATTTTCTCTTAGCGGCGCTGTAACTTTGGATAATAACAATTTTGGGAGTTCTAGGAAACCATGACGGAAAATAAACGATATCAAGAGAAAACGAGAACAATACAACGAATAGTGATGAATCGCTAGAGAAGTGCACTCGCGCCTGATAGGCGATAGTGATGAGTCATGGAGACGATGTTGATGTTATGTGTCACTCATGGACGTACGCTCCAATTCAGACACCCACATGGTGCTGCCCTCAATTGTTCGTCTTTTCTGAGGAAATCCCATTATGGAGACGAATTCCTGTTCCTTCGTTTTCCATAGAACAACAGGCGCCGTTCCCTTAACCGCCTACTCTGTTTGTCACGATTTAATCCCAATTCAAGTGCTTTTGATGATAGGATTAAGGAACAAACTAGAACACTGGGAAAAACAGTTTTGTCCTTATGAAAGTGACTCAAAGGCTAAAGTATCGAGACGGTATTAGAGGAACGCGCAGCAAACGTACGTGCTTATGAAATTTCAAATTATCTTTGATAACCATCACGAAGGAAAGCTAGATTTGTCATCTGTTTAACAAAGCGCAAACCACACGAACTATCTACAGGCCACACTAACAATGACCCAAAAGTCGACGACTGTGCAACCTCCTACTTTGAACGCAACGATCTATGGGCCACAGGATTTCACTTATTTTGTCTCAATTGTTTCTTTTTTTATAAAATTCGTATGCTGCACCAAGCGAGATTAGTAGGGTGGATCAAATTTATTGTGGTCTATCGTTTGGACTTGAACATGGTCCTCAGAGGCCTGAATTTTGCAACATCATGCAGATTTTTCAAGAAGAGAGAACTTAAAGAAATCCTTTTTTACTTTATATACAGTTCTTTCTTTTTTAGACAGCCTCTATTCATTCAATCGCCGTTTGGAAAGTCGGCTTTGTAGTTGAATATGTTCTTGTTAATGCTCTTAAACATAAAATGAATGTATGCACAAGATGCAAAATCAGTGATAACAATCACACACCCAGCTTCACCTCTAAGCTCTCTGCATGACACGTAATGTAAAAAAGCAAAGTATGATAGAGTGATAAAGTATGATAGAAAGAATCACGTGAAGATGAACGATAAACGACCTCTCGGATGATCGTCAGAAAACCAGGAGTGAGAACGAAAAACTGTTTCGCAAAAATGAAGAAGCTAGAAATATAACTATTGACAGAACAGTATTTGGTTTCTCTTAGAGACACCCTAGTTTGATATAGATTTTTTATTCTGCCTACATTACGGCGCTGTCACCTTCATTAAGTCCTGGAAAACATAGCCATCGATTCATCGAAAGTCAGTTTTAGGAAAACTTTACACAACAATCTTATGAAGTAATACCGAACGCATGGGAGCTCTTCTTATTTTCATTCATCCATTCATTTATTTCCGAAAGAAAAAACTGCATGAGAAAGAAAGAAATATATAAACCGAATCGGTACATTAACTGCTGCAACTGACGACGTGCGCACTAGATAGACTCGTTTTTTAGGTCGCGCGCCGAGGTAAACATTGCTCGCTCATCCTCATTTTTTCCTGCCTCGTCTTTCCTAAATGGGGAAGTTTGTTTAAGCACTTCCCACCTCGCATCAGCCTTTCCGTCGATGAACAGCAGCCTGCGTACGTGCGGGTGGAACGAAGTATCTACAAATAGTCACTGCATGGATGTTTTCGTTTTCAGCTAATAGGATGATGGAAATTTTTTACGCACTTATTGGAGACAAGATCGTTGTCATATGAAAGCACAACGCTAGACGGTACCCTCACCACTTCAAAAAAGCAATGTGCAATGAAAAGGTTGACTACAAAGTTATATCAAAATAAGCCTTGCCAGCTGAAGACTTTGGAAGGAATTTGAAGACATTTGAAGAGCACTCTTCTTGAGGAGAGGTCGAAATCGAGCGGTTCTATTGGCGAAAAACGCGATCTAATCGGGCTCATAGCAACCGAATCTGCATAATACCAGGTCACAGTAGGGGACAGTGATAAAGAAATCTCTTCAAAACACGCAGAACATCCCTTTTGAGAGCATAATCATCACTACCGGAAAAGCGTTATTGTAGTTTCTGAAACGACCACATTACCTTGAAATTCACGTATTCTTATGGTTCTGTAGCCGCGCTGAAGCTTGGTTTCTGTACAAAGAAACAGGTTTTTAAGAAAACACAATGCACGGCATATTTTCAGCGTCAAAAAAGGTTAAGGGAGAAGCTCCATAAGGATCTTCATTTGGTTGAAAACTATCCGTAGGCATTGAAAAAGTGCCACGATTTCTGGGTCACCACGATACGTTTCCTAAACATCTGTGCATCACTAAAAACTCTATGGTGGAACTTCATCTCACCTTTTGGCACCAGCATAGAATTAGTCGGTTCAGAGCGGCAAGAATTTCATTCCCCCGGTGCAAGTCGGTTCTGATCTGGCTGGCGGCAGATGTTGCCCTTAGCGTATTTGCATTTCCGATTGGGCTTGACACCATCACACATTTGTCTTCGAACGGTTGACGGCTGAATGCGAAAAAGGGAACACAACGCCAGTTTTCCAAAATTTATCACGTGCGATGGAGCCGTTGTCGAAAGCCTTATAAAGGTAGTTCTTTCAGGCCATGAAAAAGGGCATTCGTCGGAGCATCAGCGGCCAATCCTTGTGAAAAACGTCGTCTATGTTTTGCAAAATAAACGCATGGTTACACCGAGGCACATTAAACATCGTAGAAGTTACCTCTGACTGACTCTACCCTCCAAGCTTCGGTGTACTTTGCTGCCGCTCAAATTATCCTCCAAGACGAACTCAACTTTGGCCTCTGGCCTAGCAATTACCTGCATAACCGGTTGGCTGAGTCACCTCCAGCGAACTGTAGGAACAGCGCATCAGCGTCGCTCTACTCGTCGCTAACCGACAACACCAACGAGGGTCAAGCAGGAAGTTCTATTAGGGAAAATATTACGACCCCATTCTCAACCACATCTGATATGACACCATCCCTCCTATTGAAGCATTAACACACTGTCAAGGTTTCTTGGAATTCTCATGGCTTAAAGTGATCAATGCAATGTATTCACAAACTGAAGAACCCCTGGCGGCTTCATCTTCTCATCAGGAAGACTACTGAATATGAAAATGGAACCAAACTCAAAAATTAAAGAACAGGTATGGAATATACAACATATGATTCAAGGAATTCCATTTTCCACCAATTGAGAAGACATGGTGGAATCTTCTACTCCAGTTATGTGACATAGGAACACAATTCGTTTTCCCAGACAAAACTATTATAACTAATATAAGCTCTGATCTCTTTCATATCGATTTATATGAAGGAGACTGCAAGAACCTACCCCTTTAAAACCTGTCAAAATAAGTATGAAGATGACAGCTGTATCGTTTGCAACAAAGTTCGAACTGTTTAACTAAAATCACCAAAATTTAAGCAACCCAACTACCTTATAGTGAAAGCTTCCTAGCGGATCAGAAATCTTATAGTTAGAGGAGTATAGATGATCTTTTCTCAAGAAGAAAACAATTTCCCGACTTAAAAAACACTGCGTTGCAATTTTTCTCCCGGTTTTTCAAATTTTGGTGTTAAATGATATCAAGGAGGAACACAACACAGACAACAAGAACAGGCAGAACTTTCGTTACAGCCCAATACCCCTTTTCTACTCAATTGGAAACGTTTAATTAGATTTTGTTACTTGTCTTTCTAAAGCCATTGGATTGCTTGACAATTTAAATTCCACAACATTTTGTCCCTATCATTTACGGACTACGTCTTTCACGATAGTCGCCTCGTCATCTTTCTCGTTACAGCTGCTCCTACATTTCGTTGAGGAGCCACACTACCATCTTGTCTCGATCCAGCGCTCCTTGTTGGGTGGCCATATCGTCCTCGATCGCAGGTTCTTGATCACCGTTTCCATCCATGCGACTGTCGATCGGTTTTGTGATTGTGCTAGTTCTCCTCCAGCAGCCGACCCCTCACGCGGGTCTTATTCTGGTACCGACACCTCTTTCAGCTTTTTTCCGAATTAGGCAAGCATTTCTGCCAGGGACGGGGTGGAACCGTGATCATCGAGATCATGAGCCTTAGCTCTTAACCTCTCAGCCACTCTGCCCCCGCATAAAGCCGAACGTAACTCCACACTAAACCACAACCACAACTGCTGTTGGACTGGTTGCTCGGAGTTTATACGAATTTCGACCCAATCCCCTGAGGAGGTTGTAAGATCCTGAAATACATGCCTGTCGCGAGGTCAACGATATTAAGCTCTTGGCCATCCTGCCCCCTCATTGGATTGCTTGACAATAATATGTAGAAAATAACTATGCTACTTGTCATTATCTCCAAACCATCTTATTCTACACTCAAGGCCACGATTCGTGGGCTACTTCAGAGAACAGAAGTTTTCTGAGGATGGTAGGCTCATAATGCGGCTGAATCTGTCCATAGTCCAATCACCCTCAATTACCCAACGCTGCCAAAATGGAGCACTCACTGAATCGATTCAAAATTTCAACACATGATTCTCTCCCTTTGCATCACATGTGTTTTTCTAGGTGATATTGGAACGAAATTAACGTTAGAAAAAAGGAATTTGTTTGTCACTTGAGTCCGAAAAGTGGAATGATAGGAGCCGTGAACTCAGCGACAGAATCAACGCCCAACTATAATAGTTGGGCCCCAGTTAAGCTCAAACGTTCAAGATAATCGACTTGGTCGATACCTTGTCTACTGGGGTTGTTTGGAGCATAGATCATGAATTTGACATTCCTTTCTGGATTTGGGATCGATTTGTGTAGGTTACAATGGGCATGGATCATCTACATAGGTGCTAGCAGATATGCTCTTTGAGCCTAATTTAATGGCAGTGCTCGTTCCAAACAGCAACGGTTTCAGGTGATGAAGGCAAGAAAAAAGGGACCGAACTTATTGATTCCCCGACTACGAGCCCTCTATACCACAGCCTTTTCGTGTGGTGGTTTTCGTGCGTGCTTCGAAGGTTGTATAGTCAAAAGCCGGAGCATTTTTGTTCAGCCTTTTTGCTGAATCTCGTAGTTTTGCTGTTACCTTAATTTAGGGCATTCGTATTCTACGACAACGAATACTGCATAGCAATGTTGGAGGGGACTGTTTTGGTGCAGATCACGATTGTTATTCCAGTTTAGGTAATTTTGCAATAATTGTATTTGGTTTTCTAAATTCGGTGCGCACAACTAAGTGAATTGGCGAAGCCGGTGCTATTGAAGTGTTTTGTTTTTCATTTAGTTTCCTAATTGAAAAATGGTCGCCTTCAACTTCAAAATGGTAACAATAAAATTTTGTTCTTTTGCCAAAAATGTTATCCAGGATATGGAAAAAGGCGAATAATAGTAATGAATTCATAGTCTACCACATGAACGCGAAACTCACCTACTCGTAAGAATGTTTTCCTCAGAATTTCCTTTCTTTTTTGTTTGCGATGTGACGAAATTCATACTTGGAATGAGGACTGAATTTGGTTTTAATGTCGAAAGAGCTTTCGCGACTACCATTCGTCACTTTTAGTTATAGATGTTAGCATGCGATTTTAAACGAATTGTTGCCTGAACAAATGAAAGACTGTCCCAGATAGGTTTTCTGGAGGCGAAATGTAACAGAACTTCTTTGAAAGTATTTATTGAGGGTTTTGCCTGAACATTGAGTTGTTCAGGTACAAAACTGCGCTCCGTCGAGGCTTTTAAGCAGATACTGAAGATAAACCGAACTTGTTTCAGCTGATATCAATTCTTCGAAAAATCGGAACAATAAATTGTGAAATTCAAATTTTTGGTGGACGCTTAGGCGAAGTCGACTCTGTTTGGATCACTATCTTATTAAATCAAGCTTCGATTAGTCGTCCATGTGACTCTTTCCCATTGGCAGATAGAGCGTCAGATTCACTATGCTCTCTCAGCGAAGATATTCGTTCGGATAAATCTTTCTTCAGCTTTTTTATTTCCAGTTGTAAGATAGCCACGAGTACAACTTTCCTGCGGCTCAGCACCCACAACCTTCGATACTCGAAATTTAAGCTGTACCCTGACCTGATGTCTGACGAAATATTTGAAAGAGGTAATCCGAAAGCTATCTAGCCTCAGTCTATCACCTTCAGATAAAAATTACGATTCTTCAACATTACGGAATGCGGTGGTGCCACTTGTTACTACAAAATGAACCTAGCTCAGCTTATTCGGAACATTTCGATATCCACTATACGGTATAACCACGTAGAACACTTCCATTCAACTATTCATTATTCGACAATAATCGAAACAAGACTTTGTACAACTTATAGCAATCTGTTTGTGGAATAACAATACACCTGTGCAATCGAGCCAGCTGCTGGAAATCATCATAGAGCAGGAATAAATCGGACAATAACTCACATTCATTTACAGTAAGCTGTAGAGATGGAAAGAGGAGCGCAACTCTGTCAGTTGCTGAATCTGAGATCAAATCGATAAATATGTAACTTCCAGGATGTGTTCCCTATGCCTCACTGGACGGAAGTTTCTTACTCTATATAAAAAATCATTATAAGCACGATGGAATCAAGCTAAGGACGAGATGAAGAAGAAGCGCATAGAAACACACGAAAGAAAAGACGAACACCGGTGTAGGAAAGGAAGGAATCGCGCGGCGAGTGGATGACGCGTGCGACAGTCGCACGCGGCATGCCGCAAGCCAAGTGAAACATCACAAGTACACGTATCACGACAACTGGCACCATTCAGTTAACCGCTACACAGCGCCGCCGGACGATCGCGCGACAGCCTGCAGCGCCGCCGGCAGCGTTTATACTTCGATGGAGGCGCGACGAACGCGAACCAACAGAGGAATCGGCCAGTCGCACGTTGTCCATCGAGGAATGAGCCTATAGGGACGACTACAAGTAGACTTTTTTCACTTTGTAGTCGCGAGGCAGTGTGTTCTGGTTGATGGACGTCATGATGGCGTTTTTGTCGCGCGACGGCGTGTTGATGCCAGATCCGTGCTGGCTCATCGTCATCGTCGGCGGCATCGTCAACACCAGCGACGACGCGTCCACACTCTGCAAATATATCGTATCAAAAAGACTACATTGTACAGAAGCTGGAGGCCAGATGGGCCTACGGTATGCCTCAATTTGAAAAAAAAATCCTGAAAAAGTTACCTGTTTTGGTGGAGCGCCGTACACATGCTCGATCTTCGCGGCGGTGGTGAGCGAGTCGTGCCTCGTTAGGCGAGCTCGTCCGAAGCTGTCGTAGTCGGATCCGCTCGTCGAACTTGCTGAGTGGTGCGCCTCAGCGAGGACTCGTGCCCTCGTGTAGCGATATGTGACCTACAAAAGGGAAAATACACTTCTGGTGCTGGCAAGTTCCACTAGTGTTAGTGAGGGTGGAGAATCGAGCGCTCCTTATGTGAATTGGAAAGTTGGCATTAGTAAATCGGTAAAAAGGTGTTACCGCCGAGTGCGTGCAAAACCAAGAATCTAATAGTCACGACCGTTTGGGAAGTAGGGCGGTAACTTTAACCACTGAATCAGTGTCTAAGTTTCAGTCTTAACCAACGAGATTGGGTATATTTTGGCTGGGCAGAGGCTCAAAAGTGCAGGAGTGAAATTGAAGATATCCAGAACAGAGCTGAGAGAAGCGATTCTCTTGAAAAATCGAGAAATTTAAGTGGCCAAGCGATTATGCAGTAGTGGGTTCCGGGGAGCACAGAAAAGAGTGAGCTCTGCTAGAGGTGGCACATTTTGAACAACAAATCAATTGATGATTCGTAAAATTGCACGGGTGAGTTTTTCGAGAAACGGATCTTTCGAAACTTACAAATGATCCAATTACTAAGGCGATCAGAGCCGATAGACCACAGGCGAGGAAGAGACTTTCTGGCGTATGCAAACCACGTCGGCTCTCCACCACTCGCTCCGAATTTGGCTCTGAAACAATAGCTTTTAGTTTGATAAATGCTAACTTATACGTTGCCCAAGGAAATCCATATCTTAAAATTATAAGGTAGAGTGTACATGGCAGAATATTAACACCAGTAACCCAAGGAAGAGCTCTGTGATGACAAATTTCCGATTCTATGTGGAACGAAAAAAATCGAACACAACTCTTCCTTAGATTCCCATGGTTGTTAAGAAGCATACGATGCATTTAATGTGCATAATTTTGCTTACTTATACTATTTTGTTGGTGTGCCTACTAAACACTTGAAAATTGGTAAATTCATTTGAATTAGTTCTCTTAGATTTACGCTCAATGTGTTCTCGAGATTCCTCTAAAAACTGTTGTAAAACAAATACAAATTTTCCAATTTTTTCCAAATACTTTATACTTATTTTTCCAAACAATTCATACTTAAACATCAGTTAAACAGGTTTGTGTGAAAGAATAAGGCCCATAAAATTCAACGCTCACGCTGCTCCCCTTCCCCAACCCACACAACACTCGAAATCTGAGCTTAGGGCCTATACGCTGAGCCTAACTGCTACAAACTAGTCCAGAAGAGTTCGGCGATTTTTAAATTTTGAAGGCCATTACAGCCGCTCGGTTGAATTGGTGTCGTAATATTCGTTGCGGGAGTCACGCGTAATCACCACCGTGCCATTGGTCCGATGAGTGACAGGCCTGTCCTGCGTCCCGATAATTACCGGTAACACCACGATTTGCCCCTCCAAACCCGACTGATGACATTGAAAATAATTGGTTAACATTCGTCGTCAATTATTGAAAAAGAGGTCAGCTCGTTACGATTATAAGTTACGCAACGCTTAGGAACGGCGTTCATAACGCGGGTAAACGGTGCCAACTAGGCAGGCCCACAAACCGCCGTCATAACCTACTTCAAGAGGTCCGTAGCAAGGATGTAAAAGGCGTAAACGAAACCGCAGAAAAGAAGCTATGTTTTGCTAACACCTCCTTTCCCATCTGTCACTTTGAATTCTACTTTTATTGTTTCTTACCCACACAATTTAAGGGCAAATGCAGCGGAAACTCAGTTCATCTTGATTTCCACTGCTTTTGCTTTTAAGTTTCACCCAAGTTTGCACTAAAAACCCAAACCAATCTTTATGATTCGATACATACACGAAGAGAGTAATTCTACTTATCTTTAGCCAGTTTTCTGAACTCGTCGTACCTTTCAACCAACCCCCAGCTGAAAACTGGTCTGCTGTTATCATTAATAGAGTATATTTGTTTTTTTCTGCATATAATTTCGAAAAAGTACCATCGTTGAGCTCCTCGGAGATCACAATTCCCTCAGGACACTGCTCAGATTGGCCGAATACGATGTTCTGTATGAAATGTCCACCACTCCAAGAGTTTCGATTGACACATCTGCAAAAAAAACACTCAGAAATCATTTCAAAATTCCTTAAGTCATTCCAGGGTCTCGAAGATATGCTTTTTTCCAAAGGGTGAAATACTTCAAAATACAAAGCCAAAAAATACCACTTCGAAGCGCAACAGCTGAGAAGTACAGGTACCAAGTAGATAACCAATGATTATAGGTAACAAATAGTTTCTCTCGCAGTAGTTCTGGATGTCAACCAGGGATTCACGAACGACATATGTTTTGGATACCATGAGGTAAATAATTTTCTAACCGCGAATTTACCACGATTTCTGATTCATACACGCTGGGGTGTCTATGTTACGTATTAAATTGTAGCGCGCGGCGAGTCGCCATCAGCTACGTATTTGCGGTATTTTTAGAGGGCAACAGCGGGCTTGTCAACCCGTGATCTGAATCCTAGCCTCACCTGGCTATCGTCAGGTCCCATGCGCAGTGTGGGTCCTGCAGCGCAACACATCGATTGCAGGAATCCTGTTCGTTACAGTGATGTACGTCAATCGTTGCCACCTCGTCAGACGACACTACCACCAGCTGTTTGGGTGTCGTCAGTAGATTAACCTAAATATGGGATTAATTTCTAAAAATGATACTCTTACATTGAAAAATAAAAGGAGACTTACCACCGGAATCGTTCTCGAAAATACCGTTATCGACTCGATTACGGTAGTATTGCCTACGGTTTCGATGAGCTTCAACACTCGACCATCCGACGTACCGATGTAGACGATGTCGTAATGTTGACCGTTCACCGAATCGACCTAAACGGGCCATGGGTGGAATCTTACCCCTCCGATCGAGTCACCCCCTAGGCCAATTGAAAACTCACATGAGGAAGAACGGCGATCTGAGTGAGGTCAGCTCTTTCTGAGCCTTCGATCAGCATTGGACCGTTCATCGACTCGATCGCTCTGTGCATCAGAGGTGTCCTGGTGATAAAGGATACCGTGGCTTCGGGTAGTCGAGTCGAGTCCGGTACGCAGGCTCCAGGGCGAGGCCTTGGGATTTCGTTACGGTTATACGGTACCCACAGTGAGTTCACAGTTCTCTGAAAAAAAGGCAATAATCAGGTAGAAAATTGCTGACTACAAGGATTGATTGAGGATGACTAGATAGAAGGGAGGAGACAACCTTCCTTTTAAACTTCATCGCAAAGCCCAGGTCACGGGTGAACCTGCCTCCGACTTACACCTTTTAAAGTTCTACAAAGTACGTAGTTTTGTAGAACTAAGGCCCAAACCCAGATTCACAAGTGAGAATCGTGGTAAAAACCTCTCCCAATACATAGGTGAGGCTGCTTTTGATGCACACTTTGCGTTCTAAGCCATGAAGTTCAAAGTTTTTTTTTCAAATTTCCAAATTCTAAACTCAGATTCGCAAACGGGAATCGAGGAATAAGCCACTCCTCGCGAAGTAAACCCAACTCGTGTCACAAAACTTCTGATTCATCAATATAAAATTCAGTAATGATATGCAACACAGGCAACCGGCATTCAATTCAATAATGATATGCAACACAGCTCCATCTAGCCCCTCGGCTTCCGGAGTACATTTCAAAGTATAGAGCGAGTATGTCGTTCGTAAAACTTGGCCGTGAGTAAAATATGTGCGGCAACGTCTCACGTAAATCACTCACCTGCTGCTTGAAAGTTCCATAGTCGAACTCTTCCCTAATGCGCTTCATGGAAAATGAGCACACGGCGCTCATGCGAACGTCAGATTCCGGAGTGGAGAACACGGCGTAGACGCGGTGGTCGTTCGCCGATGTCAATATCGGGTCGGAGACGGCTTCTGGAAATCAAAAGTTGAAGTAGAAGGCCACCATCCGAGGTTTATAGATGAGAGATCTTGGAGACTATTAGAAGCTCAAGTGCTACAACAATTGGCCATTTGTGGATTCGGCGAAAATAGTAAGTTACTCAGGAGTATGTCGCTGAGAATTCTGGTAGGGTAGACAACACTTTTCAACTATTTACTACCGTAGAAGGAGTGCCTTACAACTCCTTTTCATGCAATAAAGTCAGTGGGCCATCCCACTTTTGAATCTTCTCAGTCGTTTGTCTTTCTATATCTTTTATGCACAATTGCACAGCATTGACACAGCCTCTTAGACTTACTGAGCTCATTAAAGTAGAACGGCGTCGCCGACGGCAGCGAGCAGTTCAGCCTGGCTTTCATGAACGACGTCCAACGCTCATTTGCAGGTCTTGCGCCACCTTTGTCGTTGCGGCAGACTCGTGCTACTCTTGCGTAGATCTAAACGGGCAATTCAGTTGTTGAATCACTGGATTTCAACCAGAATGGAGGCAACAGCTCTCAGCTTACCTGCCGCTCCTCGTTGTTATCCATCGCTTCAGCTGCTCGTTCTCTATACCAATAGTAGACATGCTCCTTGTAGACGAACGATCCAACGAAATTCGGCGCTGCAATAGGAACCCTCAGATAAGACAGCACGAGTCATAGGTAAGTAAACAGCTCACCGTCGAGCACTCTGGCGTCGTCGCGTTGTGTCCGAATGCCATTATCTCGGTCGCTTTCACCGATTCGCTTCCGGTAGATTAAAGGGTCGTTGCCGACGAAATCCGATACCGTACCGGTGTAGATCTCATTCGTCTCCGGTAAATAGACGACCGTTGAGTTGTCGCGTGGATCATATGGCGAGATTCCCTGAATAGAGATTATTTACCAAATGCCGTAAGTCCTCGGCATCTCTGTTGCTTGCCACAAGGCCTATTTACACTCGGCAACAGAGCAGCGCTGCGGCTAAGCAGATCTACCAAAGCTATGATTTCCTCCGGCACAGCCGCCTTATTTTCTTGGCGGTACAGTCCACAAATTCGATGGGACCAATTTCATCTCTAGAGCATCTCCAATTGTCCCGTCATCATCACAAGTTGTTGCAAGTTTCCTCTAGTGGCGCCAGTGGCTCTGTTTCCCATGTATTTATCTACTGCTGCACTGTTCTGCTGCAAAGCATAAAAGGGTTTTCATGTTCTTGTTACGTGGGGTTCAGACAGCTCAATGTACAGCCACACAGTTCACTATTAAGTGCCCACCGTTTTTAAAGCTTCTCCTCCGCAAGAAAATAGCTATAAACCTCGCAAACTAACCATTCCGTCGAACTGGCGTATGTTCTTCAACGTCCCGTCGGCACTTGAATAGACGTACTCTCGACACTTCGGCGAAAACGCATGCGTTCCGCAGATCAACGCCTTTCCGGAAGATTGCCGCGCCAAAACTCGGATGTAATTTTGACAGTCACTCTAAAAACAATTTTAGTTCTTGAAAAACTATCGAAGAAATGCACAGCTAAGGGATGAAGAAGGTCTCTTGTTAGGAACACATCAGGTTTACGAATCTAATAGAGGAAAAAATGATTATTTATTTACCTTAAGCTTGCCCTTCATAAGGCACTCCTCTATGACGTCGGCTGGCGGTTTCCAGTCAATTTTCTGAAAAAGGATGAAATAATTTCGCAACACTTTCGGGAGTGATTTCCGAGAGACACGTAACCACAACTCTATAGAAATAGCCATATTTCTTTTACACTTCGTTTATTATGTTTCAAATGAGGGAGATTATACCCTAAACGGTTGTTTCAGGCGGGCAAGTGACAAAGGAGCTTTCTACTTATGTCCAGCGGACCTTGTACTTCAGAAATCCTGCTTAAGATGCAAATACACCCGATACATTCAACGTTCAACAACTACCTCAAAATTCAAAAAAAGAGTTAAATACCCGCCCTCTAAGCTCTGTTTACTTTACTATTGGGACTATGGAATCATCTCGATTGCATGTCTGGCGCTAATCTGTATACAGTTGGATTAACGGCTTACGTAGAAGTGCGACTTCGCCCGAACTATGTGCATATACAAACAGAAGTCACTGTACTGTGCTCAATCGATTACCGTTCGAACGCTAATCAATACCAATCAATAACTCACGTGGTGAACACTCAGTGTGGACAGGGAGAGGTTGTAGACGGCATTTCTGAAACAGAGCAAGATGACGTTAAAAACCCATTCGAATCTGATTTATAATCAAACAATACCCACGGCATTTGACAGATATCGATTGGGTTCATAGGCCTCCCACGCAGAAGAAAATTCACAGTTTTAATTCAGTCACTGTTGTTATAGGGCTCGCGTGGTTCAGCGGTAAGAGGTGCTACTGACACCCGCACGGACGAGCGATCGATCCCCGCACCGACAAACCAAGCCTTCTATTCCTTCGTGGTCGGGTAAATAGGTACCAAATTTGCATGGGAATTCAAAGGCACTGACTTAGGATGGCCACTGGCTCCCGCAAGTCATTGAATAGGTCGTAAACGGATTCATCATACCTCTACGATATGAATAGAACGCGAATGCGGCGGCGTACCCTTAGGGGACTGATTATCGCCGACATCTTTACCCTTCACCTTTTAATTCGATCTTATTGATCAAAAAAATGTAATCAGCCACTTCACCCAACTGCCAACAATGGACACATTCGCCATATTTAGCTTTCAATATGACGAAAATCCCTCAGCTATGAGTACAACCGGACAAAGTGCACCAGTCATGCGAATGATCTCGGCCAGGCCACGAACAGATTCCGCAGCTTTTTTGCCGAATAGCAAACGAACACCACACGCAGCATCCGCTGGCAAAACAGCCCGCTGTAATACCTACCACAGCAGCAGCAACAACACAGCAAACATTCTTCTTATGTGTTCGACGCGGAAGACTGATGGTTTCAGACTAGGTCGAAGCAATGGGTAAGCGAGCAGATGTTGAACAGCAGCGCCAAAATGTCAAAGACGACGTAGATTTACTGTATACTGGATCCCAGAAGCAGGAGAGTTTAATTAGCTGAGTTCCTTCAAAGTCAACCATGAGCTTTTGGGCTAATTTACTTAGGTAGGCCAACCAGAGAATAAATCAACAGATATAGTGAAATTCTAGTTTTTTTCTCGTTTCTGCAGGTTATTACTAGGTAAAACGGGATGGCTCGAGACGCAGACTCTAATCCCGCTTGAGCCGCGACTCTTCTGATGATCCTAGCACCATCGTTACAACAATTATATTTCAAAGGATGTTGAACTGGGTGCTCTTCATCACGCTGTCTGTCTATCTATGTTTCCTTGGCTCTTTTTCCTTTTCCCCATACATTCGATTACCCCGCTTCTTCTTGTTTTCATGTATGCCGTTTGAGGACTCTTGTTTTCTCGAAAATCACCCGTTCACTTCGAAGATTCATTTGCCCCTTATAGCCTTTGAATGACTGACTCCCTCTCATTACAAACCTCCCAGACCCCCAAACCACAGCTACAAAGGCATTCCACGGATAATCCCTTGCCTCATCGGCTAGGTAGGTTCATCGTCACCTCAATACAGCATCTTCACATCACGAAAACGAAGAAACGAGGTCCCAGACCCAATAAACCAACGACGCGTGCCGTTTGACCACATTTAAACGTCGGCAATTTCGGGACGATCCACGCCGACCCTTAGCACGCTCGATCGACTAAAACACGTCCGTCGACAAAAACGTCTTCAGCAAAGGAACACGGAGCTTCTTCAAAGCCTAAACATTTAATAGCCCACAAAGCCGCTTTCACGCACGGCCGATTCGTTGAAGGTGCAGATCACAGAGAATGAACGGAGTGGTTACAAATTCGGGTAAATAAATGTAAAGGTGCTCAATATTAACAGGTATACTAGCGAAGCAGATTCTGAATGGAACACGAATTCGGCGGCGGACTGACAAACGCCGACACCTCTACCTTTACCTTACGTTTAATAGCAAAAATACGACTGGAATTATGGAGGGTAAGCCATAAAACTGAAGGAAGCCTTATCTGTTGTAAGGTACTGTTGATCAGTCCCTATAGGATGCGCCACGCATATGTCTTATCTCAGATTTTATCTCATAGTAGACGTTTGACCACATTGTGAGTGCGAATATGGCTCATGCAAAAATTTGCTGAGGCCAGGTGCTGTACATTTCGCTGCCTTCACCTTCCCAGATAAAACCAACATACCCGACTTGGAGTGGTAGAGCTACAGTGGTAGAGCTACAGTTGTAGTATGGACAAGGATCAATCGCACCCATCACCTTCAAGCCTGCTAATCAAGGACTCTCTGAACACTTCGAGCTCTCCCGTTTTCACATGGTTCTACACCTTCATGTTAATAAACACCAAAATTTCCATGCATTTCTGTTCCTAGCTCCCATCCAAACCATTCAGGAATGTTGATAAGAAGCGGACTGCTCACTCTCGACGGTTGATACGCGTCACCGGTGAAGTTCTCTCAGTGCTTCTCCACCTTTGACACCTCATTCAGTGGGCTCTCACGACCACCAAACACTAGTCAGTGATCACCACCTTACCTGGGTAACAAAGAAACAGTTCGTAATGTGAAACCATAAGGAAACCCGTTACGTAACCTTCCGGTCTCGCCGGGGGGTCAGCGCCGGAGCTATGAGAGCCGGCGTTTCTGATGACCTCCACCGGGCATCAAATGCAGTCACTCGCATTGTAATTATCCAGCCGACCGCCTCTGCACCTAACCTTGTGCAGTATAGCGCCAAATTCGATTATCGACAACGTAATGCCATTGACGGAACTCGAGGCCAATCCTCGTCGTCGCCTTTTTGACAGCGTTTAGAACTCCGTCGCCGTTCCGTCGTTCAAACAAACCCCGCCGCTCGCTGGAGGAATCACCGGGCTCCTTAGCCACGACTGGCCTTTTTCTCGGCTGCATAGAGATTTCGCTTTCGCTGAACGGACGTATGCATCGGACAATACGGACCTCTGCCTCCTGTGGAGCGCCGCATTCAATGGCTCACAATACGCTCTCACTTTATGCTAATCACAAACGCATAATCAATCCCCTAATCAGAAGACGAGCTGCTGCTACCGACCCTCCAAGGCGAGCCGATCTGCTGTGTTTGCGGATCAGTTTCTTGCAAGCGTTGCAGAAGAAAAGCGAGTGTTATCAAATCAATCGAATCATTGGATTACGGACCGGGCAGCGGTCATTTGTTGGTCGCGAATAACCGCTGTGACCGCTTGGATCTCTACTCACCATTAGTTTCAGCTCAGAGTTTTCTAGAGGAAGCGAAAGAAGACGACTGAAAAAGATTCGGCTGAAATCGTTCAAAAAGGACGTTTTACTGCAAACTCATGCTCGGCAGCAAAGCAGTGCCGCAGCAGAACGTGAACAATGCCTTACTTTTCTGAGGACACTTCACAAACGGGTAGGGCTTACTCCCACTTTTTCACATTCTTTTCAAAAAGCAACTCGAACTCCACATGGCTGGTCTTCGAGCAGTGTGCCAACTTAGCGGGCACGTGAGGTGCAACAGTAAGAGGTGTTACTGACTTTAGCGGTCGGATGATCGATCCCCCTCAAGGCTAACCAAGCCTTCCATCTCTTCATGATTGGGTAAATTGGCACCAGACCTGTCCGGCAAGGTAAAGACACTGACGTGGTATAGCGGCTGGTCCCATAAGTCATTCAATAGGCCAAGTACGCATTCACCATGCCTCTACGATTTGAACGAACATGAATGGGAGGCTGATCCACAGCAGCTGATTTACCGTTTTACTTTTTAAACCCATAGAAGCTTTCTATTACAATGTTTTCCAACCCCCTACCTCTACTCCTCAGGACTGGCGGGTAAGAACACGAAGTCATGACGGATCGTCTCCCTACGGCAGCCATTCGTGACGGACAGGCGTCCAGCTATTTCATCTGCCTTCTAAGGAGCTTACGAACTGACGGATGACGACCGGCTGAGCTCGTTTACATAATGAGAGCCACCGAGGCTCTCGAACAGATGCGCGCCGCGACACCCGCTGGGCCATGATACTGTATAAGCGACGATCCGCTATAAATTACATTCACGTCGTCTCAGCAGCACCGACATTAGCATACAGTAATTAGACGTCGCGGCCATCAACAGGACGAAGCCATGTCGTGACAAAAATCGCCCCCTCACGACAACGACAGCATCATGGCATGGGTCACCACGTGAGAGTCGTCGGCCTAACGAGGCGCGTCATTGAACGACGCAATTTCAGCAGTTTTTCCGACGATCGATACGGCTTAACCTTACACGAAACCAGTTCCCAGGCCATCGATGGATTCTAGGAGACTTTGGCACCGGTTCTAGTGCGCAATAGGTTGGCGGAAGCTCAGCCTCCGATAGAGTACTACTTTGAGAGGTAAGAAAGTCTGGGACAGTTCTTTCCTCTATTCTTTTGTCTTATTCATACAATGCAATTTACTTAACAATATAATAAATATAATAATAATCGTTAGCAGTGACAACGAAACCGATGGACAGATCATCCCTTTCCCGCACAGATGAGGAATCTGAGGATTAGAGAAATCGCCGCCCATCTCTACGACGTCCTCTACTTGCGCAAACTTTACTTAGCTGAAAAGGGCCTGAGGGAACTAAATAAGCGATATTCGCAGAGTGCTAGGCCTGGGAAGTAGGCTGGATACATCTCGACTCTTTCACTTTTTCAGTGAATGACTTCAGCTATATTAGGTCCAGGGAGGTCAAAGGTGATTTTGTGGAATCGACATTCTAAATGAAGAACATGAAGTCTGTTTTACCATTCAAACCCTTACGACTGGGATACATTTAATTAACAATTCTGAAACTGTCATGCAAAGCGGCTTGATATTTTATTATCAACCTAATATTATACCAAAAGATTTTTAAATTTTTTTAGAGTTTTTTTTCAGTTGCGTCTCTATATGACCAATCTCACCTCGATTTGTCCCTTCCATACTAAACATGTACTCATCGAGCCGCTAAATCACTCCTTGATCCCTACCCTCAGAATTATGCAATTTGGCCTGCATTCATTCGCGAAAACAGCAGCAACTAATTGGAACTGTTTACGGGTGATGTGACGCGGCGCGGTGAATATTGGACGTGAGAATGGCCGAAATGAAGAGGCGAGGTCATCGGCATTCATCAGCACTCTTCCATCGGAGGAGCCGCCAATGATGACGATGATTTGAGTCATCATGACTAACGGAACAACAATGGAACAAATATGCTGGAAAATAGCGTCGCCGTAATTGGTTGGGGTTCATTACCATCCGACACCTTCCTGAGGTAGACAGACACCCACAGCCAATCTTTCCGACATCAGGACCGTTTCCAATCACAGGTACTAACTGAAATAATGCGCATGTGGTGCGGTGACAAAAGGAGCTACTTGCATCGGACGGTCGTGTGTTCGATCCTCGTTCAGGTGAACTAAGCTTGCCAATCATCCGGGCTAGGGTAAATTGGTAGTAAACTTGCCTGGGAAGGTGAAAACACTGACTTGTACAAAGGGTGCCACCGCAAGTCACTGCATAGGTCAAATGGGCATTCACCGCGCCTCTACGATTCTGAATGGAGGACGAATACGTGGCGTGCCCTCGATGACTGATCAACACCGACCGGTTTACTTTTACCTTCAGTAACAGTGATAGGAAAAGGATACCGCTTAAATCCAATGCAAAATGAGGATAATGTGTTGGGTAAACGTGTAGCCCGTATTCTCTACTACATAAGACTATGAGCACTATTATATTCACCATTGGGTTTAGCCCATCTGCGTATGATTAAACCCGCCATAAACCCGACCGTCGGCGCCGATTTTATACCTTGTAGGGTTAAAAGCGTCTAGAACCAGCTGAACTGGATCAGTCGGACTCGCTACGACACGGAGTTTCGTTAGTCCCAATCAATTTATTCTTTGGAGTTGTTTTATCTAACAAGGAAATTATGAAAATTGTGAAAACAAGGGTTATTTCTCCTCAAATAACCGATAATGGCTGCTTTCCGGGTTGCGTTGGCCTGGCCGTAGTTATATGACACAATGATCAGTAAAAGTGCAATAAAAACGGCTCACAAGTAGTTCCGAGAAACAACCACCATTAGGGAGTCAATACGGAAGACGTTCACTTTCACTTTATTTTCCTTCACTTCTTCTATGAAAAAATAACCTATAGACCCAAAATCGAAAATAGACGATCAGAATCCAACGAAACGTCGCATCAAAGCGAGTCCGCCCTTGGCAGTTTACTCGATACACCCGTTCCACCTCGACTGCTCCTTCAACACTCCCTCCAGAGTCGGAGCCGAACTGAGTAAACCATCTTGACCTCGATGCGGACGATTCTCTCGTTTACCAGCGCCCAGACAACAGCAAGAACCAACCCTCAGATCGCTAGTCGTTTACCAGACTGCGAAGTTCTCAGGACTTCGAGTGATTTTCGTAGTTTCACGACCTCATACCTCAGCTTTTGATGAACTAGCCAACGCCGTAAACTTCACTTTTACCCTTCACGTGGTATTGACACCTAGTAAACGGAACGCTCCAACTGAGGGTACAGCCTTGAGAACTGGACTCGAATGGTCGTAGTTTTCGTCTATCGCTTTTACGACTTTAGGAGGAAAGGCGCGCAGGAACACGCGAACTGGGTTTGTTTTCTATCTACTTTTCTCGTCAAAATTACTTTCTAACAGGCCGACACCAGCTTCCAATTTCAACTGAAAAGAAAAATGAGAAAACCCCCACAGAGGACGGAAAACGAAAATATAACACTTCAAGAACTATCTCAATATAGACAACTTTTGAAAGGGTGTAACTACGATTTTACGCTCATGAAATCAGTTGCCGTTCATGAGACCTTTTTAAGCAGTGTTTTTGGTGAATACGGGAATCGATATGGTGATCGTTGGAGCAGAAAACTCCTTTTTTTAAGAATTCCAATCGATCTCTGGCAAATAGCCACTGCAAATCGTTTGTCACTCATTTTGGGTATTTCAGTGAGCTTCACAGCTCGCGAAGCCACGATGGACAGGCCCTTCCTGTAGCTCATTGAAGAGGCGCTAAAACAGTGGAAAATCTACTCACCGAGCCCCGACGAGTAGGGAATCCCCATCGGACTCCAACAGTTTGAAATGGTCGCTCTCTTCAGCGGATTGCGATCCATGACCTCCGAATCGGTAGCCGAGTCCAACTGTAAACAATACGAAATAAACACATCAAATCAAACAGAAAGCGAAGTTCGAAATGTCGCCAATTTGTTCGTAACAATTGTCGTCACTTGTCGTCATGTCATGCAGTATCGCGCCCCCGTGCCCACTGGGTCATAGACGCTGTTAGCAGGCCGTCGCTGTCACGACCGTAAATCTGACAACTGTCACTCGTCAGCATCGACGGTGACAAGATGCTGACGCGCGGAAAACTCGTCCCGACTCACCACCACACCCCAATTTGCCATCACCAACCCTGATGATATTCATCATTCATTCCTATCAAACATCGACTGCAACTCCACCATCACCACCACCACCCCTGGATGTGTTGCTGCAAACTGACGCCGATGATCGGGTGATGTAATCTGTGATCAGATCAGGTTTCGCAGCGCAGCCCATTCAAGGAAGCGCTGAGAGTGGCCTTGCAACTTTGACAAACGTTACCACTACTAGTTCAGCGACGAGGCAAGTGGGAAGCTTTCAGTGACAAACTGGTTTGATGAATGGCAAGTGATGAGGCTATCAAGAATAGGAGGACGCTTTAGAAGATTTATGGAGGGAAATCTGAACGTCTGGGAAGAAAAATTGCGATCAAGCAGCAGGAAGGATCAACAATTCGGGAATAGTCAAGAGAAATCATCATAGTGAATGAGTTATTCTTTATGGAAGCAAGAGAAACACATTGTAAAAACGAATCTATAGCGAAAGTCTTATTTTGCCAGCAATTGGAGTCTATTCTATTTCTAGAAGCAAACGATTGGATCGAACGGACAGTACTCTGGTTTAGATTTGCTTCTGGCGATTATGATCTCGAAGTAAAGGCTGGTCGTGGTAGATTGATGAGATTGGGCGTACATTACTGTACAGATTTATCGATGATGATGTCAAAGTGTATGAGGCTATCACCAGAAGATTTATAATGATCTTTTTCGGCTTTTCGGGAACTCTATTTTCTTAGCACTTTCGACCTCATTTTTCTGATGACCGGGGCTCCTTTCTAAGAAATACAATCCACAACGATTTCTTGCCCACAAAATGACTCTCTCGCTTTCATTAATTCCCGTGATCCTGGCTTGTTCTCTAAAAGTTTGGATTTATTACCCCTTGTGGACCGCTGCGTAGCCATGGTCGCCGACCTCAGCGTGGACCAAGCGGCAGCGCCATCACTTTTTGCCTCTGAACCGCCATTATTGCATTGAATTCATCGAAGGACACCAGACAGCGTATGTCTCGCCACTTTGCAGAAGACAGGAACCGAATACTTACAGGTAAACGAACGCAGGTAAAGGTGTCGGCGTTGACCCCTAAAAACGCGCCGGCGCTTTTCAAATCGTTGAGGCATGGTGAATGCGTACTTGGCTCATACAATGACCTGCGGTGGTCAGCCGCTATACCGAGCCAATGTCTTTACCCTTCCAAACGAGTGCAGTACCAATTTACCCGACTCCGGAGTTAAGGAAGCCTTGTTTAGCCCGGCCCGGGATCGATCGCTCGACCATGCGCCTCTTACCACTGTATCACGCATGCTACACCAGTAGCTCCATTACGTCTTCAGTCGGGTATTCACAAAATTTCCCTCACATCAAAAGTAGATTTTATCGTGCTCAAACAGCACCGCCAACATCAAAAGGGTCCCCTTATCATTTACGGTCCCATTCAAACTTCTCCGCTGGCACATAGATTTCACCTCGCAGCCAAACGACGAACGCGGCGTTTTCCCTTGAAATCGAGCTGCTAAACGATGCCATTAGCAGCGGCACGATAGCATCTCACCTCCATCGGCAGCAGATCTATTCACCCACCGTTCCTCTCACTACTCGACGGCATTGAGGCTCACTACTCCCACCCATTCCTCATTAAACGCTCCAGGTTTCACGAATCCATTACCATTCGACTGAGGTCGTTAGCGAAAGTCATCTGCTTTTGACGGTGAAGGAGGATAAAAAACCTGGTCTTTGCATCGTTTTCCCGTTCGTAAACAGAACCCGGCTCAAGGGCGAAGCTGTGACGAAAGAAATTACCATCACGTCAAGGTTTAGAGGAAGCCAAACATGGTGAAAACAATGTCAAAAAGAGCTCACAAGTAGAGCTGATAAGTCGGGCCAGATCAAACGAAATAACAGGTCAAGATTAACGTCAGCTGATGTTCGGATGCGATGCACCGACCCCATGACTCCCTCCAATGGAGTGTTTTGAGATTTCCATGTGGGGCACATAATAGACCCTGATTGAGGGATAATCGACACAAAACGCACTAATTTTGACGGCTGCAGCGTACATTTTAAGAGGATTACATTAAACGGAACCCACTCGTGAACGATCCTGATTTTATCGACTGAAAAATCATAAATTTGAAGCAGGACCAATGAGTGTGACTAGTAGGTGAGCTGTCAGTAACTGTAAATAGGTGCCTTAAGGCCTTAAGGCTCTACAGAGGAGACTCTTCCCGAACACTTCCGAATAATTCCTCTTTTCATTTTTTCTTTACCTCCTCTACCTATGGAAGACGAATATCATCACGAGAGTCATTCTCCCTCATCATGACGTTTTCTCTTCTGAAATGGTAGGGCCTTTAGAAAAGAACCAACGGCGTAAAATTGACCAATTAACAACTTTCTCGCTCAAAGCCGTCCCTTATGGGATAGACATTACAGAAGACAAAAGAACAGCGGCGATTCGTTACTAACTGGCCTTGAACTGAACTTGAACCAGTGCAGGTTCCATTTTCGCGAAGCAAATTGACTGCGGAAAAACACAATTATCAGCGTGAAAATTGCCATGTTCCTAGTTTACGCGCCTGTTTTACATCCCTTTCTAAATGGAAAACGCTATGAAACTAGCTAGAGACGAATGATGGCCGCGGTATGGTGAATCAAAGATAATAATGACGTCCACGTAAAAAGAGCAGAGAGCGTTAAAATTAAGTTCTGTGGCAAGGAAAACTACAAATCTTGAAAGAACCAGTGACTCCTCTCATCGAACTTTCTACAAATCGGTTCACTAGAACCAGTTTCGTGACTTTCATTCGATGAAGTTCACTTCGAGACCTGATCTATACAAGTAGCTTGCGTACGTTATCACCAGAGAAAATTGTTCAAAAAATCATCATCTATTAATTATTTGGTCCCTAGTGGAAATAACTCAAAACACACCCTCCTCGTTCCCACTTCGGAACGAAGACGCCCACTTTACTGCTTTGAGCGTTTTAGACCTCCTAGCCGAGGACATCAGCTCGAAAAAATCAACCGCATTCACCAGAACCTCTTTGTTCCACCACCTCAAACGGGGCGACCAAAGGAAGCGTACTCAACTGGAACCGTGCCAATGCGGCAAAAACCTTTGTTCCGCCGTTGAGGCCCCGACTGAACAGCATAAGCACTCGTCCATCCACCCCCATCCCTTGAAGAAAACCGTTGAAGAATTAGAATTCTCGAACCTATTCCGATATTCATAGCCCTCGCTAACCGGAAGACGTCGTTACTCAGCGTCAGCCGGCCACTCGACCACGACGGACGCCAGCCGACGGGTCCCCGGGGAGTTTTGGAGCGCAGATCGATTAGTGACCATCATGTACTGACATTTAACAAAGCTCGACACACAGAAAATTATGGCCATACAAATCCCCCGAGAGGCCGCATCGCCACACTCATATAAAGCCCCTTCGGTCGGCAGTTCCGTCGGACGGACATTAGCGTCGTATTCACACACGTAACGTGATTCGAAGAGTCGAGATTCAGTAGAGCCCCTTCTGGCGAGAAGTGGGCGAGGTCAGTTCCGGCAGAAAAACCGGGCAGAGTAGCGGGCGTACGAGCTTTCAAAAACTACCTCAAGCATAGGAAAATCCAGTTTTAGCGGCTGAATCTCGTAAATAGGGCAACATGGATCTCACTGTGTCCTTCTTACACAGTTTTCAGACAATCTTTGGAAAGAAAAATATGAAATGGTGAAAAATGAAAAGTAGAAAATTTTCTTCTCGAACATTGAGACACAGGGTCTTATCTTCTTCCTTACTAGCGAAGCATTGATGCAGAAGGCAAAGTGTCAGAACGCAACAAAAAATAAAAATTAGATTTGTTGGGGTGAATTTCCCAGAAAAATATCAAGGAGAAAATGAAGTTGGACTTTACTCCACATTACCTCACACTGAACTTTAATGGGTAGTTCTTACATGATTTCTGGGCAACTTTAAGGAAATAAAAAATATGACATAAAATAAGAAAGGAAAAAGTGAAATGATGTCCTCTCAAAAATTCAGAGCTCGGTTACTAATCTTGTCTCTTAGTAGCTCGGCAGTGGTACAGAAAATTTCAGAAAGCAAAAAAACTGCAAAAGTAGAATCGCCCAGGTGATGAGAATTTTAGCTTCGAGAAAAATTACCCAAAGGTTTTCTGTGCCTCAATTGGCGAGGCATCCTTCATGATTCATCCGATTGCTAAGTTAGGCCACCACAATTGCAGAGCCTAAGCCTCGTTTACTGCATCCGCGAGTTTTTGTCCTTTTTCAACGAGGTTTCTCCTTTTCATTTCTAGGTTTTCACGATCTAAGCAGCTTCCGACACCCCTCGGAGATTTTTTCAGTGATCCCACGCTTCCGCCCTCCACTCGCTCGCGATCACATGCGGCACCTCTTCACACCTCAGCCAGTGGTTACGTAGCAGAGATCTGGTCTGATGGTGTCGTCCGTTCACCCAGTGAGTGCTGGCTCGGCCTTGGGATTTCGGCAAACAAAAGCGCGCTAAGAGACAAATTATAGCGCGATGGCGGTGACGGCGGTTGTGCCGCCTCGACGGAACAGTTGACGGTTTTCCGGATGTCGCCGCCGGTCAGACCGTATTTGAGAAGAGGCCGAGAGCGCCGTCGGACAGCACAATTCATGTAATTCATGCACTTCACTCCATTCATAGGTGCTGCCGGTTCAGCCTGTTTGAACTGCAGCACTTGGGAAACCATTCGATCGGAGACGAACTAGAATTGGCCACTATGACTACCCAGAATTGTGACAGGTCGGGATGCCTCTTGAGCTCTCTAAAGGTAAGGGGGTTGGAGATTCTCACTCCTTAAAGACGCGCCGCCGCATTCGTGTTCCGTTCAGAATCGTACAGGCATGGTGAATTGGTGGATTTGGCCTATGCAATGACGTGCTGGGGCTAGCCGCTATACCAACTCAGTGTTTTTACCTTTCCAAACAATTTACCGCACCCCGGAGGGACGCTTGGTTAGCCCAGGCCGGATCGATCGCTGTACCATGGTGTCTCTTACTACGGTACCGAGACCGTAAATACTATAAATTTGCTGCTAAAAATAGTGGGTTTTTGGTATCTTTAGCTTCACCAGAGTGTTTTGCAATTCCCGCAGCAATACTAAAGCACTTCAACCTGACATTAGCGCTTACCGAAATTCTCCACCAAACTGTACAACTCGGCAGCGCTGTTCAAGTCGGCATTAATGGACGCGTGGGAACAAAACAAGAACAGCGCCGAACCTCTCTAACAAAATACCAGGGCCGGTCGGTGTCTTTGCGAGCTGTGCACGGGTATGACGGAGGGTCAGCCAGCGAACGGGTGTAAAACGACGGTCATCGCCTCAGATACGATCTGCGCAGCCTTCAGATGCGCGACGGACGAGAATCCACAGTGCCGAGCGTAAAATCGCGCTGTTCCGCTCGGTGACCGCCGCAGATTTAGTGCTTTGATAGAGAGAAATACCACCATAAACACTACGATCACACGTTCTGGCGCACTGTTTCTTTGCCGAACCATTTTTGCTGAACCGAGATATGTTCTGATGAGGAAAAACCAGACGAATGTCCATTAACCAAGCCGTTTGATCCCAACTTCTCCTGATTTCAACAAAGACTAGGCATCTAAGATCCGAGAAGGTCAAAAAAACGAAGGAAACTCTAGGTTTAATAGTATGGATCATTTAAATCAGAAAAGTCAGCATCCATGTGATAATTCTTCCCAAAATTTGCGATGGGACACTGTCAGAGTTCGAGTCGAGAGAGATTAGGTTTGACTGGAGGAAACAAATCTACCAACGACCGCCGAGGTGAATTTTCATGAATATCTTTCATAAGAGATACATAGGAAAAGAATGCATAGGACCTAAAACAAAAGAAAAATTCTGCTCATATTACAGCATTTCTATGGTTCACAGCTATATATAGCAGAAAACAAAATATTTGTTGTAGCTTTTTAGGTGCTGCAATTTCTTTAAGGACCTGAATTCGTTGCACTACTTTATCCGGACAAAAAATGCTTTCAAGCGTTCTTCAGGCTCCACACAACAAACCCAAGAACTCTCCGTCTCATCGAAACTCGTCGAGCTTCAGTTGAAGTCGAGGGTGTGTGAAAGAAAAGCTAGAAAAATCGGCGGTCTCCAGGGGAAATAAATTCAGCAGTGATTCCAGATCAAAAATCTGTTGTAGAACGTGTTTCAGTCCACCGGAAGGTAGGACTAGCATACTCAGGTGTGAGCATTGCCTTCGGAATACGTTAACATCTCAGCTCCACTGATAAGCCCCTCGCCTCCCAAACCATTCGAAAATCCCGGTTGGGTTCCTCTATACGAGACGGCCCACTGAGAACGGGGATGATTAATTCGCCGGCTCCATATTTCCGACCGAGGAAGAAGAAGACGAGCAGCGGCTAATGTGCGCAGATGCGGCTATGCTAATGAAGTTGGAAGCGACGATTCATTCCGAACCTAGCAATCGCGTCTCTAAGCCTAAGCCTAGCATTCAAGACGTTAACGACTCCCAAACTGCCGGATGTCACGGCGCGGCTTAGACGAAGCGGAGATCCATCTGAAACCGCTCTTGAAAGGACGCATTCGATTCGATTTAATTAGACTCACAGATCGCTCACCAAATCGGCGAAAAACTCCGTATGCCCATTGGATAAGAGGAGGAAACTATGGGAACACTGAAGGACTGGTCTCCACATTGCCAAGGGGAGGCCCAACTGGTAGGATCGTAATTTTAAGAAGGCTCTCTCCAGGAGGCACTTCTGAATTTCTAAGAACCGGACGTACCACATTCCTAGCTCGTTTTGAGCCTAGTGGGGCCTGATCCTATAGCATGCCGAGTTCCTGATCATTCCAGCACAGTCTCATTCTACTTCCGAGTTCCACCTGTTAGGCCAAATTGGACGTCAAAAGGGTCGAGTAGAATCTCGCCCGAGGTTCGCCTTCACCATGAACTTCTTTGGGTATACATCAAGCACATTTCGCAGAGCTGCTGAACCGTATGGGTATAGACAAGTCACCCTGGTGTACACCTGTTCCAAGTTGGTCGCCGAGACGTCTCGCGTTTCGTTTATCCAGCGGCCTTGTCCGAATCGCCTGCGTCGTCTGCCAAGGCTTACACAACCCGGTCACAGTGTACAAACCCGATCCTTTACGTTTTCGCTTTCGCTCTGGTCCTTCGAGCCGCTGGCTGTTGCCACAGAAGCTGGCAAGTGCCGATTAATTAGTCAAGTGTTGAGCGCGAATAAATTTGCCGCACTCGCCAACTGTTGCAGAAATTCGTGGTGTAAATTCAAAGTCGCTCCGAAAACTTGGCAGCGCACCAGGTGTGCTGTCGGATGGAATTATCGCGGCACGCCTCAAAGAGAGCCTGCTGAACAGCGTGTGCCGAGCTATGTGGAACGCTTTTTGTCCATTCAATCTTTGTCACGATCAGAGCCGAAGAGAGGCGGGAAAGGTCACAGATAGGCTTCTGAAGCGTCACAGTGACAATTCAATTTGTTGCGCCAGATAATCCGTTTCATCGTAAAGTGCAGTGTCGCATTTGCGCCTCAATCTGCCGTACTACGGCCCGTAATTTCTTTCTTGAAAAATCCAGCGCGTCCACTTAGACGAGATTTCCGAGCGGACTGCAGTTCCCTTGAATCTTCCGTGCCAAATGAGCTGACAAAAAGTGCGGATAGGGTGTGACACTGGAACGCACCCGTCCCTTAATTTCAACCTTCACATTTTTCTTACTAACTTCCTCACCCAGGATTCCATCAGAACTTCGAGGTAAGCTTCAGTGGGTTAACGCGTTGGGAATTCAAAGCCGTACCCAGATGCGTTGAACGAAATCGACCAGAAAATGAATGCAAATGCTAAGCCACCCTTCCACCGACCCACAGAAGTCCTGTGAAGCATATCGCCCCATTAAGTTTTCTGTTAAGCAAACAACAAGACTTTATTACCGCCGATTATCTCAAAACCTGTAGCTATTCAACAGCCGCTTCTGTCTAGCTTTTGTCTGTTATACACACTAATAAATCACAAAACCGGTACCGCACCGTGTTCCAAACGGGCCCTAAACCCAGCAATTCCAACTAGGTGCATAATCGGCAGACACCTGAACGAACAGCTTACCCACTTACCCACTTCAACTGAACACGCTCGCCGCCTATCTGGTTCACCACCACCATCCCCGACGTATGTTGGCCCTGCTGGTCTGTGCCACAAAGTGGGGAAAGAACTCGGGATTGTTTAGGCGCGTAGGACGAGTTTTCGTCGGCCGCAAACCGGCTCGGCGCGTTGTGTGTGATGATGCCATGGGCATTCTCATAAATAATAACTGGCCGTGTTGAACGGTCGGTCGACGGTTTTCCAGTGCGTCATATACCCACCTCCTCGGACCGCTGTCAGTGACCATGTTCGTGGCGCGATCCATAAAACACGATCAACATCGGATTAGGCGCTTACGTAATCACATCTGAGGCGGCTACCGACACCGGAAGCGTTCGCTATCGGACATCATTTAGGCCTTTCATGTGTGGGCTCTATTCGCCAATAATAGCCTCTTCGTTACCCACACGTTCATTAGCATAGTAACCGAATAGTGAACCCTGGCGCAAAATGGCCGGCCATTCAGAGCTGCTGTACAGAGTGAGCCTCACACCGCCAAGGTCTTCCTTTGTGTTTCTTGCGTCGGTCTGTTAGGTGAGAAAGAAAAATGGACTCTGCCGTCAGAAGGAGCGGAGAATAAACTCGGTTGGACCTTCTGAAGGCCACTCTGGACGGCTCAACGGGATGCACTTGAGCACGAGGCTCATCTGTGTCCACCTCAGCACACCTTTAATGCGCTCAGAACGCGGCAAGATCAAAGCGATCCCGGAAGAGACAAAGAGCCGAGCCGCTCTCTTGGCTCCACCTCAGGTGGTCTAGTAATGCGCTGATGCTGTGCAATTACGATCGGTGAAAAACGCTACCGACAAAATCGAACCACATAGACACCAGCAAAAGAAGCGCCAATCTTCTGAGAGATTTTCTCACCAAGGGTGACAGATGGACAGGCATAACAACACAGTCAATTAGGCGGTTAATCTGATTTTACACAAGTTCTGCAAAGCCTGCGGTCAAAGTGCATTTTATCGACTCATTTATCGAGGAGATTTCCACTTGAAAAACATCGCCGCGGTGGAATGGTTCAGCTTGCTAGACGATCAGATAACCGAGAAGAAAGCGAGCCGGAAAGCGGCTGGAAAGGTCAGCGAACATCAACATCATCCCTTCGGATACTAAATCCTCGACATGCGGTTGGTGGAATACCTTGGGAATTTAGGGTGATTTCATGTTCCTTAGGTATCGGATACCTAGCCGCGCCAGCAGCGTATCGTGTACACTGATCAAAACCTACCACGCGTTGATGAAACACAACTTGCGTACCAATCAGGGTATACCTGGTTGTTTATAGTGGGTATGTCAAGGTGCTAAGGTATAAGAACATTCGGTTTTCACGACTGCCCTGGAAAGGCAGTGAATGAAGCTTCACCGAGGGTTAAACGGATTGACAAGTAAATCTAATCTGGGTATGATCTGGGCATCTGGGTACACTCCTGCTCTCAGGAAAGTAATGAAACGCCTGCTATGAGTTCTGAGTAAGATTTTCCACCCGAGTCCTCCGGGAATGCAGCAGATCAGCCTTTACCTAGGTGTGACAGCTTGGCAGGTGTTAAATATGAGTATAAATGTCACTGGGTAGATTTTTCCCCTTGAAAGGTACCGAAACCGCGTGTGTATCGAACCGTGGGTATGGACGGTTTCACGGCGAGTCCAAGGAGAGCGCCAGCGGTCGGATCGCATTTCGGTCTCGCATTCAAGTCGTCTCGTGCTTCGTGCCTATACGCAAATATAAGTGGCTGCTCGCCCACCCCAGCTGATCTTCTCCATTCGGCCACCCACCGGACCACCCAAGCACCTGTGACCCGACGGCGAGCGCGAACAGATCAGTTGACGACCGGTGGCCTGGCCTGGCGAGCTCGAGAAGTACCGATAACGCCACAAGGAGAGCGCAGATCCACTTGACACCGAACACTGGTCCAACAAAAGCGGCCCAGTACTCCACAAATATTTAGGCCACTCGAATTACGCCTACTGTACTTGGAATGAGGTTCCTTTTTTAGACTGACTCCGACGATCAACAACGAAAGGTAGAAGCTCCCGCTTGCATAGGTTAATTTCGATTAATGAGCTGCCAGAACTTTGAGGGTACTGAAGACAGAGGTGGAATCAAACTTTCAGCAGGGTATTTCTCGAGGTTGCATTTACGATAGTCGCCCAACGGCTTAAATGCTATCTAATGTAAGTCTGAGGATAGGGACTTCACAAATCCGTATAAATACAAGACGTGCTTTTTCGGACGCCTTGGTTGGTGAAACGGCTAATAAAAAGAATTAAAATGTGCCAAATTTCAAAAATTTGCCCTTCAAATCACCAGACTCGTACATTGTTAACAAAGCCCCGAGTGGTGCCAGGAAAATTTTGAGGGAGAAAGTTTCATCATCCACATCTTCCCATGAAGAAATCTTGGCATGATTCTTTCATGAAGATGAAAATAGAATTGATCGAGCGGTTCCTGATATTTTAAGCTTTCCAGACCATGAAGAAGGCAATAATGCCGAGTCGTCAGCCAATAAAGTGAAATAACAATGTTGTTTCGACAGTTCTAGAGAAATCCTAAGTTGAAACCATGCCTCTTCGGAAACTTGAATAACTTCACATAAAATTTTTTGAGGAATCACATATGACGCAATCTTTTCCGTAAGAAAGTCCAGACCAATTGTCTACAGTTGAAGGAGAAACAAGAAAGAAGCATATCATTCGCAGAAAGAGCAAGAAGTATTTGCGAGAATTTTTATTTGTCTCCTTTCTTCCTCTGCAGGAGATCTTTGGACTGCGATGATATTTTCCTGACTTCTCCGATACCCCGACTAACCGAAAATTCTCTAATCTTACATTGTACCATGAGCTACAACACTTGTTCATTTGTCAAGCACAATTAATCGTCCAAATTGGACCCTCAACACTAATAGCCTGACTGTCGTGATAAGAGATTTTCTCAGATTAGGCGTCTGACCAGTGGTATCGCACTTCGCACCCGATGCGCTGCTCTCCGTTCGGCTGCGATCGCCCTAGGAATCACTCTGGCCGTAGTTCTTATCTAATAACAATTAGTGCACTAGAGCAGTAGTGCCGTGTCGAGTGGAACACGATCAGCATGAGGTCATCTCGGCCGGCAGACACCCCCTACCTAATCGCATTTGGGACATGTCAGATCTTCGGATTTACGGGGCGATCACTATCGGATTTCTGATGCGAGCTGACACGTCGAACACGGCCAACAACACTTTCTGTGTGATCACCTCGGATGAGTGGGGAATGTTTCCTTGGGTGTTTGTTTCATCAGGGCATACCCCACAAAGATGAACGAGGAGTCACTTCCATTCAGGAGACGAAATGCACATTCAAATCTTGCAAAAGGCATATCAGGTCGGAGTCAGAAGCGTAGGCGTTCAGGTACCGTTAGCAACCTTGGTGACCCACAGGAAGCGCATTACCCACCAGTTAGCAATGCAGAATGATAATAATAAGAGGAATGATTTGGGTTTGAAGATTATTTTTGTAGGACAAGGCTTCAGGTGAGCAGCCGAGAGAATCTACATAATTATTTTTTGCATAAATGATGAAAATCCCACTCGTCTCTATTAGGAAGCAGCTGTTAACAGAGCAAGAAAGAGCAGGTCTTTCAGCGACAAAGAGAGAACGAGCGGCAAATAGAATGAAAAGCCTACGGAACTCCGTTCAAATGTAGGAGATCCCGACTAGCCTCTCGGCCGTGTCAAGCTAAGCCAGAGTGTTCGGAATAATCGCGAAGAGTCAATCCAGGCTAAGCAGTTTTCATCGTCTTTTTCCCTAAGGAAAGACAGCAAGGACAATAGTCCTACTCACCGGTTAAAATTTTCACCCTTTTAATAATGTTTAACTCGCCCATAGCTCCTGGCAGCCTAAAGGATCTTCGCCGTTCAACCCAATCACTCTCAAAATCAGACGCGCCAGCAAGACGACATCAAGACCGGCCCAATTGTAATTACACATTGGAAATCATCAGAGCTCAGTGCTTTCTGGCGGCTTTCTGAGAAAGACTCGTAGCGGTTTGGTGGCGTGGTAGAATTCATTACCGAACCGGTCCGCCATCGTCCTCTTTCTGAACGACGTTCTTCAAGCCATGGCCCATAGAAGCTTAGAGGGCGAGTTGCACGCGGTGCCGAACCAACCAAAAGGAACCCGTTCAGGAACGAAGTGGTTGAACATGGGTATGGGTATACATAAAGTTGTAAAGCGAGTTATGGAAAGTTTTTTTTTGAAATATGGATGAATTTGAATAGGGAATTGGCCAAGCGAAGTCCCAATTAGGTTAAAGACAGGGCTATGGAACAAAACGACATTTTCCTGAATTTCAGTGAATTTTTGATCGCATTATATGTGTCAATTCCTTCTCGCTCTTGTTCCATCCATGGAGAGTTAAAATCCAGATACAAAAAAGAAAAAAGAAAAGTCTCTGGTCTTTATAGGTCATAAATGAATGAACTATCGAATGGGGTAGACATGATAGGAGGCGGAGCTACTGAAGACATGTAATCATTTTCTCAAGCACACCAATATTGGGTATATTTATTTATTCGTTTATTTACTAGGCGTGTTAACTGATGACGGGTAGCTTAAGACCAGAACATAGAACCTTTGAGTAACGTGAAAGTAAAGTTAAAGAGACCCATGTTTTACCCAAAAGCTGAACCTTCCCTAACCATCCCTCTACCCACTCCGATCACACATATCCCCATTTGCCCCAGCAATCTGCGACCTCACGCCAATCTGTTACCATACACTCTAGCCTAATCCCAGCAACAATTAGCCGATCCGGTGGCGGCTCGGATTTCTGTACACCAGGCAGATGGCTCGAGTGCCTTCTTCCCATGATCCCTTTCCATATGTCGGAAAGGTGCGTGGGAAGTAACCGGGCCATCACCTTGTTCAATGCAAGTTCTTCAAATGTTCGTAATGGTGGCCAATCGCGTGCGGCCGCAACACTTCACCGGCACCAACTTGGCCGAGTATGAAAAGCGACAATCGGGTTCGAGTCGTTTTGTCCAATTGAGTTTCCGCGCGAACTTCCGAACGAGGTTTGGAGGATCGGAGGTGGGAAGGAGGTCTACTGAGAACCGGAAGATGCCCCATCTGCTTTCGCAAATCTCAATTATCGCTTCAAAATTCTAAGATCCCACTTTTGCCGCCATTGCTTACCACAATCGTCCTTTATACTTTCCCCTGCTATCTCCCCGGATCACCCTGGCCCCAGGTAATGTGGAGGTGGGAACATGTTCCGATCAGTTTCTTTGCAACAGTAGGTAAGGTTCGAACGCTCGCCACACCTTATCGATGAGTTCCCTATTGGGGTCAGGCATTCGTAAATCAATCTGTGGGTATGGTTCTGACATCTACGTGCTTTAATGCAGTTCAGAAATCATTGAAAGGAGTCCATGAGAGACTTCTCTTACCAGCAGGTTGTCAGAAAATATTCTTTTCTTGCCTCGGAAAATGATTGCGATCAGAGAGAAAATAACTCTTTTTTCGAGAAATTGCCTGGAGGTGCCAAAGCCAAATCATACAAATCATAAGAGCAGATCCCTGTGATTTCAGAACAATTACTCACCTACTAGCCATTGCGAAAGCTTCAGCGATGGACGCAAACCAAATTTTAGCAAGATGACGCAGCGCTCAGCGATTGATTCAATTAATCTTGCGAGATTTTTGATGAGATGTAACAGAGAGCGTTTTAATTTCAATCCGGATCGATTGTCGTCTCATCTCCACCGATGGACGACTAATTCCATTCTCCGTTCGTGATAGCCGATCCCCAGAATGACCTAATAGTCGGGGGCACTTGCCGTCGCCAACGTGAGCCCAACGAGCTCGCCAGGTCGGCCTCAGTTCATTACAATGCTCCGTCAGTCAGCAACAAAAGACGCTCTGACCCAAAGGTCGGCTTAATGAGTGACTGATGACGATGAGCAGTACTGGCTCAACGCCAATGAATCAGAGCGGACAGCGGAACTCCAACCGCTGAAAACTGATTGTGGATAAGTGCGAAGAGCCGATTCACGGCGCAAACCGGACTCAACGGCGAGTCTATCGGAGCAAATATAGGCACGGCTGATCAAAATCTTCGTGCGAAAAAAGCCCGGTCGGTTGGATGGAGGCCGCACCACCACCATCATGAGGTGTTGGTCATTTCAGTTCTTGAAGCGACCGCTGGCGAACGTGTTCAAACTGGCTGCGAACGAAAGGAAAACAGAGATCGACCCCGCCGATTAGCCACTCGAATACTTGCAAACAATCTGGGAAGCCGCTGCGATTGATGACAACGACCTGAGAGGAGTTCCACCGAGGCAACGATTCCCAGGGAGAACCCTTGAAAGGGCGATCACGTCGCGAGGAAACCTCTCGAAACGCGAGAAGCCCGTGAAAATCAAATGTTTATTGGGGTTTCACAGGCGCCAATAATCCGGCAGTGCGACAAACATCGGGAGAGGGAATTGCCCTCAGTCTACACTTGCTATATTTGGCCTAATCGTCGAAGAGAAAAGTAAATTCAAGAGCCTGAGCGCTTTTTCCTTTCCCTGTCCGTTTGGTGGGAAACAAAAGAAAAGGAGTTGGGGAATTGATAATGAACGTTGTCAGAGCATGCTCCCCAAAAAGGAATTCACTAATTGATTCGTATACTTTCCTCCAGTAAAAGCTGCACTCCGTACTTCATTTCGAAGCATCGACAGTTTTTAGTTGTTTGGCTTCGTTTGTATAATATTACGAACCTTTTGGACTAGGAATTTTAGGTAGTTTATAAAGAATGGCCTAATTTGTCTACTAACCGCTGCTTGATTACTAACATGTACAGCGTGAAAAAATAAACAGTCGGAAAATTATTCATGGGTGGGAAGATTTTTGAGATCGAAGACTCTCTACAAAGTGAAAGGAATGCAACGGCCGTAGCAGCAAGTAGGGTGGAGTACGCTGACCGGGTAGAACTTCCTCAAGAGTCTATGACCTATAAATGACCTCTTCATAGCTATAATCCATGTGAAGTCTGATAATCGAAGTCTTTCAAAAAAACAGAAACTCTAAGCCGAGTGATTTAGATAAGGTTAGGGATTATTCTGATGCTTTTTTCAAACCTACACCCTGCCCCGGATAGGCCCGAGATGCGGGATCTAATCCCGCCTGAGCCACGGTTTTTGCGATGATCCTAGCACCATCATTACAACATTTGCTTCAAACACTGGGAGCGCTACCTTCATGCGTGTATCCCAAACTATTAGTTGTAAAAAAACTTTGTAAGAAAAGGCACTTCCATGGAGTTTTGGCAGATAACCAACCAAACAAAACGAAGCCAAAAACCCTCGTGACACATTACATCCAATGCTTTCCAACGCCATATGTGTCGAACAACACCGGCGAACCAACGACCGATGTTTTTCCGAATCGGAGCGGTCGCGACCCCAACGACGACGACCGACGAACGAACCCATCACCACTCTGAGCGTCTTTGCGCACGTTGAAAAGCCTCAGCGATTGTCATTTCGACGTATTGTCACAGCAAATACGCACTTGCCGATCGGTGTCACCGTTCGCACTTCCTTGTTTTGTCCGCGTCCCCTCTGAACCACCAATCCCTCCCAAAGCCCCGACCTTAAAGAACGGGGGGAGGTGGGCTGAGACAGCTAGGGGAGGGGGCGATTTGACGGCAGTAGGAGTTCAGTTGATGTAGAAGCGATGTCAACCAGCGATAGACAAGACGATCTGCGTGAAAGATACGAGTTGCGCCCGATTACAGCGAGATTAGGGCTGACTGTTGGACGTCCGCGCTCGCGCGGCCTCTAACCCCACCACGAAAACTCCAACCAACTTCACCTCGGTGGATTCGCAGCTAGCGCTGGCCAATGCTGATGAAAACGGACAAAAAGTGTTGCGGTTTGACTAGCGAGAGGAAGATAACAGGCGGAAACGAGACTGGAAGATTCCAACGGAAACAATGACACAGACAGAAGAAGCGGAACGAAAAAGCTTGTAGGATCTGGCGCTTTTTTGAAGAACCTCTTACCATCATTTCCTATCATTTTCTTATCGCGCTCAAAGAGTCGATAAAGTTGCAAGTCAAATTCCAGGAGCCGTCATAGTAGCAAAGGAACACCAAAACCTTGCCTAGACGACGAACCAGCACCGGGAGCTGGAGGAGGACAAAAGTCTCGGTCAAGAAGTCGAAAAAAAATAAACAATCCTACAACGATGTTCCAAATTTCTTGCATTGTCAGGAGAAATATGTGAAAGGGTCCAATATTATAGAATTCCAGATAGAAAAGCAAAGAAAATTTTCAGGGCAATACCGTTAAAATTCACAAACGTAACCAGAAAGCATAAAAAATACATAAAAAGTGGATGATCACTTGCCCCAACATAGTCCTTAGGCTTTCGAGGATTTTTAGATGTTTGAATCACTATAGAGGTTTAAATTAGATAGAACTTAAGATTTGTCACACGACACTGCAGTGCTCCAGAGAATTTTCAGCAGTTTGGTTCAATTATCAAGGGCATGCAACGATGACTTGGTAAGAATTACCCGCAAAATAGAGGGTTAATCTTAACAGCTGGGATGGCATCCCTACAGCTATTAGTTAATGACAGTCTAATCCACCAATTATCAGCTTTCCAATGGGTAAATTGCTGGTCTACTGAATTCAACGGACATCAGGCTTGGCCATGAGCTAAATCCTCGGCAAGATGCCTCCAATACAATACGACGAATCTATGTCAAATAACCGTTGAACCTCACAAAAGAAATCATAAATTTCTATGAGATCTGACCCAAATAAATGCAGACAACGTGACGACAATTTACGAGCTATGAGACGACCATAAACGATGAAACGTCGCGAGAAAGAAAAAAACAACTGTGCGCAAATGAACTCACTCGAATTGATCAGCTGCTTCGGCCGAAGATTCAGTATCAATGAGGCGGTGATTAATCGCACCAGAAGGCAAATCAGGGAAATTCTTGTCAGAATACGCATCGTGGCTGTGTGAAATGTTGGCGGGCCAAACACTCTTGGCTTCCAATGTTAGTCGAACGACATTAGTGACAGGTTACGATGAATGCTGTTATCTGAAAACACAATTCGACTAAAATGAACGAAAACGATCAAAAATCAATAGATCGATCGGCTGACGGAGTGAATAGCGTATGTGATCGAGCAATTAGTGAGGTGAGGTCGACAAAAGTGCTTATCTACCTATCCGGTCGCACTGAGTAAATACTGCGGAGGTATTGAAATTGTGTTTAAAACAACAATGAGGGAGTACCGTGCCTATACAGTAGCGGATCAGCGGAGGAACAACTGGCTGTTTCGCTTGATCCGCCATGGAAAAAGTTTTTATGAGTGAAACGAGAAAACTGCGATAAAAACTAACAATAAGAACAGGATAGGCCTGAGGCGCGGGTGCGGTTCCCGTCTGAGCCGCATTTTTTGTGATAATCTCAGCATCATCTACAGAAAAACAGAATAGTTATGAGTATTTTCCCTCACCTTGAAATTTTCTTGCTGAGACGGAGGTTCCAGAATTTGACCGCTAATTTTATGGAAAGATTCAGTGGAAAGGACAAAAACCTAACAAGGCAGTAGATTGATGGCATCGGAACGTTTACGAATTGAAGGACTAATTGATAATCACGTATCGAAAACCATTAAATGACTGTTAAGAACGAAAATTCGATGAAAAAAGTGAGAAAACGAGAACAAGACTGACACAAAAACAACAGAAAAACTGATGGTGACCTGAATCCCAACTTCTAGATTTGTCTCGACGCGCGAGATGGGGGTTATAGAAAGAAGTCTGCTTCACCCTGACATTCAAGGTCACGAATTCCTTTCAAAACGATCGCACATGAAAAGCTAAGGTATTGTAGCAGAAATGTTCAATTAAATAGGGCGTATAGTCGTTCGTATTACGATGTAAAGGAAGATGAGGGAATGGGAACAGCCGAACATGGAACTCGAACAAGTACACCGAATCGGACGAGCTCAAACAGGAACTGCAACTGGTTTCGGCGAACAAATACAACTGGAAGATGGAACTCACGATAGCAACGAGAAATGTACGTACGAGAAATGGCCCTTGAACTAAATGGGACGAAAAGGCTTGACATTAAGAGAAAAAACTTCAAATGGTAAAGAAATGAAGGGCAACGGCTCGCCGTGGCAATTATCCGGACAAAATCGAACAAACTGGCGGCGGTGTCCATTAACTTTCCCTAAGCGCAGCTCTGACAAAACGTTAAACAAGGCTGAAAACAGTTGAAGATAAGTCATTGAGCTCCATAATATGGGTTTTTCTGCAAAATATTATAGGCTGTAGAACAATTGGAACATTAGACACAAAGGGGGGTAAAAGGGAAACTATGAAGCACTCTGAAGGATTTTCCCCAATAAATGATTCACAAAGACCGAGCGCTCAATCTGCTCCAATGTGAGTGAAAAACTTAGTTTCAAGTTAAAATTATCAGAGAACCCTCATGAATAGTTCGAGAGAAGGTTGGGCCAATTTATTGAAAAGGAAAAATTGTGCTTGAGACAGCCAGAAATAACGAACTGATGAAGCCAGAAAAACGACTGAGATTCGATTTCGTTCAAGAAAAACTCCAGCTGTCAGATAGAAAAATCAACGATCAAAAATCATACCCAAAAAAGTGTTTCTTCAGTACTAGATGAGTCACCCGCTTTCCACCATCAATCAACGATCAGTTGTTTCAAAATGTTCGTAATATTTCAGATTACAAAGAGCATGTCGAGATTTTTTAATCTCTTTTCCATTTTAAAAATTTTTTCGTTCTTTCTAAAATGATTGAGAATGTTCCTTCAGAAAAAAATAGACAAAAATGAAGGTTGGTGCCATAGAGATGGAACTAAGTTGAAAATGATGGGCAACGGTTACAAATGATGAATTGCCGTTTGCAGCTGTCGAAATGAAATTTAAACAAATTCCATAAGAAGATAATTTATATTAAATGGTCTAATTTTCAGATTCATAGATGAACCTGCCACAAGTTGAATAATAAAGCGACTGAAAAAAAAACTGAAGTATGAAACCTTTCTACTGTAGAGCTGAGACAACAAACTTTAGGAAAAATACTGAACATCTGGTGATCAGCTTGATTTATTCAAAAAAGTAGCAGAGAGGAGAAATTGAGGAACAACGAGAAACTGAAACATAACCTCAGAAAATAAAACAAAATCGAGGAGGAACAATTTAAACCAATATGTTTGAAAGGATATATAAAAAACAATAAAAAACTGGGAAAATTATGAGACTAATGCTAAAGTTGAACAGACGCTTCCTAGAAATTCAAAAGAAGGCAAACGTTCGTTTGTAAAAGTCGCGATCTCCTTCATCTATAGGAAAAGAGTGAGCTATATAAAAAAAGCAAATGGAAGAGTGAAAATCTACAGAATAAATCAAGAAAGAACCAAAGAAATGAGGATTAAGAAAAACTGAGCAGCAGTCAGCTGAGGAGGAAATTGTGTAATAAAAACGATAAAGAGAGGGAAAGGGCAATTAACTTCAAACGACGGTTCTGCTCATGGACGAAAAAAGTAGAACAATGAGGAAAAAAGGAATTCAGAGTAATGAGGGCAAAGAAAAAATTCCTATGACAGATTTAGAAAACCGCTCAAACTTAGTGCTCGAGTGTGGAAAATTGAAAATACTCATTCAATATAAATTTCATCTGCTCTGAGAATTATAGTAAATAAAACAAGAACAGCATCTACATTAGTCGTACCCTTTAAACTGCTCAAAAAATAACGAGAAAAAATAAACCAGAGGGAAACTAGAGGTGATCACAGAAAAGAGGGCGGGATAGATAGTGGAATAAGTGATTAGTGATAGTGGCCCTTGGGGATACGGTATTTGAGGTCAGAGGTCGATCGATAATTGGGTATGAGGTGCGAAGTAGCAGCAGCCAGCACAGTAGGGCGGCCGTTGTGCGTTGGCATCTTCCCAGGCCGGCTGGGCCCTCCCTCAGCAGCAGCGGCGGCGGTCCGTACGTCAGCCGCACGGTGCACCACGAAGGGGAAGGGGCGGCGGGGGAAGGGGGGCGGACCCCGACAGCTAACGGTCAGCGCGGGGGTCGTCGTCGTGGTCGCGGAAGGGCCAGCCAGACGGGGCTTCGACGGAAAAGTCGCGAAAAAACAACGTGATCGAGAGACCGGAACAATCTGCCATGCGCCGGAGGGCGTTCGGCCCTCGGGCGGCCAGACGTTCAGGAGCCAACGAGTCATTCCGGGTCTCCTAGTAAAGACACCGTTTCTAAACCTCACCTATTACCGTCTCTATCCGCCCCTGGGGCACTGATCTAAGCCGAACACTTTAGCTTTAGATTTTATTTTATTTATCCATGATCATCAAATCAATAGAACGCAAAACAGAATAGTAAAAAAAACTTGTGCAACACGTAGCTATTGGAATAACATGAGTAATAGCAATAATAATAGTAATAACAAAAAGATAAAGGTAAAAGTTTCGGCGTTGATCGGCCTGCCGCATTCGTGTTCAATTCTGAATCGTAGAGGCTTGGTGAATGCGTGTTTGGCCTATACAATGACTTACGGGGCCAGCCGCTACACCAAGTCAGTGCCTTCACCTTCCCAGAAAAGTATGGTACCAATTTACCCGACCCGGGAGGGATGGAGGTCTTGGTTGGCCTCGGCGAGGATCGATCGACCGTGAGGGTGTCAGTAGCACCTCTTACCACTGCACCACACGCGCCCACCAATACTATTAACATAAGCATCAAAATCAGATCAAGTGTTAAAAAAGTGATTCGTAACAATTTTATAACTTCACAATATCGTGTTGAAATTTTTCAAAAAATGCGAATTTACCAAGTGTGAAATTCATACGTGGATAGTCGCTTTAAAAATAAGAGGAATTTGACTAGAATCAGGGAATGGATGAGAATAAAAAGAAAACATAATTTGCGGCTTTCCAACTTCTATTTCCTTGGAATCTCGGCGTGATGTTAATCTTATGTATATTTGTTAATCTTATGTATCTTATGTATATGGGGCAGAAGGCGCGGATTAACTAGCTAGAGTTGAATGCTGAATTGATATCAAAGTTTTTCACAATGTCTGACAGGATTCGTCAAATACAGAAAGGTTAGTCGTTGTTAGGAATCTCCCTTCTTAAGATAAGCCTTACAAGGCGAAGTCGTGTCACCACTGCTGTTCTTTTTTATATCTTTGACTTCCACACGTACACACGTTCTTGAGCCTACGGCTTTACGCCAAATGTGCACCGATGACGTCAGAATTTATTAAAATATGGAACACCTTGGAGGTATTCTCTACTAAGGCTGCTGTCGATACGGTCTGATCTGACAATCTAGCTTTGTAATTAGCCTTCCATACAACAAACCTCTGATGCAATAGGCCAAAGAAAAATTCGGTAATTTTGAATCTTTTGGATCGAAATTCTGAGGAACATGGTCTAAGTTTCACCCTTACAAATAAATCGACATCCTCTCCGTTGAGAATTGCCTATTTCAGAGTTTTCAGTCATATCTATTAAGGCTCTGAAAATCCATTCTTTCAAAATTGATATAACCTCACTGAAGAAAAAGTAGAAATAGCACTATTAGTGCCTGTAGTGGCTTAAAATAGGTGAAAAATAGCTGGAAAACAGACGAACGAAGAAAATAAGAAAAGCAGCCAACAAAGTGACAGAAAGCGAAAGGTTGGGTTTCATTGGAACCTACTGCTTATGCAGACCCTGATGAAAACAAGAGCTGCAACAGGTTCCATAATTCCTACTTTAACTTTGACTCTTTTCTTGAGTAGAATATCATCAAGAAGTGGTCTTCTCGTGACTTATGAAAAACACTGACAAATTTTCCTGACAGATTGCGTCAGTTTCTTCACTTTCCTTCTCAATACTTGAAAGACACCCAGAGTTAAGCGGCAGTCAACGAAAACCAAACCTGCTAGAGCTTGATAGACGGTTAGTTAATCCTATTTAAAGGTGGCCTTTCTCTGCCATTCAGTATTCACTAAGCAAAACTGGTTTCCCGATGGGTGTCGACCAGCTTCCAACGTCGGAGGTTCCTCGCTGTTTTCACTCTTCTGTTTTTGCTCCGTTTCTCATGATTTTTAGGTCGCATTTGTTTCTCGCTATCATTTCATGTTATTTCGAATTTTATATATCCAGTCGAGTGCTTAAACAGTAAAAGTAAAGGCAAAAGTAAGGGTGTCGGCGTTGATCAGTGCCCTGAGGCTGTGCAGTCATCCAGAATAGTAGAGGCGTGGTGAGTGTGTATTTGGCCAATACAATGAATTGCGGAGGCCAGCCGCTTAATCAAGTCAGTGTCTCTTACCTTGTCAGACGAATCTGGTATCCGTTTACCTGACTCCGGAAGGATTAGCTAGTCCGAGCGGGGATCGATCGCTCGACAGTGCGGGTGTCAGTATAGCCTCTTACCAGTGTACCAATTTTCGGAAGTGCAGGTATCAAAATGAAAAACAGGAAAACGCGACAGTCAAAAGGTCGCTGGGTTCATAAAGGAAAGGAAAATAATGGTTGTAGATTGTTTTTTCCTGTGGATGTCGAAACTTAGAAAATTGCAGAATAGCTTTAAAGAAATCCAGAATGGCGTCCGTTTATTGAAGTAGTTGTAAAAGCTCACAGCAAACGTTGAAGATCCTTGTCGAATGAATGAATAAATCAACTTGATCTTGAACATCTTCCGTAAGTTATGCAGAGGACAACGTTGGTACAGAGGTAGGAGCGCCACTTACGCGTGCCTCGAGAGATCGATCCCCGCTTTGACTAACCAAGCAATACATTCTTCCGGGGTCAGGTAATTGGTAACAGACTTATCCAGAAAGGAAAGGACAGTGACTTGGTATAGGGACTGGCCGCCGCAAGTCATTGTATAGGCCCATTCACCAAGTCTCAACGAGTGTAAATGGATTGGGGACTGACCAACGCCAACACCTTTACCTTTATGCTTCATACCATAGGTGTAGAATTCGAAACTAAATGATTACGACTGACGAGGAGCGACGTCGTAATGCAATGTGTTGGACTACGAGAAGTAGAAACGACAAAAAGTGCACGGATCTTCTTGGTAGCCGTGTTGCTCTAACAATAAGTGACTGTCCGCAGCCTTCACGACAAGTAGAACTGTAGAAATTAACTGCCTTAGACGAAGTACCGCAACCCATTAACAGGGGGAAATGGGACGGCAATTGTCGAAGTGGACGGTTAGTTTACGACAACTAATGACCGTCGTGGTAGAGAGTCGGCCATTAACCAGTAACAAGTCCGAAAGACAAAGCTGAAGCGCGTTCGCCTCACTTAAGCCACCAGGTGAAGTCAAGTCAGGTGAAGTCTCCCAAAATAATCTCACAGCTTCGTTTTTCTCTGCGAAAATGGAAAAAGCGTACGTAGCAACGTAGGAGAGCAAACATCATACAAGACTAGAGAATGGCAGGTGAGATTCTATATACATACTTAGAGGGCGGATCTCACCACCGTTTCTATGACTTCCCATTAATTTTAGGAGGAATATGGTGCAAGGGAATGAGTTGATCGATCGACCATCGCTCAGACTAATCAGGCTTTCCTTACCTCTGATGTCAGGTAAATGGACACTATACTTATCTGGAAAGGTAAAGACACTGTCATACTGACATGGTGCAGCACCACGGCAGCAGCACCATTGTATAGGCCGAATACACACTCACCATGTCTCAACCGATTCTGAATGGAATACCGGTACATGGCGCATCCTGAGAAGACTGGTCGACGGCTACCAATTCACGTTTGCTTAACCTGATATTTTCACTCTAATTCTATTGCAAAAAACATCTTTTGGCACTAGAGTTTCTATAATATTTCTTCAGCCACCGGTGACCCACGCATCGCCTCTGGGACTCTCTCAGGTAACAGTTACCATAATCGAATGAGCCTTTTCAGATTAAGTTCAAACCAAAATTGGTTGGAATAATCATCATGAACTAAGTCCAACCAAATAACACTGGTTCGACAAATCAAAGAAATCATATAAAGAACTCCAAACGTAAATAACATATACTTATATAACTATATAACGTACAATTTCTATCCGATTTGACAGTTTCGAAATAAGAAAGTCTCCCTACTAATGAGTCCCGAAATACTAATTTGCTCGTCTAAGTGTAGGAACGAAACGAGCCCTTTTTTATTTGGAAATTTGCTTTTTATTTATATGAATGATAAAGGTAAACTTATAAGAATGAGAAAACGACCACGATTCTTCTTGCCGGACTTATCTACTAGTAGAATATTCCGCCAGATTGGTGAGTTATTTCTTAAACCATCCAGGACATTCGGAGCGATCCGCAACGCAGTGCAACAAGTTGTTTTCACGATCGCGGTGCGATTCCGCAGCGAATCAGAGACATTTATAGCCGCTTGGTACGCTCATCAAGCGCCGTCCCCGTGAAACATGTGGTTTCATGAGGAGCGAATAAACTTCTGCAAGTCCGACAAACATGCGCGACGATCGAGAAAAAAGCGAAATCGAACTCTATCTAGAGCCATTGAAATGGCTCCCAGGACACCATTGACAGCCTAACTTGGTAAAGGTCTTGTCAATTTAGACAATTCGTCTCAATAATTATATCTCTTACCAAAAAGTAGAAAAGAAGAAATGAAAAATGACTTCAACCCTTTTTCATGAAGCGACGTTCTTGATTAGCTATACTTGCACACATTCCAGAAAAAAAAATGCTGCAAAGTAGCTACGATTTCAAAAAATGATCAGCCGTACCAATTAGATAGAAAATTTGAGAAGACAGGAGACAGAGGACATCGGTAGAAATCATCTATAGAAGATAGTAAGAAGTGGTTGGATATCTGGAAACTCTGAGAGAAGAGGTCACTTATGGACGACGATGAATTGGTGAAAGGTTGTTTTTTATTCCAAAAATGTTAGGATTAAATGATGCTTACGTAAAACAAAGACCGAACCAAACCACGAAGTTTGAAATTTCGCCGAGTTTTATCACTGATCACTCTAGGTAATACCTAAGTTTTGACAACTTATGATGGTGATGCTGCAAAAAAGAAAGAAGAGAAAGGAAGAGATAGGGAAGCTGCGGAGTGAATGAAGGCGAACCAAGACGCGATCAAGACAGTTCTGCTCATAAGACTCTACCTCTATGACACTTGCTTATCATTCTGGTATCAAAGAATCCGCCAAGAGGCGGCTAGGTGTTCTAAGGGCCCTGAGCCACTCCACCTAAGGACACTCAGTGGGTAATAAAGGCCAGATGGGGTCACGATAGCCAGCTATCATATCATACGTTTTCATCCCAAGCTCTAAATGGAGACAAGGCTTACTTTGAACGAGGTGAAGGAGGACATACAACGCATTTAGCAGTTTGTACGATTATCAAAAAAATGAAGTGGCGAACGCTGTGCATTTTTCCTGATTCCGTTTCATCTATATTTTTACTTTCGAGCCAGTTCCTAACAATCATGAAAATTATAAAAAAAGATTGATAATTGATAGATAATTTTTCGTGAACTTTGTCCAAATTGAACGTGCGACCGTTTCGTCTCAGAGTTGATGCACTTCCGTCCATGTGTGTGAAGTCCATTCCCTTTCTTCAATAAGAAGGTCGCGGCGAACGATTTTTGGACTTAGGCGACCTTTCGGCCTCATCTTAAATCATCGATAGCGCTGGTGGAGTAGAGGATGGATAGCAGAACGCATAAAAATTAGTTCGGAAAAGAAACACTAATACCCCAACCAATAGAATAGATATGTACTGTTTCATACCTTTCCTCTGTTCTTTTGATCTTGGCTAGTCATGAACAACAGTCACAGAGTATGTGGGTATGAGATACCTTCGACACTACTGGAGGCTGTAGAGAATGCTACCCTTTCCCGGAGTTGTGTCGAGCTCAAATACAGTACAAGAAACAACTGTACTATGCCGAGGTTCATACAGAGTCGTACCTGGAGACCTTCCCCGAAGTTATCTTCCCTTTATGCTTCTAGTATATAGAGTGAAGCGGCGAAACGGTATACTTATACCTACTTAGAGACGACGAAACAGTACCTTTTCATCTTTGACTTATTATTCTTGCCAAACGTTTTGGCATGAACGACGATAATTACAATTCTATGAAGCTGTGTGAACAGGAATAACCAAAGTCGGACGTTTCAACAGTTAAACGTACTAAACTTACAAGACACCAATGTTTTTGAGACACCTAGGGGCAGCTTCTCCAGAATTACGGCTCAGTTTCAACTTCAAAATTTGAGTGTGACTGAGATGGCCACCTGATTGTGATTCACTGCAATCGGCACTTCAAAAGTTTGCCAGTGCTAAACAATGATTTCTGAACTTCACAACGCATCGCCATCGCCTTTTTCACAACTTTGAACTCGCCGAACGCTTTGAAAACCGAGATGCAAGAAGAACAGCAGACGATGGCCGTCGAGAGGTGAGAAAGCGCAATAGGATCTCCGTGTGACATCGGCAGTTTGGGCCAGGTCTTTTGCGCCGGAGGCGTCGTTAGAATTCAGACGGGAATGATTGAGAGCAGTCTTAGAGGAAGGAATGTCGAGAAGCGCAGAAATAAATTCTAAATTTTTTCCTTCGACGCTTTCTAAATTTTCGCTCCTGATTAGATGTGACTCCCTTTTGAAGATACACAAATCTATGAACTACCATGAAGTACCCAATTAGATAATAGTGGAAATGAATACAAGGTAATACGTAGAATAATATCATAGAGATTGAAAAATATATATTTACACGTCTACCGAAAAGCCTTCGGTAGACGTGTAAAAATCTATCTGTTGCTGAAGTCTATAATTCTTGATTAATTTCAAATAATAATGATGACGAAGGCCACTTCCCCTACGGTCAGCTACAGCTAGCGTTAAAAATATCAAAAGTTGTGAAGAAAAAGAATAGCTCCTTAAATCCTACCTTGCTTCTTGTTCAGTGACGCACACATATTTGATTCTCTAGATCTTCGCCCATGTTTGACTAAAGGGAAAGATTCCTTTTTGGCATTTACTGATAGACTCAGTGATTAAATGATTTCTTGGTTTCCAAGAAACCGCACCTCCAAATCTGGGGTGTTAAGAGACCGCGTGTGATAGAACGCAAAACTCTGCGTTCGGGGGGAATCGAACCCCCGTCGAATGCTTGGAAGGCATCCATGCTAACCATTACACCACGAACGCTTGCACGTACTTATGCCAGCGATCCTTTCTCAAAGATCTCCAATGTCAACAATAAAATACCCACCTAAAAATGTAATCAAGTTGTGGACGACATACTGAGTCAAATTCTCAAACCTCACCTGATTTTGAAACAAAGGCAAGGAAAGTCAAAAATAAATTAATAAATAAAGTTGTAAAAATTACGCTTGTGCTTTTCAACGCACAAATCACATTTCTTCGAAGAGAGCAATTATGATGAAAAAGAAGACAGGGGATAAATACGGCCTCAACGATGAAAAAGGGAAAGGTTTTCAGTGCCTTGGTATGGAAAAAACCTCAAAAACAAAAGCGAAACGGTAGAAATGAAAAGCAGAAAGGTAAAAAAGAAGGACCGAAGAAAAATCTAACCGATTTAGAGGTTGAAAGGTGGGCTAGTTTTGAGATTTCTCCAAAGTAATCTCCCGTCAAGTAGATGAATGCGACAGCAGCCGATGATTTATATCGCTAGACGAACCGTGACTTCCTTGGTAGAAAGATACGACCCTATGGTGTCCGGAGGTCAATATTGTGGTCACCAAAACAGGCGCTGTTTACCCAACAGCCAACGGTGGTGGGGACGGGAGGATTAACGTGCTGACCAGCAGTGACGCAATGTTTGTGGGCGAGTGTTGTCCTCCCGAGAACAACCCCAACCCGCGAGCCGGAAGATTCAGAAGTCCGCGAAAATGAGCTCGAAAACACTCAGAAAATGGCGGTTCGCTCGATAACGATCGTCGCGTTCGTTTCGCGAACGACGTGCTGGAACTATCAACAAGAACATCATCAACCGCTCGACAACAACTCGATATAATCGCTTTATGATGCTTATCACATGGTTAATTCCATACGAACCAGCATCGAGACTGGCGCAGAGAACGAATGGAAAACATATAGGGGCGAAATGAAAAACGACAACGACGAGAACACATCAGTAAGTCAAAGGGAAGTTTCGGAGGCCAATGATCTGAGCGCAATGAAAATTCTATCGGTTCGGAAACCTTGGTCAATTTTTTGGGATAGATTTTATAAAATGTGAATAAAAGGCAGAAGTATTGAAAATTAATCCAGTAGTCATGCGATTGTTAATGTATTATATTACTTTGTGCTTTGTGTGACGTTACTGACACCCGCACAGTCGAAACAATCCAACCCCGGCAAACTTTCCATCCCTCCGGAGGTGAGTAAATTGGTACCAGACTTGTCTAAGAAGGTGAAGGCACTGACTCGGTATAGCGGCTGGCCCAAGCAAGTCATTGTACAGGCCAAATACGCATTCACCGAGCCTCTACGATTTTAAATGGACTACGATTGGGGCGGCGCGTCCTTTAGGGACTGATCAATGCCAATACCTTTATCTTTACCTTTACCTTTTCACCTTTTATACTATTCTGTGCGCTAGGTTTTTGATGGCGTACAGTAATAGGTTAGCTTGCCTACGAGGGCAGCAAATAATTAAAAAAAATGAACGCTGGCGTCAAAAATACAATATTGCCACCCCACGTAAGTTCTCAGGCTTCGCAAAGGTGCCCATCGAGCATCATTCGTTTAATCGGAGCACACGGTAGCATATGGTCTAAGCTACAGGTACTACAAAAGGACCTCCTGGGGCAGTGGTAAGAGGTGCTACTGACACCCGCACGGTCGAGCGATAGATCCCGGACCAGGTCCTCCATCACTGCGGAGTCGGGTAAGTGGTGCCATACTCCGGTGTGAGTGAGAAGGTATTAGGCTGGCAACTAAATTCGTGGACTCTCAAGGGCCTTCAACCAGAATATTATTTACTAAACAACAAAAGAACAATTTCCAACCAAGGTGTGGTCCTTCAGAGGGTCCATGTTCTTTGGAATTCTGGGCTTGCTGCTCTATTCCACTTCTTTAAAATACCTGAGTTTTTGGATAGGTGTATTTTGAGCTACACTTCATTGGTAAGCGGTATATATCGGCCAGGTAATGGTGTAGGGACCGACGTGGATGGCAATCACTAAGTGCACAACCTGTACTCTTATTAGGTGCATGAACACGGCAACTTACCTTGTTGCCCTGCCCGGATTTCATTTGACAGCAGAACTACAGCTTTCATTTTGTGCTCGCTGGTGCCCGTTCTTTTTCGATTCGATGCTGATTTTTCGAAATCTTCTGATAATTCTGAATACCATCAACTGACTAAGGACATCACTCCTAGGTGTAGCACATTGCCTTTGTCGAGTTTCAGCAACCTAGTGGCCAACCAGGTACTCATGAAGAAAGCCTTAATAAACGCAAGTTTTGTGGGCTTTCATTTTAAGCGGAAAAACATCCTAGAAAACAAAAGTAACAGGTTTCCCAAATGGTTTAGGCAATCACGTGACACGCGCTAAAAACAGCAAAGAGAGCGAGAAAATTGGTGAACGTTCAAGCAAGTTACATATGTTTGCCAGAAGTAGTGGCTGCGAAACAGTTCACGAACTTAGTTGTCCACAAACCAACCTAATAAAAACACTGACTTGGTGCAGCTGCTGGCTCTCGAAAGTCATTGTATTAATAATATAATATAGGCCAAACACGATTTCACCGTGCCTCTACGATTCTGAATGGAACACCAATGGGGCGGCGCGCCCTTCGGGGACTGATCAACGGCGACACCTATACGTTTATACAAAAGTTAGTGTTGCTAATTTGTTAACGGTGATTTTTCCATCGTGAGTGCTACCTGTTAGATGTTCGATCAACGACAAGAGGAGGAAGGTGTCAGCCAGCAGCAGTGGAACTGGTCGCATCCGAGTCGCATTCATCGTGATCACAATTCGCCCCGATAACACTTTGCACTAATGCGAACACACATGCATATCGGAAACGGTGATTTCCGCAGGTGGGCAAAAACTGCCTCAGGTCGGCGACGACGACATGACCTTAAACACAAATCTTCCATCGAGGTGCGATGTGACCATCACATTGGTCAGGGAGCTTGTTTGCGAAAGGACGATTGTTGTCGCCCAGTTTCAAGCGGAAAGTCGAACCTTTTACGCTCTTTAAACCAACTTCAGAATGGAGTTTCTAAACAATTGGAGAGATTTCCTGCGATCTCTTTTTCTATGCTCTAAAGTAGTCCTCACTCTAGAGTGCAACGGAAGCACTTGCATTTTTTGAAGAAAAGATTTATAGAATGCTGAATGTAGGGTCCAGGCAGTAGTTATCTATTTATTTATTTATGCGCCAATTGAAAGAACCAAACAAAGAAACAAGTAAGACTAAACCGAGAACAGTAACTCATAGCAAAACCTCAAATAAGCAAGGTTTTTATCCTATTGAACCTTATCTAAGCCAAACGGCTCTTACAATTAGAAATTTGAGGACTCTTTCAGCACTGATTGCCCTAAAGCACGTCAGTTTACTTCTATGATCTTCTGCAAAATCAAGTCTTGTTACTGACGAGTTGCGGTGTTGACCTAATAATAATTCTTCGATAACTTCTAAGAAAAGTGATGATTTTTTTTTACTTTTTAACATTTACTTGTTGACAGTTACTACATACTTGCTGCTTTTTTATGAATCATTCGCCTATGTTTGTTGACAACGTCGACAATATCAATGCATTCGAACAGTCTTATACTATTTCTTTTGGAAAGTGGAGCACTTTTTATAATTTTTTCACCGCGGTTAGCTAATGGATAGAATTTATTAAGTTTATTCACCCATTTGTCAATACAACCGTATCGATGGGAAATAGATTCAAAATATGTAACAAAATCAACAAAAAAAACTACTCGACTTAAGGAAGAAGTAGCAAGAGTGTCCCCAAAATTTGATCTAACAAAACCAAAATTACCCACTATAACAAGTAGAACTACTTGTAAGCCACAATATGTATTCATTTTTATGAAACTTTCGAACACGTAGGTGTATTCACCATCGTGGGGAGTCAGGTTCAATAATAAAACGTAACGGGAAGACATGTGGAGAGGTTGAGAATAGGAATTGACATTAAAACCGCTCCAATAAGTCCACGTTAAAGCAAATGGGTAGACGAAAGAAAATTGACCCATAAACGTTCACTCAAATGACGACTTTGAGCAATCTTGGTCACTTGGAGGCCTCAAAAGGCAGGAGGGAGCTAATAAAGAAGGGAAGAGGTTCACAAAAAAGAGGTGCCTGTCCCTATTCGACTTAAACTTCCGTTAATGATTTGTCAGAAACGAGCTTGTCGAAGGTGCTGATGTAAGATAGGGAGCAGATGAACAGGCCCAATCCCTAGATTCCTCGTCCACTCGACAATTTTTAATTTATGTCCTCCCTTTCTGTCCTGGACTGTTGAAAAACAAATAATTCAGTTACTGGCAACGTAGAGCAGTGGCAAGAAGCGCTGTTGGCACCTGTACGGTTGTACGATCGATCCTCGCCCAGGCTAACCAAGCCTTCCTTTCTCTCGGTATCGAGTAAATTGTTACCAGACTCCTCTAAGCTGACTTGGTAAAGCGGCAGGCCCCGCAAGGCATTGTACCGTCCAAATACGCTTTCACCATACCTCTACAATACTGAGAGGAAGATGGGTGTCCTTGGGGGACTGATCAGCGCCGACAATTTAATCCTTACCTTTTATTGGTAACATCTCTTCGATTAGTTTCACATTTCGCGATTGTTCGATGGAACCTCTCATTAAATATCTGAAGTCGACCATCGTCTACAAAGGCCTGACCCTAGTTTGAGGTGGAACGACTTCTGCCACTTTCACCAAAAACCGCAATCAACCTACCATTTCTGACAAATTGCAAATAGAACAGATGGAACTTCACTCAGAGAAACGTGCGCTGGTTCCACCACCGGTGATTAAACTACCTCAGAATAGGTTTTCAGCCAGTAATGAACAGGTAGGAGATGCACCATTGCATTGCATGTACATATGGCAGCTGACCGTATTTCACAGACCAACTCTTATCAGCCTAAAACCCGATGTTAACAAAAGAACACCATTTGTTATTGAAATATATTCGCTTCGGTTGTTCACTGTTGGATTGGTCGGACTAATCCAAAATGATCCTAATACATTCCGGCACTAAAGTTCTGTATCGTTAGTTAATCTGGTACGGTGTTCAATACGAGTTGCTTCTATCGTGAATTTCTAACCTGCGGCCACTCGAAGAAGCTTCAGATCATAGAGTCGTTTGCTAGTTGAAGCTATTTAACCTATTAAATGAAGTCCTAAAAAAGCTAAGCTGGATGCGACTATGGGTAAGGTAGGTTCCGACAAGCTCACCAACGAGCAATCGAGACGAATATGTGAAGGAGGACTGGCGTGTCGCACATATTCAAAGTGGTTAGTGGGACAGTCATGGATTTGCTGAAGAAGAAACTTAACCAAAACAAAGAAAAACTCAAAATGTTAATAGAACATTCAAAATAATTCACAGTAAAAATCTCATTAGTAACATATTATATGACCCACACCAAGTGGGCTATAGCAAACCGTTTGAAGGCAACAAAAATAGTTCTAGTAGCCGAGGTGAATGATGTAACAAGTGCAGCTTCAAAAAGTGGAATATGGAAAGGTTGGAGCTTGATAGATTAGAAAGGTCAGATGCTCCAAATTCCACATATGGATAATTTCATGTTACTACTATGGGGAAGGAGTTATACGACTCCCCAAGGGTCAGAACATTATTGTCTCAAGAACTCCAAATTCCAAATATGAAGGAGCAATTTATGTTACATTTTTTGCTTCCACCTACGGCACGCACCCAAGGGCGGGCACCGTGTTTCAGACGCTCTATTATCCTTTGCGTTGGACTGGTACGTACTGGTACCAAGGGCGGCCTAAAAAAAGAAAGATCAGAGGGCATTAATCTAGAAGATGTATTAGGTTGGTAAGAAAGTTCCCGCCGTTTTTTTCAAACGACTGCTGTAAGTTTACTTCGAAAGCTTTTGCGGAGTTTCACATGAGAGCGGTGTGTTTCAAGTAACAGGCCGATTTCTCCAAAAAAGTAAGATCAGAGGACATTAGTGTGCAAGATGTACGTACAAGCTCATGTTTGCGCGGTGCATTTTCTCTTTAATACTATGTCTCCGCTTACAAACTTCAGGAGAAGGTCTTATTCTTTGCCAATCCATTTCTGCGACGATTAAATTTCATTTTCCAGTGTTCTATTTGGTTAGGTTAGGCACAAAATAACGAGACGAAGGGCAGCCGCTGAAACAATGTAGATGTAAATGTCCAGTTTTAAAGATGAAAAAAAAACATGAAATTTGAGCTATTTTTAACTGAGCGACGAGTCGGTAATTTCATAGAATACTCGCAAAATAGGCTACTCACAAAGTAAGGTAAAAGGTAAAGATAGAGCACGTCGTCGTTGATCAGTCCCCTAAGGACGCACCGTCATATTCGTGTTCCATTCAAATCGCAGAGTCATGGTGAATGTGTATTTGGCCTATACAATGACTTGTGCAGGCCAGCCACTATACCAAATCAGTGTCTTTACCTTCCCAGACAAATCTGTTACCATTATACCAGGGGGATGATAGGCTTCGTTAGCCTAGCGCGGATCGATCGCTCGAGCGTGCGGATGTCAGCAGCGCCTCTCATTAGTGTACCGTAAGATAGGGTCCTGCTTGAACCGTTTAGCGTCGGACAAATAATATAAGCTCGATGCTGAATCGAAGACTTGCTGAGTCGGCACAAAGAACATTTCGCAGTACTGACCGAAAGGGCGTAGGACATTCACCTGTTGCGAGTCCAACTGTCGCAATTTACAAAGTTTCCAGTGGTCACTTCGTACACTGTTGTACTTTGAGCGGGCAAGAGCGATTTCTGACGATTCAGAGTGAACTAGATGTTGCACTTTGCCGACTTTCTTAGGAGAACTGCAGATGGCGTTCACCCTCCCCCTCGCTATCATAAAGCTATCTATCGTCGGTTAATGCACATTTCTTATCTGCCAGGACACCTAAGAAGACGCTCATTCTGTTATATTCGCCTTTCCATTACCGTTACTTTTGTAGAATTTCCATATTTTTCCACTTTCTCTTCCCCATTTTCAATAGGAATTTCTCTGCAGTTTTAACATCGCGTCTGCTAGTCTGATAATTTGATTAAGCCAGATCTCTGCTTAGATATCAAAAATTTGATGAAGAAAAACCGAAGCGGAAGTTGTCCCCAATTCCTATTTCCGTCACGATTACGCTGTCGGCGCATTGGCAGATGTCTAGACGTCGCTTTCGACGTCTGCGGAGAAATCAAAAGAAATATCAATTACGTATCCACATTCATTTGAAAAAAAAGGCATTTCCGTTAAGGATTCATGCGAACAGTGTGGATGAGTAGTAGAGAGAAAAAAGTCAGAAAGGGGGTTCATCGTTGCAGGGATTCCTTCTCGAAAGTCCAACGAATCTGAAAAAATGTCTGAAAAAACAAGGAGAGAGAAGGAAGTTACAATTTTTCATTGGAAAAAGTGATTCATTGCTAATGACAGCTGAAGCGCATTTCGGTGGAGACGGATTGGTGTAAAGGATAGAAAAAACGAGCACTTCTTGCAGAACAGAAAGCCAACAATATTAAAACCTGAGATTTAGAGCGAATTCTTCAAAGCGATGCAAAAAATTGAATTCTGCCATTTTCTTGAGAATAACAAAGAGGTTATTTGTGCTGAAATTATTAAAGGACGACTTCGCTTCCACTTGTGCGGACGTGGGAGCCGAGAGAACTAAAAAGTGAGGTTTCACACCAAAGAAACGAATAAATTGCTATAAATTGTTAGTGTTCGGAAATATAAAACTACTGATCGCTGGAGGTCTGTAGGTATGACCATCAGCTAATAACTAAAAGTAAAAGTAAAAAACAACTATAAGCTGCTGTAAAGGTAAAGGTACCGGCGTTGATCATTCCCCATCAATTCGTGTTCAATTCAGAATCGTCGAGGCGTGGAGGCGTGGCCAATCAATTGTTCATCTTCCTCACACGCCTGGTAGTAATTTAGCCGATCTAGGAGGGATGGAAGGCTTGGCTAACCCGGGCGAGGATCGATCGCTCTACTATGCGGATGTCAGTAGCACTTCTTACTACTGTACCACGCGCGACCATCAACCAATGTGGGAAAGAAATAAGGAGTCAAAGAGGCAGAAGAAGCAGAACTGTAATAACGTAAAGGCTTTCCAGCAACTAGAACTTCAGTGAAAAAGGTAGTAGTAAAGCATACCATACAGAGGCATGAAATTCAGGTAACAAATAGAATGAGGAGGGGATTAGTTTGATATTGAAGAAGAAATATCGAAGAAATAGGAAAAATAATAAGAAATAACAAGAAGCTAACGAAGGTTGAATACTTCGCGTCTCGAACTGAAGATAAGCAGCACCAGAAAGAAGACGAGAACATAGGAGGAGGACCATAAAAGCAAGAGGTGGAGAGGCTTTTCTGCGACGACCGAAAAGACGGAAGTTCCTCATTCTAGAAGTTATTTCGAACTTCCTCCTTTGGAGGAGGGTTTAGAATGAATATGCTTGTCGTAGCTATGATTAAAGGTAGCTCTAGGCATCAACATAGTGGCTCGATCCATATCGATTAATCTCAGTGGTGGTCTCAGTTTCTTCAGATCATCGGTGCCACACGTCACTTCCTGTCCGTGTCGATCGCCGTGTCGTTTTTCAGATTTCCAGTTGAAAAGTGAAGGGAGCGAAAGCGAACTAGCCGATCAGGTGCAGAGAGAAGACAGAAGAGATAGAGAGTGGTGTTATTGCCAATTTTCTTGATGGCCAACAATCGCGTGACAGAATCATAAAACGAGGGCGTTGTCATTCATACCAACAGCACTTCAGCACTCGTACTAATTGTCTCGATTCAGCGACATGAACATTTTAGTGGAGAAAATCATCTCGGCGTGGAAATTGTACTCCCGAAGGAATTGTTTTGCCATGGTAACCAACCAAGCTCACCTACGATACAAAAGTAAATATGGCTGAGTGCTGTTTGATTGAGCTTATCACCACAGGTCCTAGGTGGGTGCGTAGATGACTAATAGAGCGAAAGAAGCTGGTCGAGGGCGAAAATGAAGCCGTCGAGCGAAAACAATCGGCTTCGTTGGTGGCGAAAAAATGGCTATTTCAATTATGCCTTAAGAAGGGAACGTAAACCATATAGGATCGTTTTATTTCATTTCAGTTTTTAGTTACAATTAAGTACAGTACGATTGTTTGGGATTGACAAGTCTGTATTACTAAGGAACACGTTACAGTACATTATGAATAAATAGAAAATATGGATGTGGAATTGGACCTTCTTTACAATCGGAAAGGAACACCGAATATAAGAAAGTGTTCTAGTCAAGAAAAGTCTGTTGGCTGAAGAAGTGTAAAACCAAGATGCAGGAGGACCGGCTTGCCAAAGAATTGCACCACAACATTTTTGTTCTCATTTACATCAAATCTGTTCCTAATTTGACTTATAATTTATTTATTCAGAATATAATCCAGAATTGGAGACTTCGCAAATATTCCAGAGAATTGGCAAGTTTATTGTGCCAAAAGTTCTCACGCGAAGTGAAATGAGTTCAAGGAATGAATCTGCACAACAATTGAACTTTTCAGAAACGGAATGTGGTTAGCAAAGGACCAAGATTGTTAGAGCTCAATTCTTCGGCTTACGTGTTTTTAACTGAACTTTTACCATGGAATACTCTTTGCATTAAATGCTAAATAAGTATGGCTTCAGAAGCCTCTCTCTCGAAATTTATTTCGTCCCTTTTCTCATTTCTTTTCTTTGTTTAAGTATCATCTGACGCCTTTTTAAAACTTTAGTTGATTGGCTTTTTTGTTTTTTTCGCTAGCGGTCAGCGAAAAAATGCAACAAAAGTGTGAAGACAGTGATGATGACTCATGCTGAGTCCCTCACCGATCTGTGGTGTTCCTAATTTCATCCTTGGTGGAATTTTCTGACTCATCGCATCTGATTATTCTCACATCAGTCTAAAATATTTTCTTCATTTCAATTACTTCAGACAGGCGCGAAAGGGAAATGTAAGCTCTCGTTTTCTCAGAACTATAGCTTTGACATTTAACAACGAGATGATATTTTGTCTTTGTTATGCCATTTTGAGGGTTTGAATTGAATTCAAACTGTGATCCCTCCAATTCAATTCCAATAGTGTGTGTTTTTGAGTGGTTCATATGATAGGTAAAGGTAAAGGTGAAGGAGATGAACAGTCTCTCAAGCACGCGCCATGCACACGTCTTCCATTCAGAATCGTAGACGCATTGTCAATGCGGATTTGACCAACACAATGACTTGCGGGACCAGCCGCTATACCTAATCAGAATCTTCGTCTTCCTAGGCAAGTATGCTACCAACTTATCAGACTCCGGGGGGATGGAGGGCTTGGTCAGCCCTGGCGTGGATCGATCGCTTGACAGTGCGGGCGTCAGTATCCCCAAGTACCACTGCACCACCACGCGCGCCCTTGTTCACTGGTTCATATGATAAATGCGAATAAATTATCTCCGCATACTTCCTCGCTCTTTCGTACTCCATTTTCTGAAGGGAATCAACATAAATGTCCGAATCCTGCTGGAGGCGTCAGTCACGTGAAAGGTGTAAAGGTGCAGTGATTTATGGCTCAAGAGAAATGAAAGATTGGGCGCATTCGAATCGTCGGGCTTCGATCATTGAGTATCGGAAGAAAAACGGTATTGTCACGGACGAATGTTCAGTTTTTTAATATAAGTGTGCGTGAGAATTGTTTATGGAAAAGTCGGTATTCCAGTAAAGGAAAAGAGTTAATTGAAAACAACCGTTTGTTTTCTCGTTCCTCTTCTTCTGACCTTTCAATTTCAAAAACAGAACATCACTGGAATGGCGCGCATGTAGCAGTGGATTTCAGATACAGAAATGTAACCCGGTATTCACCTGGACGGGTCCTGCGTGGTACAGTGGTAAGAGGCGCTGTTGACACACCCGCACGGTCGAGCGATCGATCCCGGCCCGGGCTAACCAAGCCTTCCATCCCTCCGGGGTCGGGTAAATTGGTACCAGACTTGTCTGGGAAGGTAAAGACATTGACCTGGTATAGCGGCTGGCCCCCGCAGGTCATTGTATAGGCCAAACACGCATTCACCAAGCCTCTACGATTCTGAATTGAACACGAATGCGGCGGCGCGTCCTCAGGAAGCTGATCAACGCCGGCATCTTCACCTTTTACCTTATTCACCTGGACGCTTTCAACTTTCCTCGTAAAGAGAAGAAATGAGCATCCATGATGAGCAGTCTTGATAGGACCGAGAGTAATCTAGATGCCTTTCAATACAATTACAGGTGGATCTGTAACAGGTTCGTGTGTGTGGCTGAAGCAAAGGCAGCTCGTGGTATACGGCATAAATTACGATGAAGAAAATCGCTGAAAAAATCTGCGAGGCGTTGAACAGCGCAAATGCGATTTGAAGAGAGCCCGAACAATCAAAAATTTGAATGAAAAAAGAGTGAAACGGAAATCGAAAAAAGAGCAAACTTCAGCGAAAAACTCAAGTTTATTGTGAAATGTTGAGGGCTACGAAAAGAATACGAAAAAGCTGGGCAATGAGTTGGTGCACAATATTCTTTTGTTTTCTTATCTCTCAGAGATTGAACTAAATTACGTATGAATAGCAGAGGACAGCATAAAGGATCCATAGAGGTCGAGCAACATTAATAGAATTCGTGATGATTTCAAAGCAGGAGGAAGATCACTTGCCAAGGACCACGCCATTTATCCATAAAAACGTGATTTTGAAGTCACGAATGAATTTGTTCGAATCTTTGATTCATGATGGGCCACGTTTGAGCCCGAGAGAGGTTCGAAGCTCTGGAGAGAAAATGGCGGACCCTACTTCTCTAAGAAAAGCTCACACCCTTCGCGTCCCGCACACTGCCATCCACCGGGTAAGACACGCAACCGACTCCTTTTACTATTCAAAAATTCAGCTACTTGAGAATTAAGAATATCGAAACATTCCGGTTTCTAATGAATTTTCCAGAACGCTCGCTCGGGTCCTCCGGATTTGCATAATAAATGATGCTAAAATCTAGGCTTGGCTTGAAATCATTAATTCATTCGACTGCCAAGGACTTCTTTGGGGTTGAATAAGTCACAAACTCAAGACTCGAATAAGTCGCGTGCACAAGACGAAGACTTATGGAGTAGAAAAACATTCAACTGGTTTGACTAGCAATTTGTAATTTGGAGAATTTGTTCGCCAACTTATTCTGTGTCTTTTCGGAGGCATACCATGAGTCTCGACGATCTTTTATACAATCAAAGCAAGGAAAGTGAAAAAAGAGACAAATGAAACCTATATTTTCGAGTTAACCATCAATTCAGTAGCGGAGCAAGCCAACCTAACACACCAAACAAACTGGAAGTTACCATCAGACGGTAGGAGCAGGCTAACAATACGGAAATGGAATGGAAAGTATCGAGTACAGATCACTGAGCTAAGTTTTATTATAGCCATTGCTAGAACAAAAAAATATGTCAGATAATATGGAAAATAGCGTGAATTATCCACCAAAGATGAGCAATCGAGGAAACATAAAGATGAAGTATGTGATCACGACTCAGGATACAAACCTTAATCACTCTCCCAAGGAGAAGAACGAAATATGGGAAGGAGCGGATAAGGCAGCATAAGTAGCAGTTAAATATCACCAAGCGACCTTTGGGGCTGAGATGGAGCGAGAAAAACAGGACAACCATAAAGGGCACATCTGAATTTAGATGACATTTTAGTGGCCCATGGCATAGAATTTCGATCTATTTTTACTATCATAGAAAACAGAACTGCAGCAATGGGATGGGGTAATGAGCTAGAGTAGATAAAAGAGGAAGCTGCTGGTTTTGAAATCATGGACAGGAAAGGAAGGTTAGGGGTATATTCTTGAAGAAACTGACAATAAAAATGAAGATAAAGACAATCTTCTGAATGACCAGTGTAGTGGGATAGGTGGAGACCTGGCGGACAAGCACAAATGCCCTTCATTCTTTTTAGGCTCCTTAGGGCCCCAATAGAAGTTCCTGAGAATGAGTTCACCCGTTGGGTCTTCTAACGAAAAAAGTTATACTCATGAATCATCTTTCAGAAAAGATGAAATTAACATAGCTACCGAGCAAGTGAGCCAATTGTCGCTCTTGTTTCTTGCCGTTTGAAAAGTGCCGAATAGTTAGCGAGATGGAGAACTGAAAGCTATCATGCACCACACTCAAAACCATCTAGTTTACTCTTCCAACAGTCTCCTTTCCAGAATGCCTTTCTTTCCGCCCGAGTAATAATACGATAAGAAATGCTATTAAGCTAGAAGTGCAGGCGCTCTATAAAAGAAGAGAGTGGCGCATCGCTGGGTGCAACGACGACGAGATAAGCAGTTCTTCTCGGGAGTGAGATGAGGAGGCTTTTAAAGCGTACACATCGAAATGTCTTAGCTTCGCATTAAGAATTAGCGGAGAAATTTAGCATCAACGTACGCCGCACATAGACGACGGAAAATCATTGGAATACGAAACCGTTCGTGAAACTTGGACTCCATAGAATCTGACGGCAGTAAGATCCTATTATATGTAGAGTCGGAGGCAGACGGAAGAAGTAGAACACTATTTTCAAAATGCCTGGAAAGTAAAAAGATTCTCTGCGTAAAGAATCAAGATAAAAGAATTGGGAGAATTTTATCAAAATTCAAAAAAGAATTCAGATAGAGGACGAAATAACATTTGGATTAGAAAACTAAGAAATACATCATAAAAGTTGGTCTCCTGCGAATCAGGCGAGGGTAGTTAAGTCCTTGAATCCGCAGGAAAAACCAGAGCAAATCCAGGTCTTGGAAGGTGATTGAAAAACTCAAAAATTCTCTGCAGACTTTTGTTGGCTTTTCTTTAACATAATATGTATGCTGTAGGCCATTAAAAGTGAATGTTTTCTCTCCATTTTATTTAAAGAAACCACGTGCCTGCGCTCTACAAATAAAAAACGTATCGCTGTAATACCTCAGGTGAACTCCGGGAAAATGTTAAGATAGACCTTAAACGGAAGGGGAAAATCAATGCCAATATAATCGCAAAAATTACTGTGGACTAGTGAATCACAACGATACACAATTTAGGCAGCAGGTAGGTCCATGGGAAGTGAGAATGACGAAGATATATAATATTTAGATCAGTGTGATAGAGGTGAAGGAATAGGCGAAGTCACCAGGATGTGCTATTAGTTTTTATTTAATTAGTTTAATATTAATTATTAAAAAACAGACCAAATTTTCTAGAGAAACTGGGGAAACAATTCATTTGTGGGAAGACTTCTTTCTCACTGATCGATTATTTCTTTATAATAGTCTAAGGGAAGGCAGGAAACAGGAACGTTAATGCTACACTTTTTCACTTGTTGAAATTTATGATCAGGCTCAATTTTTGAGATCTAAACAAATACTACTCCTTGCACTCATGGCTTCTTCTTTTGAGACCATTTATACAGGAAGCGTGTTGCAGTCATTCAGGATTTATTTATTCATTTATTTAGGTTACTATAAACTTCAAGCTATAGGCAAGCTAGAGGTGGAAGTGGTTGGTGGGAAAAACAGCCACTAAAGAACCCTCAAAAACAGTAAACTTAACCATCGCGGAGATCAGAGTAAAAGTGAGCGAAACGGCGGGGATGGTGACAGGAAACGGGTTTGTTCGCAGGGTTTGCTGCTTTTTTCGGCAACAGCACACGACAGAATGGTCTGGTGAGGAGCGATAATGAGTGATAAGGTCATAGATCAGAGTGTACCACCGGAAACACCATGATGCGCCATGGATGATGATGTGGAGACGAGGCGAGAGAAGCCCTGAGAAGTCGTACATGGCGGAAGCAGTGGCTGGTGGAGATGGTAGCGAGCGAGTGGCGCGGACGGACGGACGGACGGAAGGACGGCGCGACGACGAGTGCCAGAGAGTGTGAACTGCACTTTACACTATTTCAACTGTCGACAAAAGATGATGGAAACAACGATGAAGAGAAATCGCCGTCAACATACAGCTAGCGCGACGAATACGACGGCGACGGATGCTGACGAATTGCCCCCTACGGCCACCATTCCCGTAAGGCGCTACAGAGGCGGAACTAAGCTTGGAACGACCTCAGTCATACCTTAAGCCCTACATTTCTTCGTTCGAGACTCTCAATGAAGTGAGGAATACCTTCGCTGAGTAGTTCAGCGGTTGGTGAAGTGTTTCTTCAGAGTACCCTCGTCTAAGGACGTGGTACAGTGGTAACATGCGCTACTGGCGCTATTGGTGCCGGACTTGTCTGGGAGGATAAAGACACTGACTTGATAAAGCCGCTGATCAACGCCGACACATTTACCTTTACCTTTACCTTCTCCCTCACTAACAGATTACTTCTGAAGCTCATATAAGTAACTTTTAAAAATGTGAATAGATTCAATTTCCTGGATCTAAACAAATACTGAGACTTGTCTGGGAAGGTAAAAACACCGAAATTGTCCAGCGGCTGATGAACGCCGACACATTTACTTTTACTTTTTCTTTTCTCTTCCAGGCTCTGACGAAGGCGGACTCGCCGAAACGTTAGCCAAATAAACTTGTACCATCTTGGCTATTCGGCTTCACTCAATCTATCACGTGCAGCAATATTCGACATGCCAAGATTCAACGACAGTCGATCATGGAATACATTTACTTTTACCTTTACCTTCTTGGTATAGCGGCTGATCTAGCAAGTCGTTGTATAGGCCAAATACGCACCACGCCTGTACGATTTTGAATGGAACATGAATGCGCGGCGTGTGCTTAGAGGTCTGACAACGCCAGCACTTTTACTTTTATTTATTTAAAAATGTACCGAAGTGTGCACAATTAGGAGAACAACAGAAAATTTTGACGAAAATAGTATCATCACGTAAAGTAATATACAAGGAAAAAAGGAGAGCAACGTCGAAAATTAATTTAGCTAGGAAAATCGGAGCACAATACAAAAGTTAGAAGAGGACTAGTCTGACAAAAGGAAACCAAAAGGAAACCAAACGTAACTCATGGCTGATACAAGCAACCGATAGCCCTCTCCCACTGAATCAGGTCGCCGACTTCGATAAGCTCTCACGAGCCCTCCTCTCAGTCAGAAAAAGTCGGATATGAGCTGAATTTAGTGGTACGGATTAAAAGATCATCAGAATGAAATTGGTTGCCATGGTTTCTTCATGTTTTCAGAGATGATGGTAAAAATGTAACGCTGATGACAAAATCAATACACCTTTTTTCGCAAATGTAAAAAGCTAAGAAAGTGGCCCACATCAGAATGATAATTACTTGACAACAGAAATATGAAAAAGGGAAAGAGTGGGTCAAAAGACAGTGTAGTATATTTGAAGAAAATTAATTACTAAGGAGTTTAAAGTGAAAAAGACAATTGTGATGGAGAAAGGAAACGTGAAATTCGACCTGAAACTTCCAATTTGTTTCAAAGAAGACAAGCAGCTCAAAATCTCAGCAGTGAAAGGAAAGGATCTAGGAGACATGAGAACTGGGTTTACGACCAGTTTTTTTTTATTTCTAGAGACGTTTCGCTCTGGATAACGATTCTTGACGGAAGAATTAAGAGATTTCAGTGAACAGCAGATTGCTTCAAAGCAGAGAAAAATTGAAATGCATTGATGTTTCCTACAGATGACAATCTTTGAAAGAGAAACTGTGTAAGATCGCAGCCAGCCGTCCACCTCGACGGCTAGCTCGTTTTTCATCTCGAAATCCTGTCATCAAACAGTTTTTCTGAGATTCATACTGACATTTTGCGAACTATGGACCCAATTTTTATTAGGTCTCCAAATATTCACTTTTCAACACAGGTACTGTTCACAGGATTGCCTCTTACAAGTTTGAAAACCATTACAATGTTATCAAATGTGTCAAGATTCTCTCAATAATGATTAAGGAAACGACGAATAATTTTTTGCAAATATGTAGTACACAATTACGGTACGGAATCAACAACGAACATGAACAGTAAAGTGCGAAGTGATGAATTCAAAAGGTTCCTTTAAGGCATCAGCTAACACCTTATATAAGATATTACATCAATTGATTAATTAATTAATTCATATAACACAAATACGGCTGCGGTAGAAATTGGACAGGATGTAGTAACATAGCTTATCGTAAACAAAAAAAAACAAAAGGAAAGAAAATACCCAAGCGGGTTACTGCCTTAGGAGTTTTCTATTCTCGTAATCTCGGGACATCTCAATGATCCTGATCACGGTGTGGGGTTAGTGCCTTATCCACAAACGACACAAAATTATCGGAACCTTTTATCAAGGTAGACCATCTCATATCAGACGACGCTGCATTTAGAAATTCTACATCATTAACCGCGTTCTTGCGGTTCACTGTTATCCGTAGTAAAAGAAGTAATTGTGCTAATGCCAGATCATCGCAAAATCGCGGCTCGGGCAGTATTCGAACCCGCGTCTCATCGCCAAGCAGACATAGTGGTGCTGGACCACTCCACTGCGTCGCCCTCTTCAACTGGGGCACTCATCGTTCAGCAACTTCAGTGGAGAAAGCAATTGGCTTGGATCCCAAATAAGACTAAAGGTAAATGATAAAGGTCCCACGTTGATCAGTCCCCTAGGTACCCACCACGCACCCGTCCTCCACTCAGAACCTAAGAGGCATGATGAACACGTATCTGGTCTACAAAATGACTTTCGTGGGCTAAGCCGATATAACAGGTAGTGTCATTACCTTCTCAGACGAGTCTGGCACCAATTTATCCGAATCTGGAGGGATGAAATGTTGCTTTGGCTAGGGCGGAGATCGATCGCTCGACCGTACGGATGACTGTAACGCCTCTTTCCACTGCGCAAGCGTCTCCAAATCAAATTACTCCTTATTAATAGTTCCGAATCGGGTCCAAATATTACCTTATATGCTCCAGAAAATGCATCAATGACTGGTGGTTGACAAAGGAAGAAAAGTCACTGCGAATCCAAAGAATGGCTGTTTTCGCAAAAAAAAAAATATTTACAAAGAGAATAAATTTATCAGCATACTCTTCGAACAGGACGCAAAGATACTAAGAACAATGGAATTGTAGCCTGCAGTTTGAGTGACCCCCAACGTCCTCTGTGTAATAATCAGTTGTTCAAGTGAACAAAATCCTGAACATTTGCAGAACTTCTGATGGTCGACCTCAATCAAGGCCAGAGATAGTGGTCATTCTCTCGCTTTTCTCACTTATTACACTTTAACGCTGAACCTCAGTGTTACTGTTTCTTTCTTCGAGAAAAAGGTGCAAGAGGATCGACTGATCGGCTCGTGGCGAGGGCGAGAGCTCGCAACTCATCAGAGTGACCCAGACAGGCTCAAGGCTCAGGTTCGATTCCCGCTTGTGTCACGCGTTTTGCGTTGTTCATTGCACCATCAAAACATCGCGTACTTTTGATATTATCGTTTTTCGTCTGTGAAGAGATAGTTGGCTGTCAATCAGTCGAATGCAGTCAGCAGGCGATAAGGTTGACTGAGCCCTTAACATCTCGTTTCAATGTAAAAAGTTCCGTTGACTCATATAAGCAAAAAAGTGGACGTTTTTCTAGCGAACTCATCAAACGCAGGTCATTTCAACCGCAGCGAAATCTCCAGTAAAAAGAAAATGTGCTCAATAATTCACAAAAGACCAAGCGATGAATGAATTACCCTTTTCCGCTCGTTGCCTCTCAAGAACATCCAGCAGAATATCGGATTAGTCGAGTGAGCGTTGGAGTGATGCATCGAAATATTCTATATGAGAAGTGAAATGATGGAGTTGTCAGGAAAAAATAACTTGTGGTCGTTTCAACTGTTATTCGACACTATAATATGTGGGAAGTGGGAGTGGGTGTTCAATTTGTTTGTCAACAGTGGCACTTCGAGTTCTGTCAGCTGAAGAAAAATCATGGGAAACGGAAGGAAATCGGAATTAAGTGCAACCGCTCGGAAAACTTTGGTTGGAAGTTCACGGTCTCTATAGAGCCAAGAAGAAGCAAAAATGTTGACCAATATTAACAAAAAAGGTGAAAATGAACATTTTTGGCTGACTTGAGTTTTAACCGAATTCGAACAATGACTAAAGTAAAGGAAAGGATGAAGAGGCAGCCGGTGGTCAGTTGATCCTCTGGAAACGCGTCACGCACTCGTCTTCCATTTACAATCTACAGAGGTATAGTGAGTGCTAATTTGGAAATACAATGACTTTCCAATCGCCGCACCAAGTCCATGCCTTCCCCTGCCCAGAGTATTCCAGTACCATCCCTCCCGACCAGAAAAGGATGGAAGACTTGGTTAACTCCGACAAGGATCGACCGCAGGACCGTACGGGTGTCAGCAGTGTCTCTTGCCACTGCTCCAAGCGAGTTTCCAATGACTGGTACTTCAAAAATTCTACACTTACACTTTATTCTTTCCAAAGATAGAGTAATCGTATAGAATTCTTCTTTCCTCTTCTCCATCTCACTTGTCTAATCTGAACTGACATTTGAAAATTCGTCATTCGAAAACAGATCTGTGCTCTGCCAGAGAGAAGGAGGCATTAAAGATCAACCGTAATATGAATTTTGCTCTCGCTCTCAACGATAGTTTCATTGACATGAATTTTCCGCCAACGAGCGAAATCATCAACTTCAAGTTCTCATTACACCCTTATCGTGTTCACGTCCAAGACGAAAAATTGACCAATGTCGTAGAAATGCATTTAAAAGGTTACTACTAGAAACTCCGTTTTTGAAGCGATGCACAAGACGAGATGATAATTCTAGTAATTGCTGTTGCTATAACTTATGTATATGGGCGGCCCACTTCTTTTCATTTTCTTATTCAGATATTAATTTGCTACGCCCCAAAAGTCAAAGAACGCTGATTGTAAAAACTTAAGATAGTCAGCAGACAAAACAATTCGCAATAAAGATTTCAGTGGTAACATGCTATAGGAAACCACGCCGAAGTAGGCCATATAGCAGATCATTTAAAAATGAGAAAGTTTTGAAGGTCTAGTAGCTGAGATGATTGTTTGTTCACACTTAAAATTTCGCAGTGAGGGGGGCTGTTCTTCGTATTGGGCACATTTCAGAATGTGTCAAAAAACTAAAGCGCGTACTTTCTGTAGAAGCAAAAAGATGTTTCACAGATAAATGCTCCAAGAACACTCAAAAATTGTTAACATTCTCATTTTGTATTTTTTCCTTTTACAGGTGACATTTTTACAGAGGACGTGCGTGGTGCAGTGGTAAGAGGCGCTGCTGACACCCGCGCTGTTGATCAATCCTCGCCAGAGCCAACCAAGCCCAACTAAAGAGCAGAGTAAAATAGAGCGATAAGAACTTTGAATAAATTACAAATTACGTAACTAATCTGTCATAAATTACAAAAGATACGTAAGTCAGGTGAGCACGTGTGTTACAGTGCTAAGAGGCGCTTTTGACACCCGCACTGTTGAGAGATCGATCCCGGCCCGTGCTGAGCAAGTCTTCCATACCTCAGGGGTCGGGTAACTGGGCAAGTCATTGTATAGGTCAAATACGCATTCATCATGCCTCTACGACTTTGAATTGAACACGAATATGACGGTGCGTCTTTAGGGGACTGATCAACGTTGATCAATGTTCGATGTTAGTACAGTTTAGTTGTGTAAGAAGCGCGCGAAAGCGGTCAGCGCAACCGGCAGCGTAAAATTTCGATAAAATCTCTGGCACCGCGCCAGCAGACGTTTTTCTCAGCGAAATTCATCGAAAGGACGGAGATTTTACAACGCGAAATGACAACTCGGCTTTGTCGTCAGCAGGCGAACACTTGTTCAAAAGAAAGGGCTTTGCAATCATATCGCGGATGGAGTATAAAGTCGAAAGCTCGCCTATGGTGGAGCACGGGGAGACAGGGGTAATATAGTAAAATGATAAAAATGGAGCTCGCGAAACGCGTAGAAATGGCCACGGGGAAAATGGAAAAAATAAACAGTGGCTGAGGAAATCGTTAAGAATAGGATAACAAAAAACAGAGAACTGTTGGTATTTTCACGCGTCCACAGATTTACGCCAATTACCTGGTCACCTATCATTTTTATAACACGTTGTATTCGTTACGCAGGTGTTGAGCAAATGATAGTTCTGAATGTAAAGTAGCGTCACCTCACAATTAGAATGAGAAGATCAGAACAGGAGATTTAAAACACCTCGAGGTTGTACTAATATGCCACTGAATAAGTTCTAATTCGCTGGACGAGGAGTTGAATTAACTAATTCAGAAATTGAATAAATATAAATGGATAAGATATGGATTGACTAGACAGTAAGTTAACCACGGCGCCGTCGACATCAAATGTAGAATAGGAAATCCAAAAAATTCATGATCAGAAGGGTTTCCAAATAAGCGAGGTAAGTCCCTACTGGCCGTATTTCATGTGGTTCACATTCAGAAAAGATGAAGCTTTTTGAAGAAAGCAGCTGAATTGAGGAAGATCTAGCTCGGCACAATTTTAGGCTGGTTTGCAGCATTGCAGCGGAGTTGAAACAGCCGTCAGTTTGTTCCGAACACAGTTTTTCTACTGAAACATGTGGTGCAGCGAAAAATAGCAAAGTAAAAAAGCGAAGGCGTAATTGCTGTTTCCCAACATTTTCTTTTCACTTTTTCTCTCATTTTTGGTGTTTAGCTAGTCCGGATTCTCGCAATTTCACAAAGCTAGCTTCCCTCCCTCAAATCGTTCATGTGAATCGGTGGCTAAAATCGTCAAGCACCACAAATGTTCCTGCTACAGAACTTAGTTTGATTGAAGCTCTTATCAGAGCATCAAAGAGTGGTTAGATATCGTCCAGATGATTAAAAATCTACCGTAACATTCGAAGCGCATGAAAAAGTAACGAAATCTTATGAAAATCTCTAAAAATCAAAAACAACAGATGGTGACATGATATTGAGGGAAAAGGAAAAACTGTAATGCTGCGAGGCTGAATGGCGTAGTTCATGTACATCTCAGGAAACTAGGGATTCGAATCTCATCTTTTTCATCTTTATTTTCCATATTTATGTTCTTTTTTATATTGTTTCTATTATTTGAGTTCTCAGGGTTTCTCGTACCCTAAACCATACGAAGGGGGTATTACCTGCGACGGAGCTCTTCTCGTTTGTATTATTACTGTTATGCATTCTTTGATAATTTGTTGATTTTCTTATCTGAACAGCAATATTGTTTAACTAACATATTTTCGTTATATCGTAGCACATATGTACATATCCCGGATGTAATGATAAATAAACAATTAAACAAAAAATAGAATAAATTCAAATCGGGTTACTGGCAAGTAGGGCGTAACCTGCGACAGAAATGTCACAAAATCACAATAGCGAAGAAGCGAACAGAATCTTACGTCACCGTCCATTTTTGAGTACAAATAGTTTGAATGGAAGATGAATTTCAACTGAAAAATCAAAGCAGCTTCAACACGAAGCTCAAATACGCCGATCTGCGTGGTACTCGTTAACTCTAGATTCTTGGCTTTTTCAGCTTTTTTTTCATTTTTCTGTTTTCATATTCAATTTCGAACCCCGATGTTCTGAGTAGTTCCGAGTTCGTGTTTTATCCGGAGTGATTCTGTGATAGAATATCGTCTAGTCATTATGATGGGTGAAAAGGCGTGATTCAGACTGCAAGTGATCCATAGTTTTCGAAGAAAACTCGTAGGCTATTATAACTTTTCCTGGTGTAATAATAGCACAGAATCGATTTCTCACGTTGTTATAATAGAATCGAACGGAATGATCCGCGAGAGAGAGAAAACTCTAAGAAACCAATTAGCCGTGAAACATTCTTTCATGCCCCGACAAATGCGATCAACAAAGATCATGATAGTGTGAGAAACCTAATCCCTTATAGGGAATAATTCATGAAAACAATGAGTCGAAAGCAGGATGAAAAAAACGAAACGGTTTAATATAAAATATCGGGAAGTAAAATATCCTTTTGCATGAAAATGGAGTACTGAATCTATAATTTCCAAGATAAAGTGCAACCTAGCAAGGATCGCCGATAGACAATATCCTTTCGTTTGCTTCTCCAGTGTCATAATAAGTAACAGTCCACGTTAGCAGTCTGCCAGCAACCAGAAGATGCTTGTGATCTCAACTGTAAGAGAGACGAAGCGCTAAACACAAAAGGAAAACGATGAGAGCCTTCGAGAACCAACGGAGTCCAAGTTCGAATCACTTTCTAGTCGAAGACACTTCGACGACCTATAGACGATCGTTTTTAACGGTGCGGCCTTTTACAGCCGTTGTTCATTCGAAAGTCGATAACGAGTCGTAAACGACGATGTTACCCGATGCCGTCGCCTCTACTTCGAGGTCAACATCGTCGATGGGGACCGCTCCAGAAGGTGCCAGTGGACGTCTATGCAACAAGAAATCGTCCCGATCGACAGCGGAACGGGGCGTTTCCGTTGGTGACGTGAAACGCGGAAAACCTTGAGATCGATGACTGGTCATGCTTTTTGCTCGTCGCTTAGACAATGACCATTGTTTGTGTGCGACGAGAAACTTGGAGATGAAACTTATGCGCTAGTGCCCCGTCGTTCCATTAATCGAAACAGAAGCGAATTTCGCTTCAGCCATAAGTTTTGATTGCTCGAGCTAGCCAAGATAAAAGGTAAAGGTGTTGGCGTCGATCTGTCTCCGAAGGACGCGCCGCCGCATTTGTGTTCAATTCGGAATCGTAGAAGCTTGTTGAATGCGTATTAGGCCTATACAGTGACTTGCGGGGATCAGCCGCTATACCAAGTCAGGATCTTCACCTTCGCCAGACAGACATCCCATTTACCGACGACATTGGACAATTCAGCGACTATTTTAAATCACAAACTGATTTACCATGATACTACACGATTGCATTTTTGGGTACAGATCGGTGAAACCAAAAGGAATTTTATTGTATATTCGGCTGAAGGTTCGGCCTAGTCGGCTGCATCAGAGCCTGGAAAACCAAAAACGTGTGAAATCATTCTACCAAAGATTATTTCAAATCAGAAACTAAGTACAATGCAGTGGTGTGACCAGAAAGAAAGTCAACCAAGGAATTTGGCTTACCCTTAAGATTTCTCGTTTTATGATTTCAAGCAGATACGTGAATTAACGGCGTTGAGTGATGAGATTTTTCACAAACCCCTTTTTCATCAATTTATCATGGCGCTGATGGAAGTCGTATCCAGAAAAACCTTACCAAACCAAACTCGCTCCGTCTTGGTCTCAAACGCATCTAGACCAAAAACGATCTAGTGAGAAAGTGGAGATACATTCAAATTCAAATCCTTCGAAACCTGGCCATGGGGTGCGGCACGTTTGAAGCGACTGGATTTCAGTTTACATATTCAAAAAGCAGTTGGTGCTCAATGGGCCAAAACTAGATAGTCATCAGAATTCTTCGACAAAATGCTGTGGGTTTGGCAGGACAGCTGGTCTCATATGTAAAATGCATCTATTTCCGCCGATGAAATCGAAGGCAAGAACAATCACAATCAGCTCTAACAGGAAGGAGAGAATCCGCGTCCCTTTTACAAATCTAGTTGACTTCAAAATCGTGAAACTGTTCACGCCATTCAGAAAGTATGGACGGATCAAAACCTAGAGTTCGAAACGTTTTGACGTTCTTGGAGCAGCGGAGAAATAACCAAATAAAATATAATAAAAGTAAAAATTGGGAAGAAAAACAAAAACAACGAGCAACAGCAACATATCTTCATAGATGGTGGAACCGGCTTCACAATATAAAGCTTTGCCACATCCTCTGAACAAAGAAGTGCATAATTACAGCCAATATGAAAACATTACTTTTGCACCAGCCTAATACTCGAAGTAGGAGCAAATCCATGATGTAGCGGAATGGAGCACAATAATCTGCAAAACAGTATTTATTTCAAGGAAGGACACATTAGCATGTGAACGAAGCGAGTGCGACGGGAATAAACGATAACCATGAGAGAAATTTATAGCTCTACAATTAGTGAAACCCATGCGGGTAAGTAGGGCGAGAAGAACGAAAAGAACAGTGAATGAGCGAACAATATTTTCTGTGGATGAGCACCTGTCAGAAGTGAATGGTGGCAGACTTCTAAGGAGTTCTGAGTGACGAGGAGTGGGGCCATTCAAGAAGAATTACTGCTTTCAGAGCTAGACAAAGCAATGTCGTAACATTGGGATGGCAGTGTAGGTGCCTACAACAATCATAATTCCGCAATCGTTAAGAATTGAAAAAATAAAAAAATAAAAAAGTTTAATAAAAAATTAAAAATAAGAGAGAGCGAACGTGGTGCAGCGATAAGATGCGCTATATCCACTGGCAGGCCAAGCGATGAATTCTCGTCCAGAATTACCAAACCTTTCAGTTCAACAGGACACGATAAGTTGGTACCAATCTTGTCGGGAACGTGAAGACACAGACTGGATATCAGTGGGAAGCCCGCATGTTAGTGCCCAAGCCTCACACCAATTACCATGCCTCTACGAATCTTAATGAAAGATGAATTTGAGCATATTCTCCATTCCTTCCATTTTCCATATGAGGCAAATCAACTAAAACATGGTATTGACGGTTGTGATCGTTTTTATAGCTGTATCAAATGACAATATTGCTTTCCGTGTCCAGTCCTTCCCTTGCTTGTGCAGCTAATCGCATGAATCAATAAAATCTACGAATAAAACATTTAAAGATTACACAAAAATGACAAATTTCCACACATAGTTTCAATCGTTTCTGGTTCCTCTCGACATTCAAATCAAGTACGCTCTCGGTGAGTTTTCAAATGCTTCCTGGTTAGGAAAAGCGTAAAAAGATAGCAATAGCCCCTCAGTGAGATGTGTTTTTGTTGAAGGATCCTCAGTGAGATGTGAATCTCTTTGTTGAATGATACTGATGTGCAAGAGAAAGGGCGAATGTTCTGCCCCAATGAGAAGATGGTTCAGTGGATTTCACTGAGACCAGGATGAGAGTAACTGCGAGATGAACAGAATACCGATACCGTATACCAAGACCTAAATAGCATGCGAAATTTACTGTCGGTCTTTAGAATGAAAGTACGTTTTAGTATTTTTGAGGATTGCCAAGGAGAAAAACCGGTGCGTCACTTTCCGATGTCAGTGTTTTGCGAATAACCTAGCATCTCCAAATCTATAAGCCATTCAACTAGTACGTTTTAGTGTTTTTGAGGATCGCCAAGCAGAAAAACCGGTGCGTCATTTTTAACGAACCTATTTATTTATTTATTTATCCTTGAAACATAAAGCCAGAACCAAATCAAATGCAAAAATGGCCAATCAATTCACCCATTTATTTGTCCGTGACCGATAAATAAAAACAATAGTTAATAGTTGAAATATTTTAGGCGACACGTTTTATAATAGGTTAGTGAATTTCTGAAATCACACAGGAAAAGACACCGTACGTCTTGCGTTGAACACAAAATACGGTTAAACCCCCAAGGCTACTATTAGTAAAATAGTTTGCTCTAATAATTACACAAACCAATGGAACGAATTGAATCTTAACGGCCCCCTTTGTTTGTGAACCTTCTACAAACCGGCCATTCAGGGATGTCCATTGAAATTCACCAACCTACCTAGCACATTCTATTAGCAATGCATGACGGTGACCAGACGTCCGCCGCAGACGACCATGAACGCACTTCAATTGGAAAAGTGCAACAAGGTGCAATGACCTCCATTCTTAACACCAGCAACAGTCTTAAGTGGTCAGTATTAACCCGAAAGAAGTGACGACGCACTGAATTTGCGGAAATTCGGGTTAAGTGAGTCTGAAGGGCGTCGGCGGGTCTTGGCACCGGGTTTGTCTCGTCGAGGACGACGCTGCAGCAGTTCATCAGGAGGTGACAAGTATCTTCATCATTCTCGAGCACAGGAACCTGTTTCCTAGCGGGTCCGAGAAGAAACGCCTTCTGCTATGATGCCATCAGTTCCCACCAAGCGCCTTCCCACCCGTCGTCGTCCTGTGGGCTGCGTTCGACTCGGCCTTGATTGCGTCCGTTTAGATTGATGATGTGGGTGGCTGGGTTGTGCGTGTGTGCGGTGCAAGACCATAGCCAGGTGGCGAAGATTTACGATCGACGAAATTCGATGTCAAACACCTTAATTGAGGGAACAGTAAAATCAGGGACCATTTTTAAAAAATTTGAGCCTTAATTTTGGGTTAATTATTTCTGACGCCCTGCAATTTCGAAACAGGAATCATCTCGTCGCAGAGCTCTTGCAAAGCTCATTTTTTGAAGGCAACAGGAAAATCAGGAACAGAACAGAACACTATGAAAGCCTCAATCACTTTTTCAGAGGCCACTAGGGAATCTGACGTGATTCTGAATAGAGAACAAATGCGAGGCGCATCCCAAGGGGCTGTTCAGCATAGAGCACATAACCTTTGCCTCGTAGTGGGCATTAATTAATCTGAGGCAAAAATAGCAAAATGGAAACCTAAAGCGATCGGTGGTGATCAGTCCTTTAAAGTCGCGCCACGAATTGCCTTTTTATGCAGAATCGTAAAGGCACGGTAGCATGGTGCTTATTGACCCTTGTCCAATGAGGACACCTGCTATGTAAGGCAGCGCCTTCGACGTTACAGAAAATTCTGGTATCAATTTATCCGATTATGGAGGTTGCAGGACTTGGTTAGCCTAGGTGAGGATCGATCGATCGCTCAACAGTGCGGGTAGAGCTAGCGCATCTTCCCTCTGTACCAGGCGCGTCCTTAAATAGAAAATAGTTGGGAAAAAGGTGTACAAGGGGCAGAACCTATCGCAAGAATAGGTTCCAAACGCTCCTCCACAAACTACTTCGAGACAGGTAGAAGTCGGTGTAAGCAGCAGATCGTCGTTTGATGAGATTGAAATTTACGAATTAACTAAATCTACACGAATGAAAAAGATGTGCAGATTTTTTGAAGCGCAACAATTCTGGAAAAACAAACATTTCTTATTGCGTACAGCAGTAGATGAAGGGTCATGAATCAAATTCTTTCGAACAAAGGAGTGTTAGAAGACAAGAACAAATTGTGACCGTCACACATCGGTTTTTGTGGTTCCATCGAGCGCCCTCATCCACAACTAAGCCTTGACTTTAGGTTTTCCTAAGCTTGAACACTTCGTAAGGGAATACATAAATTTCAAAAGAAAATGTGTCATACTCCTGTCAACAAACATTTTGGAAGCATGACCAGTAGACGTTCGGACAATTCATCAAAAATAACGGAAACCGTTACAAAGCCTCACAGCAGGTTTCTGGCAAACGAGCGTGACGTTGAGATTCAAACAAGCTGAGAATTTCGCTGTCAAAAGGTAAACGGTAAGGAGATCGGCGTTGATCAGCCTCCTAAGGACGCGCCGCAGCATTTGGGTTCCACTCAGAACTGTTAAGACACGGGTATTTGGCCAAAACAATGACGCGCGGGCCAGTCGCTATACCAAAACAAAGTTCTTACCTTCCCAGACAAGTCTGGTACCAATTTACCCAACCTTGATGGGATGATAGGCTTGGTTAACCTGGCTGGAATCGATCACTCGACCGTGAGGGGTCAGCAGTGCCTCTCACCACTGCGCCAAGCGCGCCCCCGTTTTGTCGTTTTAACAAAAATGGCGGAATTTCAATTTCCATCGTACAATTGTTCCACGTGCTCACGTCAACTGCACTGATATAGCCAAAAGTGTCCGACGACATTGTAAAGGTGCAGAAAAACGAGCACTGTTTCGGTTCGGTCAACCAAGTTCATCGACACGACCTCTTGGACGAAAATGACATGTTTAATCGGCCGCTAATGTCTCTAGAACACGTTGTGTCTTCCGTTGTGACACTGAAAGAAGAAGAAGAAGAGGAGAATCTTAGGTAATGGTAAAAGTGTCGGACTTGATCAGTTCCCCAGGAGGCGACCATCCCAAGTCAGTGGCTTTACCATCCCAGACTATTCTGGTACCAATTTACCTGACCCCAAAGGGATGGAAGGTCTGGTTTATCCAGGCGATGGATCGATCGTTCAACCGTACGGGTATTACTAGCGCCTCTTTCCACCCCACCACGCGCGCCCAAGGATCGCAGGTAAACAGAGAAACTTGTGCGTCCGGAAACATCTTAGAGATTTCTCAGTGAAGTTCCCGTTCTGTAGATGACATGGTGCTCCTAAGAATTACAGGGGTTTTGTGATTGAAAACAAGGAGTTACTTGAAAATTTTAACACTAGTATAAGGTAAAGTACCGGAACAAATAAGCGCGCCATTTTTGGACAATCCTAAATTCGTGGGAAACCACAAATTTAAGCTTGTCCAAGGGTAGAAGCTGACCTAAAGCTTGAGAGAAGCTGACCGGACAGCAGTCGATTAGCGTTCGTGACGTATTCCGAGAAGACTCGGCTATAAGGAATTCAGCTCGGACGAACTGGCTCATATCGCATTCCCGCACTCTCCGTAGTTGGCTCTGCAGCATTCTGCCATATAGATTCCACATTTCCAGATAGAAATAGGGTATCAATTTATTTATTCAGGAGAGTGAAAGTGGTTAGTAGGATAAAGAACCATGGCATTGCTTAAGGACACTCAACAAAGAAGGAACTGGGATGGCTAGTAGAGCAATCAAAATCATTCGTAAGAAAAATCTTATTAGTATCACGTTATAGGAAACCGCACCAAAGTAGATCACATAGCAGATCATGTTAAGGTGAAAAATTACTCAATGATCTAGTAGTAGAAATGGATGAAATGTTGTAAGCGCAGCTTCAACAAGTGGGTCTAGATATGTAATGACATTAAAGGATATGAAGTGAGTTCAATGCAAAGTTTTTGAAAGAAAACCACCATATTCAAGGAGGAAAGCGTTTTTTCTCTTTGTAGTACTTCCCGTCCTTGTTGACAGTAATCGCGAAATCTAATATTACGCCTTTGTTCAATAAATTTAAATATTTGGGCATTTCCACATATGTGCCCGGATAGAAGAGCAGATTATACAGGTATATTAAGGATGTAATGGTCATGATAATATGAATAATTAGAACGAATATGGAAGGAACTGGCAGGTAAAGTTTGAATAAAGTGGTGTGATTAATGTTGGCATATGTCACAATGGCAATCGATGGAACGTCCAATGAAACTTAGGAGCAAAGATAAGACAATCAGAGAAGAGTAATTAGAAAAAGGGCTGTAGTTGAAAAAATAACTAAAGAACAGAAGTTTTCTCCCTTGCAGAGTTCACCACAGAATTTTCATTCACTCTGCTGAAAAGGTCACGCTAAGTTGGAATTTCTGGCTGAGGTCGAATCTCTCTTCAGGCAGCGATTTCCACAGGAAAAATATATCAACTGACTGAATTTGCATTCAAACACCAAGAATGATTAGCCCATGTCCTATCATGTGTGAATTCCCCTGACTCATAGATCTGAAAATTCTGAAAATTCAGTTATCGATAAAAATAACTGCACCAGTTGAGTTGAAAATCATATCAGCTTAACTGTTACAAGGCCAAGCCGGGTTTACAGCTCATGCAGTCGGTGTAAATGAGTGTTGAAAGCGAAAGCTAGCTGGGTTCAGAGAGGTGATGATGGAGCGCAAATATTCGACTCAGTTGGAGAAGAGAACGTGTTGAAACAGCGGCCTATCTTTTCAGCACCAGGAATAGACCAAAGACGCAGGTTCGAACCCCACCTGAGCCACAATTTTTGCGAAGAATTTAGCATCACGAAAACGATATCGGCTTCTACTATACAGAGGTGTAAAAGGTAAAGGTGTTAGCGTTGATCCCACGTATTCGTGTTCCATTCAGGGGCGTAGTGAATGTGCATTTGGCCTGCACAATGACTCGCGGGAGTCAGTCGCTGTACCAAATCAATGTTTTTACCTATCCACACAAGTCCGGTAACAATTCACCCGACCATGGAGGGATGGAGAGGCTCAACGGCCGCGGCGGAGATAGATCGCTCGACTGAGCGGGCGTCAGTAGCGACCAAAGACGCAGGTTCGAACCCCACCTGAGCCACAGTTTTTGCGAAGAATTAATCGTCATCAAAACGATATCGGCCTCTACCATGCATAGGTTTAAAAAGTGTTAGCGTTGCTCCCACCCATCCGTATTTCGTTCAGAATCGTCAGTAGCGCCTCATATCAGTGTATCACGCGGGTCGTTATACATAAATGTAACCCACGAAAATGCAGTGAAAAATGGGACGTGTTTCACTCGCGTGGCTCGCCGTTCTGGTTTAGGGTGAGCGGCGCAAGTTGCATCCAGAAGATGTGGAGAATGATGAGCTGATAAACGACACCATGATGGCACTCGGCTCCAAGGTAGTGGTGACAATGAGACACGACGAGAGGGGAGGAAAACAAAACACAAAGCGGCATCGTTGAGGAGCTGAATAATGCCGTTACTAGTTGCGTGTTTGGAATTCCTTACCGACGACGACGAAGAAGAAGACCGACGGCCGGAAGCAAACGAACAACAATGCAGTGCACTACGAAAGGCACTGGGCAGGAGGAAATGTGATATAAACAGTTGTTGACGAGGAGAGCGTCTCCTAACGTCCTCCAAGTCGTTTAGGGTTACTTTAAGTGTTTCTGTAACAAGAGTTCTGCATATTTTATTTAAATTTTTCTTTACGTTCATAGGCAGGCTACTTTTATTTATTTATTCATGACTATTCAGTCAACATAACTCCAGCTCAAACAGAATAGTAAAAAACATACAGCACGTGACCATTGGACATGAATACTGATGGTAATAATATCAATATATGTAAACATCAAAATCAAAATTAGTTGTTAAAAAGTTGACTCGATATAAATTAATAGCTTTACGATATCATATTCAAAATGATACTCGCTAAGAAAAGGGGCTGATGGTTAGACAAAAAACTCAAGGCGATGTTAAAATAGTAAAAGTTAAAATAAAAGCCTTCATGACGTAAAAATGCTTCCATTCTTATGATGCTACGTTGATTAGACCACCACAATACCAGCGCCTCCTTTGAACTTCAATCTTAGCAATGAAAAAAATAATGGAAATTAATTAAAAGTGATGGTGAAATGTCCGGCGCTGATTAATTCCCGGAGGAGGCGCTAATCACTCGTTTTCTATTCAGAATCGTCACGCATGGAGGATAGGTCCCTAAGCTATACATATAATGACTTGCGAGGACCAGCCACTGATCAAGTGAGTGCGTTTACCTTCTCATAAAAGTTTGATACCAATTTGACGGAGCCTGAAGTGATGGAAACCTTGGTTCGGTTGGATGAGGATCGATCATTCGACCGTGCGATTGCCCGTTGCGCTTCATACCACTACACCACACGCTCTCTCTCGGAATCAAATACGAGCTTTTAATGTGTACTATCCAGTACGAGGCACGCTAAGCTGACGTAACGAGTGCAAAAAATCGTGGAAACTCTCAAAATCTCAGAAAAAGAAAGAAAGATTATCTAGAGTTTAGACAGGAAACAATAGAAAATTTCTACAATCGTACATCTCGTTCAGAGGTTCAAAAACCCCTGGCGCAATATGTACTCACTCAACCCAGAGCAAAGAAAAGAAATATGCTCTCAATGAGGCTAGCTGCTCCTGAGAGGAACTAGTTGCAAATGACAAATGTGGAAGTGAGCGACTGCATAGAGATTTGTAGCTGACATTCAGCTCAGTTTTTCGGCGTGCAACTTTAGCAGCAGTGTTCTCTGCAAAGCTAATTCGCTCTTTTTCCTTTACGTACTTATTTCAATGGCAACATCTGGGAAATACAGAAAAACTCAGATTGAGGAAGTACAAGAAGGAGGAAATAAAAGGAGAATCAGAATATTAAAACTGAATCAAAAGACACCATAAAACAGTTAGCAATTGCACATGTAGACCACCTGAAATGACAAAAAAACATTCATATTTTAGTGGAGGAAACAGTTGTTTGGAATTGTTGAGAATCAAAAGAACGAGAGTGACTTCAAGTTTGAGACTTTCGACAGCAAAGCAATGTTCACGGTGCTTTCGAGGAGTTTATCTTCGCTGAAAAAATTCCTGTCGAAGGGATGACACAGAAACGAAAAATAGTAAATAGATAGTAAACTAAAAAACATAATTCAAAAAATGCCTTGTTGTTTCTTGCAGTGATATAGCTGTTATTTGAACTTGACCTGGAGTTTGTTCAACGTACGCGTTCCACACGTGGGTCAATGCCCGCGTCTCGAATAAATAAATGAATAAATAAACAAATAAATGCATAAATACGTGTGTGGACAGGATGTATGTTCCTCTTTGTAACACAGTTACTTCAATCCTACGTGCTAGAAGCCGCAGAGAAATTGAGCCAGAGATTTGGGCAAACTTCGATTTCAGTTTCAACACAGCGTTCTTGCGAAGAGCTACAACAAATAGAGGAGCTCCCAATCACACCGACGACTAATGCGATATGACGGGGGCAAAAACGGTGGTGGATATCCCGTTTCGAATGGCGTTCGATTCCGTGCTGATTCAGAAGCGACACGCTGACTCAGCCGAGAACGAACAAGGATTGCGACACCGTCGAGACCAGTCAGAAGACCCAAACAAATGGTTTGTAGGACAACTCTAGTAGCCGGGCTTGGCTAGAATGGGCGAAAGCTAAGTGGTACCGAGAGTCGTGAAAAGGTAGAGGTCTGATCAGTCCCCTAACCCCAGAAAAAGTCTAGGGTTCAGCTAATCAAATCACCATCCCCGAGAAACACTGAAGGTAAAGGTAAAGGTGTCGGCGTTCATCAGTCCCGACGCGGACCCGCCACCGTATTCGTGTTCCATTCAAATCGTAGAGGCATGATGAATGCGTTTCTGGCCTATTCATAAACTTGCGGTGACCAACCGCTATACCAAGTCAGTGTCTTTACCTTCCCAGACAACTATGGTTCCAGTTTACCCGACCACGGAAGACTTGGTTGCCCCAGGCCCGGTTCGATCGCTCGAACGTGCGGATGTCGCCTCTTACCACCGCATAGGCGCGCCCTCTCAAACAGAGAAACTAAACGTTCAAGTATGAGATAACTGCAGAATAGAGAAAAAGAAAAGGAAGAATGATCAGAAGTAGCAACGGTGATCTTCAGAGGTACTGGAAGATGATTATTTTAGCAGAATTGAAATAAGGACCTACTTCTACAGAGGTAACAGAGGTCTCAATTACTGTGCCCGAGTCGTACGTTACTGATTTTCATAGTCGATATCAATAGCGATCCATGCACTGGCCAGAATTTCGCCCCTGCGTTCCTTACATTTATTGAGTTCTAGTGATTTTTTATAGGGCACCTTACAAAATGGGCGCACATTGTGCAGTAACAAGAGGCGCTACTTCCACCTACACCGTCGTGCGATCTACCCTCATCCAGGCTGTCCATGCCTTCCATCTCTTCAGAGTCGGGTGATGTGGTACTAAATTTGTCAGGAAAGGTGAAAACACTGACTAGATACAGCGGCTGGTTCCCAAAAGTCGTTGCATAGGCGAAATGACTGAGATGAACCTCTTCATCTCTCTCACCACAATCCCTTCTCAAACCACGTCGTTTGCAGACATTACGGGCTTCGATTTTTACAGCGGACAGAAAGAAAGCCGTTTATGTGATCTTTCTCAACCATTCCCAGAGTTTAAGCCACTGAGCCACTATACACTATTACAATTGGGCTAGGAAAGTGCCAGGTTCTTCGGCACAGCATGTGCTCGTAGGATTCAGCGGATCGCTAACTGGGACAATAAATGAATAAACATAAACACCAGTTTTCGTTGCCGCAGGTGTATTCGGCTGGAAAGGATTCCCGTCTGACGACAAAAACTATTAATCAGTTATCAATTGAAAATTATTAAGCGTACATCAAAGCACAAATAAGCTATACGATGTCACTAAGAACATCAAAACAAAAGTATTGGACCTAACACACCAGAAAACCAGGAAATCACTGGGACGCGAGAGAAAGAGCACCACATGATAGAAGCAGAAGCACAGGTAGATGAAGTAATATTCTCAATTGGACTGTGATAAACAATTAAGCTCAATCCAAAAAATGGTAGAATTACGATACTCCCGAAGAGATAAATACATAAAAAGAAACATATAGCAGCTGGAGTCGTCCAAAACCAATCCAAACGCTGTTCGAACAAATCAAGAAAGCATCTTTGACAATTAAACCTGCACCTGACCTAAATTTCTTTCTTCTTTCCTCCCGAAATTTTGAAAATAAAACAGCCCCATCCCTCACGAAATTTCATAATAGGGTCCGTAGTCATAGAGTGTCTTCAGGGCTAAATAATAAATATAATGTAATAGATGCCGTTATCGATCGAGGCCTATGAAGTGCATCCCCAGCAAAACTAAAATGATGATCATGTCTAAAATTAAAGAAAACAAGTAGTTTAAAAAAGAGGAAGAAGGTGGAAAATTCATATTATACGTCGACTAGAAATTGGAAAGAGACGAAGTATGTTTTTGTTCTAATAAAGATCGGAAAACTGAATAAGCAGAAAAAAGAAAAATTGCTAAGCAGAGTGGGGAGGAACTCCATCGGGGACTACTTAAAAATAAAGAAGTAAAAAGTAAATATGATGGATTTTGTAGACAATAGCGTTCCAGTAGGGAAGGAAGGGTAGGGAACAAAGGGATGATCAGAAGAAGGACACGAAGGACCTAAAGTTTTTGGGAGTTTTCTTGCTGCAACACAATCCAGAGCTGTGAACAATAGCTTCGAAATTGATCAAAGGGAAAGTTTTGTCGGGGATCATGCTAGTTAACCGGGGCTGGAAGTTCATATAATACCAGAAAAAAATCAAATCTTCAACGAATCGAACAAGTCATTCATGGCAGCAAGAGCCATAAAAAAGACAATATAGTGGAATAAAAAAATTAGGGTTGAGAGGGCTAATCGATCACCATAGTACAGTGCTCTTGTTTCCTGAGTCAAATGGGTAAAGGCGCGATAGCGGTAGATGGACGAGCTCAACCGAGAGCCTGAAAAAAGACAAAATTTGAGTGTACAATTGATACAAAGATATAGGAATTAATTTAGACACCGAAAACGAAAGATGCAAATCACATTGAACACGTTCACCAGCAGATATCTGTAACCTATTCAAAGAGTTCAATAGAATGCTTGATTGCATTTATTCATACCATAATATCAGTCTTTTTTTATTCTGTTAGCGAAGCAAAGATAGTTGATATTAACAAACATTTTCTGTGCTGTGTCAGGTAGAGAAATTGAGTTCTCTGGTTTGCATCGGTACATATCTGCTTTTCTCGTTATTTCGTTTTATAGCTTCACAAATATTTACGGAGGGAAAAGAAAGGTGGAAGTGTTATTAGGGTGAGTAGTGAGTGCAAAGGTGAGAAGCAATCGGCACTTCCTTTCCTATTGCGCTCCAATCATCAGATAATAGATAATTTTGGAATGATATCAGAAATACTGACAGGTAGACTTAACGTGGACAATTAATGATTCTGTTCGTTGGCTTCTCCACCCAGAATGAGGTGAGGTGGTTCAACGAAGTGACACAGTTGTGAGAAACTGAATCAGATCATATTTCTTCGTTAATAGAGCAGTTCCAAGGCTCCGAGTCCTGCTCAAGGACAGACGACGTACTTCAGAAGGCTACTGGTAATTTTAAAAGCTTGTCGACCAGCAAATCAAGGACTGCGAGTCTCTTTTCAGCCGTTTTTAGTGCTTATAATTTATTGTTCTTCGGTTTTTACTTCGCCATACTAGCTTCAATTAAGCGCACTATTTTCTGCGATGCCTGTTCGTGGCGAGGTCCGCTCCTCCACGTCGGTGCTAGTGGAAACTTCCCAACTAGCTTGGGTGAGCTGATCGCGGACCATCAAGTTCCGGCGACAGCCCCTGATGACAGACCGGCCGATCGAGAAACACGTCACATTAAATGGTATGATGGCGCGAAGAGGTTATGTGAAAGCTACGGAGTCCAAGAGACCCGATACCCACTCACAGAGCCCGGTGAGTGGTGAAAGTATGCGAGGGGTCTCTATGTAAGAAGGACGCCATCGACGGGTAACTAAGCTAGCCCACGAGCAGAGCGAAGTTGTTTCGAAGGAAAGACAACCTCGAGACCAAGCCAACGCGAAAGTGCAAGAACAATTGACATACTAACAGGTCGTTCGAGCGAATTATTCGTCGCTCTGGAGCATGGCAGAATGGACCTGTGTGCGTTGCAAGAGAGGAGATGGTCCGGCAGTAAGTCAAAAGAAACGGGCCGTGGCTTCAAAGTTTTCCAATTTGGCAGCTCGAAGACCACGAATGGCGTCGCAGTTGCCGTATCTGAGCGATTTTATTACGGAGGTGAAGCGCTTCAGACTAGTGATGATCATGGTAATCACGAAAAATGGACACTTCAATTCTTTGCTGCGTAGGCGCCGCAGACAGCTTGACCTGAGCAAGTGGAGGAGGTATTCCGGGCACTGCTTTATGAAAAATCAGCCGAGATACCTTCAGACGAAAAGAGCTTCCTCACACTGAATGTATACCTGGTCCAATCCTGCCCATCTCGACTGAAGAGGTGCTAGCACTGGGGAATATGAAGCCAGGTAAGGTGACGGCTCCAAATGACGTGGCTGTAAAGCTGTGGAAGTCACGCCATCGGAATTCCGCCATCTGGCTCGCTACATTTTCAACCAGATCATAGCGAAAAGGAGGATGCCCAAGGATTGGCAGTCAGGCAAGACGATTCCGATGTGGAAGAAGAAGGGTAGACCAGCAGACTGTCTTACTTATAGACCAATTCGTCTGCTTTCTCACACCATGAAAGTGTTTGAGCGTATTATTGACAGACGAATCCGAGACATCGTTGAATTATCCGTGAATCAGTGCGGATTTGTTGCCAGCTGTAACATCACCGATGCCACATATCGGCTCGATTTCTTGTAGACAAGCACAGGGAGAATCCAAGACCACTGCATCTTGCCTTCCTGTACCTAGAAAACGCGTTTGACCGCATGCCGCATGAGGTGATCTGGTATGCACTACGGTAACAGCTCGTTCCTGAAGAGCTTATAAATTGGGTACGGATACTGTATACCGACCCGAGGGGCAGAGTCCGCGAATCTGCTGGAATTTCGGCAAATTTCAATACCGGCTGGGGACTACCAGGGTAACCACCCGCTCCTCTCGTCCTCATTGTTGTTACGGAAGCTGTAACGAAGGATCTGCAAAGACCAGTTCCACGGTCTTTGCTTCATGTAGACGATGTAATGCTTGCGTGCGACGACAAGAATGAGCTCGAAGTGCTAGTACAAGCGTGGACTGATCAACTGGCGCAGTTCGGTCTTCGCCTCAATGTAAGGAAGATGGAGTACGTTTCGGCCGAAGTGAATGACCCTGGTACAATCATGATTGACGGAACAGAACTTGTAATGGTCAGAAGCTTCAAATATCAACGATAGCCTGTGATGGAGACCTCAGCGGCGCGGAGAACGCTCGAGTAAGCAGCAGTGGACAAAGTGGCCTGCGACCACCGGTGTACTTTGCGACAGAAAAGTACCGGAACGATTGAAGTCGGAGATCTACCGGGCAGTCGTACGGCCCATTGCTTTGTACGGAGCTGAATGCTGGCCTGTCACCAAAGAAGTCGATCGCTGCCTCATTGTAGTGGAAATGGAAATGCTGAGATGGATGGCAAGCGTAAAACGAGTCGAACGACTAACGTCAAGATAAGGCAAAGGTTTTGGGTGGCTCCAGTCCCCGATGAACTTTGCGAGTCCCGTTTGAGGTGGAACGGGCACACGCTTCGAGCAAGAGGCGACACGGTATGCGAGATTGGGCTCGGACTCGACATGCAAGGTACAAGACCGAGAGGAAGCCGGAACAACGGTGGCTGGATGGGATACACGCGGATTTGAAGACTGAAAGAATTCATCCAGACCACGCGCGGGCAAAGCCGCATGGCAATTGGTAAAGCGGAACCTGCTTTAAAACGGGACAAACGCTGAAGAAAAAGAAGAAGAATTTCTGTGATGCCTGTTGTATCCTGATATTATCCCATTTCTACGGCGTTTTCGTGCAGTGATATGCTCTATGCGCTAGATATTTTTTCTAAATAGTTTTTTTTTACAAAAACTGAGGACCTGGCGTTTGTATTAGGTTGTCGACAAAGTTTCAAGCCACTCAGTTTGACCGCTCACCAAAATTTTAAAACGAGTTCCGGGTCCTCACCTCCATAACCCTTATATAGGATGATTAATGCGCTACATATATTACAGTTGTCGTGGTTCAGCACTACAGGTATTGCAGAGAAAATCGATATTCACTGCAAGTATCTTGAACTGCCTTTTCTTCACTTGCTCATAAAACAACGCATTGATGGAAGCTTAGTTAACGGCTTATGAATTATGATAGGTCCTTCAATTGACTTTGTTGACGTTGCAAAAGTTTGGTTTCATATGTTCAAAAGGGACCATTTTGGCTTCAAGGAACAACGGTAGTCGGGGAGGGCGATTGCTGTGGAATTATTGGATCTTCTGGAGCCGGCTGTAGAGGATGGCCGGTGTAGTACCGTGAGTTGGTAGAAGAACTCGAGTGCCATATACCCTCATAAGCTGTCCGTCTCCGAGGTTTTAGAAAGACAAGGAAGTAGGGCACATAGTTGCGGCATGCTTTAGCGGCCATCATTTACAACCGGGGACGGGTGCATGCACGACCATCGAAACTTTCCGAAGGAATTTTCATTCGCCCGGCAATTTGGTTAGTGGCGTCGAAGAGTAGGTAGTGTACACCAATCACATGCCAAATCTCCTGCTACTCACTTGCTGCAATTCAGCGAAAATTTCAAAATCCGCAACTCCACCCGAAATGGGACATGATCGGTGTGCAGTTGAACTGCAAATGAGGCATTCGCTAGAAGCCGCTACCTACAGATGCTAATGTCACCAGTGATGTCTAATGTGGTCACTTCGATGGCGACGGAGCAGCCGTTTGTTAAAAACATGGCAAAATCTTCTTCAGTCACAATGATGCGCATTCACCTACTGAGAAGGAAACTTGGAAAAAATTTCAAAATCTCCGATGGCGAACTCTGACCTATCCAGGACATTCGTCGAACCTTGCCCCAACAAAATAATATTTGCTCCATTCGTTCCCCATTCAGTTACTAGAGAACCAGCTCGACGAGTGAGAGCACCTCAAAACGTGGCTTGATGAAATCTTTTTATCAAAACTTCAGAAATTCTGCAGAAGGAGAGTTGAAAATTTACCTGGTAAATAACAAGATGTTGCTGATGGTAACTATGCATAAATACGTTGGATGTCGAGGAAAATAAAAGAGAGAAATGAATTTGAAAATTTTTGCAAAAGTGGCTCGAAACTTTATCGACAACCTAATAGATTTGCGATTTTGCTGTGAGGAAAAATAAGCTGAAGATTATCAAGGAAATTCAACGTGAACGTGTGCATGGTTGGTGGCTCGTTGAGATCGAAATTCATGGAGGAGCTACCGGATGAAGTGTTGGTTTTTTAGTAAAATAGTCTTTATAAACATATGTGCGTATATTTTTGCATACGTAAGACCGTAAAGAGGCACTAAATGAGCTGGTCGGAAACCCCTCGACCAAACCATGGGTAAAGCCAAGAGAACCTAGAAAACTCTCCCGTCACGTAAAAAAAGTCAGAGAGCATTAGAAATTAGTGGAAAAGTTGAAAAGGAATATAGTGGGTTAGTAGAAAGGGAAATAAATAAAGTTCTTGAGTAGCTGCCGCTAGTATAGCGTTTTCAGAAAATCTCTTAGTGCTCGTGAACAGACATTCTGGAATAGGAAAAGTAAGGGACAAAAGGTATAGAGAAGAAAATTGAAGTGGTCGATGTCGGATAGTCCCGTGAGGAAGCGCCATGCACTAGTGAATGGAAATTCAGAATCATGAAAGCCTGCTGAATGCGTATTTGGTCAATAGAATGATCTGCGGGCCAACCGCTATGCTAAGTCAATCTCCCCATACACATACTACAACAAGGCCGGTACCAATTTACCTAACCCCAGAAGAATAGAAGGGCTTGGTCAGTCGGGGGGGGGCGATCGCTCGGCCATGCGGGTGTCAGCAGCACCTCTCACCACACATGCGCCCCAAGGGCAACAAAAAACGCGGCAACCTGAGACGCTCATAAATTATTTTGAAAAGTCGAAGAGCAGAGCGCTTGAACGTGCAAAATTACAGAAAAAAGTGAAAATTTTTGAAAAAGTAGGCTGACGAGGCAGTTTTCGCTTGTTCCGCCTTCAGCTACCGCCGTAGCCTTAACCGGGAACGGCTCACGCCGCAATTTGCTTCTTAACGGCCTTTTTCCCTACCGCGGCGGAGCGTCAACAAGGGCGGATGAAAGCCGAGCAGTGTCTGGCCGATATAGTATTTCTCTGCATGAGCCGAAGTCGACTTGGTCAATTAGAAGCGACGATTTCTCGTCGACGACGCCGCCCAGGAGAAGAGTTCTCCCGTGTCCGATTCGTAGTCCATTGAACGCGCCCCACGGACGACAATTGCGATAATTGTGAGAACATGAATGAATTAAATAAGAGAATCTCTCGTCGACGGATCCACTAGTAACAGAAGTGAGCGCCGCACTAATGAGACGCCGTCGCGCACCGACTACAGCAAAGTCTCTGTACAGAGGAAAATGACCGGGGAAATTGAAGCTAATTCCGAAGGGTTGATTTTTAGACTTCCACAAACCCGTACTCGCCTCTTTCGGTGCTGCACAAACGAATGGATCCGCCTCATTCGTTATTTGAACACTTTATTGAAGTGCAAGGCGCCAGTGGTGCAGTGGTAAGGGGCGCTACTGGCACCCGCAATGTCGAGTGATCGATCGTCGCCCGGGCAATTCAAGGCTTCCACCCATCCGGTGTCGGGTGCATTGGTACCAGAGTTGTCTGGGAGGGTGAGCACACTGACTTGGTATAGACACTGGCTCCCGCAAACCATTATATGGACCAAGTAGGCTTTCATCAATAACGAAAGATGAGGCGCGATCTTGGGGGCTGATTAACGTCAACCACCTTGCCCTTATTTTGCTGAATTATACTGCTTTTACTGTCGCAAGATACTTTTTATACTCTTGCATTCAAAGACTTTCCACAGAGAATCTCGTTTAAAATAGAGTGATTGGAATTGATCAGTCCCTTAAGGACGCGCCACGCATTCTTCCTACAGGCAGAATCGCACGAAAATGGTGAATGCGTATTTGGCGTACGCAGTGACTTGCGGGAGCCAGCCGCTAGGTCAAATCTGTGCAGTTACCTACCAAGACAAATATGGTGCCAATTTACCCGAACCTTAAGAGGCGGAGCACTTGGATAACCCGGGCGAAGGTTGATCGCTCTACAGCGCAGATGAAACTAACGCCTCTTGACAGTAAACCAAGGGCATTGTATAAGCCACAGAATAAGCGAGAAACTATTGCAGAAAACCACACAGAACTGTGATTTGGTTGCCTTTGGATAACGATCGATTGATTGATCGTAAGGAAGTGCGGGTCAAGAAAGACCTCACATTGGAATTGGCGATCGTCTCTACAAAAGCGAAGACGAAATACAAGACTCGATGTTCTGGTCAATAAATCGATGGTTGAAATTCGGAAAAGTGAGCCGAACGATGAGCATCTGCCGTCAGCGAAAACGGTGGCACCGCGATGTTTTTGAGACGATCTGTCCGACAAAGCCAGCTGCGCGTAAAGACAAGAAGTCCAACGACGAAATGAGACAGCCTTAATGCGGCCGACAAAAACATCAACGACAGTCGATAAAAAACGGGAAAGGTATAGCCTTTAAGTGTTAATGCGAGAACATTTAGTTTAGTGTTCAGACCGGTTTTGAAGGTGTGTTCTGAAAGTGCTACAGATGAAAGCTGAGGAGAAAGGCTCAGCATTTGATGACTAACGGCAGCATGGAGATCAAAGGCGATATGCCCCTCGCACAATATTGAGGGATTCAGAAAAAGTTGGTAAACTCTGCTCAATTGGTCGCGGCGAATCTTAATACGGAGCAAACAAGAAAACAAGGAAGATGAAACTTTGCGCCGAAGTAACCGTGTGGAATGCTTAGGAATCGAGGGTCAGAAGCATCAAAGGACATTCATTCATTCATCCATTTATTACGATAGTCAGCAACGTTCCGGAGAAATTATACCATTAGCATGAAAATCAAAACAGAAAACCGCTAATGACGAGAAATTTTAGAAAAGTACAGAAATGACGCCTTCACCGCGTACTGTAGGAGAACAAAAAAAATAGAAGAAGAGCATGGTAGATCGAGCCTGTGCTTTTAGTGAGTTGAAAATACGAAAAGACGGAAGGTATTTTGTTTCTGCTTTCAAAGCTCTTAGTTCAAGGTTTAGTTGAAAGTGGCTAAAAAGAGTAATACTTTTCATCTGTGAGATGTGAAAGACCTTCTTCTGCTTCTGAAGGCTGAAAGATGATTGTCTACATATATTTCAACAGCCCAACAGCCCAATTCTTCGAAGAAGGGACTATTGAAGAGCAGCTCCACCAATGACAAAATTCAGAGGTTAGTGACATGACCATATTGTTTGCAATGATTCTGCGCTTCATTTGCAATTAAATAGCAGCTTCCCCCGTGGAGAAAATGAACCCGTCTCATGAAGCAATTCCATCTGCCAAAAAATGGAGGAAGAAAATGACGAGATCTGGAGCGTTTGAATTTCTGGCGTGACCATCGGCGCAGATTTTCTCTTATTGACTGGTAGGAAATTTCGAGGAAAGAAAATAGTGAAATCGATGGAATGTTTGACAATTTTGATGGTACATTTTCCGCTACAATGAAGGCTCCCAACTATTGTCACAAAGCTATGAAGACACGAGTTTGCGAAAGCAGTACACACCCGAGGTAGTTGGTTGTCTTATTCCTCTCGTAACACGTCCAGTTCAAAATATCGACTCTCATCCAATTCTACGGAGTAACTCACTAACGCCGGCGTAACAATTTGGAATTTGACTACAGACTCAAGTTGAAAACCTTTTTACCTCTGCGACGTTCTTACTTTTGTGATTTCCTTGAACCAATTTGCTACAGAGGGACGGGAGTGCGGCAGTAGTAAGAGACGCTGCTCACACAAGTATGGTCGAACGATCGATCCGCGCTAAGAGAAACCACGTTTTCCGTCCCTCCGTGGTCGAGTAAGATGGTATCAGATTTGTCTGGGAAGAGAAAGACGGTATAGTGGCTGGTCCAGCAACTTATTGTATAGGTCAAATACCAGGGGTAAGCGGAAATTTTTTTCAAAAAAGCGGAAGACGGAAGAGGGAACGGAAATGGCCAAAAATGCCCGGAAACCGGAATGCGGAACACGGAAGCCGGAAATAGTGCAAAAATCACTAAATTATTAGAAGTTAGCCAAAACTGGACCACAAAAGTTTTCATTTCTGTTTCTAAAGGTACCCATAAAGTGCTCGTCTTGTTTCCACTAGAATGTGTTTATTTTGGTGAAGGTGCTCAACGATTGGTGATAGCTTCAAAGTAAACGGTGGAAATTCATCTTTATAAACTTCATTATAAGCCGAAGACAAGTACGAAGAGAAAGACAGACTTTTTGGCGTGATAGACGAGAATGCTTTCAAAATAGAATTAAAAGCCTAAAACGAGCATGTTATGGTGGTGAATCAGCAGTTTTTTTCACGATTCTGGGGACAGAGGCGTCCTCTCAGATCGTTTACAATGAAACCAGCAGAAGAAAACAATCTCTCGCACTGCGACGAGGTAGTATGTAGGTGCCGACAAATACTTCATTGCAAGTTTTAATAGGAGGGGGAAGTGTACTTCGCTGCGTCAGTTTCATTCTACGAGAATTCAAATGGATCGCATCGACGTCAGCACGAAACTTCAGTTTCCCGTGTGTTAGATTGCACAGTGGAGCTCTTCGATTTCTTCTTCCGTTTCCGTGTTCCGCCCAAAACAAAACGGAACACGAAACGGAACAGAAGGGCCAAAAACGGCCGAAAACCGGAATTCGGAACACGGAAACGGAAGTTCCGCACACCCCTAGCAAATACGCATTGGCCATGCGTCCACGATTCTGAATAGAATATGCCGCAGAACATCCTTGTCGAAGCTCTTAATTCAAAACAACCCGTCCCACCAAGGTTGCATAAGAGAGACCATACCTAAGTTTTCAGGTGATTCCAGTTTGAAAGAAATTGAGCTCTCCTACTCTGATGTTGTACAGTAATTTATACAGAAGCTTGAGCAATTTTTCATGTTTAAGACGCTGTCGTGATGCGAGCAGTTCCTCCGAAAAAAGTCGACGAATATGTCCATCTTGGCCACCTTCTGAACATGAAAAACGATCTCAAACCTGAGTTTAGCCGTAGGAAGAAAGCTGGGCCCAGATTCATTATCGGTAAACCCCTGACAAACCCCGAGATATACCCTAAACGGCGCACAAATCGAGATTCGTGAACGCGCGCCGGGGTTTAATCGAAGTTTGTTGCGGGTCTACCACATCTCGCGATGAGGCGAGGTTTGGGAGACCTCGACGGCATCGAGCGGGTTTGTCGCCGACGGGGTTTCGGAGACCGCTTGTCCGTTCATGAATCTGGGACCTGGTTGGGCCGGGTTCAATTCGGTGAGAAGTGTAATCGAAAGCGTTAAGGACCATCAACTGTGAGCTAACATATTCAATTCCACACGACTCCCGGCATAGTACTGCCAATGCGAAACGTGGACCCTAACGAAGGCCACTGAGGATCCGCTGCGACGAGTTCACGCAGCGCTAGACCTACACCAGTAGCAGATGTTCGGATTGCACAACGTGCAGATAACAGCAATGTCCACAGTCCGACACATCATCCTTCACATAAATGAAGCGAAGAACCACTTTAGGGGACATCTGAGGACGGGAAGTTCTCGTCCTCTAGCCAACGTTGGCTCAGGGCGGAACGAAGTGGAAAGAAAGTTGGGACCTGCGCAAGATCAATCGTTGCTGAGGAAGGGGTCGCAAGTATCGCAGGTAAGTAAGCATATGAAAATTCAACACCAAGGTCTATAACCATGAACCTTTTTCCGGTTTTCTGACGAAAACTTTCAGTCAGATAGCAGCAAAAGAAGCCTAAGAAATTCAAAAATCAGAGACGAACAGAAGATGTTGCGAAGGATTTTGGTGATCTTACAGCTATAGCAGTCCTTCCTCGAAGGCGAAATCACGTTATTTACACTTTGTTGTTCGCACAGCAGCTTTTCTTCTAGAGGTAGAGGGAAACGTCGAATAATAACCTCCTACCATAGAAAAGTAATCAGTGCTTGACCATCAGTGAGAAATACCCAGCTTTGGTAGCCTCCAGCAGCACTCAATGACTCAGTTTAACTTTAGGAAAGTAGTGTTGTGTTATACAAGAGGTAGGAGGGTCAAAGTAAATAGTCTGTTGTCACCATGCCTTACAAGGTTGATAGGTGGGAAGTTTGTAAACGACCCGATGATTCTAACGGGCTTTGAGCTCCCAAGTCCTCTTCTTTGAACTTGCCACCTATGACCTCGAGAAGCATACTAAGAACAGACTATTCACGCATCAATGTTGAAGTTCAAAAAATAGGATTCGGGAGTTCAAAATAGATTGTTCTTAAATGGTCAGCAACTCAATGGTATACTCGAGTATGGCGACCGAAGGCTGATTTTTATACTCGAAATAGGATTTATATAATGGAAAAATTTAATAACATTTGGTTTCTCAATGCTTGAATCCACTCCGAGAGAGGGAAAAAGGGTAGAGGGCGATACAGGCAATGCGGGACGTACACTGGGATAGTGAGAAGGAAGAAAAGTCGGGTCATACTTGCCACCTGTCAAAATGAGAAACGTTTTCGTCGGCATTCTCTTTATGAATCAAAACCGCCAATAAATTAAAAGGAATAACTAGCGATATAGAATAAGAGGAAATTGTTGAAGCGTTGAGAAAAACGCGATAGGGAGTACCTGTTCAGAGCCTGTCCTCAGTTCCAAAAAGTAAAAGTGCGCGACGAGAACAAGGAAAGAAAACGAGAACGAGAACTACTCTCGAAGGTAGAATAGAGTTGGCAATCTTCGCAAAGTATAGGTTAAAGAAAAGGATAATGAAAAGCGCTCCGAAAATTCAGGCCCACCGATCGACAGCGGAGGAAATCGAGGATAATGCAAGGGTGAGAATCGGAGGCTGAGCGTATGCGATTTTACGTACTTTGACGAGAAACAACTAGGTCAGGATGCAGAAGGACCGACCGAGGCAAAACAGTTCAGCCGGAGAGTTCGCATGAGACCATGACAAATGTCCCAGCACTCCGACGCAGTTTCCCATCATCGTTGAAATTTGCATCCAGATTTACGGTGTTCTCATCCAGAGATGTTTCAGTTCATATCAACGGCTCAGTGAGATTTGTCACTCCAATAAGGACAGCTGGGAATTCGTCTGCGTCAACAGTACCTCTTGAATCGGCAAAAATTTGGTTTAGCAAAGGTATGGTAGGGGTGTCACCAGCCTCCTAAGGGCGCGTGTGCTTTTATACGCCTCGTCAGTGCGCGTAGAGGCAAAGTGAATGCGTATTAGGCCTATACAATGACCTACTGGACTCGTGCGCTATACCAAATCAGTGTCTTCACCTTTCCAGACAAGTCTTTACCAAATTACCCGACCCCGGAGGGATGCAAGGTTTGGTTAGCTCCGGTGGGAATCGATCGCCCAACCGTGTGCGTGTCTATAAGGCCCTTATTATACGTTCGCTCACCCCCCAGCGTAACTCGTCCATTCAGTATCAGACACCGTGGGGCCAGACACGTTTGTACGAGTTCACCACGCCAGCGTCACCATGATAACTCGTACAAACGTGTCTGGCCCCACGGTGTCTGATACTGAATGGACGAGTTACGCTGGGGGGTGAGCGAACGTATAACAACGGCCTAACGCCTCTTCCCATGCGCGCCCCCTGGTTTAAAAGCTGAATAAAATGATAATTCACTCAAATTTAACTGAGAGGCTCAATCTCTTATCTTCAAAATCAGAAGTAGGATCCCTCAGGTTGATTATAACGGCGAGTGTAGAATAACAATTTCCAGACTATAAAGCACTAGCGATCACTTCATGAAGCAAGTTTTCCACAGCTACATCCAAATGCCATTTGGATCTAGTTGTGGAAAACTGGAAGATGTTTCGCATGGATTGGAACTTGAACAGTGATCAATGATCGGATGGAGATGAGCCAATGTCAGTGTTCGCTCAAAAAAAAACCCGCTGATTCACCATCCTTTCGAGGTCAGTGAATTGATATTTGACTTGTGTGGTTACTGAACTGGTAAAGCAAATAGTCCCTCAAGTCATTGCCTCAAAATATGCATTCATCATGTTACTAGGGTTCTAAATGGAACACGAATGCAGTGGCACGCCCTCAGGGACTGATGAATACTGCCATCTTTACCTTTTACCTTGATTCACAGATCTTATGACTGAGTTAAAATTCTTGAGAGTTCAGAAACCATAGGGATCTGTTCACCTATCAGGTCTGATCGTACTGCTGTTGTTTCACCTCTAAGGGAAAAGGAGAAGAATTACTCATGAACCGAGAAGCTGGAGTGGAATGAAACGGAGCAGCTTCCAAGGACCTCCAAAGAAGTAAGACAGGGCACGGTAACATCATCTAGTCCCGGGCCATTTAGGTATCAAGTAAACTACGCTGCGCAAGTTAGTGAGTAGGAACCAGTTAGTTTGACACCGATGCGGCTGTTAATTGGCCTGGCCAACTGAGCCTTTAGCCGGCTCGTTTTGGTCACTTGCTCGGACATCTGCCATATCGCCTTAGCGTGACCGGTTGTAAAGGGATTTGCAGCTGTGCAGCGATTCGTTTTTCCCAATTAATAGCCGCTTGCCTTACGGCAACGATGCAACTTTTTGCAAATTATGCCTGCAGAGCCGTAACGTCGCTGCAAAACGATGGTTTTAATGTGTGCCATGGAGCATGAAAACACTAGGGTCCCAGGGTCAAGGTTCATGAACGAAGGCGACTGTTGCAAGCCAGAATGGTTGGAACGGTAGTGATCCGACCAGTGCCGAAATCTAGCGGTCAAAAAATCAAATGAAACTAATCTGAAGCTGAACATAAATATATTCTCTACGAGAAGGTGCACCTTGGGTTGCTGATTTCCAATATTTGTCTCCTTTTTCAAACAAATCAATTTTAGGAATGCTACGTGAAAACAACAAATTGTGTGGGAATAAAGCGTCGCTAATTGTTTTGACCGATTTTTACATGGAATTTCTAGAACACTCCTTTAGCAGTATGGCGCGCGTGGTGCAGTGGTAAGAGGGGCTGCTGACACCAGCACGGTCGATCCTCGCCCGAGCCAACCAAGTCTTCCATCCTTCCGGGGTCGGTAAATTGTCAGTGAAGGTAAAAGCACCTGGTATAACAGCCGCTACCCGCTAGTCATTTCATGAGCAAAATACGCATTCATCATACCTCTACGATTTCGAATGGAACACGAATGCGGCGGTGCGTCATTCGGGACTGATCAACGCCGACACCTTCTCCATTACGTTCAGCAGTGCTGGGAAGGAGTCCAGCTAATCAAATTACTATCGGCGAGAAACATACAAATACCAAATACAGACAGAAGCAGTCAGACTATCGGACGAAGTTAGTAAACCACCCCTATTTTTTTAAATCGGCTATGTAGTTCAGATATCAAGGAAGTGAAAATAGTTATATACATACTAGCAGAAGTTCAACAGATCTAAACCGTTCAAAACCTTACCAATGATCTGACAGCCTTATCACTATCAAAATTAGCGAGCCATATACGTAGAAAATGTCCGTTTATGGGTAGGAGTAAAAAACGCGTTTATGATGGAAGTTTGATGTTCCAACATCAGGAACACATCAGGAAACGACGTTTATAGTTCACGACATTTCTATCCTATCAGAATGCCACAAAAGACGAAAAGACCTTTGAACAACAGCATGACGTCTTAGCGTTGAATATTTCATGATCGACGGCCACTTAATCCTGACATTAATGGGTGAATAGCTTCAGCTCAACAGATGGTCAACAGCGTTTTCTCTAGAAGCTTTATTTTTATGTTTGTCTCAATACTGGTACAGTGGCAACAGGCGCTGCTGACCCTGGCACGTTCGAGCGATGGACCCTCGCCCGGACTAGCTAAGCCTTCCATCACTACGCTGTTGGATAGATTCGTATTAGACTTGCATGGGGAGGTAAGGACACCGAATTGGTATAACAAAGTCATTTTATAGACGAAATACACATTCACCATACCTCTGCGATGAATGAAACACCAAAGCGATGATACGTCCTTGGGACTGATCAACACCGAACCCTTTACATTTTACCTGCTATAATGATTATAGTAAAATATTATTTGAAAGTATGTAAAGTACTTATACCCAAATTTGTACGAATTTATGGAGTAGGTAATTCATATTCGTTCAGTGTCTTTCCATGGCCGGCGCTCTTCGCTGAGGAGCTCCAAGGTTGGCGAAATACCTCCTTCTTAAATAGGCGTATAAGGTAGGGATCCGAACGAGCCCACCGTTCTCCTTTGCCGTTGTTTTCGCCCTCGCATACCATCCAAATCACCATTCGCTTTTTCAAACTATCAAGAGAATCGACTTCTGACTGCTGTGTTTTGTAGAAAAATAATCGAAAGCACTACACGTTAGGATTCACAAAAGGGCGTTTTCCCTACCGAAGCTTAGCGTCAAAGCTATTAGCATTGGAGCCTGAAGTGCACCCTCTTCAAAAATCTGCAACAACGAGTTGTGTTCAAATTAACGACGGCGGTAAGGCTTCGATGTTTTCACAGTGAAGTTTCGAAGCCGGTTAAAATTTGAAAAAAATGAGAGAAAGCAGCTGTGAATGGCTTCTATAGCACCTTCCTATGCAGCCGTTAAGGCGTACGATGTACATGTAAGTGAAAGTCGTAGAAAGAAGACAAGCTTAGGGTAGAATCAGAGGATCTGAAGTGAGAGACTAGGTACGTTCGTATTGGAAGACCGTGAAATATGAAACCATACATCGCCAATGATGGAACAAAGAACGACTTGACACCACTCGTAAAGGAAAACTAATGATAATATTCAGCAATTTCCAAGTTCCCCAATTCTTAATCTTCACTATCCTTGATGATTATTTCGAGACATTGTACTTTCTGCCTATCAGAGTTAAGTGGACTTCTGGAAAAATAGAAAAAAAGAAGCAGCAAAATCACCACAAAGCTAGTCACGACTTGACGCCTCAGCAATCAGTGAAGTGATGGGAGATTTCATTCGAAAGATGCTCCATCTGATTCCTAACCGATTCGCGATTTCTGCTATGAACTCTGCGTCATCAGTTCAACAGCTAAAGAGACTGTTTCACACGTTGACGGAACGTAAAGAAGTCGGAAAGGATGCCGTTCACGCGGCTATTTAAACAGCAAGGACGAGGAGCCGCGGGAGTTGAAAGCACATTCATCCACGGCATGATGTGTTATGAGCGATATCTGTGTAATATTATGATAAACTGATCACGAGATGATCGGCCACTGCGCACGTTGTTCGTCGATAATGAGATCTCGCCGCGATAACGGGTAGGAAGCTGGGAAATGAGTGACAACAAGCGAGCGAAGAACTGCACAGATTAAAGAAAGTATTTTACAGTCGGAAAACTTCCACTTTCGGTCATTTTCAAGTTGCAGAAATAGGTGGCGCGCATCTGCGGTGGTGAAGAGATAATATGCGCTACTTTTATCAGTGTGAGTTTTAGGCTTCAGGCGCGTCCAGTATAGTTCAACCTTTCTTTCTAAATCATTGTGAATGTCGGTAACCGAAAAAGTAAATGAATAATTATATATGTGTACATATAAACAAATACAAATATAAGCAAGAAAGTGAGGACATAACCGTCGATGATGCCTGAGGCCTCAGGAATACGCACTTCATGCATCTCACCGATTTTTACTAGAGAATGATCCAGATCGGGATGAATTCTGAAGACTGATCAATCACCACCAATCACCCGTTCTTCTTTATTAAGCCATCTATTATTTCATTAAGGTGATGCATTAGGAAAACAGATAGACAAATTGGCATGTGAAAAATCGAAAGATTGATGGAAAATAAGAACGATAATTTCCCAGTGATTCAGCGGACCACACTCCCACATTAAAAACCCTGGCATTATAATTCGGCTGAGTTGACGTTGACTAAGCTGTTGACTACGACTAGTTCACCAGAATTAATAGGAAAGAGATGAGTTCAAGAGCAGCTACAACTAATTTCATGTAACGCTAATTATTAGAGACGAAAAGTTTCACTGAGCGACGAGCGGTGATGAGAAGGGCTGTTGAGTAACAGTAATGCTTGGATAGTATAATATCATCTTGAGGTAAATCATGCTGGGCTCGTCCGAAAGCATCAATGTACCGCACAACCCCGAATAGAAAGAAGAAAAAGACGAAAGAATAGCACGACACATTCATCATTTCCTACTGTCGCAGCTCTCCACGAGTAACACCACATCAACCCCGGGATACACATTTCGCAGTGAAACATGTGGTCTGTTCTCCGCCACTAACTTTTATTCAAGTGTGGCGCTGGAGCATCTAGAATCTGCTAGAATCTGGTGCAATTCTTAGTGAGCTCTAATGTTGAGATCGGATCTTTCCTAGGAAGGTAACGCATTTCTAAAGCACCTTATTTCGACTGTCTCGAATCCTGTCCATCAAATCTGGAAGGAAGGTCTTTGGATTTTAATCGTTTGGAAAACGGAAATTGCAGCTTAATTCTGATTTTTAGAAATTCTGGTAGAAGAACTCATCGCCTTCCAAAAAGTCTGAGAAAAGTGTCCGAAAATGCGCTAAGGTTCTAGAGAATATCCTAAAATATCCTAATATATAAACGTACACATATCAAAATGTAATGTATCCCAAAATATCCTAGAGGATATCTTGAAATTTTCTAAAATATATTCCAAAATATCCTAAAGAATATCCTAAACAATCCTAGCATAATATTCTTAATAATTCTATTCTCATGGCTAATCAGGTTCAGATATGCTCGAAACGGTATCCCAGCTTGTTCAATAGCCTACCGTGAAACCTTGAAAGCGGAGTGGAACCTGGAACTGTTGAAACACCGACACTTTGGTATACACTTGAGTAGATGTTCGAACGCTTGGGTATACAGCAGATTTTAGCTATACCATTTCCTTACAAGCGCTTCAGTGACTGCGGCAAGCCATGTCGTTCAGGGAACATAAACTAAACGACCAGCGGATACAGGATTCCAGAATGTCTTCGTGAGGAATCGAATCGGAATCGGTGATGGTTTCCATTCAAGCAGGAATATCTGTTAGCGATTTCCGAACGCTTCAAAGTTCTGCTATTGCCCCTCAGAAATTGGATTCAATCGTTTTTGCGTTGGCAGAGCCGGCAAGCTTAACGATGCGAAACGAACTGATTGCAAAGGCTCCGTTGAAGAAACTTTGTAAAAGAGGGACAGAAAAGAGACAGGCAAGCGCTGCAGAAACTCCTTCTGGATATCGGGGCCGATGAGGATGATGGACGTCCAACAAGCACAACTGACCAGGAAGCAGTTCAGCATCTTGCTGTTAGTGACGGTAGGTTTAGAAGTTGAGTTCGGCGTCGGTGATCTTCGACGACGATGGCCACAATCGAGTGGAGATTGCTCCATCGGCATTTGGCTTAAAGGTCGTCGGCCTCGTTTTTGCATAATCTCACCGCGGAGACATGTGGAATACAGGTGATGGACAGAAGAGTTGTCTTAAGATAGAACCCCTACCGTCCCATTCCTGCAATCTTCTACAAGAGCTCCGTTTCTGCTTGTAGCTCAGCTAAAGGGCATAAAAGTAAAACGTAAAACCAAACATTTCGACGTTAAACAGTCTCCTAAGGACGCGCCTGCGCCTTCATGTTCCGCACAAAAAAAGGAGGAGCACAATGAATGCGTATTTGGTCTAGGGGTCAATGGTTATACCAAGTCAGTGTCGTTACTTTCCCAGACAGGGCTGGTACCTATTTACACGATCCCAAGAGATGGAAGTCTTGCTTTGTCCGGGAGATGTTCGATCGCTCGACCCTGCTTGTCAGTAGCGCCGCTTATCACTGCAACACACGCGCTTTACTTGGACTATACCCTTGGTGAATCTCAAAGGAGACCTATCTGAGCTTCTGTGGCCATAATTGGCGACGGCTTGAAGCTATTGTTCTATATAGACTGGGGATTGAGATAGGTCTAGGCTCATGATTTCAGTGATCAGTGTTCAATCTTCACTTTCCCAGACAGGGCTGGTACCTATTTACCCGATTCTACGAGTTTCTGTCCGCGATCGCTCGTGCGGCAGTAGCGCCTCTTATCACTGCAACACACGCGCTTTACTTGGACCATACGTTTATTGTATCTCATGGGAGACCTATTTGATCTCCTATGGCCATTATTGAGGTTTAAAGACGAGAGGACATGGAGTGTTCAATCCAAGAAAAACTTGCCTAGCTTGGAAACAGATGATATGGGTGTCGTTACAAGCGTCATAGCCGGGTGGCTGATGGAGTCAAACTATCACATGACTGTAGATGTCGATACTGATAGTTGCATCGAAGGAAGCAAAACTTAAGACCTTTCAGTCGAGGGCGATAAAGATCACGTCGCAGACGGAGTCTTGCGCAGATGAGGAGAGAGGGTGCAAGTTCACCGCAACGAGAGCAGCACCAAGAAGAAAGACGAGTCGACTATTTAGATAAACGTACCCCAGAGCTTCTATTAGGGTGACCCAAAAGTTCTATTAGACATTCAAAAAGAACCGTGGTCAAATAAAACATCGCCATGTAAAGAATGCGTGCCTAATAATGCTATCATGATTGGTCACTTATTTATTTTTCTAGGGGTGTGAGTATAGGAAGTCAGAATCTGAAATGCACACGAACTTTTGGTTCACCCTAATATTAACAAAAATGGTAAATAAAACGTGCAGATTCCTGTCTCCACCGGAAACAACTTAGTGAGGTTTTTACGTCGCATATGTATTGTGGTTGGCAAAAGACTGCCAAGATGAAACGAAGCTAACTAACTGGCGATGGAGGTACGAACTGCGGGTATCCGACAATTAACCATGAGCATACCAGCCGCCTAATCGAGGCCGATCAGCCACAGTGCAAGCGGACGTCCGCAGACTTAAGAACAAATAGACATTCATAGACTCTACGAGACTCATAAGGCGTCGTTTGATGGCGGGAACCAGCTCCCGGAAACCAGCGAACTCGCTATGGGAAAAGGATGCCTCCCCAATGCAAGACACAATCGCCAGCAAACATTGGGTACATAGTGGGCGTCGTCCCTTTCAGACGTCTAAAAAAGTTGTCGAGAGCGATCATTTCTCAACTCGTTCAATGTGACTGCTGTTCTGATCCTAATAATAGTTGTAATGTATGGCATCACGCCAACGCCAGCGACGTGTGACGGAAAACTGTAGTCAAACGACGCAATCCAACATCACTTCCTAGGACTGCGACTGTTTGAAGAAATTCTTTGGAGGGAATCATCTGAGGTAGGCCTCCCGGAAAATTCTGCTGATCTCCATGTTTCCTCGTCGAGCACGTGCTCGAGTAACATTCTGAGCAGGCAGGTATGAAGCTGAGAAAACGCCGTCATGTGCAGTTTTAATTTCTTATATGGTTCAGTGGTAAGAAGTGCTACTGAATCCCGCACGGTCTAGCGTTTGATCTTCGATCAGGCTGACAAAGACTTCCATCACACCGGGGTCAGGTACATTGGTAGCAGACCTTTCTGGGAAGATGAAGACACTGACTTGAATGGCGACTAGAAACCGTAAGCCGTTGTGTAGACCAAGTTTGCATCATTCTGGCTCTATGATTCTGAATAGAAGACGATTGCATGGCACGTGCTTATGGTTTTGATCAAAGATGACCGCTTCACCAATACCTTTACTAGTACCTTCATCCCTTTTAGCTTCTTCACTTCTTCACTAGAGCATCTTACCGCTTTCTTCACCAGAGTTTCCTACCCCAGCACATAGCTTCAGATCGTCGTTTTGGCAAGTCGTTGAATTTTCGATGGATCGTACTAAGCTTCGTTCAATCTGCACTATTTTCAACTTCATTTCAATGTCGTTGTTTTGAAACAAGAAAGGATAATTAAGAAAAGGCGGAGAAAGAGAGAAAAACAGACTTCCATTGAATGAGTTTCTTCAATAAATAGCTAACTGCACAAACATATAAATAAGAAGGCTAACAAATGAAGGAAAACTTGGCTGTTAATCAGGACGCTGTTTTCACAAACACGTTCTCGTAACACCTCGCTATGTCTTCCGCTCTCTGCCACACTGTCGATCACACCTTCAAAACATTTTCATGGGGTAGGGTGTGAATTTAGATTCACTATTGGAAGAAAAAAATTAAAAAGTTTAAACTAAGCATAGTTCTCGTGATGACGAAAGCTAGAAAGATTTTCACATATTGAAAACAGATTTCTTTACTATGTATTCCTGCAAATTGTAATAAGTATCACTGATCTCGATTTTTTGACTTGTTATCTATTCCATCAATATTTTGATATTTAGGTACTGAAATTGGACGATGTAAAGTATGTGAATCAGTCTAATATTTCTATAATAGTTTTTCATGATACTGTTCTTCAGTGAAATACTGACACGCAATTCTACCTACTTCGTAGAGGCTACCAAAATCTTTTTGAACTTTAGGGAAAGTTCGAGAACCTGCAACAGAGTGGAAGAATATCCAATTAGATAGTTAACGTCACGATAGTGTATCGAAATAAAGTTAAATAAAGAGGCAAACACGAATATGAATGATTTACTAAGGCGGAGGAGCTTGTTTGAAGAACACGCCAAATAATATCAGCTGAAAATGAATCAATAAAACTAGTAAAATACTAATAAAAACGGTGCGGATGTGGAACTGTTACACAGATCGAAAGGAGACTAGAGGTAAACGAAAACGTTGGTTTATTTATTTATTTATTCATTTATGTACGTGGATTTAAGACCCATGTTAGAGAAAAAGAAACAACCAAAGATAAACGATGACGGTAAACATCAGCAGAACAAACAAATTAAAAAGTAAGCAATGCACGCTTAGCTAAGCCCTTAAACTTTTGAATCGAATAGCAGGAGGTCGGAACGCCAATCCTTAACGCAGAAAAGGCAGAGCCCGCTTGGCACGTAAATGATCTAGCCCTGACACTAGTTTTAGGCTTGGCAAACGATAGTTTACGTTCTCCAAAATCAGAAGGTTTGAAATCAGAAGCTGGTAAAGGAAGAAAAGGAAAAGAAATTAAGATGATAAACAAGAAAAAGAAACTAAGTTACGGCTATTCACAGTTTCGAATGTTTCTTCATGTTGAAGGTTGAAACGAAAAGGAAGGGAGAAGAGATCACGCAAACAAAACAGTTCGGTGAGAAACAGTGAAGAACATCGTTCACACCAATCGCAAATGAGGCGATAAGAGGATGATTTGATGAAATCGATCAGAATGTCTGTGAAGTCGATTAGTATCGATGGCAAATGTGCTGGTGTGGTGAGGGCAGAAGTGAAGATACCACAGTGCGACGTGACTGGCCGCATCGACCACGAACAGATCGCGGCTGAAAAACTCACAGAACATTGCGCAACGATCAATGACTAGAAGACGGCTAAAGTTATCGATCTGATCCCAATAAATATTCCTGGAACATTACCAGAGGCAACGAAAAATCTATTTTTGGTACAAGGAAGCCCCGTAACGTTTCAACCATAAGGTGAAAACGCAGAGGAGGAGGAGTTGCACTCCAAGTTTCCAAAAGCGATGTGCATAATTGGCGAAAAGTAGCTAGAACCAAAGAAATTGAAATTAATATGAAAAAGTCAGAAAGTAGTTACAAAGTGTGGACAACTGATATTTTTTCACACAAGTACCGAGACAGTGCGCAGAATTTCAATGATGATGCGAGATCCTCAAATTACATCCAGTTTTTTGACCGCAAACAGTGCATATAAATAGAAAGAAGGAGAATTTTTCTTTCTTCTGAACTTCACGGTGATAAAAACGTAAAACGTTGGCGTTAATCATGCCACTAGGGATGCGAAATGGTTTTGTCTTCCATTCAGAATCGCAGACCTTGGTTCGCCCGGGCGAGGATCGAACGCTCTATCGTACACGTGTCAGTAGCGCCTCATAGCACTGCGCCACGTCCGGACAAAATAAATAAATAAAAAATAGAAATATTGTAATTGCGACAGCACTTTTGGTTCACATTAATGTGATGAGCCTGCGAAAGCACGAAAATACATATATGTACATAAATATTTGTAAATCCTTTTGTAAAAGGGCGAGCAAATCGACAACAGCGCATGGAGTTGTGCGAAGTAGGTACATCTCGGGGCTAAAAGAACGCTCCAATAGATTCTGAGAGCAAGAGGGAAAACCGGGGAGAAAATAGCGATCCCCCTCGCCGGTAAAAAAGATGTGCTAGACCACAACTGGCTTTGGCAGACTTTGCAATTTTGCAGAGCTGTCAGATCACATTAGTCTTACGCGCGGAAAGCCCTAGATTTCCCTCTAGAAAAACGGCACCGGGCAAACACCCGCTCTGAACGGAGCTACTGTTGGAGAGTTGCATTAATTGGAGGCGAGGTGGTAGGTCCTGAATCGGCACTCGTCAACCGTTTAACATTCACCCATTTGAAGATAACTTGGCGATGAACGAATAAACGTCGAATGCGATGTTACAGATATTTTGTTGTATTCTGCTCACAACCACTGACAACTCATCGCGAGGAAGTACCACAAAAAGAAGGTCGGATAAAGAAAGGAAAAGTCGAAGATTTAAGTGTCATCCGCACAGGCGGTAAAAGTGAAGGATTGGCGTTAGTCAGTTCCCTATGCACGCGCCATGCTTTCGTCTTCCATTCGGAAACATAGAGACATAGTGAATGCGCATTTGGCTTATATAGTGACTTACGAAGGCCAGCTGCTGTAGAATGTCAGTATCTTCACCTTCCCTGGCATATGTAGTACTAGTTTATCCAACCCGGAGGGATGGAAGGCTTGGTTACCCTGGATGAGGATCGTTCGCTCGACCGTGCCTGTCTCAGTAGCCCTTCTTGCCATTGCACCAAGCACGTCCTCGAGTTGTGGAAAGACTGTGTGAGTAGACGGTACTTCAAAATGAACGGATACGACTTGCACATCAACATATTTTGCGAAAGCAGGTGAGAATTCATAAAATCACTCCAGGAAAAGTCGTAAGAGAACACAAAACGAGAGGGCTAATAGAAAAGGAAAGCAATGTCGAGTATTCCGCATTTGAAATATCAGGAAAGTAGGCTATTCCATCGTCGTTCCCTGAAGTTTTGAGCGAAGTGGTGATTAGACGGAGAAGCTCGTAAGCAATGAATTTCGTGTGGCGGAGACAAAATTGCTGCATGCAAAGGGCGCGTGTTGTTGGCGAAGAAAAGTGAAGAAGCACGTAATTAGGAGGACTCCATTAGTGAAGCTCGTTAGGATAGCGTACAATGATCGTGGTGAAGTCCGGACGCCATTCCTAAAAACGCCGCTGAATGAACGAGGAGGTCCGTCGTCGTTGGCGAACTCGAAAGTGGACTCTTAGCATCTCCCGGAAGGGCCACTTAAGCGACGTCCAAGGACCAACGCCGCCTGTTTGAGTCTTTTGCGAGCACGAGGAAACGCCAAGAAAAACCAGCGCTGCTGAATACCACTTCAAATGATCTGAAACGATTGGATGCTTCTCGAACAAGCGTATGTTGCTTTACCATACAAATAAAATTACCGACTTCATCATTAGTTGGCGCTATATGGATTGGAAGGGGCAGCCGAAAAAAAATCCTTAAGAGGTGTAGGATCGTACGAGCTGTAGGTTGACAGTATCTGATGTAAAAGTGAAAATTTTGAAGCTCAAGTTTATGTGGTCGAGGTTACGTTATAAAAAAATATCCTATGCAACTACGGTACCGGACGCGCCGTAACGATAAAGCGGCGGCAACGGCGCTTTCTTACGCTGAAACAGCCCTTTTTTATAGCTTTTGTTTTCAAACTGGTTTATTCGTGAGGTTATGTTTATATTTGGATTCAGCGTCAATCCCTCTAATTTCATATACAAATTTTCCATATTTGTGGAACTTGTTGACAAGCGACTTTGTATTCCCTCAATTTTCAGTCGCTTTCTCCTTCGATTCTTCGGCTGGTGACTCATCGCTCGACAAACTCCGCCTTCAGCCTGGCCACCACGCGGGGACCCCGTCGGACATGCTGCGTAAATGAATTGAGATAGATCTGTCCGGTTCATCACGCGAGGACCCCAAAAACGGCACATTTCGGCGCAAAATAGCGCCGCTGTCGCCGTTCTATCTTTGCAGTACATTCGGTACTGTACCTCGAACGACGTATAAAAAGGAATTTGCGAACATGTGTGACGAGTTTTTTCCAAAGTTTATCCAGAGTTTATTCGGGATTTGTTCACGATACACACTTCGTAGGGCGCGCGAGGTGCAGCGGTAACAGGCGGCACTGGCACCCGCACGGTCGAGCGATAGACCCCCTCCCGCGCTCACTGAGCTTTCCATCCCTCCAGGGTGGGTAAATTAGGACCAGACTTATCTGAGAAGGTGAAGACATTGACTCACCTTGCCATTACACTCTTTGTTACTACTTCGAGGTCTCCAAAATCTCGCCACACCTTTAGGGTGTCTCCGACCCCACTGGAGTACGAATGAAAAGCCGACTAAACCCCGCCGCACGTTGATGAATCGCGGTTTACCCGGCATTGGGGTATGTGTATTTAAGGGTTTGTGGCAGGTATTGATTAACAAATTCGTCGTTCCACGATAGAACCCGGCAGAACAAGAGAAATTCGGGTTCCACTGCGGTCGAGAAAGTGCTCAACGGATAAACAAGCCATTAGGGACGATGAGACATTGTAAACAAATGGAGGGCATGTAGAAAGTCATCCATCGACAAGATGGCAGTTCATTTAGAGTGGAGAAGATGACCAATCTACTAAGAAACCAAGGTGGAATGTAAACCCTGAGGAGCACCTGTGATGATGTATTCTGGCTTTGGGTGCTAGTGCTTTGGGCTGCTTAAATAACCCAATGTTTAAGACGGAAATGATCCTATGATGCCGGAAGTTTCCCTTTTTCAGTTTCATCAAGAAAGTCATCCATCGGCTGCTAAGCTTTTAGGATCTTAAGCTGCTCTGCCGAATGTGGAGCTGATCCGGGGTACTTTGTTAATACTAAGAATATCCGTTGTTTATGCGTTGCCGTTTCGATGTTTTCTCACGTGTGCCTTATGTACCGTATTTGAATAAATAAATGAATAAATAAATGAGTGTTTCACTTTTCTCCATAATTTAAAAACATTGCCGAGTCGGTGAACCATAACCGTACAGCCAACATTCTAATTGAACCCTCAGTGAATTTTATAGACCTTGAGTGAACTTTATAGGTCAGCGGGCTGATCATCAGGAACTACCACTAACAGCAGAGGAATTTAAGGTTTCGTCCATCAATCACTTGTACCATACGTATTAGCACGAGCTCCTTTGCCACGGGCTGCTGGTGTTCGTGACCTTAGTTTCCCAATAGCGAAGAATTTATGCTCGAATTTTCATTGAAATTCATTGGTTAAGTGGGCCAACGCTTGGCCAGTGAGTTTCGACACACACCTAAAATCTTTTCTATACATTGGAAAGCAAGGATACACAGGCTTTACTTAAAGTACAAAAGGATACAATGGTGGTCAAGTTAGCAAGGCAAGCCAATAGATGGGGCAGCGTCGGTCACCAAAAACGGTTACTAAATTTCGGCAGACGCCCCCATTTCAGGGAAGTAGGTTAGATGGGACGATTTTACGATGTATTGCAGATGTTTTTAGTCTGAATGGACATCGGACGAGGTCGATATGATTATTAAGGCACTTAGGACAGTCTGTGGCGACACAACGGCGCCATCGTGAAACAAGGCTATGTCCACTTCGGACACGGCAGGCAGAACTTAAATTTGCAATTGAAATGGAAGACGGCGTAGAGTTCCTGGTGGGTTTCTTTGGAAGGGTGACTCGGATAAAAGGTTCTGATGCTCTCTTTCAATTGTTCTAATAAGGAAAAAATAAAAAATAAAATGGTTTTACTATTACTGCCATCGTCAACATCGCCGTTGACAGACTGACTCCTTTCTAAGGTGTAATCAGTTCTGTTGAGCACGAATGACTGAATTTTCAAACAGCACACTAAAAGCTTGGCTAAAAAGCGCTCTCGTGTGCAGAAGTGGCACTCGTTATTCAGATTGAGCTGCAAAATGGAAAGCGAAACGATAGCAGCAATAGATATAAAAGGCGATGGAAGGGAGCTTTTAACAATTGGCACAAGCATAAAAAAACATACAAACAAGCCCATAGGCAAATGCGAGAAAATAGGGCTAGAAAGAGCTCTAGCAACCCAACCGACTCCTATAGCATGTTCATGTATTGGATCTACGTTGGATGACACCCACTAGCGCCTGGAATTAAATCAGAAGTCACGACAACAACGTTATCGCGTCAGACAAGCACACCACATCGGATCCTTAGTAGTAAAAGCTGATTTGAAAGCGATATAGTAAAATAGAAAACTTGGGAGGCTGCCAAAAACTTTAAAAAATGCAGAATACGAGTATGCGAGACAAAAATTAAAAAAGGTAGAATACGAGTATACGATAAAAAACTTGAAGAATGCAAAATACGACAAGGCGCTCACTCACGTAGGGTATTCAGCTGTTACTATTATATTTACTTCCCTGTATTGGGTCTGCGTGGTGCAGCGGCAAGAGGTGGTACCGAGACCTGCACGGTCGAAAGATCGATCCCGGTCCGGGCTAACGAAGCCTGCCATGCCTCCGGGGTCGGGTAAATTGGTACCGCACTAGTCTGGGAAGGTAAAGACAGTGACGTGGTCTGGCGGATGGCCCCCGTCAGGAATTGTATAGACCGAATACGCATTCACCGTGCCTCTACCATTCTGAATTGAACACGAATGCGGACTGATCAACCCATTTACCTTTACCTTCACGTTTACTCCTAGACCCTAGAGAAAAGATTTATATTCGACATGCCATTACACCTGTTTGAAGCAAAGGTATGAACCTTGGCAGTGACTCTGTTTGCCTTCTAGATGTCTATTCCCCGGAAATCGTCATCTTCGGTCTTACAATTAGTTAGTTGTAGCACTGCCGGTCGTGCGTGTAGGATCGCCAAAGCAAGGCGCTCCATATGTTCTCCAACGATAGCAATGAAAAGGTCTGGCGGACCAATATATTACACAAACGTGGCCACGGTGGAGCCACAGTTTGGTCGAACTGAGCACCTAGGACGGCAGCGTTGCCTGCCGCAAAACATACCTACCGCACCTAACAAGAAAGTTTGAAAGCAAAAAAGAGAATAAAGTTCGAAAAGGCGGAAAGATGAGTTTCACCACATTTCTGCACGGCTGTCGGTCCATGCTGCAGAAGAAACAAAAGGAGTGTCCAACCTTCCACTATTACAAAAGCCGGCTTATATCATCGATGGACCGCGTCCGAAGGGTCGACGGAGAAGGCGATGGAAGTGAGTGTGAGTATTGGACAGTTATTCAAAAACACGAGTTTTCTACAATTCTACGAAGCAAAATATCTACAACGTGAACAGCTATGAACCCTCGACTACGATAAATGCGCTGGGATTAGTGCAAGCAAACAAAAATGAAAGCGAAACGAGATATGGCCTATGTTGATGGAGTGGGCATTTACATAAGTATTGAAATACACTACACTAGCACTACAGATGCAAAATTCCTGGGCAACTCCATTTTAGGGTCCCGGTGTGCTTTTCGGACTTCTTTTTAAGTGCAACATCACTAATGAGTCCACATCGAATATAAAATTCCTGTAGATGATTCGTAGAGAAGCGCATTAATGGTCGTAATGGAATCGAGAAATCGATGCAGCAACAAATAGCGACCAAACTGGAGATACAAAGAACGCGCGAGAGCGAAGATTGGAAAAAATTGTGTTTTTCTGTGTTAACAACGCTGATAAGATTACTGGGAAGTAGAAGGACGAAAAAAGGAAGGATTTCAATTTCTTCTGACCTGCTGCATTCTATCATGTTCACAGCTGAAATAGTGGTTCATTTGGCTTATGGTATAAACGATGCCGGCCAAGGGAACGCTGAGAATTCTCAATTTGCTTCCTGGTAAGATAAAGGTAAAGGTACCGGCGTTGATTAGTCCTCTAAGGATGCGCCAATGCATTCGTGTTCTACTGAGAATCGTAGAGGCATGGTGAAAGCGTATTTGGCCTATACATACAATGAACTGCGGGGGCGATCTGCTATACCAAGGCAGTGTCTTTACCTTTCCAGACAAGTCTGGTACCGATCAATCCGGCTGCGCAGGTATGAAAGGCTTGGTTAGCCCGGGCGGGGATCGGTCGTTCGACCATGTGAGTGTTAGTAGCGCCTCTTAGCACCGCTGGAATCCATATGATTTTTGCGGAAAAATGAAGATAATAATCCATCCTGCGCTGGTACTCATCGGAAACGAGATTTTTCGGAATCGCACCAACGCTTCGTCAAGCAACAACGTTTCAACATCTCATTCGAACATAGGTTTCCACTATTAGAAAAAGAGACGTGAACGAGATGTTCACCATCTTCATGGCGTCCCGTGACGGAAGGACGGGCAAGAATGTTGCAGCACTTTAATTGTAGCGGATTGCGCATTTGCACGACCGGAATAGAAGGCGTTTTTTTGACGAAAAGCTTGATTTGGATGCTCGAACATCGAGCAAGAACAGTTCAAGATGTTCTTCGGATAGGGATGCTTTAGAAACAGTGGACGAAAGAACTCTCAAACCAACGTTTGGAATTATTGAGGCTCAGCAGCTAAGAAATCCAGAGGACAATATGGAGGAAAGAGAGAAAAGTAAGGGAAAGTAGAGTTGGTGAGAAATATAAAGCTAGCTGGTCCATTTTTTTCTGTTTTTTTTCTCTGAAAAAGAAAAGACCATCAGTTAACAAACGATTCAGATTGTGTAGCATTGACGTTGAATAGAACAAAAGGAATATTGAGTTTTAAAATCGATATTAAATGAAGATCTTGTCGAGGTTGGTTCTACGTTATAAATGGATAGATATGTAGCTTGCATTCAAGAAGACATGGAGAGTTCGCAACTGTGATATATAACACTTTCAATCGGTCTCAATACTTTGCACATAGGACAGAACTTAAGAGATCGAGTGGAGATGGCTGGTACAATCACCACTATCAATGAATAAATAGTATCATGCAGTTGGGAGGAACGTTCATTTCAACAGAAAAAATTCGAGAATTCAAAGGCAATGACAAACATGATACATACAAGTCTACGTGTGGTGGTAGCGTTTGTCACACCTAAACTTACAGTTGGATGGGGATATCTTCATAAAAGCATAATGTGACAATGAACTTGTACAGGGTTCTATAGAGGATTCTGTAAGCCGCCATATTTCTAATAGTATGTTCAAAATCTTAAGCGGCACAGCTTTTTTCATTTAAAATTTTTTTCTCAGCTTCATTCATTCTTCAATCATTTGCTTTTATCCATGCTATGTTCTCCGTATTCCCTTGTTATTATACGTTAGCACTGATGATAATACTGGTGGGATTGATCATGTAATTATTATCAATATTAATGCTTTTACGCTTATTTTTTGAACTTATTTTTTGGATTTTTTCCTATTAGTGTTCTCTACTGAACCTTCCACCGGCTCTGTTTCGCGTCCTTTTCACTGGAAATATCACTCGTATATCGTCTTTCTGGCTACAAAAGGTTTGGCTACTGTACTTTCAGGTTTCGAAAATTGTGATTGCGAAGGAAGATATGAACAACGCTTCCTTGTTCTATTCGTTTCGGTCTTCAGCTTATATAGGGCGCCCTATTCAATGATATTTTGGCCGCAGCGGAATACAAATGTAAAGCATAATGACGCACATATAACGCCACATTCAGAAAAAGCAGAAAAAGAAGGAGGCAGGACGATTGGAGTGTCAGCTCGAAAAATTCGAATGTGATTAATATAATAATATGTGCTAGTGGAGCCTCTAACGGTAAATGAGGAAGCGAGAAGGGCGACGAAGCGATGGAACAGAAGACGAAGTCGGCTGTTTTGTGAGTAACTAGCTCGTAAATGGGTCAGGAAACCTTGTCTTTTATTTTGCATTAGGCGGAGGTAACAGGGAAAGATCGGTCGAGCGAACGGGACCGGTCCGGCTATTGGAGAGCACAAAGGTTGTTGTACAAAGGCACGTTGAGATAAAAATATTCATATTCACATGCAAAGAAAACGTGTAGGAACGGTACAAAGGATGTGCACAGGAATAAAAGAAAACGAAATAGAAGAAGACAGGAAGCCATTATAAAAAGTGGGTGGAACAGTCAGTCATGAAAACGTGCAAACTGAACGGTTAGAGTGACGGTGGTCTCATTAGACTACCAAATCGGCGAGGACGAGTTCGGCCATCAAATCGAGTCTCTCGTCCTCCCACGTTTCCCATGTGCCAATATGAAAAGTGCATTGCATCAGTATTCTGCATCCCGGCTGGCCTTAACCGGTTCTCAAGGGACATTCAGTCCTACGTATCTTCCTGTTGTTTGAAGTAGTGAGTGCACCTCAAAAGATGCTCTTCTAGATATATGAGGAACAATGTAGAAACAAAAAAGTTGCTAGGTGTCATAAAATCTGCCATCGAGGTTCCTCTCGTCATGGAACTGCAGAAAGGAGCTATTCAAGCTCACCTGGCGATTGTGCATGAACACCGAAGCTCATATAGGTTGATTTAATTGATTTAATTTATTACGCTGTATAAGACAAACGTAAGAAAGTAACACCGTTGATCACAATAAAAACATCAAAGTATTATAAAAATTCCTATCAACAAAAGCACTGAGTACCAAGTGCTGTGATAATACTAAAAATATGAGTGATACAGACACCGTAAGAGGACAAAAATCATAACTGAGGGTAGTGTTTCGCCTGTTCAGAGAGAGTTTTAATAATATGGCGTTTCAAGGAAGGAAGTGAACGAGGGAGTTTAGTCCTTCTGCAAAGCTTTAGGTAGACTAGTTCTGCTCTAACCGTAAACGAATGACACCTAACGGAAGTCCTAGGCCGTCCGAATGATATTTTAATTCCTTCCCCTCTTGTGCGAGAGGGGACTAGATCATAAGGTTTATCCTCTTTTAGGCTCATCGAAACTGCCGTTTCTAGGACGGGAGATTATGTACCGGCCGCTCTATTCAGGGTGACGAACCTCACAAGAGCTCGATTTGCTGCCTTTGCCAACCTAATTTTTGAAGGCAAACAAAATTGTGATTCAACAGTATTCACCTCTTACTGTCATCAAGTTGAATTCCCAAAATATCACCCCTACGCTCACCAATCTCTGTTGAAGCCTTGGAGGACAATCGTTGACAAAAACCGACGGGAACTTGGTAGACGAAACCGGTTTAATAAAAACATATTAAATTGAAATTTACCAAGCAACATGCTATGAGCGTATTAGCCAACGTACATATCGCCGGTTGACTGACGCCAGAAACAAGCCGGGTTCCATTCTCAGGGCGAAAAGCCTCTAGCGGAACACGCGCGGTTTCCATCGGGGTCTAGAAAATTGTCGTCTTCACGACAGCGCGACAAATCGTCATCCTGCGATGTCGCGCGCGATTCCACATGGGTAACTTACACAATAATTATGTGCTCATCATCATGTTGCGGTCCACCACGGTCCAGTTGACCACCGTTAATTCTCAGAGGGTTAGCTCCATTATTTCGGTCGGGATATTATAATGGAAACAACCGGAGCGAATCAAAGACCATGTAGAAGACAAGAAATGCGGGATTCATCTGACTGATGGAGAGTGCTCAGCAGACTTGTCGCCACAGGATCAACATATTTTCAGCTAACTCTACAACTTCGTCTAGGGAAGGGCGCTCATTAGTCAGACAGATGCCGAAACTGACTTCAGCGAATTCATTGCTTACAGAGGTGCAGGTTTCTATGACAAGTGTATTTGTTATTTCACATTTTGTCAGCAAAAATGCGACGATTCTGATGGTACTTGTATTGTCGAATATTTTGATTGAGCTAATGAGGTGGAAGTTACGCGTGAAAAACCCAGTTGATTTGGACATAACCTAACAATTAGCGTAACTTATAACTCCTGAATTATACAATTTGTAATTTTCTTTGAATTTCTTATCGTTTTCTTATACTCTTCGCTCTTTTTTAGTGGTAGCTAGGCACTGTATGATCGCTTGGTACTATTCGCGTCTGTTGTAGTTGGACGCACGTAACAGTGCATAATAAATGATAAATAAATAGATAAATAAATAAATAATAATTAAATAAATAAATAAACAAATGATAGGTAAATAATAAGTGGTACTTTTCCTCTTAATGCCCAATTATCATATCATGCCCAACCGTATTCGATATCATACAATTTCGCATTCTCCTATGGTCGTGTGCAGCCTGTTTAATCTGCCTGATATGGAAGAAAAAGCCGTTCTTTTCTCGCAAGCATGACATGATAAGACCGCTTCAAGGATGTGCATTAAGATATGAGCATGATATGATACGCTTCGGTTATAATTGGGCATTAAGAGGAAAAGTACCTAATAGTTGGCGACTGAACTGGTAGTTGACGAGCCCTGTAAGAGAAAGAACAGTAAGAGCATCAATTCCCAAGGTCCCCCTATTTTGAATGCTCGCACTGATGTGGAAAAGTTCTGCCCGTTGGTCTTCGAAAAACCTTGTGAGAACAAGGAAAACCCTACAATAATAAAAGCAACAGAAGAGAAAGACAAAGGTGTAGAATTTAATCTATTCAGCAACATCGAAAGGCATTATAACTAATGGAAAAACGCGAAATTTCGGGCGAAACTTCAGGTCTTTAGGTTTTTCTCAATTATTTTGTATTTCAAGCAAAGTCATATACAACAGTCCCATGTAAAGTTCATCCTCTTTTTTGTGTTTCTCTTCTGTTGTTTGTATGATCGTCAACAGCTAAATAATTGAATAAACGAGCGATGTCTTTCACAAAAACCGAGTGAAATACTGAAAATGACTCCACCGATGACCGGCTGCGCGTAGTCAACACTCAGGTTCACCTAAGTAAACGAAGGAGGACAAAAATAGCATGGAAAAGTCGGAAAAGAAGTCCGTAAAAAGTCGCTGCCTAACAGAAAAAATGTCGAGAACTTACTCTGCGACAAAAAAAAACATGTTGAGAGGAGTTTGATAAAAATGATCAAAAACTGATCAAAAACCAGGGATGAATAGTGCTCATAAAAACAAACTTCATTAGGAAAATTGTGAGCAACGAACCCACACACCGCGAGATCGGTGCGTACGGGTATCGCCGTGGTATCGACCGATCGGAGCTTCGATTTTGAACAGATCATTTCGCTCATTCATGACGATAAGTACCCCGTGACATTTGGTACTTCTGAAACCCTGATCTTCTGGAAGCTCATATAAAACAAGGACTTTCAAATTATTCTGAATCTCTACCACGAAAATACCATAATTTTAGAGTTATTTTTGGTTTGGAGACTCGAAGCGTTTTCCAATTTGGAAAATCTGCTTGTCGGCTAGTGCGTCTACTATGTTTGCAACAGGGTGGTATAAGATCAGAGTATGGTTTTTCGAATTGTCTTAGTCAAGTTTTTTTTTCTGAATTTTCTTTTCGTGTTATATTGGTCTTTTGCTCTGTTGTTCTGATTACGGTGATAACTTAGCACCTCTAGTAAAGATCAGAGTATGGTTTTTCGAACTTTTTTTTCGAAAATTACAACAAGTGAATGTAGGAAATGATAGAAAAAGACATTTCGTGAAATGAACCGACGAGGGACTTTTGTTAATCGCCAATTTTACGTTCCCGTCCTGCAAATGCCAATAGAAATCTGATAGACCGCGATAAGTAAATGCCATATTTCAAATGCGATGGAGTAGTGGTGAGAATCTGCGTGGCCGACAACATACGACCCTATTCGACGGATCGTTTTTCTCACGATTGTTAGCCACGAATAGACTAGCTGACTACTGTATTCCCTGCACTGTGGAGTGGAGTGGGTATGGGGTTACTCTGATCCAAGTTTCGATTTTTTAGTCTCAATCGAAGCGGACATTGTTCCCTAATTTCGTTGTTGATTATCATAAGTGGCGCGATATTATTCTCACCTTACGGGTCATTTGCAAGAGAGGTTTCGGCCACTTTTTGAACAAACAAATGAGCAGTAGATCAATTAGTAACTCAGACGAATAGATGGGCACTGTCTTCAGTGGACAACACATCGGACATCAACCTCATGTTATTTTTGTAAGGAGCGGTGGAACAACTTAGAGTCAAATGAAAAAGCAGGGTAATGACTTTTGAAGTCAGTGGTTCGAAGTGCAGACTGGCAGAGTGAGTATCTCGAGAGCTCGTGCTCAGTTTCTTGAGCGCTTCGACAAACAGCAACTTTGCTCAGTCGGGCATTCATACTGGTTTCTGTTTTCTCGAGCGAAACATAGAAACTCTTCACAATGGGGTGCAACCAGCAGATCTCTCAAGCTAACAACGAACAAGTGGTCGTATGTGAGGCCTACCCAGCATCAGACCTGAAGAAGGGCTTTCACTAGTTTTTGCTGATCGCGCTAAAAATGGTGGGCGAAACTCTCACAAGAACTTTACTAATCCCCATTTCCAGTCGAAAGATGGGTTTTGACACCTACAAGTTTGAGAACCAGTAAACTGCAACATTTCTCGCCGTATCACTCATAATTAATTTAAAAGAATGACCACACCCCATTAAGATATCGGGCAGGGATGATGTATTAAGCGAGCAGCGGGAGCGAGAGTGACGCACACACATACGGAATGAACAACTGTAAAAGTAGCGAAGAGTATCGAAAAGATATTTAACATCTGCTCAGGACTTGCTCAAGACCTCTTCGCTCATTCTTCTCATTAACGTTTAGACGCGAGATCCGCATTTCACCAGCCATGCTATTTACAGCAATTTCAACATCAAGTTTTCAGAAAAAAATAATAAAGAAAGACAAACAGAGCTTGATTTCGAATGTAGCTTTATAGTATTTATGTAGCTTGTCAGATATCTAAATATAGATGTATGTAGTTGGTAAATACAAATCAAATGACTCAATTCAGAATCGTAGAGGCGTCAATGAACAATGACCTGCGGGGCCAGTCGTATGGCAAGAAGGAATGATCAGTTATCGGGTCAGTCTTTCTTGATAGTCGCCGTGTACAAAACAAATCTTTCCGTCAAGAACCCCAAGGCAGTTTTTGTTGATACCACATACATCCATTTATCTATGTGGGGTGGCCATATCGTCTTCAATGGCAGGTTCTTGAGCACCGCTTCCTTGCATTCGACCATCGATCAGTTTTCTGATGGTGATAGTTTTCCTCAATCAGCTGATTTGTCCCCTGGGCCTGACGGTGGTACCGACGCACTTTTCAGCTATTTCCAAGCTGGGCCTGCCTGGGACGGGATTGAACCCTGATCGTCGAGATCATGAGCTTAGGTTCACAACCACTCTACCCTCTCTTTCCCTCTCCCTTTTTGCCATGCAGTCATATCAAATCTAACCCACAATGATTGACACGTTCTGGATTGCTGTTATATATTACATACACATACGTTTACATTCTTCACTGTATAGAGCATACCTAAACTTCAGGTACCTGGTGACAACTCGGGAGTTGACCTAAAAGCGAGGAAAGTAAAATGTTCTCATTAAAAGCTACTGAATACTAAGTTGTATAGCAGTAGCTATAAATCATCATCGACGGCTAGGTTACAGCTAGCTAATACTGTTTCAGATACAGGCCAAGTCCTTGCTGTGATTTGTTGTAGAACTCATGTTTCCACTAAAACCTACTGGACATCAAGTTTGTCAATGTATAGCAGCAATGTGGTTTAGAGGAAATATACATAGAAGAAAGTAGCAAAAAAACAGAAAAGAATAACAAACACAGCAAAAACTCGACCATTATACAAAAGTAAGATTAGTAAAATGGATATAACCATTGTCATAGGTGATATGTAATCACATGGTGAGTGAAAGCGAAACTGATTTCTATGGAGTTTGAAGATTGCGTTTGCTTTGGATTCAATAGTGTTGATGCCCCATGTACGTGATAACTATGAGAGTTCTCTCTTTGTTGCAATTACGAACAAGCGCATACATTCCCAAACCATATTTTCCTGAGCTATTATATTAGCTAACTGAATGGCCAGAACACCGAACTGTAATAAACCGTGACAGCTGGACTGGAACACAAGGCTATGATAGTTCTCCGTCAAATTAGCTCGCGATTGCCTGCCCACTATCGAGACATTTGCACTTCGTTCCGATTTGTCCGCTCAGGCAATATTGCTCATCATCATGTCCTTCTTTTTTCGGCTCTTTTCGTTGCCATTCGCGCTCTACCGAAGGCGTAGTCTGCTTGGGGTTGTAATCAGTGATCCTTTATCGTGATTTCACCACGGTTGTGGTTGGCGTTGGCGAACGTCCATGGTGTTGCACACGAATTCGATTTCGCGCGATTCTCGACCTAGTTCGTGATGAACGGCTAGCAGATTAACCAGTTCCAATGAGCGCGTCACCGTTCCGACGTTAGCGGCCATCTGTTGCGGTGCTACGACGTTGTTACGATGAAAAGCGAAATCTCGCACACAATATCTCAAAGGCTTACTTGCAATAGAAGAATGCGATATAAAGCATACGACCAAAGGGGTACCAACCTACCATAGGGGAAAACGGTGAACATCGCCAAAGGTTAAAATTGCACTCGATCGTTGGTGGTACCTCAAGCCTGGGGGATTAAACTTTTATCACTAATAGACAACGATAACAATGAATGCGAGTAGTGATGTCGTACTTGGTTTCGAAAAAAAACACGCGAATAACGTCATTATACTTAAATACAAATGACACATAACACAAGGACATCAATGGTGAGTATGTAACGCGAACGACTCGTTAAGAGATCCAACCCAATCCTTGAGCTGCAAGTGCAGGTGGGTGAGGAGCGAATAAACGCAAAATTTTCTCTGAGTAACTGGAGTCATCGTTAAACCCAAACGCGAGATATACTTTATAGCGTCTGATGGTCCAAGGGTTCACTTTCAACTGCCTCGCTTGTTTTTTATCTGCAGAGCACGTCTTTTGCTGCATAGTGCGATCTGTTGGCTTCTTGTTTCAAAGCCATTCTGCAGTTAGGCGTTCTTCAACTCCCTCAGAAAGTCAATTTTGTAAACTCACCGGATTTCATGTGCTTTAATTCCGACATGACAGTGCAAGAGCGCAACCGACTTAAGAATCAACTTACCATACACTCCTGTGATTAGTATGGAAAGTAGTCAACCAAATATCATATTCATCAGTCCTTACTCAACTTATGGTAATTTATTCCGACCGCTATCTCATCTCTTGGAAGCGTTGTGATACAGCATATGCTGCTGGCCTTCGTCTCTTCTTTTTCGAAGAAGTAAAGCTATTGGGCGTTTATCAGATATTTTTAATTGCAACTCTGACACTATTGCTTCTATCTAATACTGGTAGAAATTGGCATCACTACCCTCGCAGGAAAATCGAAAACTAATAGGTCCAAACACAAAGAACTGGACAGCGTAGAAAAGGTAAAGCGAACAGCTGCAAATCCTAGAATGAGCCGGCCACTCGTAATTGAGACGAAAGTCGCTTTGAACCATGTTGTACAGTACCATAAGCTTTGCATTTATCACGGAAAAACTTTGCTTCGAGCTTTGCGAAACATCGTGATATTCGGTTGTCTAAAAGAATTTTAGGTTGGATCCATATACTGTTCGATAGAGCTTGAACTGCAGAGCTCAGCCATGTGCTCGTTTTCGCTGAATGTTGAATTCTAAGGAAGTTATCCGAAAAAGACGAAAAAGCAGCGGAAATTCTTTTTTCGTGATAAATGCAAAGCTTATGGCCAGTACTGTAGCGGCTGTATCGGTGCTTGTGTGCTACGTTTATATCATGTCAGTGATTCTGTCTTCATAGAAGGATCCGGTACCATTGCATTCACTCTTGTGGTACTCGATAAATTGGACTGAGCGTTGTCCAACGCTGAGCAATATTAAGCAACGAGTTCTCCGCTTTTTGTCGGTAACCATTCTCCTTCTATCGAGAAAAAATCAGACGGCTCCGAAAGGCAACTCGTTGGTTGTCTATTAAAATTTTCGAAAGTGGCCGACAGTCCCAAGTGACCGACCTAACAGTGGCTACAATTTAACAACTTTGTTTCCTTGTCGAAAACTGAGTCGTAGAACTAGTAAAAGAACTCGCGAGTCTTGAAGAAAGCGACGATCGACCTTGTCTGTGTCAGCGTCCATTGCCACATCGTCTGTCAACGGACCGCAGTTTGGAATGTGCAGATTATATCGCATTTTACATTTTCTCACTTATTTCACGTTTCGTTACTGAAGTCATTAGCTGCAAAAACTTTATATCTGTGCTGCTTGTTCTTCTCATCACCAGTTGTCATTCGCCACATCTGCATGGCAGTTACTAGCGTCTTCCATGAACTCGCATCCCTCCCTTCACCTTCGTTCCCTCGTTCCCATGAGCTAGTCTAGACATCGGCTGTGCAGCGACCGAGGTTACTTGGGGTCAATTAAACGGTACATACTGAGTTTTGCGCTGTGCTGCTATATGCTTGAACGGTGCAGAGAAGACCTGCAAATAATTCTCAAAAGCACACCTCAGAATCTCAATGAATCCCAATGGATTTTCTTCTAGACTTAATCTGTTGAGTGATGAAATGGTGTTTGGGTGGGTATGTAGTCTAGTTCAGCCCTATATTCTACCTTCTATGCTCTAACGAAGGAGACATCGCTGAAACCAAGAAGAATAAAGTGACATCAATCTCGGACGATCGCTTACCACACTCTGGTGGAATTTTTGTTTATAACTTTGGGAAACATTACTACACGTAGTTACATAGGTGCCCCATTAAGCGACGGGTAACTGATTGTGGGAGCATTTGTACGAGGGGCGCGCTTCAAATGTATTTTTCGATTGAACGAAAAGCCAAGTTTTGAACACAGAGTTCAATTTCAGATAAAAAATTTACAGTCCATCAACAAGCTGTAAATCACACGAACACTGCACAATTTTTCAGCGCTATGACGAGAACGAATTCGAGAACCTTTAGGCAGGGCGACTGCAAACGTTTCTTGCATCCAGTCATGATCATTCCAGTCTGTAGGACAACAAAATGAAGAAAAGTGATGTGGTGAAAAAGCACATTTTATCAGAAACCCAGATTGAGAATTGTGGGAGAACAAAAAGAAAAAAGTGGTATAGTGAAAGAAGATATGTATCCTCTAAAAACTCGGATTGAGAACCATTTTAGTTTTTCTGGGAGTCAGTTTTTGAACCAGCGGTTGGCTGACTTTTGAAGACCTATTTCAATGTTTTTCAGTTGAGCTATTGTGTAATTTATATTTATCTTATTGTGAACAAAAACCACATTGAGGTGGTCAGAATATATTCCACATGCTTGGAAATGATAGTCAGAAAATCTATGTACGTACTCTTCTAACGTCTGATTGCTTGATTGTTTTGGTTGTTCGGTCATTTGCACTTTTGTTCCTTCTTTTAAAGTTTCATTAAGCTGCAAACCTTCAACTAAATATCCCTTGTCGCCTCTTAAAACTTTTGAAAGCTTCTGCACTTCTTTTTTAGCAAAGCGTTGAATAGGATAGCTAAAGCTTGTTCGAATTATACATATTCCATGTGACCTCGTTAGAATTCCTATAAATTATAGAGCTAGGACCCCAACTTCAAGAGCTCAATTAGCTTCAACAAGAACGTACTGCTGCAGTGTTGATGTTTAAGAACTACGCTAATGTGCTCAGGAATATTTTGTTCTACATGCTTGAAAATGATAGTCAGAAAATCTATTCCATGATCGATCGTCTTGAAGTCTTGGCATGTCGAATATAGTATGTAGTACGAGTACATAGCGTATAATATTATACGTATAATATGTAATACGTGATAGAATATAGTACTACGCCGAAAAAATAGCTAGGAGAATAGAAATAAATGGATAAGAAAATTCTCGACTATCCGGCTTCAGTCAGTCTATCACGTGCTACAATCGTTCAGAGAATTCAAACAGTTACTACTATATTCAGATCGAACTAACTCTATAGTAACTAACTCTATAGAATTACTAAAAAATAGCTAACTCTAACTCTATTCTATTCTAACTTCTATTTATTCAAAACTTCGAAATAAATTCAAAATTCTCTTGAGCAAACGAGGAAGGTGTCCTGTGTACTCCGCTCTAGCAGGATGGTTCCAAAAAGTCAAGGACGAGGACCTCTAGGCTCAGTCACAAGTATTCATTTGCACCTTCACAATTTTTGCAAGTGTTTGGATTCCAGACCGATTTAATAGTCAATAAGGGCACAGGCTCAAGCGTTCAAGATGCGAATCGATAGGGGTAGAAAAGAAAACAAACCGGTTAATTTAATTCTCTTTGGCAATGTTGATCACTGCTACAATGATTCCGGAATTTATTCCGTCTGAATCGCATTTTTGCAACGTTATTGTTTCTATCCCTATCTGGCCACGATGCTAACCAACCTTTTGGAAGCTCAAAGGAGGTTTATAAAGAAAATGTGAAACATACTCTTGGTGCTCCAAATTAAGTATTGGCCACTACACCATCGAGAATATGGAGAAGTCAGGACGCCTCAAATCGGACCTGAATATGCTGAGGAGCGATGGGGGGAAAGAACCCATCAAACCTCTCGTGAATTATCAGACCCTCCTAGTGCTACTCAGTCATCTGTGGTTCGTGGATACCTCGGTGCTCTTAATGTCCCATTACTCATGATTCAGGCTATTATGAGTTTGAGCAGGAACCGCACCTCCAGGGACACTTCGTACTCTTTGGTCCCATTTCGTAGTGAAAATTTATTAGCTGGTTACTCGTCAGCGTGTACTCTTCAGATACAGATGTTCTTAAAGACTGGGACTCCGCATAAGTTACCAACATTTTACTTTATTATAGTTTTTTAGTTGAAACTAAGTACAGTATTATTGTTGAGTATTATTCATCTCTGTTTCATTTGGCGCACCTAACAGTGTAAATAAAATAAAATGGAATAAAATAAAAACACTCTTGCTCAACGGATATAAACAAAAATTTCAACATCTGAAAAAGACCCTGTAGAAGCTCCAGTAGACGATTGATTCCGGGCACCACAATAGAATGAATAGTAGAGCGCAGGACCACCCGACTGATCAGTCAGTGGTAGGTCATTGTCACCGGCTAATGGCCCCTGGCGTTCTTTTCCTCAACAGACCTAGGCGGACTCGTCAGTGTCATGTCCAGAAAAGTGGAAAGAGACTGAAATCTTGTCCAGAAAAGTCTTGATCAAGGGATTGGGGCGAGAACGACAGGAGTTCACCTTGGTTATTTCAATCGAGTATAGTACAAATAAAAAACTAACGACAAGGAATATTCTAGAACACATGTTTCTCTTTTGATCACTTTTCGAAAGGATGTGCTACGAAGGAAGGGAAACAGGTCGATCGAGGACAAAGGCAAGTTGAGTATCGTGTGACCGATCGGGAGGAAAAAATACTAACCCACGTGACTTCCCACGAAGGTGATATTTTCGATTGAAAGCTCCGTGAAATGCACATTTCACGTCCGGCTCTCGATGAGTATTGGCGTAGAAGTCTTTGAAAGAAGCCTGGTTCTTGCAGCGCAACCAAGATTCACACTAAAATGCTGCTTGATCTAACGTTTTTCCTTGCCTTTTTCAGACATTGGAACGAGTCGAGTCATGTCTTTAATTGCCTCTTACTTTTTCTGAGAATGCGGTGTTTGATGCGGTGTTAAGTGGGTGGTTTCTCAGCCTGGACTCGACTTGTTCCAGGCTCTGAAAAAAAGCGAGAACATCGGAGCGATAGTCCGATTAAAGGGTCAATATCAATCTTGGTTGTGTAGTACGAACCAGACATACGCGTAAAGTGCCGAGAACAAGCAACGACCAGCTCAAGTTTATTTACCCTTCATATCACAAAAGTAAAAGCCTTGGATGGCATAGAAGGCTCTGTAGAACAGAGACTAGCTCTCTCTGTGAGATTAGCAGGAATTAGTTAACGACTCAATCTATGTGACCATGTGTTGGCCGACCTTCATTTGCATCGTACATCTTACTCCCACATTTATCATTGTAAATAGAAATAGCAGGGCGACGATGAGTCATCGGCGTGTTGTCAGTGAAAGGCAAAGATTCATGTTAACCGATTCTTCAGAGCAAGGTTATCCTCTCGTGCTGATAGTCTTCGCCTCGCATCTGAGCGTGTTCGACCGGCCGCGCCTCCTGCCTTGGCGCTGTCGTCGTTGGCTGTCGTTGAGTTTGACCTTGACGTCGATTCGAGCATAACAAACACTGCTGTGGTGTGCGATAAGAAAACCTAGAAGTAGCTGTATAAAAGTGGTTTTCACCTTCATGTGCCGATCGCTTTTCGTTCGCAGTTTTGAGTTTTACCACTCGCGCAACCTTTAACCGCACTCGACCATTTTAGTCTTGAAAAGCCTCTCACATGATAGTCATTAGGTTGGAAACCAACTTTGCAGGCTCAGGAGCACCTTATTTAGATATGGTTATTACAATATTGCGAATAACAATATTTTTAATCAAATCATGGTTCTTTAGAATGTACAAATGCCTCCCGTTTATGTGATATTTGACGGGCAGGACTGTTTTGGCCATCGGTTAATTCAGATCTGCATAGCACCTTTTTGAATAAATGAAACTCAAAAAAAGGAGGCAATACGAGGATGATTATTCCTTTACCTGACACCTTCCTATTCACCGTAGACATAAGTAGATGGTTACATCCAAGGATGGGTACACGATTTTCATTCAAGGTGAAACCTTACAAGGTTTGTGCCATGTTCTCATTCCAAGTTCGATATGATCCCGTATCACTGGAAACATTTCTCTCTGCCATTCAGGTCATTGAGAAGAACGAATATTGTCATATTTAGTTAGCATATTTAGGCGGTAGACAGTGTCTGATTTGTTCTTTTCCAGTCCCAAGTTGGTGTGAACTTGCTCTAGCTCACTAAATTAGACATTGTTTACCGAATTAATGTGCTGTCTTGGATTCACTTCGTGCTTCTTCGGCTATTCTTTACACTAATCGACGATGAGAACAAGTTATCATTCTAATTCGTTTAGCTTCTTTAACCGCTTTTCGATATTAATACGTGACAAACGCTGTCAAGTCAGTAAAAGCAAAAATTCCATGGTATCGCAACATCTGCCAGCTCTATAATCATTCAAGGTTGTAACTAGTTTTGTGCTGCTCTGCTGGCAACCAAACCGCACGTAAAGTATTACTCATCTCAATTTTAGAGTCTTTACATATGCATTGTGCAATTCTTCCCCGCTGACTATTGTGCGAAAAATTCTAATGGGATTCGCTTCTTCTGAAAATTTTCACATGCTCCCAAAAAAAGGCTTCTCAGAGTTCTCGGAGATGCCTATTCCAGACAGGTTATTCTTTTTTAGACAAGGAAACCGTTGTGAAAACCTTGCCGTTCTATTGAAATACTATTCAAGAGTGTTTCTCAGAATTACCTACACAATGAGAGTTGGGAAACGTGCCACTTGACAACCATGATTTTGATCTCAAAAATGAAACAATTTCATTGGTGGCGTTTTTGAGTCAAAGTCAACGAATTAGTCGCAGAGAACGCTTTTTTATCACTCGCCAATTGGAAAAAAATGTGACGGCTGAAGAAAAATGAAGATCGCTGTTGATTCTCTCTCTGCCTCTCTGAACAGGGCTAATAGATTTTAAAGTTCCCAAACAAGACCAGATCAATGGTTTGATGGAACGTGCACTGTTTTCTCTTTTACAATTAGAAACTCAGCCAACAAGGCAATTTCAAGAGCAACCAGCAATCAGCACTGCTCATGTTGCCAGATTAGGTCCGAAAATCTGGCACCAAGTCATTAGTGACCAGATAAGAACGCTCGCCCTCTCCTTCGACCTGGAAGCTTTCCCTAATCTATCACTGCTTGATTCGATAAAACTATTCATTCCTTAGTATTTCACTACGACTCCTCATCCAATCTTAAGAACGTCGCTCGCGAGCAAAAGTGAGAATGAGAACCTCACAGAGAAGTCGGACACATGTCATCGGTTGGCATTTTGCATACCTGAACCTGCTCAATACAGTTGATGCTAGAAAAATTGTAACCTAAGCAACTGGAAGCTGAAAGGAGACTGGCATCTTGACCTGGGGCTGTCCTTTCGTCTTGCGGTACCCCTGTCCGTCGTTTCCTGGACCCAAATTCATGAACGGACGAGTGGTCTCCGAAACCGCGTCGCAGCCAGAACCAGACGGCAGAGTCGATGAGAGATTGCGTTTAACATAGGAAGTTTACGATACGTAGAGAAAGGTGCGCGCCGTTCACAGGCTAAATCTCCGGGTTTATCGGGGTTTACCAATGATGAATAGATCTCGCGGTTTATCGGGGTTTACCATTGATGTGGGTCCTGGTTTTGCGCTGCTGATCTGCTCAGATCTGATGATCAGGCTGCGGCTCCGAAGAACTGCGACTCTGCCGAAATGTCAGTCAATAAAGTCAATAAAGAGTTAACCTCGCGTGGACAAGTGACTTTATTGACTGACAAAACCTAAAGAACGTTATATAATAATGCCCTGAGGGTGACAGCTTAGGGACTCTTAATCGAATTTTGATCGTTCCCGAGGTCAGTCGTGTTCAATAACTCGATTTTGAGCAAGGGTACTCGGTACCATCCCTACCCATGACATCTAAAATGTTACAGATGCTGCTCTACTTGGCGTTAACATTCATCGGACTCTCTTACCAACAAGCACACGTTCCCGAGAACAAGTACGAGACGTGCTCGACGAAGTTGGACCGAGGTAACTGCCGATGCTCCATGCCAAACAACACAATCCGGGTACGTTTAGCTATTCCTTGAAAATATTACTTATAGAGGCGCACTATAATGAGGCGCTACCGATCGCGCTACTACTGACCACATGGTCAAACGAACGACCCCGGCCTGGGCTAACCTAATCTTCTATCCCTTCAGGGTCTGACAAATTGGTACCAAGCTTATCTCGGAAGGTAAGGACAATGACTTTGTATACCGACTTGCCACGCAGGTCATTCGTTACGGCAAATACACAATGCCTCTACCGACTAGAATTGAACACGAATGCGGCGGTGCGCCCTTAGGGGACTGATCAGTGCCGGTACCGTTACCAGTAGGTTAACTGTTGAACACTTGCCTCCTAGTTCGGCACCCTACGAATTTTCGCTTAAGCTTTGAAGTCATGTTAGACATTTATGAGCCTCTTGCACACTGGCCGTGCCTTGGTGTTCCATCCAATGATTGGTAGAGGCATGGTGGGCCTGTATTTTCTCCACACACTGACCTGTGTCGCTGGCTCCTATTCCCCGGACCAGAGTCGTATCATTCTATTCCAACCCCGGAAGGATGAAAGTCTTTGTTATTCTTAGCGAGGGTCAATCGCTCAACCGTGCGGATGGAATCATGCCACTTACCACTGCACCGCGAGCGCTCTGAAATTTCATAGAGGGCAAGATTCAAGGATCCTGCCTGTGTGTTTGTTCTCTGGAATTCAGCCCAGAGTATGGACTTTGATGAAAACCTTGCTCTATAACAGTAAACAGTGGTCTTCACAGTGGAACCTTTTTGTTCCACACTGAAGACCACCTGAAGACTATTGTCATAAATCAACAGTCCCATCCAAGGCCATTGACCGTTTTCCATTAGCAGAAGCTGAAACTTCTCCAAAGAGAAGTGTAGTGTGTGATTGTGTAACAGAAGGGATTCGACGTCTCTCTGTGGTGAAGGTACAGGTACAGGTAAATGTAAAGGGTTCGGCGTTAATCTGTTCCCTAAAGACGTGCAGCTACATTCGTGTTCCATTCATAATCGTAAAGGCATGGTGAATGCGTGTTTGGGTTATACAATGCATTCGGGGACCAGTCGCTATACCAAACCAATGCCTCTACCTACCCAAGATAAGTCTGATACCAATTTACTCAAACCCGGAGGAATGGAAGGCTCGGTTAGACGGGACGATGATTCATCCCTAGACTATGCGAGTGTCAGTAGCGCCGCTTGCCACTTCACCGCTCGCGCACTCTATCCTGTCGCACGAAATTAAACATTTTGTGAGACGTGGTATTCACCACATCACTCCTAGTATTAAAATTCTCGCTGAGTCTCAGGCAAAAAATAAATTAATCTCAGTTCCGGGCGTCTCAAAGGAATCTGATGTTTAATCGCATCACTAAATTCATTAGGTTTGCAGTCAGCTGTTCACTCCACTGCCCATTTCAGTGGTACTTCGACGAGCAGTTGGAGAGGTGCTTCACATACCTCTACGAAGGCTGTGTTGGTGGTCGAAACACCTTCTATGATGAGCGAACGTGCAGACAGATCTGCATTCCAGGTATGCCGTCAGGTCTCGAATATAACAAAGATAATTCTATTTTAGCTTAATTCGGGTACAGCTTCACATGCGGCCCTGCAAGATAAAATTCTCCTACTTCATTCAATTAATGTCGACATATTCCAGCTGACAAGCACACCTGCGGCGGAAACAAAGAGCCGACCGGTAGCTGTCACGAGACCGACGAAACTTGTCCGGCAGGAAGTTCGTGCATTAAGGGTGGCCTCGGTGTTGGACTTTGCTGTGAAGATGCCAACGAAAGTAAGTCGGAGAATTTCTTCTCTTACAAGGGAAGCTTGTGAGCGATCGGTGAGGATTCATAACGAAACCCATATGAGCGTGTAGGGCTTTGCACGAGGAATGCGACGACGTGTTCTCCAGGTGCCGTCGTCACCTGGTTGATCTGAAAATGGCCGGCGAAATTTTGCAGTGCACCCACACGTAGGCCCCCCGCCAGCAGGAGTAGCGGGGCCAATTCTTCGGACGCTGAGGCGAAGTGGCTGAGTGGATAATGCTGTGGACTTAGAATGTGATGGTCGGGGATCGGTACCACCGGACAGCTTTTCTTTTGCCTTCATGCGCTAGATTCCAAAATACGCTCCCTCTGAGATTTTGCCGCAGTTTCGAGACAGAGTCGCGTTTGGGACGAGTATGACCAACAGAGTACGCACGGAGGACAAAATCTGCTATGTTCGCGGCCCATACTTACCGTAACGAACCCAAATCCATCTCAAATCCAGAAACTAATGTCAGATCCGTGATCAGCGCCCCAAATAACCCCCGTAGACAAAGGTCGGGCTCAATCGGTGATTTCGACCCAATCACTCTGCTTTGACTACAAACCCTAGCAAGCGCTCGTCAGACATAACGGGAATTGTGGATTCGTCAGCTGCCCAGGTAATCTTCTCCAATGAATATGAAAAGAAACTCATCCAAAATAGAGTCTATGTTCTTTAGAGTCGAAAAAGTGGAACAATAGAACAAAGAATATTAGGAACAAATGGACCTTCATACAACTCACTTGACACTGGTAAGGCTGGCTAGGTCAGAATCACCGATTTAGCCCAAACTTTGCCTACGGAGGTTATTCGGAGCGCTGATCACGAATCTGACATTTGTTTTTAAATTTGGAATGGATGTGGGTTGGTTACGGTAAGTATGGGCCACGAACGTAGTAGATTTTGTCCTCAGTGCGTACTCTGTGGGTCATACTCGTCCCAAACGCGATTTTATCTGGAAACTGCAGCAAAATTGCAGAAGGTGCGTAATTTGGAATCCAGCGCATGAAGGCAAAACAAAAGGCGTGGGGAGGGACCGATCCACGCTCATCAGATTTTGAGTCCACAGCATTATCCATCCAGCCACCTCGTCGTGGTGGCCAGTATACTCGGACCGGTACTCCCGCTGGCGGGGAGCCTACGCGTGGGGGCAGTGCAAAAATTCGCCGGCCATTTTCAGATCAACCAGGTGACGACGGCACCTGGTGAACACACCGTTGCACTCCTCGTGCGAAGCCCTACACGCTCACATGGGTTTCGTTATGAATCGTCACCGATCGCTCACGAGCTTCCCTTGTTAGAATGTTGTAAAGAAGAACTCGGAGTACTATACGTACTTCGTATTCTCTTTAATATGCTTTTTAGAACCTCCTTGTAGAGAGTTCACGCAGAGGGAATATGAAGAATACAAGTAAATAAAAGAAATAGAAAGAACAAAAAACCGCATCTGTTCGTTACAGAGGAGTGGGAAAAAGAGACCAATCCCACTTGTGATGTCGGTGATGTCCTCATGCGAAATACATGGTATGGATCGGAGGTCTGGCTAGGAAAGAGCTGTGGTCACAGGTAATGATCGATATTTTTTTACAGTATTCGAAAGAATACACCACGTCTATACAACCAGGTGTGGACGTAGACTTCGAATTTATTTGTATTAATATGTGTATGATACCGACTGGAGAGCTAGAGACGGGAAGGCAGGAAGTTTACTGGCGTAGCATTCTAAAAATTCACATCAAACTGATAAACCAAAATGAATTCACATTAAACTGATAAACGGATAAACTGATATATCTCACACTCCACTGCCAGCTGTGAAAGTCCATATCTTAGCCGCAGGGGAGAACTGTCTTTCAGAATAAACAAAACTCAAAAAAGAAGAAAAGAGGATTGAAAACATTTGAAAATTTCATTTGTTAATTAATCAGTACACGCGTATGGATGTGCAATACAACCAAAATTACTCTGATCGTTCAAAACCAAGTTTACCCATTACAACAATCAAGGGACGAATTGCAAGCCTTAATATTCAATTTTATAAAACTTTCAATCAGCAAGGTGTATTCGCTCCGTGAATAACCAGACAAAAATTATGCAAACAGTAACACACATCGAGGTCGAAAATCGAAAGAAAGTCAGAGATGCTAGGTCCTTGTTCTGGATTGTAAGTTCTGGAATGGAACGTGGCGTTACCAAACCCAACAAGAAGTGCTCCATTACCTATGTACTTGGTATCACGATAACAGCTGTTCGTGGTTACTTTCAATGATAGGAGACCTGTTCAGGTTCTGTCCCTACGGCTACGACTGCATTCAAGGTCAACGAGTAGCACATTGTTGCGGCCCGATACCGAACTATGAAGAGAAGTTTTACCCGGAGGATGACAACACCATCGGCGACATGGAGGGAGGATACAGCCCATTACCGCCAGCTCCACCTGGTTCGAGTTCCTACACCAAACCACCAGTGCAGACGATGGGCAAACAAGAAAGCGGGTACCGACACAGAAGATACTAGATATATGTTTTTGTCACTAGTGACGAAATAAATATAAAAACTGAAAATCTAACTCTTCTTCGCTTGTGCCTCAACTCAGCGAGCAAAGAATTTCATAAAAACCAAAGATGCATATCGAAAAGGCAGACGCATTGGAGTGTATGCAATCACCGTATGCTAAAGTGTGATGTGAATTTGAAAGTTTTTGTCAAGCTGAAGAAGGGGTTCGTCTGTTTTAGCATTTTCAATAGGAACAGATCTTTGCTACATTTTTTTTTCGACAGAAAAAGGAGTTATGGAACTCAATTCGGCGACTGCATGTTGCAAGTGCACGTTGCATGTTGCAAATATCGCTCGCCCTTCCTTCTTCTTTCTACACTCCTGCAAATATCTCATCATCGCTCATCTCAGCTTTTTCCAATTTTCGATCCGATATTATCGTGATTAATTCCGCTGAATATCGAATGCTGTTGTCTTCATCGAGCTCTGAATCAGTGTTTCTTCTACAGATGTTCGCCTTGCTGGTTCTGGCACTGGTCAAGATCACGTCTCAACAGCCACGGGTACCTGACAACACGTATCAGTCCTGCTTAGAGAAGCTGGACAGAGGAAACTGCAGCTGTACCTCACCAAACACCACGATCAGGGTATGTTGTTAAGAACACTTTACTGCCCTTTTGTAGAGTAGCTTTTGCAGCATAAGATGCGAGTGAAGTCACTTTACTACTCCTTTATTGAGTAGCTTTTGCATTACAAGATGAAATTGGAAAGCAAAGCCTAAAGACGAATGGAGAAGTAAAAACCTAATCGATAATTCAAAAAGCGAATTTGTAAATAAATTTCTCGGCGGCAAAAGGGGGTAAGCTTACATATAGACCAGGGGTGTGGAGATGAAAAAATTTTCTCGACCCGGATAACTGTGCGGATAGCGGAATAACCAAAATCGACCGGATAACGGATAAAGGATAAACAATTTTGGGGCTAAACCCCTTATCAAACTCGACTATCACTCTGTATAAGTCGATAAGTGTTTATTTGACCCACAAAATCCACGCATTGAAATCGAAATTCATAATATACAGAGTTGACGACTCCTCTGACGAGCCATTTTTCTATCATGGTGGTTGTTATCTTTCCTATAGCTGTTCAAGCAGTCGGATCATTAGCAATGATACGTCATGATGACATGATATGATTAATTCAGAAAATCATTTCCATCACACAATGATATGGCAATGATTCGTCTGCATGAATAGCTTCTTGGGAAGTGACAACGTTCATGATAGGATCATTCAATAGTTATCATGATCGGAGCGATATACTCATTGCATATTATGCAAGTGGCCAATCATTTGTCATTCGGGAAAATCGTTGATACTATCATTGATACTATACCGTACTATCATATTAATGCTATATCGTACTATGATACTATCATTGATACTAATACCGTAGCATAATAGTGCCGCTTTGTCAATAGAGTGCGAAATTGCATTCAGTGAGAGGCCTTGACATGATTTTTATCCGTTATCCGGCCGAAAAAAAACGGATAACGGTGCGGATAACGGGTAAGCCAAAACCCTCGGAAACCGGATAACGAATAACGGATAACGGATAATCCGCACACCCCTGTATTACATACCTCGAAAACCTGTGTTTTCAGACCTATTCTTCGGATAATTTCGTCTGAGACTATTGGCAATACCGCCTTGAAAACATTGGCGTTACGGCTTGTGGCGCACGGCTTGTGGCGCAACAGCCTTTTGACCGCTTTTTTGAAACTTCTGCATTACCTATTATGTGGAAATGAAAAACTATTGAATCTGTCCTATTCAGCCACCCCAACCATTCCACTTGAGTTGAATCCGATGATCAGTGCGTTGCTTTCAGTTTTACTTCGACGAGGTGTTGGAGGACTGCTTTACGTACTTATACGAAGGTTGTGGTGGCGGACGAAATACGTTTTACGAGGAAGCGCTGTGCAGGCAGACTTGCATTCCAGGTACAATTTCATAAATTTATTTTTCATTTTAAAACTCAAAAAACTAAGCTCAACCCTTTCTGTTTTTTCATCTGTTCGATAACGGATCAAGGAACAAAAACAGAACACCTTGGTGAGTCAAAAATCAGAACCGATCAACTATGTACCTGCTTCGGTCGAAAGTTCGGCTTTACCTTGTCATTAAATAGATGATCTGAGCTCTTCTTAGCATCGTGTTTACCCGAGGTATATCTGTGTAAAGCAAAAGGGGAGCTCCTCTTGTAGCGCTGGGAGGCGCTATTTTTATAATACTAGCGTCAATATCAACACACTTCACCTTCGCTGGCGCTGACTTCACTTACTTGGTTTATTTACTTGGCTAACAGGTAGGAAGTGAACTGTGGCTTAAATGAAGCAAATAGACTAAGCGTTTTTGAGTAATATATGAAAATTCCAGCCGACAAGTATGGGTGTGCAGGGAACAAGGAACCGACCGGCGGTTGTACCGACACGGACCAGACCTGTCCAGCTGGAAGCACTTGCTTCTCCGGTCCCTTCGGTGTGGGTCCGTGCTGTGACCTGTCCAGCTGGAAGCACTTGCTTCTCCGGTCCCTTCGGTGTGGGTCCGTGCTGTGACGATGCAAACGAAAGTAAGTTATTCGAAATGCACGATCAATTACTCTAATATTGTTGATCATAATCATCGCAGAGGAATGGGACGAGGCGAGAAATCCTTCGTGCAAAGTCGGAGAACTTCTCATGCGGAACGTGTTCTACGGGATAACACCGTGGTTGGGAAAAAGCTGCTCTCATAGGTGAGGTAAATTTCTCTGGAGTTCTATGGTTAACTAAATTCCACCAGAAGAAGAATGGTTCTACTTGAAAAAAGCTTTGCATAACAGAGAATTTCTTTTTCAGGTTCTGTCCATTTGGCTATGACTGTATCCAAGGCAAGCGGTTTGCACACTGCTGCGGACCAATCCCCAACTTCACAGAAAAAATTTACCCAGAAACTGAGGACTCTTCTGGCGGCACAAGCACCTACCCCAAGAACAACCCTCCACCTCTGATGAGCATTTTGTCGCCGAACAATGCCAATGGTAACAAAGACGACAATAAGGACAGCCAAACAGGCGGGTACAGACATAGAAGACACTAGAATTAGTTGTTTTGATTTATCTTAGAAGAATTTTCTAGTAGCTTTCACTTGATCAATTTTTTAAAAGTGTACTGTTGCAATGTTTGCTTAGGTTTTGACGAAAGCAGTTTTGTCCTAATCTTGGTTGTAATTCACATCCATGTTTAAGTAATAAATAAGTTAAGAACAATAAATAAAAATGTGAACATGTTCACCTTACTAATTGAAGCTGCTTAACAGGAAGGAAAGAAGAACGCATGAGGTGCGAGATGGGAAGTGCTCTCTACCGACTAGGATCCAAGGCGTTGATCGGAAAAAGCTGTTATCCCAGGTAGCGATAGATTTCTTTGCAAAATAGGGTGCTGGTGGGTGAACGGTAAAAACAGCAAAGTGCTGGTCCTACAAGGAAGAATACGAATTCGCGCCAGAAGAAAAGTAAGAAAAATGTAAAGAGGTCGGCATTGATCAGTCTCCTAAGGACACGCGACACCTTGTCCTTTAGACCAGAATTGTAGAGGCATGGTGAATTCATATTTGGCCTGGACAATGAACTAGTTCCTCTTTCCACTGCACCACGCACATGCTAACATCACCAAGTCTCGCGTTTAGGACGGCTTGACTTCCCGTTGCTGCAAAACTGATCAGTAAAGCTAAGGTGCCATCATTATGGAAATATAATTAGACGTCACATTAATTTACTAATAACCTATAATTCTATGAAATTCGAATACGTCATTTAAAAAGTTGTTGCGGGGGTTGTTACTCATATCAATATTTCCCATTTTGTATGCCTTCTAGCTTTTTAGAGGGAAAAAGTGGATTACAATACCCCTTTCCTCTACTTTCTAAAACTGTTCCTAATTAGACTTCATACCTTGCTAGACAGGTCATGAAAATTTTCACCTTCACTCAATTACACTATTCTAGAGAAACATCAAATCTGAAGATGTGAACAGTAAGTATATAGCTTGGAGTTCTACTGAAAGGTATGGTAAAAACAATGAAGTGCTGGTTCCACAAAAAAGACAGAAAACGAAATTATTTTTCTTCCCCTTTTCAGCTTACCTCCTACAGCTTATCTTTACCTTATGTCAAATAGTATTCTGGTGGGTCCTAACAATAAGTGACTACGCGAATCTGGTCTTCCTAGCGTGTGTAATTAGTTCTACCTTGTTCCTTATTTTCTAATGTCCAGCAGTGTTTCGCTTCTGGTTTTTACTGTTTTTTGTTCTGTGTTGGATTTCAAAATAAATGATAAGAACTTTGATAAAACGAAAGAGGTTGATGATTGATCGCTTCATTTTTCTGCACTCAATAACTGAATTGTTGGAGCCGATAACTCGCCCTCTTGGTTTTATTGTATATTTTGAATTTCTGTTCGTATCTGCAGCTTAATTTTGGAACACTAATGCTTGAAAAGTTGGAATTTGTCGTGCAGCTCACTACCGTAGCCCTTCCCCAACAAATTCACATTGCTCCTACGAAGAATTATCAACTACTGTTACTCACATGATAAAATGCAATTGCAGACTGTGAATGCAAGATTTTTAGGTTCTGCCCTGATGGGTACGAGTGCATCCAAGGTCGAGAGAATGCTTATTGCTGCGGATCCTTAGAAAACCCCGTAAAACATGGTGAGAGCTCGAATGGATATCGCAGATATCGACGTACACCGCAATCGTCGAAAAGTGGATCGAAAAGCTCTTCTTCGTCTGCGAGCAGTTCAGAAGAGGCGTCAGAGGACCATGTCAATGAATACAGTCGATAAGTGCAAAGATAGTAACGATGGCCCTATGGTTGGTGCTACGGTACGTTGTGAAATAGGAATTTAATATGTAATTATGATTTCATTCATTGTCAGCTTCTCAGAGTAGTGTTCTATGCAATACTGTATGCCTAGTGATCGTTAAAGTTGGTAGGGGATAGCTGAGAGGCTCGACCTTGAAAGTAGAACATGTGAGGCACCCCTAAAAGGAAATTCTTAATAATATAAGATAAAGTATAAGGTAAAACTGTCGGCGTTGATCAGTCCACCGCTATGCATTCACCCCCCCCTCTAAGTACAGTAGTCGAGGCATGGCGAATGCAAGTTGGTCTACATAATGTCCACGGTGGCCAACCCCTGCTCTCAAGCCAATGCATTTACCTTCCCAGACAAGTCCGGAAGCGTGGAAGGCGTGATTTGCGCTGGTGAGGATCGACCGTGCGATGTCAGCTGCGCCTTTTACCACTAAACCACCCCTATTCTATGGTATCGCAATGAATTTGCTTGGTCCCCGTCAAAAAACAACGTTTTTTTGTTTTGAGAGAATTCAATTGTTATCGGTTTTGGAGTAACACTTTGTATGAGATTACTCGACAGAAAAGCAAAACAAGAAATGTGTGATTCGTCAATAAGCTAGTCCTCGTCAACATTAAAAAAACACGACATGCAGGCTTTGTCGGACAAAAATTCGTCTTTATCCTTACAGAGCATCATCTCAACATCACAGCATATATCATTGCAGTACAAACGACTTAACACAACATTTATCACCCCGTAGATACAAGAGAAGTGCACTTAGCTTCTTAGACTTTTGGAGAGAAACATCCGATCTGTTTTTTCCTCCAATTATAATCATGGACATGAAGGTGAAAAAATGTTCTGATTGAAGGCGTCGAGCAAAATCACGTTGCCGACGATCCATCCGAAGTAGTCTGACCGCTCAACTTCTTCAGTAACATTGCGACGTAGGCAGCCTTAACCAAGATTCATTCAACAATTATTTGAACCAAAAAAACTTCCGAAATAATTGAATTTGATTAGGATAATAGTTGAGAAAGACGGAGAAATGTGAAAATTCAATCTGGGGTTATAGGAATAAACGAGCCACAGGATAGTAATTTTGAATGGTTTTAAAAGATGACAGGAACGAAGTTCAGGTAACCCGCTATTAAAAAGAATTGTTTAGTAGAAGAAGAATTTCACTACAAATGAAACTTCAGTATTGGCTACGAAAGAAAAAATAAAGCCGTAAATTAGCATTTGAAAGATCGGGAATTTAAATGTAAAGCCATGAGATAGAGAATCCCAGATACTGGATCAAATAATGAATGTTGGTTTTCATGAATGTGCTCATGAGTGAATATGAGCCGTTTGTTGATCAATCTTCGTAAAGGTTACCGATGCAAAATTCGAACGATTTTCAAAGCACTGCCAGCTTAAAAATCGGAATGGGAGAAACATAATAATTTTATTATCATAGCCGCTTTAGGCTCCCGTGTCGAGGGAGGGTAGTAGTTGTATCAAACTTCATTTGCCTGATCAATCCGTTTTCTTCAGCGGCCTAAAAGTAGCCCGAAACTCTTGACCTGTGAGTTGTTCGACCTCCGAAGACTGCGGATAGGCCGGAAGCTCAAACCAGTAAAGTTTAAACCATCCACTAACGTTGCTCGGTACAGAAGCACGAAACGATTATAACGTCATGCCGTCGTTTCGAGAAAAAAGAGAACCTGAGGAAATCAACAAAGACTATTTTATTCTCTCTTTAACATTCTATCTAGGTACTGTCCCAAGCTATCTTCTGATGCAAATTCGAAGCTTCTAAATATCATATATTACTTCCACCGACCTGCGGAGTTCTAATAGTCATCTGATGTCCGTGCGAGCGAGCATGGACCTCGAGAAACGGCTTTCCGGTATCAAACGTCCACTTCAATTCGTGATGATCGTACGAGGCCATCAGTGCCATTGTAGCGGCATTGATGAGATGCAGGCCATAGTCGTTCACGCCACAGTGCGCTCGAAGGCGGGAAATGTGCGGCTAAAAAGTGTTACAAAATTTCTGTAGAGGAAGAAGTTGCTCATTTCTCAGAAAACCACGAACGTGCCCTTTCGTACAGTCCGATGAACAGAAGAGAGAGAGCTTTTGATTTTTTGAGCTTCGAAGAGAAGAAAAATGCGCAGCACGTCCTCAGAAAAGTGACAAACACCGACTACTTCGACTTTTTGGATAAAAAAAATCGACAAAAACTAGCGCTTCGATCGAGTTCGCATGATATTTCAACTCGATTATTTCGTCAGAGAAGTAGTTCTCGGATTTAATCATAAATATAAATAAATGAATGGAGTTGGCTGAGTGAAATTTTATCGAAGTGCGGATGTTCGCCAGCCCTACCTATAGAGCCCTCGGGAGGCTAACCTCCATTTCGTTCCCCAAGATCTTTCGGGGATCCCGCACACAACTAGCTCTTTCACAGCTATTATATTACCATCATTGTGTCCAAATTACTGTCTCCGAGTATAAATATTAGATGTTATCGAAAAGTTCAAAACAAGCCAAAGAACAGGTAAATTAATGCGCAATGCTCTTTTCAGCCAAACCTTGAACAGGTTGCACAAATAGAAATACGAAGTCATTTCCGCACCTTATCTGCACAAAATCGATGGCTATGAAGTAGTAAAAATGCTGTAAAAATACCCCCGTCAAAGATTATTGAACACTCTAAAGATGCTAGCACTCGATTATCGTGTAATTCTAGTTTTACCATCGCATTCCTGCAAGTTCCTGCTAAGTAATCCAGATTTATACGTAGCAGAGATGACACTAGAATCAAAGAATAGCAAAATTGTTCTTCACGCAAGATTCGAACCTGGGTCTCGCGTCGGGGCACCGTGCTAGACCACATGTCTGAGCCGACGGGCCTGTTCACCAACGTTTCCGGTCACTTGAGCCCCCCAGCACCTTACTTAGGTCGGAAGGCTTTTACTTCCAGCATTTTATAACAACGGCCTGAGACGCTAAGCCGGATTCGAGATTGTACTAAATAAGGTGAAGGCATTTTTACATCAAGGTGCACCGGATAAAGCCGAGGCGGTGGTTCAAATCCCGCCTTAGCCGTGGGCTTTGGGCTGATGCTAGCACCATCTTTTTTATATTTCATTTTAAGTCCCAAGGATCCCTATTCTAAATGGGTTCTACAGCAACGGAAATTTGCTGGGACATCTCATGAGGTTCCCAATCGTTCTTAGACTAGCTGCCCTCGAAAGACCATATTGTCAATAATTGGAAGTGCTGCACTCGTTTCACATCTGGTGAAGCGGCACGGGGTCGCGCGTTGTCAAGTGTTTTCAGTTTTTCACCGGACCAATCGACCAGAAGAGACCAGCGCTAAACAATTATTCCTTTTGATGCAACATAAACAATTCAATGTCAAGCGCTCGGACCGAACATCGACGCGCTCGTCAAGGGTTTTCTCTTAATTACTCATTATATAAACGAAGCAAAAGTATTTCGCCTTCAGTAAACTGAGTGGAATACTTTGTCAAAGTTATATGATATGGTAAGGACGTTGCTTGATACAACATTTCGAGGGAGACCTTTTGCCTGTGTTGCCAGGAGATTCAACTTCTATCTCTTGGGACATGTAATAGGTAAAAAAATAAATAAATAAATACATAAATAAATAAATAATATGTCAAGGCAAAGGTAAAGTAGTCGGTTGTTCAGTCCCACAGTCAATTCAGATTGTAGAGGTTTTGTGAATACGTATTTGGCCTATACAAAGACCTTTGGCCTATTTCGGGGACCAGCGGCGACACCAAGTCACTGACTTTACCTTCTCAGAAAAGAGAAGTTTGGTACCAATTCACCCGACGTCGAAGAGGTGGGTTACTTGGTTATCCCGTACGGGGACCGATCGTTCGACCGTGCGGATATCGGAAGCGCCTCTTACCACTGTACCAAGTGCGCCCAAGTAATAAGTACCGAAATGCATTGTGTGAGCTCCCTTGAAAGTCCTAAGCAGGATGCTTCCGTCGACTCTAATGGTAGTCAATTTCGGATCCGATGAACAGGTGGCGAGCCATCATAACACCGCCCATCACCGACAATTACGAGACAATTAGCCAGTTTCTTGCCGAGCGTGCAAGAGATCCTCCTTTTGGTTCTCGCTCACTCACCTTGTTTCCAGTAGAATACATCCACCTGTTACTGGGATGGTATCTCATGTTCAACAACCAACACTGTTCAGGGATTTAGAAATTTTAGTACCAACAACAATCATTAAACATGTGATGCAAAAAACTTCATATTCAAATTTCTGTTGTAGTGCAGTACAACATTCTTACTGATGGTGGAATCAAGTAGATCTTTGAACCTATTTGGGAAATCGTTACTATTAGGGGGGGCAAAAGTATTAAGGAAAATGCACCAAACTCTTTCATTTCTCGATAACCTAAATACAATTCAACTGTTCTGAGGGATGTATTCTCCGTTGAGGTCTATGACTTGCTGCCATCATTCAGCCAGCTTTCTGATCCCATCCTTCCAGAACTGCTTCGGCCTGGAGTTGATCCACTGGTTGACATGCCTCTCAAGGTCTGCTTGGTTCCTTGTGTCCCTTCTAGCCAAGAAGTCTTACAGGCTAAAGAAGAAGTGGTAGTCGCATGGAGAGATGTCCGCTGAATACTGTGAGCAAGCTTCTGCGTGGTTACTTTCACCCGGTGAGGTGTTGCGTTGTCGAAGAGGATCAGTTTTTTGAAACGTTGCTGTCGAATAAGTGCGAGTCGCTGATCCACCTCCTTAATTTCGTTCACTAAGGTTACGTAGTCCATCATGGCCATCTTTGGAAATAGTCTCCAACAAAACGCAGACCCAGAAGCTCAAAAGTTGCTTATCGCCATGCTCATCTCGTCGAACGAAGTTCGCCATCGAATCACCAGGGCTCACCCAGACTAGCTGCTTGGCAGGGTTAATGTAGAAGACATACTTCTCATCCTGCGTGACGATCGAGTCCAGACTCCTAGGACAAGAGAAATGGCGTAGATTGGCACAGCACATATCGACACGCAAGTGGTCTAAGGTAGCCTGAGAATACAGCATGTTTCTCAAATACGCGGAAGTGATGAATTCTCAACAGGTCTCAAGTAAGTAGCATACAGAAACATAAATACGACGAGCATAGAGTGAGACCCCAATTGGGAAATTATATGAGAAAAAAAGGAGATACTTATTACTTTTGGCCCCCCCCTAATATCTCCATATTTATTTATTTATTTTCATCAGCGCTGATAGAAGCCGCACGTGTTAATTTGCATTAGTGTAGGACAATTCACATTACGAACACATTAAGATCTTAAAAATAATGATTGCCCGTTAACATATGCTTAAAATAGGCCAGAAACGTTCTGAAACCACGCAGGGAGGAGAGGGGATCAGGACGTTTTGCCTCACACTCAAAATTCGGTTGAACTTCTTGAGACTTCTCTAAAAGAAGGATGCGCCACGCATTCTTCTTCTATTCAGAATATTAGAGACATGGTGAAAGGACATTTGCCCTATATAATGACATGCGGGACCAGATGCTATACGAAGACAGTGTTTCTACCTTCCCGGACAAGTGCGATACCAACTTACTCGACCCGAGATGGATGTAAGACTTGGATAGTCCGGGCCGAGATCGATCGATCGACCGTGCGGGTGTCAATAGCACCTCTTACCACTCCACCACGCGGTCCCGCATGATGTAGCTGTGAATTTTCCCGTTACAATTTTTTACTCACAGAACTTGTTGAATACATGGGGAGCAACATTTGTGAGTTGAAGTGGCATGCGTACTATTTCAGAGGTTAGAGGGTGTTCGAGTTCGAGGGCTCTCCTTCCACGAGGCTTAACGGACCCTTCGACTCGAGCCGTTAATGGCCGACGTACGCACTTGACGAGTACTAGTTGAGGGTCATTTCGGCTTTAGCGCCCACCGCTCGGAGCAACTGCGCGGTTTTACTCGATCTACTTCTACATGAAGACGAGCAGTGGTTTCTACTCAGGACTTTATTTTATTTCCTAATGTCTCTTCTGTTCCGATTCAACATTTAGGTTTTTACCACCTCCACCACACGCGACTAGACTACTTGATGTTCTTTTGTGCCGAAAAAAGACGGGAGGACGTTGAAAACGAGAGTGGATTCCCGCAAATGTAGATTCTTGCGTGATCACCTGGTAGGAGGCGCTACTTCCACCCGCATGGTTGTGCGATCGACCCTGACCCGTGCCTTCCATCTCTCCGAAGTCCGATAAACTAGTATCAGACGTGTCTGGAAGGGCGAAAATACCGACTTGGCTAACCCTTAAAAATCATTGTATCCGCCAAATTCGTGTTCTCAGTGCCTCTACGATTTTGAAGAGAAGGAAAATGCGCTGCGCGTTCTCTGGGTAGGGATTGCTACCTACTTTAATTTTTTAAGAATAAAGTTTTTTTCAAAAAACTTACAAAAACTAGCGGTGTGTGCGAGTTTACGAAACATTGTCATCCTGTTATTTTTTCGAGGAAGCGGTTTCCTCCCTGCTCTTGGGTTTGCTCAAATCGAATGAATAGATTTTCTTAATGTTTTCTTAGAAGACTGCTGTTAAACAAAGGCAAATGTGCGCCTCCGGAGAGTAATCATTATCGACGACTTTTTTTTTACCTTATACCTTCAGAGATCTCTGCGCACACCTGCGGAAATGCAGTGGAGCGTACGTACATCTGCATATGGGCTCCGTTCCCGCATTCTATTTGCGCGTATCGAAACCTTGAACACATCGGGTGGGGTAATGGGATTTCCACTATGTGCTCATGACGACCAAGTGCACAGCGTATTCAGACACCATTAGACAACGTAAAAAGCGACGTAATCGCTGCGTGATGCGGTCAAGACGCGAGCACTTCGCCGTCTCATTCGCCTTTTCATTTCGTTCCTACACGAGTGCAATCCAAGAACACCGCCCAGCCGAATTAATTATTGGTGAGACCTTTTTCGAAGATCACTGAAAGTGCTTTTTTCGCTGTAGAAGACCTCAAAATGGTAACGAGAACAAGTTGAATAAGATTTCAAGATTTGTTAGAGAACAAAACATTACATTGAACTTCTATTATATCCGATTTGGCTTCAAATAGATGAGAACCTGAGTGTCACTTTTTTAAAATACATAGACAAGAGTTTTGAAAATGATTTCAAATTATGATTACGTTGCATTTTTTTGCTCAGTTTGGAGTACTCTAACGCCGATAATTTTATACGTTATATCAAATCGATCTTCTTTCTCCTGATTTTCTTTTTGTAAAACGTACAAGACCTTGTAGTGTTGTAAAATGTTGTAAAATGTACAAGATCTTGTAGTGGCTCGAAATGTAGAAATCGTCTCTCTCGCCTGAGCACTAAAAGAAAATCACTCGGAATCTGGAAAAATCGATTCCAATCCGACAACCCATCGGCTTTTTCGCAGTTCTGTGCATCAAACACCCACGCGGGAATTTTTATGCAGTTTCTAAATTTGAGTTTCACAAGAAACATCTTGAGCCACCGGGGTTCCAGCCAGCTCTGAACCTAGTACGAATTCTGAGATTCATCAATCATTGATGATTTCAATATCTTTTTCTTCTACCTCACGATGTGGTTAGATTGGGTGCAAGTTTTTATTTATGACCCGATGTTTCGACCTTTTCGTCGCCTCCTTAACAACCTCGTAGGGTAAAAAACATGCTGAAGTCGTCACCAACGATGACGAGGTTTAAAGATAAGAAAACCTAGAGATCTATCACTAACTTCGCTTTGTTTGGTCATTAAGTTCGGAGTACTGTCCAAGGCCCAACAGTGATCCAGATGTCGTTGGCACCCAATCTGGGTACGTCCGTCGAGCGAAAAAAAACGGATGACGGCGACACTTCTCCCCAGGGCAATTTAAGACGACGACTATAATGATGTGTCCGAGTAGATGCGTTCCATACGCTCTCCAGCGACAATGGTAATCGCCTACTGAGCAGCTTTGGGCTGGTTCATCTTCCCGGTTACGCCAAGAGACATACCCAGTTGGGAACTGCTCGGAAAATTAGCTGTAGAGGGGTCACTCTGTCGAGACCAAGAAAGGAGGCGAGAGTTCCCGAAAAAGTCGCCTCTTGGAAGAAGGAATAAAGGAGTTCCAACACCATAGCGTTGAAATGCATCGTGCACGATGATGGTCGACTCAAATGATTGGTTTTAGCACTCGCAGTTACCCATGGCTTTAACGAAAAATACAACGATTATGCGTATGACCTTTGAAAAACGAGTGATGTTCCCAAATAAAATAGAAAACCTATACTTAATAGAATAGAAGAAGAAACGCCCGTCTTTACTAAACAAAGTGCGACAGTGTCGCACAGCTTACTGATCAGGCAACTTCGAGAAAATGGTATATACAGAGCTCTACGGGTCCTATCTATCTAGTAGTAAGATCGACTCGAAATCAACAACTGGTCTCAGAAGGTTCACTACGATCAGCTAAAATTGTTCACTAAAATTACAGAATATTCCTAAGCAGGAATAGCACGACATCCCGATGCTCTCAAGACATCAACAAACACTTTATCAATTAGCCCTCGGCCGAAATCAGCGTTTAGATTCGCAGGGATCCCTTCTTACGATGAGTCACATTTTGTATAATAACTCAGACTTTTAGTGAAGAAAAGGGCCCGCATGGTGCAGTGGTAAGAGGCGATACTGACACCAGCACGGTCAACCGACCGTTCGGAGTTAACCATACCTTCCGTCTCTCCAGACACGGGTAAACTGGTAGCAGATTTGTTTGGTATGGTAAAAACACTGACGTTGCATAGCAGCTGGCGGCCGCAGGAAATTGCGTAGAACTGGTCAAACGCTGATTCCTTCACCTTTATCCTTCACCTAGTGCCTAAAGGGATGATAATCATTCTCTACACTCCCTTTATCACGACTGTAGAGCACGATGTGGAAGTCTGCTTCATAATGTCCAGTATCCCAATGAAGGAAACGAAACTGCTGCCAATTCATCATGTACTTGCCGAAAAAGTTTCACGAAGCAGCACATCCCCGGAGAGTCGTCGATCGTGATGTTACTATGAATGACACGTTCACGACTCGCTTCTCACTCCTTTCTTTCTTCCAAATCCACACGCCTGTTTTTCACGCGGCACTCGATGCTTTGTACTTTAATAACGTCATATAAAATGTGTTGTTTCTGATTTTTTGTATAAGATGAAATCAGAAACAACACATGGTATATGATGCCATCTTTAGCTTCTTAGAGTAGCTTATGTCAATGATTATCAACTATGGTCCCTCTAGATGACGCCTCACTCACAAAGCCTCGTTCTGAGCTCCCTCCACCCATCACCTGTAAAATGTGCATATTTCCCTGCATTTTTCGAACGTCTCGCCGTCGCTTTTATCTTCATTATCTCACACATGAAAATGGCAATTTCATTCACGCATAATTAAACTCATGCACTTTCGCAAGCAGCCCTTTCTCAAGTGAGCGGCATTGAAGGCCAAACCCGAGGAATAGAAAACGAGAACCGTTGTTTCATTCCGCTCGAGGCTCACTTAAAGCTCAGCATTTGATTTTTGGAGCAAATAATTACAAGTGAGGTTGAAAGAAAATGGATCAGTTAAAACGCTCCCGTAGACCCTGCCGAGTTCCTATATCATTCGTTCATAGAAGGGTATAAACTCGAATTTCGTCTTTCTGACAATTTTATTAATTCTATCGGAACAGATTAGGGGGCCATCCTAATCGATCAATTAGAAGATGACTTGAGAAAACAACTGGTATTTAAGAAAATGAAAAGGAGGAAAACCTCACCAGGCGACCTGTTTGCTTATCTGAGCAAGGTTACCCAGCCAAAAACTTGTCGTAGCAGGAACGAAATTGTAAAAAACGTATGCATAGGAAATTTTAGTCAAATTTTACCTGCGACATGTACACTTCAGTAGCGAAAAACGTCGATCCGTACGTTCGAAATTGCCGACAGTAGGAAAGAAATTCCTTTTGAAGATGTGAAACATTGCTCGACTTCACATCCTAGAAGATGCTTCACTCAAAGTAGTGTTAATTTGATACTGAAGTAAAAAACTGTCTTAGACTTTTGAATGAAATAAGAAAGAACATATTAACATAATAGAAATAACCTTAAACGATTTTGTGATTTTTTTCCAAATGTCGCCGGTTTTGTCGCTGTTGATGATCATGTGAGCCGGCAGAAGACAGTTGAGATCAGGTTTGTCGCTAAATGAAAAATTGGTGTGAATTGATTCTGAAATAAAAAATGAAAGAAAGAATAAATTGAATAAATTAGCATAAATAAGATGAATAAAAGAATAAATTTGGCAGAATGTAAACAGACTCCAGTATGTACTTTAACTCATTGTGAAAAAGTGTTTGTACGAACTTCTTTTACTGACTCAAGGAAAATTTGTCTTGCTCGCTTCAGAAGTTCGCTAGTATGGCCATATTCCAAACGTTATCAAAAGGCTAAAAAAGGGTGAAGGCTTTCCGTTGCAACAATTCGCAAGTTCTCTCTTTTTTGAACTTTGGCATTGATGTTAGTATTTTGGTGTAGGTATGTTCGTAAGCCTTGCCGAGGTTGTTAGCTGGAATATTTATTAACGGCCTGACGTTTCGACCTTCTCGTCGTCGGTCGACGAAGACGACGAGAAGGCCGCCGTTAATAAATATTCCACCTAACAACCTTGGCAAAGCTTACTGACATACTAACACTAGAATACTTTCCGTTACGTTGCCAGCTATTATTCATCCCTTTAGGTATGGTTTTCTCTGGGATGCATCCCGAAATTCACAGGAATAATAGAAAAATAAATAACTAAGTGATAGTAACAATAGATAAAGAAATAGTAATAATAGATAAATAAATAATTAGAGGGGCGAGCATGGGTGAAAAGAAATTCGCGAAAAAAAAATGTTCTGGAATTCTCTGATAGGCACAATTCATCCACTGCTTGGATAATTACTAAACAAAGTGCACGACTATGCCCCGTAAAAAGCTTGAAGGGCACTGATCATTCATCGAAAATCCCTACGAATAAAATCTTTGTGATAGTATTGCTGGCAAGATTACCTAGCCTTTCTAAATGTAAATCTTTTCTTCCGTAAGCAACTGGTGTGTTTCCCTAACAGATGCATTTTGGTGTCCTGAAAGAGCTCCAAAAGCCCATTCTGTGATTACTCCTGCAGCGGTGGCCATTATATGCCCTTGTTCAGATCTATTAAAACCGCTGTTCCACGCATGGCGGACGCCTTCGTCGAAGAGACGCGTTCGAAAGCCTCTGCCGAGTGAGCTTCAGCATCAATCCGACCTTTCGAATCCATAAAAATCTTTTTTGAAGTGTCAAGAACGTGCTCGAAACCGCTCTTTCTTCTTAGCTCTTACCTCCTTTCACCAGAGCTTGCAAATCATCCGAAGTGTGAATAGTGCGCCTTGCACTCGGTAACTCTGGCACATACACAAGGCTGCGTCAAGGGTCCCACTTTTGGAGAAATGTCACCTTCTTCAGTACCTACCTTCTTCTCTATGAAGTATGTCAAATCGCTACCCAGATACGGTCAAAAACGATCCTGTACTTCTAGCAGGGGTATATTAGCATTCTTTTCAATTTCCACGACACCATTTGATTACTGAACTTGTGCGAGCCACGTCCCTTTTTCGGACGAAGACGTACTCCGACCTCTCCTTCGATTCTCGAACCTCAAGCTGGAGATTACCTCAGATCCGCTTCCCCTGGTTTTGACATCTTTGACTCTTCCTGGATCGAGCTCACAAATTCTCCGAGGTGTGATTATCCTCATGCAGCTCGACCGCTGCACCAGATTGTGACTAGAGCGTGAAATCTGCTTTCGCTGTGGTTCGGCGAACCAACTGCGCATGTGTAATTGTTGGGTTAAGAACGCACTTCACATCACTAGCGCGACACATCATTTCGCCTCGTCGTCATTGCCCCAGCTCCACTCACCTACCGTACATAACCACCAGTTCTTCTTGTCGCATTTCTTTGTCTAGCACCTGCAACAAGCGTGAAAGACAACCTTCAGCAGTCGCCTCTACAAGACATAAAAAGGAATACATCTACCATACAAGCGCAAGATACATCTTGGGAATTTTGCTCAGTTCATTATAAACATGATGAACAGGAGGTGCAGAAGCTTTTTTTTTGGAAATATATTCATTCCTCGGTGGAAGAGCTATTTTGTCAATTTAGTGCCTTCTTCTCGAGAATCCGATGGGTTCAATATTTTCCACAGATTCTCCTTATAATAGTTAGTGAATGACTCATACTCATAACAAAATTCAATAATACTCTCTTGCATGCGTAGAATGTTGACAAAGCCACCTTCCTCATTACTACTAGCATTGGGTCAGCAATGTTGCTCCAATCCGACTTGCAGGCAAGGGAGGAGGTTCTGCCACGATAGTTACAGTTTCGCAGGGAAGTAACGGCTATCATTTGGCGGTCGCGTGCCATGCTGAGCGGTGTGAGGAACCGCAATGGTGTTCGTTTAGTGAGTTATGTTTAGTTTGTGTTCTTGTTTAACATCTGTCGTGTTTTTAATGGTTTCTTGTAGTAATCTCTTCTAAGTAACTACCATAATAATCTCAGTTCAGTAGTTCATCCATCGGGTAGCAGTCACTCTCATAGCAGCTCCTTTGGCTAACCTCTCTCCTTGTTTCCTATGAAGTTAGTCCTATTGGTGAAGCTCGAGGGTAGCAGAATTCAGCGTAGATCATCAAGTTGGGAGTAGTTTGTTTTGTACCATCAATGCCAGCAAAGCGAAAGCCGCAAACGTCTCGCTACAACAGTACGATCAGACGGTTAGGGCAGCAATATCCGAATCACGCCACGAAAAAATCGCTGTGCATCGCTATGGAAGATATGGAAGTATATTTGAACGATGCTCAACAGCAAGACCATCAACGCGAGGAGCAGACAAACTACGAAAATCAACTACTGCACGATCAGATAAACCGCCTGCGAACTCAACAACGTTTGCAGGAGGACGCGCTAGAGGTCGAGAACAGCCGAGACCACTGGCAACTACGAGCGCAAGAACGCTCGGACGAGAACGCCACCCTAAGGCGTCAGGTTAATCAGCTGGAGAGGACGCAGTGTGATCTCGAGCAGCAAGTGCAACAGCTGCAACGACAGTTAGAACAGCGGAGAGCTCAATCGCTACCGCGTAGAGACCTGCCGCGTAATCAGCCGGCTGACGGTCAAGATCAGCGTCAGCAGCAACCGCCAATCGTCAGGGGAGCACCGCAGAATCACGACGAACGTCGACGAGAAATTAGACGGACAATTAGATCGATGCGCCGTCAGATCAGGCAGCTGGAAGACCTCGTGAACGTATTCCGGAACGAGTTCTTCGTGAGCATTACCCGAACGTTCATCCGGAGATGCAGTGCGTGTTCTGCAGAGCGCTAGGGCAGCATTACTCCGACGCATGTCTGCACGTCACGGACACACAACAGAGCCGTGACATGGTCCGACGCCGTGAAAGATGTCAGAAATGTCTGGAGCATTGTGAACGTCGAGGCTATTGTGCCTTCGATGATCTCTGAAGGAATTTCAGGTGGGCCGGGAGTGTTGGCAATGCCAACCTTCCTCATTACTACTAGGATTAGGTCAGCAATGCTGCTCCAATCCGACTTGCAGGCAAGGGAGGAGGTCCAGTCACGATAGCTACAGTTCCGTAGGGAAGCAATCGCTGTAATTTGGCGGTCGCGTGCCACGCTGAGCGGTGTGAGGAGCCGCAATAGTGTTCGTTTAGTGAGAGTGAGTTATGTTTAGTTTGTGTTCTTGTTTAACATCTGTTGTGTTTTTAATGAGGGTAGCAGAATTCAGCATAGATCATCAAGTTGGGAGCAGTTTGTTGTGTTTATATATCATCATAGCATGTTATACTTGCGGGCAGCACAGTAGGTCATAGTTCTATTGTTGTTCATCCTTTATCGTATCTCGCATGAAGCATCTCATCTCACTTAATCGTTGTTAGTTGTCGTGTAGCATTCTATCGTCGTGTATTTATTTGGTATCTTTAATCATCGCATTTAGTTTAATAAAGTGTGGTATTTAAGCTAGTGTATTTTATACACGGTCTAATTACCCAAGTTTGATGTAACTGCGTGTTCAATATCAAGCAATGTACCCGACCCTGGAGGAGTGGAAGGCTTGGTTAACCCAGATAGGGATCGTTCGCACGATTGTGCTGACGTCAGTAGCGCCTCTTACCGCCGTACCACGCGCACCCATAGCAGATGTATAAAGGTAGAGAATATTTTTAGCTCTTCCCTCTTCACTTTGCTAATATTTGATGATGTCCGAGTAGGACACGAGATGTATGTAGTGCTTTTCAAGGTTGAATACCTTTCCAAAGCTGCTGCCCTTTTCCTGTTCACCTCTCTTCGTACTCCATTCCCTCGAGTCGCCAAAAAGCGCATAGCAAACTTCTTCGAGCATGAAAGACTTCCGTCAGGGGGTGGCAGTAGAGACGGTAGACGGTACGACCAGGTTCAATAGGAAACTTCAGTCTTCAATTATTTACCACAGTTGCCATTTTCACCTCTTAGGTCCCCTCCTTGCTCCATTCCATAACTACTTTTCTTTTTCTTCTTCTTCTGTGATTTCTTCTGAAAACGCAGTTTTCACTATTGTCAGCTGACACCTCACCTCGGCATTCAAACTCGTTATCGCTTTTGTTATGTTACATTCGATCGCTAAACTATGGAAGATATCAAACTGGTTAATAATGAAATTATCAAAATAGACGTGGAACATTATTTTTATTTTTTCAAATATTGTAACGACGGAGTTTTTGCAGCAAGCGAAAGACGACACTTGTGTGTCACTTTTTTATTTTCCTTTTTTAATCCTTCTTTTAGTTCGAGTGGATTTCAGGACCAATTTTCTCCCTACGTAACATTGTCGTTGCCACATTGGCTTGATTTCATCTGATTCCCTTTGATTTCTTTTGATTTATTTCGTACCACTTCAGCATTGCAGTTTTTTCTCGATATCTTTATTTCTTATTTTACTCGATAGTTAGTTCGGGCTTTCTCTAGCTCACACCGTGCTGGCGAAGTTCCCACTTACTCAGAACGTTTGCAGCGTCTCAAGCTGTTCGCATTGACTCAGACACTCACGAGAAGATTCGAAAATAGCCAACAACTTGTTTTTATTTACGTTACATATCGCGTGTAAACAAATAATATAAGCTGTTTCTCAGCTGCCGCAAGTGAGGAATGGGCGGTCGCTGTCAGGAACTGACAGCGACCGCTGCCAAACTCTTCTAGACCTCAACATTCTGGCTTGTCAATGAGATTCTTCAATGATTCTTTATTACTGTTTTCATAGTAAATGACACCATTTATTGAAAAGTCATCTCCCATTCCTATAAGAAATGCAGGAAGACTTTCGTGTCGACAGAAAAAGAGTGTGACTATGAATATCGAAAATCATTGCGTGTGAGTGATTAAAATTCTCAATGAATGAATCAGATTTTGCGTGACAGCACTACGTATGTTTTTTGGAAAATAGTAAAATTTCGTGAAAGTTCTCACGTTCGCCGCACAGGTTGCATTCATCGTAATGATAACTTCAACTTGAGTAATTATTCGCTTGCAACTCGAATCGTTGACCAGTTATCAAGAGTTTCAACTTCAAGGCCTCTGAAGACGACTGGAAGGGCGAAGTGCTAGATTGTATAGAAAAACTTCCCCCTAACAACCTCGCGAGGCAGAAGAAAAAGAAATTGGAATCATCACCAGCGATGCCGTGGTTGAAGATGTGTGAACTCAGAGATCAGTTGAAAAGAAGTTGTACTTTTTGCCTGTTCGCCCCCTTTCCGTTAACGTTTGCCAAACGAAGGTTCTCAATGTTACTAAATGGCCATGGAACCATGGAGGTGCGCCACTCGTCTGGATTTCTGCTATTTGTCATGTAAAACGTAATAAAACGTAATATGTAATAAAGCGTTTCGTAGCGTTTTAAATAGGTAATAAACAAATTTCACTCAAAAAGAAGGTAATTCCCAATCTCTACTTTCGTTCTGTCTCTACGAATCTGTAAACTCCTTTGTCGAACACTCTTTCTTAGGAGTCTGTTCGTTTCTCCGGGGCTATTTCACACCATTATCATCCAGTTTGCACCCCAAATTTCCTGAACAACGCCGAAGAATTTTCTTCCACCTCTAAACTAAAAAGTTTAATATGCGGTGACTGCGAAGCCCTTTGACTTCAGGTAAGTGTTGTTTTTCTACCCATCTCTGAAACATTTCCGCCCTCCAGAGGTCATAATCTCGTGCAATCCTCTAATTCAAAGAGCTCATTAATTCAACTCCGACTTCACCATGAATGGAAATCCTCTCGGTTTCCCATCAATACGACTTCAATGGCTCTCTATTCGAGACTAAACGGATGTGAGAAATGTGCACGCGACTTTCGAGTTGAGTAGAATGGCATCTGCCTCGCCATCCAGTTCAAGCCCCAGTACAGTACACCAGGAACCATTATGTTTTATTGGAAAATCATTTTTCCGCACTTCTTTCCATATCTATCCAATTACGATCTTTGTCCAATTTGTCTTGGGCCAGTCAGGACTCAAACATTGTTTTTCTTTATTATTATCTATGGAAGAGTGGAGATTCTATAAAGAAATCATGAACAAATACCTGCCAGGAGATGACATTTCCTGGAATTCCCATCTATGCTTAAGGAATTGTTCCTGCCTAACGAAGGTCATTTTTGGTGTTCCACTTCCCTTCTTTTCAATTGTTTTCTTCTACTGTTTACCGAAAAACTTCAATAGAACGACATCCCGCCTTTTCTCTACGCCAAATTCGAATGAAACGCAAAAAACAGCTAATAGCTTCCATTTCTCAGTTTAGCTTTCTCATTTCCTTCTTCAACCGAAGGACAGCTGTCGTGAGACAGCAATTCATTACCGGATTTCCCAAAACTGCAACTGGCAATCCTCTTCGCATCATAAATTTCCCGCTCAAAGCACTCGCAGCTTAACCGTAGCTTCGCGTTGATGACGAAATCGTCGGCCTTTGGAATTATCGGTATTACCGCCGTAGCATGCCGAAAGGGCTAGGCAGGCCGCACTCGTTTTTCATGAAAATGAGCACGAATTTGGCACGAAAGGCCTCCTGCAGCTGCATCCATCCAAACGTTGGAATGTTGTATAAAAGGTGGTGTTTGCGTTATTTAGTTCTTCTTTCAAATGGAAATAACATCCCAACGGCGGCATTTGTGAAGTGATGCACTGATAAGAGGCGCTGCTGACATCCGCGCGGCCGAGCGATCGATCTCCGCCCTGGCTTGTCAAACCTTTCATTCTTCCGGGGCCATGTAGATTGATACCAGACTCGCATGGGAAGGAGAAGACACTGACGTGGTATAGCGGTTGGCCCAGCAAGTCAGTATAGGCCAAGCCAATTCGCCATGTCCTTACGAGTCTGAATGGGACACGATTGGGGCGGCGCGTCCTTAGGAATCTGATTATTTTCTATCGGTTTTTCTCTACCTTCAATCACTCAATCTTTTGGTACAGAAGTTCACAGGACCCAAGCCCTCACGAGCCCAATTGGTCATCTCAAATGCATAACCCGTAAGATAAAGGTAAATGTGAAGGGTCGGTGTTTATCAGTCCTCTACGGACGCGCTGCCGCATTCGTGCCCCATTCAAAATGGTGCAGGCATGTTGTATATGTACCCCCGCCCACCTATAAAATGGCTTGCGCGTGCCAGCTACTAAATCGCCAGGAAATCAAACGAAATGTAGTATACTCCACCGCTTCCACAGCATGATAGTTGACGACAAGAGGCGTACAAATTTAACGACTTCGGGTAAAAAACGCGGCTGCTGGACTCCCAAGTGTGCGCCATGAACTTCATTAGAGAGGCTTTATTAGTTCGCCGACAAGCGTGTACGCATATGTAGGGGCCACAACGCGATTATAGCGGGCGCAATTTTCGAACCGATCGCTGCCACTCCACGCACGGGAAAATTTCATTTTCAGCCGCTTATATATCCATTCCATAACGTATTCGAATTCCACACACACCACACTCACAACAATTTTTTCGCGAAAGCTCTGCCAAATTACTGGAGAAGAGATTGATCTCTCTTCAGAGTCGATCTTCTGGTAAGTTTAATGACTAAAAGCTTATATCGCTTTTCCTCCACTGATTCCCTTCCCAGCACCCTGATTCCCATCTCATCTCCATTCTCCTATTCCCTTCTCCTTCCATGTACTCAAACAGTTAGATTGACTTTGTTAAATGTTGTTGATTTTGTTGAACGCCATACATGGATTTCTACATTGTAATGCTGTATTGTCGCTGTGAGCCACCTATCTTAAACGGTAAACGAATGCATGGCACCATCCAAGATTTCAGATGAATGTTGCCCTTTCAGGTCGATGGATAATGTGAAGGAATTGTTACTTTTTAGGGCAAAATCAAGCTGTAAGGGATAGCTCTTATTTGCCAATACGAAGTATCTGATAAGCTCATAGAGATTGCACTGATCTACGAGGAAGGGTGGGAACTGATAGCGGTCTGAGAAGTGCTACTAAATACACTTCATACGTTACACCATGAAAGATTCAGGGAAGACTAAAGAGAAGGAAAACAAAGTAATAATTTAAGAGGATTGAGCGATAAGGATGATATAGACGTCATACATGTACGTAAAATGGAACTTGCCGTTCGAATTATCAGCTGCTCCAATCACTCCGCGAGAATTTTTGCGCAGATCTTATACCTCCATCTCAAATTCTACTTCTAGCATACTTAGCAGTAACCCCTAACAACGAGGTGACAAAACTAGAATTTCTCGATATTCTGCTTCAGAATCCCAGAGCATATTCGTGGGGATAAAGGAGTGAAACCTATCAGTAGAAGTCGTCTGATCGCTATTATTGTTAACGAACACCTGTAGACAATTTGCAACGGAAAATTAGTCAGAAATGTATGCGACGCTCCTCGTAACCTGCCCATCCGAAAAAAAAAAACTTCACCCGGGCAGTGCCCCTGGATTACCGTTTAACGATGTCTTTTCGATCTCAACGTTTATTACTGAAAAACAGCGGTAGTGACAAATTACGCCTCCAATATGATTTAGAATTCTGGAGGGCATGCCAATGCACTTTGCGTAAGCCAAGAGGGGTAAAGAGCGGAAATTCGAGGTAATCGCGGGATTGTTTTTTCCGGATAGTTGGACGATACCATTAGTTATTTTCTCGAGCTAATCCCCTTCTGAGAAGCAATAAGACTTTTGTTCTAGTAAAAGCTTTGCACTTTTTGCAGCCGGAAAATCGCTTAAAAACTTTCCGACGAACATTCCAAGCATTCACCTCTGATGCATGAAAAGTAGCCATGCATTCTCTCTCTAACGCTTGTTTTTCGTTAATGACGAGAACTTTATAACACTACCGGAAACGAGAGAGACGTCTTATAGGAATGGTCAATATCAGTCAATAATTCATTATTAAAAAACAAGCGAACATCGTATTTCCGGACGTAGAGGTCTTACTAAATAGGGCAAGTTCAACAGTAACGATTTACCGTTTGATAATATGTAGCCATCTTTATCCGTTACTGAGAATGTGGAAAAATAGTAGAGCGCGTTCCATGGTTATACATCACTCCCTCCTATTTTAGTGGTTACCTTTTTCAGGAGATAATTGCAGTTTTTCACTGATGCGATAGAATGAGAAATAGCCATGGAACACGCTTATTTCTCAATAAATTTTCAATGTCTCTATAAGTTTTATATTTTTGCCACCACCAGAACACATTGATTTCCCAAAAATTTATGTTCTTATTACAATTCGATTATTATTATAGAATCGTTGACTTCTCGTCTTTATTTCTCAACCACTCCAGTCAGGCGGTTCAGACGAACTGTCATAGAGAGTTTTTTGCCCCTTATTACTACAGAATTTTTACTTGACAGTTTACTGTCTTCAACAAGAACGATTTTAAATTTACGTTAAGGAAAGGAAAGAGCCGCTCGTAGGAGTTGATTGGTACCATCTAGCGGTCCTGAGGCGCCAACGAGCAGCTGCATCTGACATCCAGTAAATCTTTCTACGCGTAGCTAACCGATCTCAAATCTCGTAGAAACGACATTGATAGAAAAATGATATCCAGTTATTAGACCATTTTGTAGCCGTGTTTCCCCTTCGTTTATTTTCGCAATTTTCTTCCATTCGTTTATTCTTCCGCGTTTTCTTTTCATTTATTTACTATTTCTAGCTACATTTTCGATGGAGCTTCCGCAGAGAGAGGACCGAAGGTCTTTTCATCGGATATTGAAGTTTATTCATTCATTACTCGTTTCCTATGCAAACCCTATACATCACCATTTACTTAAAATAGTGTTATTGGTCCGGTTCATATTCTGCTGCAAGCAGAGCCCGAAGAACTAGTAAATGTCTAAGAAACTATGAAATATCCTGAAGGTATGTGTCGATCAGTCGGAACCACACCTCTCTCCGACTCGTAGGCACTGAATTTCAGCATATTTTTATTGTATGGTGTGGTGCACTGAAAAGAGGCGTTTCTTCCATCCGCAGCCAATGTGCCATCCCTCCGAGGTCGAGTAAATTGGTACCAGGCCTGTCTGGGAAGGTAAAGACACTCACTTGGTATAATGGCCTCCGCAGGCCATTGTATTGGCCAAATACGCATTCACCATGCCTCTACGACTCTGACTGGGACACGAATTCATCGGCACGTCAATGATCAACGCCGATCCCTTTACATTTACCTTTCACAAACCAATATGAACCTGAGAAAGTTGAGCTGAGTTCAACTGCTCACTTCAGTCGTTAATGTTAGAGCATCCCATGCGAACATTATTGTGGAATTGTACTCTCTCGCAAAATAAGTTACAGCAGTGGCGAGAATTCGGTTTGGGAAATATTTGGCGCATAGAAAGCATTTTTGTGAAAAAACACAATTTCATAACAGGAGGCATTCGATGTCCACTTGCGTTCTCTCCGCCACGATTTTCATGAATTTTTGTTTTTTTCTTGTTTTTATTTAGCCATGTTTGAGCAAACAATGCGTGGAAATGACCTACTTTTTGTAACTGCTAACATTCTAACTACATAAGTAATCCTTTTCTGGTTCTCCATGTTCTCTCGTCTTTGAACTTCGTCATTGATGTGATTAATTTACAGTTTTTATTTCTCCTGCCTCACGAGGTTTTTAGGACGAAGTACTTTATTCAGCGGAATAGCGCTTCGACCTCCAGAGGCCTTGAACTTCCACCAGCGAGCGTGTAGCTCACTGTTAGTAGTAGCTGGTTAGTAGTTAGTAATTGAGCTACAAACCGTTGTTTCAAAAAACTAAAAAGTTACTAATGACACTGAGAGTCACGCTCATTGGTGAAAATGCAAGGCCTACGAAAACGACGGGAGAGTCGAAAAGTTAGGCCGTTAAATAAAGGATTTCCACCTAAAAACATTTTCTGGATAAATTATATTAAAGGGAAAACATTATCATGATGTCTGTGGAAATGTTCGTGCTGGCGCTTTGACAAATTTCAGGTGAATAACTTTTCACCTTTCAACGCATCCCTAACTAGTACCGAAAGAACGGGAATTTTTTCGAGGATCTACCTCAGAATAGCAGGCAAATTGCAAAATAATTCACGTCGATGTCTCTTTTGCTTGCTGGGCAAACGCTGCTCCAATTATCCCCCAAATTGTCGATTCCAGTTCGCAGGACCTTTTCGTGGAAGGTCCACATTTCATGCTAGAATTCTTGATATCGCAAACATTTCTAGTACCAAAATTAGCTTCTTTAAAGTCCTTTCGGAACTTTAACTGTGGAATGATAAGATGACTATTTATTACTTACTTACTTAGATACTTAGATGGCCCGGCTTCACTGAACGTGCGGGCCCCAACACGAGTTCCATTCGCTTCGTTGTCTCGCGATCGTCATCCAGCTTGTTGGTCGGAGGCGACTGTGACGACAGCGTCTCTCTAACCGTGGAATGATGAGATGACTATCTACGTTGAATTTAGGTCTATTTCCCGACGTTTCCACCTTTCCATGACTATTTGATTTCCCATGTTTTGTTCTTCCCAAAAAAAAATCTGGTGAAAGGTAAAGATAATGATGTAGGCGTTAATCAGTCCAGTAAGGAGGCGCCGCCGCATTTGTGTTTCATTCGAATCATATAGGCATGGTGAATGTGTATTGGGCCTGTACAATGACTTTGTAGGGTTGTCGCTATATCATATCAACGTCTTTACCTCACAGACAAATCTGATACTAATTTAATCGACCCCAGAGCGACGGAAGGCTTAGTTGGCTGGGGCGGGGATTGATCGTTCGACCGCACGAATGTCAGTAGCGCCTCTTACCGCTGTATTGCGTGTACTCAATTATAAGTACTGGTTCGAAAACAAAATGAAAATCGCGTCCGATTTCCATATAAAGTGGAATGGCTGCTGGCTAATTAGTAAAGGTCTGGTAGTAGGCGGTCGTCTTGCCGCCTCACTGATAATTGACTCGCATTTCCGGCCCCTCAACTCACCCATAACCGGTGCGTCGGATTGCGAGGTAACCGGATCGCCGTCGGCTGGTATCGCTTACGATTCCACGCTCTTCAAACGAACACAGTTCTGATTCTATTTCAATTTCAATAGAAAAAAATTCGTCGATTCCTTTGCTCGACCATAGTTATTTCATTTAGTTGAAATTAGCCTATCGCCCCATCCCATCGAAATTAGCCTACATGGCCATTCTACACATGAAACGGAATAAGAAAGAGAAAGGACCGGTGTACATTGTCTAAGGAATCTTCTGAATGCCCTTCGCATGAGATTTTTAAGATCGTCTGCTCTTGTCAAATTATTTCGTAGTTGCTGCAATATGGTGCTCGGATCATCGCAAAAATCGCGGCTCGGACGGGATTCGAACACGCGTCTCGGGCCTATCTGGGACACAGCGATGTTGGACCCTACACCACCGAGCCGACGGCTCTCCTCCCAAACTGCTCCGGTCATTTGCTCTACTCCAGCACCATTCTTAAGACTGAAGGCTTTCACTTCCAGGACTTATCCGTAACAGCGATTTGAGCCGGTAAATCGAAAACGTTACTGTATATTATACCACCGTTATTGCAACATTAGTTCTAGTATACTTAATAGTAACGTGCAAAAAGTAGCAATAAAACAACAATATCGCGATAATGATCTGTTCTTCATTTTTCTTACTGAAGCGCCATCGGATCCGAATTGCGTTAAAAATTAGTCAAGTTCTCTGTTCAAACCGAGTTCCTCCAGGTATACTCAGGAGCACTTACGCCCATTACTGCCACAATATCCGTCTTTCGATCACTCTCTCATCGTCAGCTTGGCACACGTAAAGCGAGCGGATAAATGGCGAACGCGAGTGGTCCTGACCGGAAATTCAGCGTAGTTTTTGTGACCCAATACCTACTTGTGTTCTTTTCGGACACGTTACGTTTGAGGACAGCCTGGATCTTGCACGTTTCCCTGTTTCAGCTTTACCCATCATGAGTACCTCTGCTGTTGCATCTGCTCGGGATGATTACATATATTGAATTGAAACTTCAACCGCTGTTGCACTTTGATAGTGTCAGTCAAACTCTCGTTCCTGTCCAAACAACATGGAGATATCGGTTTCTCTCGACTAAAAGCTCTATTTTTCTTTCCTCGCTTTTCGGACGCGTCTTCAATTTGCTGAGATAGGAGCTGAAGCAGGAATGTATGGCTTTATCTTGCAATTTTGAGTGATCATTCGGAATAGTTCTAATGTTATTGATTCTCTAGTACATTATGGGTTTCTTGTCGTTTCCATCACAACCTATTCTCTAAGCTCTACTACCGCAAGGCGAACGCCTGTGAATGAAAACCCTTCGATTTCTCTTTGCAGAGTATTCGAGAATTTCCGGATAGATTTTCTGCAAAATGTAAGCGAAATTGCACTATCGTTTTAAACTGCAGAATGCCATCCCTTTACGACACCACACCTTTAGTGATTCATAAAGGTAAAGGTAAAGGTGAAGGTAAAATGAGACGGCGTTGATCAGACCTTTGAGGACGGGCCACGTATTCGCCTTCCCTTCAGATTTGTAGAGGCATGGTGAGCTGTGCAATAATTTGGAGGCGCTAGCACTGTCAAAGTCGCCTTCGCAGGTAAATCTGGTACCCACTTAACCTGAGAGGTGAAGGAGTTGGATCGGTTAGGTGAGGATCACCCGACCCTTACAATATTAAGGCAACTCTTACCACTGCACGGCAAACGACTTTGAGAGTAGTGCTTATTGTAGGACAAATTGTAGCGGAATTTATCATGATTTGCATCGTCCACCGGGTGAAAAACCAGTGACTGTCTACTGACGTATGTAGTTCCGACACCTGGTCCATTTTTATCAAAGCTTCTCATCGGCCCTACATCCCAAAAAATTGCGTACTGGCCGACATCATACGTCATAAGTGCCACCAAAAAATCTGAAAACCATCTAATCTGGAGTAACATGTGGCGAGTCGAATGATAGTTAATCATCGAGGACAACCTCTGTCGTTATTTCCGGTCGAGCACCTGGCTTCTCTCTATCAAACAATCATAACTGGTGGTAAAACGTCGTCTCGGGTATTTCCTGGTGGTATTCTACCAGTCTAACTATAACGTTCATATCACGGTTCCTTCAACTCTGCACAAAGGAAGAGTGAAATTAATAAACGTATAATCAAGGAATGTTGTTATGATTCGCCCAGCGGAATTACAATTTATTTCGATGTTCTCTTCACGGTTCATGCGTTGGGTCGGATGGATGAAAAGTTAGAAATTTGAGTTGAAAAAATTAAAGAAGACAGAAATGCCGAAACGCCACTTTCAGCTAAGGTTACGTTAGCTTAGGTCGCGAAAAAATCCGAGTGAGTCCAATTGGAATGGTTAGATTGGTACAAGTACAGTACTGGCCATAGAATATGACGATTTTCGCGACGCGACGTCGCATTACCGCGGACGAGTTGCCCGTTCAACAGTGTTCACCGTTATCCTCTTGTTCTTCCAACTTCGGACTCCTGTATCTCAGTTCCTAAGCGATGCTATTTGAACTGCTCTTTTGATTCTGGCAGAGTAGTCACTGGAGAATACCACACTGTTGAAATTCCTCTCCAGATTCTTCTAGACTCGTCCAGAAAATCGCCCAAAGTGGGCACCAGATCGACTTGTGAACAATTTTTTGGTCAATAACTCGTGAAGATTTCAATGTTTTAGGAAAGAAAACACACTGTTTTGTTCAGCAGCTCGAGCTCTATCCAACAGTATGCAGCTTATCTCGATTTCTTTAGTTTTCCGAAAATCGGATTTTCATCGATTTTCCAATTTTCGAGTCCCCGTCTCCCGATTTACAAGCGATCTCCGGAGCCTATCTTCTCTTGTTTCAATAGGGTAGTCTGTTGAAAAGAAAATTCCCTAGAAAACCTTTTCTACATTGTACTGGATGTTTCCAGAAACTCATTCAAAGTAGGCATCAAATCCACCTGTGAAAAATGTTTCGCTGAATAACACGTGAAAATTACGGTATTTCAGGAAAGTAAACATACTGTGCTGTTCAGCAGCTCAAGCTCTATCCAACAGTATACAACACGCCCCAATGTATCGAACACGGTTTTCACCAATTTTTTGCCAAGTCACGACCCCCCCCCTCGCTCAACTGTGGTCATTCGAGTCAACGATCTTCTGACTTTGAACCCTCGTCTCTCAATATTCGATAGAGACACGACGACCAGCTTTTCTCCTTTCAACAGAATAGCCGCTGTAGGAAAGGAACACGTAGCAGAACTTGGCCATATTGTTTCGGATTCTCCTAGAAATTCTTCCAAAGTCGCCACTTCGTTCACCTGGCATTGGTAGTGTGAGTTTTTGCCCAATAACTCATCAGAATTTCAACATTTTAGGAAGGTGGACATACCGTTTTGCTCAGCAGCACAAGCTCCATCTAATTGTGTACAGCTTATCTCGATTCCTGTAGTTTCCCGAAAATCGAATTTTTATCCATTTTCCAATTTTCGAGCCCCCGTCTTCCGATTTACAAGCGATCTCCGGAGCCTATCTTCTTTTGTTTCATTGACTGCTCTCGATAGTTGGCAACCCCTACTGCCAAGAATCGATTGGTTGACTTGACTCGATAGTTGGCAGTAGGGGCTGCCAACTATCGATCGGTCGATTTGAGGAAAATTTTAGGATTCTCATTCTTCTCAAACAAGTACCATAAAATCTCTCGTTCGCACAGGCTCATCTCTAGGGTAAAAATTGAATCATAATTCTAGACAATATCTGAACATTTTCTGGTGGCCCGAACAAGAGCATTGCATTATCCAGTATGGTTTGGAAGAGGGACGAGCTTCTAAATTTATCTCAACATCCAGCTAATTCTTAGGTCTGCTGAAAAAAAAACTGAATAAAAAATACCTTAAAAAAGTCACCACTAAAGAAAACGCTTAGAAAACTGCTCAAATGCAATGACTACTGTAACTAACCTTGGCTGAAGGTCACGGATGAAGGGTGAATCCTTGATGAGCACAGAAGAAATATCTGTCTTATTCTTTTTCATTCATTCTTATTCTTTTATTCTTATTCGTTCTCTTCACTCGTGTTTCTCTTGTACTCGATTTAACGTATGCATTCACAAACTTTCGTTGCACTCTAGTGAGTTGTCTTTTTTCTTTCAATCCGTCTTCTTTCTCTGTTTACCTAATTCGCTAATTTCTGCCCCTAAATGACCAGATGAAAAATGGCATGGCGTGCTCACCGAGTCTCCCTTTTATAAGAGCTGTCGTGGTAGGCGGAGCAAAATCGAACGATCGATAGTTGGCAGCCGCTACTGCCAAGAATCGATTGGCTGATTTGACTCGATAGTTGGCAGCCCCTACTGCCAACTATCGAGTCAGATCAACCAATCGATTCTTGGCAGTAGGGCCCAATTTGGGCGATTTTCTGCGAGTAAATTACCCATCGGATGCAGATCAAAAGAGCAGTAAATCTTCGTAACAAAAAGAACAAGAGGATAACGAGTTCAAAATGCGACGTCGCGTCGCGAAAATCGTCATATTCGGCTAACTAAAAGGGTTTCTCATGACGGTGTTGAAATTTTTTTCGTCTTTTCCGTGAAAAGTGCAATCACATCGTTTCCATGATGGATATTGCTCAATCATTTGTAGTTTTTTATTACATTCGAAACGGGCATGCTGCAAAGTTGTCAAATGAAGATCGAGCACCATTTCAATGCAGCCACGATGTTATTATGGCAGTGGAATCTGTTCCTGACCCAGTCCCTCCTCTAGAATTCTATCCTGTGAAAGGAAATGATCTTTGAGTGTGCAGTTTCCTAGATGTTTTTCGACTTTCCAGGCTCTGACGAAGGCGAAACGCGCCACAACGTTAGCCTAATATAGTATTTGCCAGTGTCGGAATCAGCTCAGTCAACAAGCATCTACACTACTCAAGCGGAGATTTATGGATTCATTTGACAGCTTTGCAGTCGAACATCCATGATGACCTGAAGAGGAGCTAATTGGCCGTGTGGACGACGAGCCCTCCGACTGCCAGCCGGTCGAGCTGTTGCAGCTCTCGATGGCCCGTCTAGCTTTTCACCGCACTCAACGTTCTCGTATTTCGACGCTATATAGCCACTTTTCATCACAACGCCCTCTTTGCACCATATTTCACCCAGGAATCGGCTGTGTGCTGGCGGCGGCCGGTGCTCATCGGGTGATGCCTCATGCACTTCACCAACGAGGCGGGCATAATCCGACAGCGGACGGGTGAACACATTCAGTTGCAAATCACACGATGACTGCTGCACCGGGGACGCCTCGAACGTCATTGCCCGATGGACTGTCAACTTGAAATCGAGGACCTGTGTTGTTTTTTTTGCGTTTCTATCTAAGAACTTGATATTGATAACGACTTCTCAACTTTCTCCATCACTTTTTCTCTTCCAAGTTTCACAAGATTGGATAAGTTTGCGCGTACAGTAGTAATAAGCGCTACTGACACCCGCACGGTCTAGCGATCGATTCTCGATCCCGATAACCAGGACTTCCATTCATTACGGGGTCGGGTAAAATGGTACCAGACTTCTCTGTGAAGTTGGAACGGCTGGTCCCCGCAACTCATTGCGTACTCTAAATACGCAGTCACCATGCTCCTAGGATTCTAAATGGAACCCCAATGCGGCGTATCCCTAAAAGACTGATCACTGCCGGCACCTTGATCTCTATCTTTTCTATGCCAAACTCTGACAAGGGAGGAGTTTCCGAAACGCTACCGTAATGAACTTGTACGAGTCCTGGCTAACCGACTCTAGTCTACGGTAATATCCAATATGCCAAGATTCCACGGCGGTGGCTCATGAGATCTCTAATAACTCTTCTCTCTCTGCACACCTTACTAAGTGCTTGGAGAAACCTAACAGACAAGATTTGTTAAGAGAAATGATAGACAAAGTATATTTACCCATATGGTAAATCCAAGATACATTCTCATTTTAAATCACATCTTCTGTAGATTTTCAGTTCCATAAAGTCCAGGATCAGGTTCACGATAAAAAACGAATTCTTCGAGATCTGTAGGTTGATCAACCCCTTCCATTCTCCGATCCTGCTGCAATTTTCCAACCCACAGAAAATTGTTGTTTCTTATATGTACTTTGTGGTGTCGGGATGATGTGCTAGACTCCGGACGACCATGAATGAACAGACCGGGGCTTGCAAACCAATCAGGCTATGTTAAGCGTATACCACGGAGATATCAAACTTGTGACCAAGATGAGGTCGTAGAGAGTATTGCGACATCTGTTCTTCAACCTTAATTTCCGTTTCCAATTTGAAACTTTTAGTCCCACTGCGAACTATCAAACAGGAGAACCCAGATACCCAAAAGTTTAACTGAAAAGCTCTTGATCTGCTCTTCAATAACCTTCAGAGTAGGAGAGGAAATTCTTCGAACCCATAGTTGGCACGGGCTCTAGCATAAAGGTAATCGGCTCGATTTCGCGCTCCTACGTCATCTAATTAGGGCTACACGTTCGGTATAGTTTGGCCAGCTGCCAAATCCTCCCGTATACACATCTTGCCGATGATGCCGTATGAATTGCACTCAGCCTGTACAACTGCTCCTGAGCAAACAAACAAACTTCCTACTCCTTAGACATACATACTCTGACTTCGAATTCGAGATGATCAACTGAAAAGCCGTCTTCACAGTCCTTGGTAGGATCGGTAAGCAACCCGTGCTTTCCCCAGGAATGGTTTTTACGGTCGCCGTCGTCTCATATGCAGATTAATCATATGCAAAATAATGCAGTTTCGTGCATTCGGCTCATCTCTATCACCTGCCAACTGGCGCAGATTGGGTAGTGTATGCGCATCCTACATACATGATGATCCACGATTTATTCGGGCTTCTTTAGTCACGAAGAATTTTCGGGAGGCAATTTGAAGGCTCAATTTGTCACCCTACATCATTTCGGAGGTATCGGTAATAAGAGGAATTCGACCAATTTTCTGAACCCACCAGATCTTTTCGGTTGTAGCTCAAAAACCTCATTGACCACGACGATGGTGGGTACCTACTATATTATACTTACCTTAACCTTTGGTCGCCGGCCACATTGGCCTTCTTTTCAAAATGCTACGCTTAATATTCATATTTGATAATGTTCACTTTTTCACGCATTTCCTTGTTTCTTCTTTCACCTTAATACAGCATTTTCCTCAAAATACTTCTGACAGTTCTTGGACAAGGACGAATTCTGGTGTTATTGAGCAGTTGACCATCATAAATCATCTTATCGTTCTTTAACATTCTTCAGTTCCTCATATCGTTCTTCGTCCTTCATACCATTCTGCAGCATCATTGCATCATTAGAAGGTGAAGCTACTGAGAAGTCCGGTGACAGTTCAATGTCATTCAAATACAAATATACTGTTATATTAACTGATAAAGGGTACGTCGCATTATTCACAGATCGCTCAATTCCGTTCAACCCATTGATGTGATCGCTTTTCTATTCTTCAAAGAATACGTCAAAACCGAAGGAATTCTACAATACAAGTTTTGAAGAAGTGGCAATCGGAAACTAGTCTAAAACTAAAATAAAATATAATGTGTACCGAATAAATTATAAATAACTGTAATAGCAAGCATAAGAACTTGCAAGTTATCACACTCAATCGCAAGTTATCACACTCACTAGCATTTCACATACATGGCTTGTCAACGAGAGATTTCTGAAACTGATGAGTGGCTAGGTGCATGTTGTCCATTTATAGCACATACATAGTCAATCCTCTATTGAATTTTTGTTCTTTTGTTTTCGTGGTTAACCTGCCATTGACTGAAGTAAATAAATAAATAAATAAACCACCATTTCAAATATTCAACGCCGGGGACTTTTCTTGTCTTTTTAATTAAATTCCTAGCGCGTGGGCCCTACCGAGTCCTCAACTTTGAGCTTCAGTTTTCATTGTTATGCTGATAAGCATTGCACAGTTTCGTTGTTCTGACTCGCCGACGCTAATCCTCACAGCCTTCCGCCACATCGCTAATGAAATACGTCATCGATAAACCCCCTCAGAGAGATCGACTGAGGGTGAGTAATCGCATACCCACGGTTTAGATAGAGCAAAAAGAGTTTCGTTCCTGTATTCAGTTCTTATTTTTCTCCAATGTTCTCTACTGAGCGTCACCCTTGGACACTTCCATTATCTCTAGCATGTTCGACTTTTTCCTGAAGATTGGACACCCTCATCTAAGCCAAAAGTTTATTAGAGCGAAGGAGAGGTATTCGTGAAAAAAGAAGAGCAAAAAATTATAGCAGATAAGACTCTCGAGGAAGCCGCAACCATTTCCGTTTTACTATCTATAATAGAAGGGGTCTTCTGTAAGCTTAATCCCGCTCGACACTGCAGGGTCTTGGTTAGCAATTTGAGTAAATGCGCATATTTCTGAATATTTTTAGAAAGGGATAAAACCACGCCGTGCTTTTTCATTACATAAAAAGCCGAAATCTGAGCTGACACCGCTGTCAGCGGGATGATCCGGTATGTCTCGCACCTGTCTTATTATCCCCCGGTCGGCTCGGATTAGACCACCGTCGTAGCTGGAGATGGGCCGATGCGGCTTCTGTTGCTCACATACATTTGAGAAAACGAGAGCGACCTCACTCAAAGCTCTCTAGGCGAGCTTGTTCTTTTCTGTAGATTACTGTAGATTGTCCACCCTTTTTATAGATTTCGGACTTCATCATGCACCCTCTTACATCTGTTCCACTTTTTCCTACACCTTGCTTCATTCATGACCTGCCTCATCATTCACTGTTCTTCATGTCATTTGCCTTGTCAGCTTCTTTCTGTTTTGCTTATTTTTATTCTAGTGTTTCATTTATTAACGGAAAATATTAGCTATTGTGAAAGCACTGTGGAAGAAGCGAATTATGCTACTATTCTCTTTCTTCGATCTTTCTTTGATTGTTTATTTATTTCAACATTCTCTTGAACCCTGCACTCCATCACGTTGTACCATGAGACAAGGAACATAATTGCAAACTATTTGATGGTATCCAAAGCTTAAGCCCTCTTCCCAGAGATAGGATCATCAAAAAACACACCGCTGCTCTGCTTATTCAGATGATTTTGGTGGCCGTCGCTCATGGTTGCTAGTTTACAGTAGAAATAGATTATATATAGCCGTTCAGGTAAGCCTTTAATTGACCTTTACTAACTACAGTCCCGCCGGTAAACGCTGGCCAAAACGCGGCCGGCGGCAGTAGACGCTGCCGCAAGTGCCGCTTCGTCATAACTCTCGTCAATTTTACTTATTTTGAATAAAAAAGACATGGTTAGAATCAGAACAGCGTGATCTATCTTCTGGTTTAGCAATCGTTTGAAAATTTCGAAGTTTTCAAGGTGTGAAGTGAACGGTCGTTGACCTCGCGAGAGCGGCGAGTTAATGAGGTCGACCTCATTATACCGTCCCCGTAATTACAGCCTGTGGGTACACATAGTTGATTCATAACTGAAATTAAACAATTGTTCAGCGGATTTAAATTTTATCTGCATATTCGAAGAGAGTGTCAAGCCGATCATTTCTATATCTAGCACAGCAGGAAAGCGTTTCAGATGAAATTGACGGTCACGAAAAATTTGGTAGATGTAGACTTTTCACGATACGTAAAAATAGAACATATTGGGACTGCGCATTGCAGGATTGTGCCATAAGAGAATTCGACAGAAGTGCTTTAATAGTCTGCATCGAATATAGGCTTGTTCCACCAATTATGTGGGTTTTTTGTTGCACGAAAACGCAACTTTCGACATTTTTACACAGAAAAGGTGACGGAATCAGAGTTTCGAGAGCGAGAAACCGGAAAATTTGATGAGAAGAAGGAAAGAGCATGACGAGAGCAGCTTGAGCCTGAACAGTGATTTATGATTTCCCTCGTCTGACCGAAGGAAACTGCCTCTAACGCGAGGAATTCCAGTTCGAAAAGCAGTTTTTATGCATTTTTCTCTAAAAATGAAAAGAGACCAATCTTGTTGTGTTTTGGTTTTCAGGTCGTGACAAATGTCGGTAAACCGCCTGTGGCGGAAAAAATGCCCTAAATGCCCCCAGTGGCGAGTCTGCCGTCGTTTCTTCGTATGCTTGGAGCAGCAATAATTATGAGGCCATGCAGCCCTCACAGACCTATCGGCGGCTCACTGCGTATGGTGGGGCGCCCTAATAATGACCTTCACACCTCATATAGTAGTGTTTAGTGCACCTCTAACTACAAACAAATTTATTAGATACATGCGATCAGAATGATGCAAATAACAATCTATTTATATTGTATATAACATTTTGTTAATATTATATCTCTGAATTGCCTTAAATATTTTTCTTTTCAAGAATGTTACCACCCCCCGCCGAATGTTACCACCCAACAGCGTGATCTATTGAAGCACTTCTGTCGAATTCTCTTATGGCACAATCCTGCAATGCGCAGTCCCAATATGTTCTATTTTTACGTATCGTGAAAAGTCTACATCTACCAAATTTTTCGTGACCGTCAATTTCATCTGAAACGCTTTCCTGCTGTGCTAGATATAGAAATGAGCGGCTTGACACTCTCTCTTCGAATATGCAGATGAAATTTAAATCCGCTTAACAATTGTTTAATTTCAGTTGTGATTCAGCTATGTGTACCCACAGGCTGTAATTACGGGGGACGGTATAATGAGGTCGACCTCATTAACTCGCCGCTCTCGCGAGGTCAACGACCGTTCACTTCACACCTTGAAAACTTCGAAATTTTCGAACGATTGCTAAACCAAAAGATAGATCACGCTGTTCTGATTCTAACCATGTCTTTTTTATTCAAAATAAGTAAAATTGACGAGAGTTATGACGAAGCGGCACTTGCGGCAGCGTCTACTGCCGCCGGCCGCGTTTTGGCCAACATTTACCGGCGGGACTGTACCTCCGAGCAGGACATTATCTAATTTTGTAGTTCGCGTATAGTGTTTCGGTACAAAATAAAAATAAGGCGTTTCGCTGCCTTTCTCCACCAGAATCCTACATTGGGCTCTAACAATAAGAGCAAATCTATCCGGTCTGCGAAACACGTCGTTAGGTCATCACACCCATGCTTCGTTTAGTTTATGACAAAAGAACAAATCCAAATTAGTACAAGTGTTCGCCGTGCAGTGGCCAAACATTGAAAAAGCAACATTCTTGGCGATTTGGCCTTCACACCCAATCTCCTTTGGGTAAACTCGTCCGATTCGAACGTTGTCCTAGTTTCCGAGCATTCCTCACGGTCCTCAGTGCTGCGAGGCAAGTCAAAGAAAGCCATTCGGATACTACGTGACCCGGGTAGCAGAGAATTGCTAGACTAGTCAACGTTTAGGATCTGCAATGGAAGATAGGACCCTAGATTTCTCACCAGATGTCAATTCCTCTCAATAAGACCTTTGTGACGCCTACTTTAGTCTTCACTTCTTTAGTCTTCTGCAAATTATACAAAGCAAAAGTTGACTTGTTGATTGCTGCTGTACTGAACGAAGTAAGTATAGTGGACCAAACTTCATTTTATGCTTTATTTTGATCCACCTCACTAACCTCGTTCGGCACAACAGCACTGAACAAGTATAACATAATACAAGGTCTCAAGAGGTCAGAACTTGAGAAAGTGGTCTGAGTTCATCTGAATTTTTTTGAGGAAGATTCACGATTTTCCATAAATTCTACGAGAAAGTTCATGCAGATGCGATCTACGAATTCGTACATCAGCTATAATGTTTATTCTTGTTCCTTGCGGCGAACATAAATAACAGCTGGCGCTTGGAGCGGCTTCTCGTTTATTGCGACTACAATTCGCGCCACACTTTAGTGTCTTAGTTGGTTCAACTATCTTCTAGTTTCAGCACAGGATATTTACAAATATCATCTATTTCTGGCATTTTTGTTGAGTAGAAATTTGAAAGCGGTTCAAAGATCGAAGAACATTCTACCTTTAGATTCTGATATACTTAGGGGCGACATAGGGTAAATACCTCAATAGTCGCGCGGCTGGTAAGTCGATGCTACTTCCATCACCGGTATAGGGACCGATCCTCGCCTGAGCTGACCAAACTTTCTATACCTCCCCCCCCCGGTATGTGGCAATTTGGTATCAGATTTGTCTGGGAAGGAGCATACACTGGCTTGTACTGAGGATGGTGCTCTCTAGCCACTGTATGTATAAGCCACCATGCTTCCACGATTCTGAATGGAATACGAGTGCATGGCGCGTGTTTGGGGAACTGCTCTGCGCCAACGCCTTCACTTTACTCTTTACGGGGAATATTTGAATCGTATTTCGAGTTTAAGTTACGACACATGCATGGTTCGAGAGCCTAATAACATTTTCACCTTCCGCTCCACATCCTCAGTTCAAAACTGAACCTCCTATTGTCCTTTTTATTCATTTTATTTTCATTTTTATTTGCATACGCATCGTACCTAACTTCCGCAATTAAGAATCTACTGGGTGAGTTAACTGAGATTTCAATATGTTCAAAGGGTTCAAAACCGAACCATCAAACCTTCTTTTACCTCTAATTGTAAGTTAAGAAAGAACGTTGGACGTCATCGAGCAATAAAGGGCTCTCCCAAATAGTTGAACTGCGGGCATAAAAGGGCTCGGGGCGGCCCTCAGCGGCGAATGCTTTCATTTCGGCAATGCGTGATGATCTGTGTTCTTGGATGGCTGTTCATTCGCCTCAAAATGAGGTTCGGCCGCGACTCAATTGAGACGTTTTCCGGAGCCACAGCCAGCTCTTTTCGTTTCGGGCGACCACTTTCCCCACTTGCTTACCTCCACGCTATCCAATATTATACGCCGGACATCTAGAAGAAGCAAAAGCGTATTATTATTTCCACATTTCCAAAAATTTACGCATCTGGCCGTCATTCACAAACATAATGCAGTGGCCTATTCTGAATGGATTCCTTTAAATTCCTTCTTAACGTGACACCTGATCAAACCTCAATTTTGAGAGTTATTTCTCCGGAACTGAGAATCGACAAATACTCAAAGTAAATTATTACCTACAGAGTACAGCCTTTCTTTACAGTATACTAAAACTCGGTACAATCTTGCTAGGGCGGTACTAATATAAATTCCTTTGTCTCGTAGTCCCCAAATTTCACCAATTTTGGCAATCAAAAACCTCGTTCTGAAAGTCTACAATTAAGCGACTGGTTCATTCATAAATTCGTAGCCTACTGTAACAAAAAAAATCATGAGCTATCAAAGTGTGACTTTGGACTGCTTGGAAACCCAGCGGCTGTCGACATATTTCTGTTTGAAATTGTATATTAAAGTTATATAAAACGTTTTTAAAAAATTCAAAAATCGCGAGGAGGTCATAGATCGATGTATTTCTTAGTGTTGTTATCGAAACTATAAATTGCATAGAGACTTTTCCGCTTTTAGCAATTTAATCTCACAAATGCAAGGTTACATATACTTTCTTTATGGTTTAATACATTTGAAGCCCTCAATGCGCCCACCAAAACTTCCATAGCCGGTGAACCTCAACCCACCCCAGGGTATAACAACCTGCTGAAATGCTCTCAACGCAGGTAGGTAGCAGATTCCCTCACTAATTTGTTAATCTCTACCTCAATCATCAGCACGCTAGTCCGTAAACAGGCAGCTTAGGCAGCCCCTAATGTGCACTAATGATCCACACGGCGTTCACAGCTAGAAGACCTGTGGGAGAACTGAAACGCACGTCAGTTCTAGGAAAAATAGCATTATTAATATAACGAAAATCGGGAAATTCAAGCAGTAATTTTTAATCAAGCTTATAAAATGCTGCCGATACTTTCGAAACTCTAAGAAAACACGGTGAACCTCCAGAAGTGAAAGACTTGTGGATTTTGTTTTCAGAGGCAGCGATTCCTCCGTGATCATGATTCCCTTTTCCTCTCGTTTAATTTGCTTCCTTCTATCCATCTTTTTTTCATTCCTACAGCTTTGGGTGATAGAAAAGAAGATGGATAGAAGAAGCACTCTGCAATCTCCGTCCGCCCACTAATGTGTTCTTCGGGCAAAGAAGCCGACATGAAACCGAGAGCCCATCAGCATTGGCGGGAATCGCTAATGGCCTCGAATCTCTTTCATATTCCGTCGCGTTTTGCCCGACAGCTTGTCAGCTTTTTTGTTGCGCACTCTTCTCCACGAACATTTCACACTTTCTCGAAAAAGTGTTTCTGGTGAAATTATGATTTTGCGTATTTGCTGAAAGTATAACTTCCGAAATCTAACATCTCGTCGATGACCTCTTCACCCAGACTGTTTTCTAGAAGCACCATTTCGAAACAACTCACTGGGGAATTTTTAAAAAATGTCCTGTTTCCGTCACTCGCCCGACAGGTGGTTCGCCCTTTCTTTCTGAGTAAAAATCATGCAGAACATCAGCTCATCTCACAAGATGCTGAAGGAGTACCGGTTCGAGCCCTAATATATAGAATATATATAATAATAAGTGGAACATTTAAGGGTGAAAGTAATAAAAGAAAAGTTGTGATTTTATTTTCATTTCATTCAGCCCAAATTTGAATATGAGTTATCAAGGGATTTTCGCCAAAAAGGTGAGTCATTAAAAAACATTTGGGATATCCACTGTTGATAAAATTGTCTGTTCAAAAAGATAAACTATTTATTCAATTTTGATTATTTATTTATTTAAATATTTATTTGTCTATTCATTCACTTATTTATCTATCATTACATCCTCAAATATGGGTGTTACTGAACAACAAAAGTATGCAAGCAAAACAGCACGGCTGGTAAGAAGCCAAAGCAAAAATCAGTACAATTGGAAGAAAGAATAAAAACAAACGTAGAGAAATTCAAAATGTGTATAAAAATATAAAAAGACAAGTGCAAGAAACTCCGTAATGATTTATGGGTGAATTCCTGGGAATCTTGAACGGTCCTCAATCCCAAAAGTCCCTTTTCACAACCATCCTTTTTTCTGTTTCCTTTTCTGTCCCTCTCTTCTTCGACGTTCTTTTTGCATGCGTGTTGGCATTTCCGAAAAGCTTCTGGCTTTCAATCTTCTCTCAGCTGCCGGCGGTCATTCGTTCCGTAATCCTCCGCGGTCACCCTGCACTTTCCCATAGCTGTGGTCATATAAGTTAATTAAAACATGAATATTCCACAAGCACAATCGCGCCACCCACCCTCCAGGGCGCGGGAATCAGCTGAGTGGTCAGTAGACTCGAATATGACTCGCTATAGATAGATGTTGAGGAATGAGATGGCTAATGAGCGATGAGTACGGGACATCAATATGGATATTATGACCGCTGTGGTACAACCATACTAATGAAGGATTGACCGAATGATGAGATCACCAATAAAGCGTTCGTTCGTATATATATTTTATTTTCTTCAGAACAGACTACTACTAATAGAAATCACTAAAAGATAAAATGAAATAAGAACGCTATGTTTATCAACTAAATACTGTAGCATTCACAATGAACATCACAGCACATATAGTGTAAGGTTTGTTTTTTGTTAATATATCAATGTTTACCGATGAAGTTTCTACCAGTGAAATTCGCACAATTTTGAAAGCAAAATAAATAAATAAAATATCAGTTAAATGGAATAACTGAAGCAAAATTAAATAAAAATAAAAATTTTATTTATAAAATTGGATAATAATAAATGAAAAATAATCAAATGAAATAACTGAAGGAAAATATCGCGCAAGTTTTTGAAAACAGCAAAGTCCTGTTCTCTACGAGAAAGCGTAGAATCACAAGTTCTTGTTTCGTAGTTCTTGATCGAATTCAGAAACGGATCAGTGATTACGCGCATTAACAGACATTCGACATTCCTTCTTTCTGTTTTCCATTTATTCCTCGTCTCCTCTCTTAATGCAAACCGTTCCTACGGCTGAGCTCTTCACTCAGTGGATCGTGCACGTGCCTTTTCATACGTTTCTCTCCACTTCTCACTAAATGATCAACATCAAAATTAGTTGTTTAACGGTTGCAGATTCTCTTCATTTTCGTATTTTTTGATTATTTCGTAATATTCCCCACTTCCTCGACTACTTGAGCTTTCCTGAATAACAGGCACATTTTCGGTTCTCCAGAAGCCGTGAGCGCTGCTTTGAACAACAGTTTGCTAGAGGTGTATAGCGATTTTTCCAAGCACTTAGTTCACCAACGATTTTCATCTCTTATAGTCCTAGTTTCTTTGAAAATCAGGATGCATTCGAAAGGATGAATAGGTTTAGGTTTTTCTGATGGCGCTCTCCTTCTCCACTCAAGCGAGATACTGCCGAAGGTAATAGGGTAAGAGCGCGACATCTCGATCTCTACGAATCCATCCACATTCAACCTTCTTTCCAACGTTTCCTCTATTTCGAAGAAGGAAAGTGCGTCGACAGAGTCTGCAGGTTCTTAAGCTCCTAAAATCATGACCAGTTCCATCGCATAAATACACACCACCGTCATTACCAGGTGGGCGTGGCTGGGCCAATTTTCCTCTTCGCGCAACAATTTCCTCCCGCCTTCTCTTGCTCAGCCACTGAGACACTTACTCATATCTTCACAGCGCTTGAATTTTATCGTTTGCCATTTTCTGGTATTTTTCTGGTGTCTTCGGCCATCACTCGACATGGCTTATTTTTCAAGAAACTATTCGTTCCCCTGGAGAGAGCTTTATGGGATGAGTACCCGCGGCAGAACGCATCGTGGTGTCCAGCAATGAGAACTGGCCGGCTGCCATTTAAAGCGGTCGTTTTTTAATTGAAGCGCTTTCCGAGAAAATGAATATCACGCCCTTTCTAAATGGCGAGAGATGAAAAAGTGAGTCCTGCTGACTCCCAGTTGAAGCGCTGTTTTCAGCGGCTCCCGTCCACCGGGAATATCTCCTCCACAATTTCATTCCCAAGCATCATCGGCACCGTTTCGCATCTTCTGTTTGTTTCACACATATTTTAAATAAATACATAAATAAATAAAATAAATATTTTAAGGATTCCGATTGGAGATTCTGAGGATTGAGTGGGGATTACGTAGTAACCCTTTTCAAAATTCGCTCTCTCAAATTCAATATCAAAAGCGAGAAAGTTTAGTCAAGAGGTTGTTAGAACGCTTGCGCTGGAATTGTAATTGTAGAGCGACACAAAGTGACATGCAGTTCAATACAGCGTTATTCTTCATCTTTTACAACTCATGTTGATCAGTGAAAAGCTCCAGTATGAATATTTGTAAGTGTTCCATAAGAGACGAAATTTTATCGAAAACTTTGTTCAGCTATCCTCATCCTTCAGGAATCTTACAAACTGTCCGTGTGTGTCATACAACGTACTTACCCACGCACTTTGATAGAACAAGCTGAAGTCAAAGAGCTCAATGGAATGCTAGAAGTAGGCGAATGAACAGCTCGATGGAATAAAAGAGAGAAAAAGACGAAAAAAGCAAATATAATCAACAAATCGTATACTCCCAAACGCAACAAATGCCCAGTACGCTTCACTAACAGGATTTATATTATGAAATGATTGCCTCATAGCATTTCTATGCGGCTTTCAGTCGTCCTTTTGTTCATTATTCTTTGATGTTGAATCTTTAGAGCCAGGTGTTTGTTTTTTTTTCATTAAAACAGGAGAACAGTTCTATACGATTGACGCATTTCGAAATTCCACTCAGAGTTCGTTTTTCATTCTCTTATGATTAAAATTACCAGCAATTCTTAATGTGCTCTTGCATTTCTGTTTATTCTACATATCATGAGATCTCTAGAATAAGACAAAAGAATTCAAACGCATACAAGCATAATGGATGAATCAATCAATCAGTCAAAGTGCTCAACAAAAACCCAGAGATTCTTGTAGCTTCAACGATTCAAAAATGAAAATAATAGATCGTTTATAGTCCCCAAAGGAATATCTGCAACCTGCTGCAATTTTTCGAAGTCCCATTCTCCAGCATCGGAGGGAAAATCCCCATCTTTACAGAATATTTGTAGAGACCGAAGCTTATTAAATCTGTACATATGTAGGTACCTTAAGGGATTATATTTACTGATAGCAGATTTCCAGACTATCAGCTCTGTGACGTTGGAGAATTGATTTCATTTCTATTTCGCTGCCTTTTTTCGAACATTTGCCATGCGTTCGTACTTCGAACGAATAAAATAAACAAATAAATAAATTCAATTGATTACTGTAGCTAAAGCTGCTCTATCGGAATGTTCGTACCTGATTTTCACCGTATTCCCGTACAGTATCTTCGCTGAAATCGCCGCCAAATGTACCGTATCCTTTTCCTGGCACGGATAGTAACCTTTCAGGAAGTTCTGTCTGGCTTCGTCGTAGAGCAGAGTGAGCCCGAACTCGTCACAAGCGGCCTGAAATGACTCGATTGAGCGACGTCGTTCTAGCGGTAATCATCTCTTGCTGTTGTGCAACCACAAGTGAGTTCTCGTCTGCATTGACATTGTTTTATTACTTGTTTTACTCTTCCTACCGAGTCCTCTCCATATTTTTTTCATTCCAGTTATTATAAGGTAGCTATTACATCAATCCACTGCAAAGACGTTCGGTGCAACTACCATTGTCGTTGTCTGAGCTGCATATGAAGAGTAATGGGCCTAGCATAATGCGAAGAGGTTCCGGAACGCTGCTCGAACTAATTGCAGACAACGGAACCATCTGAGCCCTCTCCCCTTACTACCATACATACGGTCTCGAAGAGAAAAACAACAAAAACAGTGCTTTGTAAATGTGACATGATTCTAGCACGTTTTGTTATTTCCAGCCTTTGACATTTCGAATACAAGCCCAATTAGGTTGTTCAAAACCATCAGAACAAAATAACACTGAAAAAGCGACATACATTGGTTCACCCTCATAGTGTAAAACGGATTGTCGCTGATAAACCTATTGGGATCTTTTCGGGCTTGTTATCTAACTAGTGGAGCCTTTTCATCGGAACCTCACATCTACCGCAAGAGACAAGTACGTCAGAATAAAATAGTTATATGAACTGCTTAGGCTCACAAAAGCGATTCCCATAATTTATGTGTTACACCAGAAACCGCCGCTTGCATTTCGACTGCAAAACATAGTAATGAAAAAACTAGCGAGAAATGGTTCTCACTTCAAATTAATATACTAATCGCCCATCTAATGAACTTCCAGAGTAGATAAATTATCCGACTACAGTTCCCATCTTTCTCTGTACTTGTTATGAATTAAAAATATTCTAATTATCTTGTCCATAGCAGGACTGACTTGTGGCACGCCAGGTTCCGCTGACGTTAAAATAGTTAAAAAAGAAACAAATGGAAAGGAATATGAATAGAATTAAAAGTCAAATTGGAATGGATTTGTTGTGAACCAGAACACATTTGCCTAAAAAAGATTGGCTGCTAATCTTCGCCTTTAGTTTTTGACCGTTTCAGCTGTTTAATCAGTTGAATTCATTTTCGAAATTATGACATGCTCTGTTCGTATAATGATCCCTCTTTCTATAATATGTACGTGCGTCTCCATGCGGTGTAATAACTGAATAAATAAATGAATAAATAAATAAATAAATAAATAAATATACAATGCTTGCAAGCATTGTGGGATTGCTAGGTGCGCTTCCTTCGATAAGCTTGGCATTTTCTCCTCACTCTATTCTTGAATTGCCTAACAACTTTTAGTTCTAATTTTCCATCTGCTGCTTATTGAATGCTAACGGGAAGCTAAACTGGACAAATAAAAGATTTTATAACCTCATCTGTTGAAGCGAAATGGTGTCTTCTAACCCGTTCCTCCATTACCACTCCAAGGCCTACAGCTTTTCGGGTCGATGGACTTCATAGAGGTCCAATATTTGTCTTTTACCCTCCAAAACGCTACAGAGTGTTCTCCTCACCAAAAAGCATCAGACAGCACAGCTGTACGTTTTTATGGCTCTCAGCGATTTTAGTGTTCCATGCAGCTGTCTGCACTTTGGGCCTTTTTGCTTCTGCGCAGCGATCGTACAAGTGCAGGGTTTGCAACCTATCATTCGTTTGTCATTTTGTGGTTTTTGTAAACATTCACTGTTTCTATCTCTTTTATGTAGTAACTGGGACCGTTCGGCAGCCTTGAACAGGCCTGACCTGGTTTCGAGTCCTACTTGAGTCGCGATTTTCGCCACCAACCATTCAGTGTTGGCACAGCATCTATTTACTTCTACTACAATATTAGTAACCCATAAAAACACAGTTACAGAACAACAGTATCTACTGGAACTGTTTTCGCTCTACTGGGTCAGCAGTGTTTGTCATTCTTGCAAACAAAACTGGAACTTATTTTCAACATTTTACCAAGAAATCTTTGTAAATACTACTGTTCATAATGCTGTAATTAAGGTTTGGTTTTAGTGCACAATTATGCTCGTGTAATAAATCGGATCACTTGCGTCGTGGACCTTATTTCTGCCCTAATTATTGTATATTCTAGAAGAAAGACTTGTCTAGAACTCTCATAGTGGAGCAACGGTGAACGAAGAATTAAAACGGCATCTTCTTCAACTAAATATAGCAGTAAGTCACTGGAAACATGTAATAAAAGTCTAACATAGAACATCACGGTGTTGCTCTAGCTTTGCCTAACTTCTGGCCGAATCGAACAGAAAAACGTGAACCTTTCATGAGAGGATCTGAGAGCCGATCCAATACATCCGCGCTCTCCGTTCCCTTTACCGTCACGCTTGACCTGGAACAATGTATGGGACCAACTACCCATCAACCGGACCCATCAACTTTGGGTACGCACGCGATCGCGTTCAACTTTCTTCGATATAACTTGTCCCAGGAATCTTCCGAAGGGAGCCATTAATAACGATTTTGCTATGGTAGCGATTGTAAGCGTCAGATACAGAGAGCTGTATCTGCAGGAAGATTAATGATAAGCCATCTTGCAGCAAATGCGCGGCTTACTGAACACAGGGTCGAATGTAATCGGCCTTTCATGGAAAATATAGTTAACCTATCTGCACCTGAAAATCCAGTCGTCGAAACCGAGAGCTACTACAATTTTTCTGACCACTACAACTCAAAAATACTGCGGCTCTTAGTCAACAACTACAAATTCCACAAGAAGGCTTTGCGAAAACAGAACGAGTTTGTATCGCTGCGCCCATGTAAGATTATAAGGACTTGTCTTGTGAGAACAAGAATAAATCAAAAAAATTGAAAAAAACATGTGGAGACATTTGAAAACGGTTTATTAAGAGGAAAGTCCGAAGAATTTTCAATAGAAGAAGTGTAAGGTTCGTTGCAAATATCAGTAGGCGTTGCTGTGACCCTCAAAAGTACAGTTATACAAGTAAAATGAAGAAAACCTGTTTGTTTCGTAGTTGATTGTTTCGGTTTTCTGTTAGTCTTTTCTATACTTTGCTTTTACCCGTTTTCTATTTGAATGCTTGTGGCACACCTCTTGTGTATTAATAGAAAATTAAACAAATAGAATATCAGAATTTCCGCTTTCAATTCATTAAAAATTTCACAGCTATTCCTACCGATAGGAACTCCAAGTAGACCGTTGTTTGTTGCTTTTTATCCCTAGGAAATCTGTTATTGTGGAACGTTTTCTAGCATAACGAGCTGAGCATTCTCAACAGGAAAGTTGTAATATTTAATTATATGATTCCAATTTCAACGATTTTTGGAGTGTTGCGGAAAAATAGCAAAAAATGTATCGCATACCATGACATGCAGTCAATTTTACCTCTAATTAACTCTTAGGTTAGACACATTACGGCGCCCCAATGTCTTTCACAGCAATTACTGCGCGGTAACACAAGTAAATTGGTCAGTTTTAACCCAGAAGCCCCATTCGTAAGTCATGTCATTATTCAATTAATTGCAGTTTTTGTTCCGATGTAATATTGACTGCTCCCTTCATTTTTTGTTTTTATTATCATTCAACGGCGCACTCCGAGGGCAAAACTCCACAACTTTTCTTCTAAAAACGTAGTGACAGACATCACCCATCGTCGTTAAGTCGTATCCACTAAAGAGAGTTGTTACTTGTAGGAGCACGCACAGCCGCTTCTAGTTTCTTTTTTAGTATACAGTGCCGGCTGTGAGCATTGAAACCTTTTCCGTCAGAGGACGAAATTGAGTTATGGAGTGCCTGAATTAGAGCAGGTGCAGCGACGGAAAAAGGAGCCGTAGAAATCACATAGAAGGCTGCGCAGCGCTGCTCTCTGTCAGAACCTTCCGATTCCCAGTTGATGTTTCTTCGTTGACGAGAGGGACAGGGGGTAGAAGACTTCTTTGTTCACTCCACAACTAAACTTATTTAGAACTCCGACTAAACACAGAAGAATGCTAAGCCAAAATCATTGCTGTAACCATGACAAGTACTATGAATTCAAAAGAGCGCATGATTTCCATTCTGATTAACCGAGCTTTCCAACCTTTCCGAGTGGAGTAAATTGATACTATATTTGTCATTGGAGGCTCTACAATTCTGGGCGGACCTCAAATGCATGGCGCGTACTTAGCGGACTTATTTACTCCCTTTACATTTACCTTCATGTTACTCAGTGCCCCAAACTAAGCGAAGACCGAAAATCAGTTACCCAGGTTTTTGAGGCTTTGGAGAAGGCGGTTGCGCCGATACGTAAGCGACAATAACCCTGGTGTCCAGCTGAAGCATTTCTACCCCAATATAAGCGAAGACCATCTCCACATGTGATGGTTCCACTTTAAAGACCACCATTACTTGCAGATCGCAGGAAATTCGTTTTTTCTTTAAAATTTACCAAAGGATTCCTCGTAAATCAGAACCTTTTACACAAGCTGATGTCCCTCATGACTTCGGCTCGAAGCGAATACTATAGGGCGTCCTTAGAGGAATGGTCAATGCCTGTCACTTTACCCTTACCTTTGCTACGAATACCTTTGCAGGATTCAAAGTTAAAATTGTTTTTTTAGTTCTCGCGCTACAGTGCATTCAATGCGACAAGAACGCGGCATGGTATTCGGAAGAGGAGCACGAGCGACATATTGAAATGTGTCAAAAAGGCCTCGTTGAGCCGACTCCGTGCCGTAATCACTCACACACTCATTGCATTGTTAGCTGGTACCGAAGCGGTGGTAGCAAAGGTGGGTACCGATTTTCAATTCAACTTACTACATACGGAGACGGGCGTGTGATGCAGTGGTCGGAGTCGCTAGCTCCTTCCACATTCGTATGGGTGAGATCGGACATCGTCGGGAAGCTTTTCATCCCAGGTCCAGTAACAGATATCTCTGGGAAGGTCAGGACATGTTCGAATGGGAATGCTGGTTTTCTGCATAAATTAAGGGTGTATTGTAAACATGGCGAATGAGCTGGTTAGCATCTCCTACAGAAATTATTAACCCGTAGTAAGCAGACTCGTAGATTTTACTCTCATTTATATTCGTTACGCAGATGGATACTCGGCGGATTTCTTCGCTCTTTCGTCAAGTTTTCTCCTTCAGCTCAGTGAAGACCTGTGAAGGTGCGGTACTCTATCAAAAGAGATCGCGCTCCGTTTGGTCCTAAGAGCGAATTTTTCGGCTGAGACTTCATCAGCCGTCATCCTCCAACTACCGTTTCGTGGGCGCAACTTTATTGTCCACTTAGAATTACGATCCATTAGAGTAATGTTCACCAGCCTGTCACCATGTCACGAACGGCGTCAGATCGTCCCGAAGGCTCAGCGTGGTGTCTTCGGGGACCAGCACATTTAATTACCCGCGTACTCGGCGGGGATGTGGTCCGGCTGTCGTCAAAGTCATTTGTCAGGCAGTCGGCTTCTGTCTCTCATCACTGCTTATGGATTCGCCGCCTCTCCAGGGACATGAACAGCCCTATAAGGAGAACAAGGCGCGCACGGTTATTGAAACAGGGGAGTAAATGCTTAAATACGATGTGAAATCGTGGGCACGTTTATTTTCTAGATGGTGGAAAAAAGGAGAATGCATTTCCCCGGGTGCCATAAATTCCAGGTAAGCACCTAATTTCCGCAAACATGTGAATGTATTCGATACGACTCGACATATCTGCTTGGGCTACTCAGCGACCTGAAACTAAACTGAAAAAATTGCCATATAAGTCGATTGCAGACGATTCGACATACTGCAACAACCTTTGATCTGGACCCGGTCGAAGACCCTAAATAAACCTCGAAAGGTTCCCTAGATAGCGCGATTTATTAACGTGCCCAGCGGAGATTATATGTACGAGTAATATTAGGTTGGAAACTAATTTCGTGGACTCTCACGCACCTTCAACAAAAGTGTTAGTTACTAAATAAAGAAAAATGTTACCCAAACGACATATGAACCACCGAAACGAAGAGATATTTCTCCACTCTCTGGTTACTGCCCCATTCCACTTCCTAAGAAATGCTGAGTTTTTTGAAAGGAATTGTTTTCGCAGGTGCATTTTGACCTACACCTCATTACTGGATCGTCTTTGTCCCAGAGAAGGCAGGAAAAACCAAAATAAATGTCATACATATAGTGCTCTATCTGCACTATAACCTGCATAAACAAGAGTCTCCCAGCTTACATCTTCGGATTTTTGGAGCGACCGAAACTCAGCGTGATGTTTGGCGGTGTCTTGATGAGTGGTGACACAACTTTCAGAGAACTGCTTAAACCGACTACCGCGTAGTTCAACCTGTAGACAGCCAGGCTAAAGAGAGTAGGGCTCTAGGTGAATACTGAGACTACCACCGATCAATTTTCGAAAGGTGGCACCTTCGTAGAACCTCCAGACTGAGATCATCAGCCTCTTGTGAGGAGGTGGATTTGAGGATCTGTAGCGGCCTTCATTTTGTTTTGGGTGGCCGGCTAGGAAGTCAGTGATTACTAAGAGATATCCTCTTTCCATCGCACGTTACCCCTTTCTGAACCGGTTATTCGCTTTTGGAGAAAGCTCAAAGTTCGTTTGCAGCATCCGCCCCACCCTTGTCGCGCGACGGGTGAAATCGCAAGGCACCTGTTGGCCAGTTTTACAGAAAAACTAATATAGTGCAGAACCGTTTCAGTTCAGCTTTTTAAGCACTTGACTTCGAGCGTCTACATAGCCGTTGTTGATCTCTAGTTTCTTTCGAAAGAACTAGTTACGGCCTTCCGACCGAGCTCCGTAGGTCATCCGAAGTGCACTTTTGTTTTCGTTTGGAACTGCTTGCTCAAAATCTCTTGAAATCTTTGAGTGCCATCAATCGCTTCAAGACATCATCCTAAGATTCTGCACACACAAATTGTAACGTTTCAGTAACCTAGTGGCTAAACAGGTATTCATGAAGAAGACCTTGGCAAACACTGGTTTTGGATGTTTTCATTTCAAGAAGAAAAACATTCCCTGTAAACAAAAATAACAGGGTTTATGAATGGTTTTAGAAACTACTTGATATGCTCTATCAAACGGTTAAAAGAGCAGTGAAGTAGGTGAACTTTCAAGCAAGTTGTGTTTGCTAGAAATAATGACTGCAAAACAGTCCACGAAATTAGTTGCCAACCTAATAACACAAATCGTTAGCGTGGTGGAAGTTCGAGCGCCACAAAATGCCGCAAGGTAAACCCTAAATAATCTTCGCTGTGCACATTCATGAATCCCGATTTGAGCAATCTTCGAGGTATGTTTTGGAATTTATTTCACGTATGCTGCCCATGAGCGGTGTGCAAATCCTAATTCACTAACGCGCTTTGTTATTTATTATTCACTGGAAGTTTATATGTACTCCGTTAGTAGTTCAAGGTCTTTAAAACCTCACTGAGCCAGTTAGTCCACGTAGAAACTCTGAATAAACCCACTACGAGCGATTATGAATCGAAACTTCAACATCACTTCATTAATACAAGCCCTGGTCCATCTGTTCGCATAGCCCTTTCTGAAGGCATTTTGAGCAGTTCCGTAGTATCCGTATTAGGAGGAATAAGGGAGGAAATCTTTGACGATAACGGTTCTCTGACTCCAATTTCCCAAGAAATTCCATCTATTCACTACAAAAGAGCGCGCGTGGTGCAGTGGTAAAAGGAACTGCTGACACTCGCACGGTCTATCGATCCTCGCACGGGCCAACCAGTCGTTCCATCCTCTGTGGTCCGTTAAATTGGTACCAGACTTGTTTGGAAAGGTAAAGACACTGATTTGGCTTAGTAGCTGGTCACCGCAGGCCATTTTATAGGCCAAATTCACCAAGCTTCTACGATTCTGAATCGAACACGAATACGGTGGCATGTCCCTAGGGGACAGATCAACGCCGACACCTTTACCTTTACCCTTACCCTTACCTTTTAACTTACAAAAGTGAGGGAAGGCGTAATTCAATCTAATCGATCACTAGCGTGTTACCGTTGAGCACAGTAATTATCGCAAACATTTTCGTCGGCTACGAGTTGCGCTCGGCCGTGCACTCCATAAAACCGCCATCGTATTGTTCGTCCAACCTAAACCCCGGAGTCCAATTAGGCGTCCTTTAATAAGTACCGCCGGCGCTCATACACTTCTCGTAGGCCTATATATCCGTGCGACATCTAATTGTGCGAAATTGGCAGCGCCATCAACCTCGCACTGGAGTGCCAGCTCGGCCAATATGGACATGGGAACGAGGCTCTTGACGGGGAGCTCAAATTCGAAAGGCAACAAAAACGGACCCGTTCTGGTCCTCTTTGATGGCCATTTGAAAATGGTCCCAATAGAGGAGTGTAGTATCCCGAGCTTGGTGACTTTCATGAAAGGTCATGGCAAGAGTAAAGTGATCAGCGTTGTTAAAAAAACGATAAACGGGAAACTAATTCGATTACAATTTCGGTCCTCTGCTTAATAGTATTACGGATTCATTATGCTGAGATTCATTCAAAATCGCACATGGAATATTTCGATAGATACTTTATCACTGAATCATTCCACCAATTCATGATTAGGAACCGCAGTAGCACTATTCTACTAGCCCGTAAGAAACCAGTTATTGATCAAACTGACTGCCTAATTTGTTTAGGCTGCTCAAAATATGTTAACTTTCAATAACTTCTCTTCATGACGAGCCGATTAAGTGTCAAAAAGACAAATGGAACATCATATCTGAGGGAGATAAGTGGAGAGGTGAAATAGACAAGCCAGGAAATTCTTCTTTCATTCAAAATTGTGAATGCTTTGAACGCTTATCTTATTTTAATTCTTCCAATCCACATGAACCCGGAGGGGTAGAAAGTTAAATCTGGTGATAGTCGATCGTTCAACCTTGTGGCTGGAAGCGACATTTCCTATCACATCAATAAGGTTTGTAGAGGTTCAAGTTCATGCTCATTTTCACGCAAAATTTCGAAGTCCCCACCTCCAAGTTGAATTCCTTCCAGAGCGAGCCTAAGCACCTAAACCTTTTCAACGACGATTATGCGTATTCCATCCATTCCAGAAGATTGTCTTCCGGACTATTCATTTCTTTTAAATATGAAGGTAGAGTTCCTATGGAAAGCGGCTTTCGACTTCTATTCAGAGTCGAAATTAAATAAATTGCGTGGGCCAGCATTCAGCGTCTCCACATTCCCAGGCGAATCGAACACTATTTTACGCAGTTCTGATGACAATAATATCCCCAATCGAGAATCGAGCCTCTAATATGCTGTTTTCACTTTCGAAGTTCAAGAAACCGATTTTAAATTTGCACAGCGTGATTGCCAAGAGTACTGGAGCAGTCAGCTCTAGCTATTTGTTCATTGTACAGAAGCTCTGGAATTATCTACGAAATATATTGTAATTGCTATCATTGTAAAGGTAAAAGTAATGGTAAAGGTGTCGGCATTGATCAGTCCTCTAGGAATGTGCCGCTGCACTCGTCTTCCATTAAGAATCGCAGAGGCTTGATGAATGCTTTTCTGGTTTATACAATGACTTGTGGGGGCCAGCCGCTGTACCAAGTCAGCGTCTTTACTTTCCCGAACTGATTTGGTACCATTTTACCCGACCCCGGAGGTATGGAAGGGGTGAATAGCCCGGGCCAGGATCGATCGCTCAACTGTGCGGGTGTCAGAAGCGCCTCTTAGCACTGTAATACGCGAGCTCCACGAAATATATTATATTTTAAGCACGTAAATTAAACAATAAATATCAATAACCTAAATTATTTCAGAGAAGGTCGTCACAGAGCGCAAATGTGGTGGTATCGAAGACGTGACGGGGTGCACGCTGTATAACTCAAAAATTAGCCGAAAGGTCAGTTTTCTTAGTTTGACAAGCTTCTTGCAAGTTGCTAGCCTATCTTCTCTTGCTTTTACAGAGAATCTCGCAGACAGTTGGATTCTTACCATTTTCCAATATTCCCTTCTAAACTGAGCTGCACAAAAGCGGAAACTACGTATTGGATTGAAACTAAATTGTTCACTTTTTTCAAAAAAAGCAAAACAAAACGATAGACGAAAACAAGGTTAAAGAAACCCATAAAAACTATTCGTCCGCCTATCATTTGAGATGGTCTCTACGCTTAACTTCGTTTCCAACAGTAGTGAGGTGAACGACAATTTGAGCTTATTATTTACTCAACGATCCATGCGGTACAGTTGAGTCACCGAACGCATAAAATTTCAATAGAGATACGAATCTGTCACATTTTTGATTACAATGAAGTTAGGAGACCCGCCTTATGCCGTGACATTGCCACCACTTTCGAGAACAGTCGCTAGTTTGCTAGAAGGGCGCCTGTGAGCAAAATTAGTAGCTACTCTGTACAAAGATTCAGAGGGCGACGAATGAGTGGCACTGCTAGATGTAGGACGTGAACTTTTGTGGAGGAAAAGAAAAAATGACATGAAAACGTGGATTGCCTAATATTCTCATACGTTTCTGCGGTGCAGTAGCGATTGGGAAATAATACTTTATGCTTTTTTTCGTGTTGCTTTGCTAACGAGCTGATATATAATACTTCAATTTCTTATTCGACTTTTTATTTTCTCTTATTCTCACCATCACCTTCATAACATCATCATCTGACCATCAAGAGTTGACGCGCTTATGACCGTAGCAAACAGATAAGAAAAAAAATCGTTTCCCGTTGACTGCGTAAATTACCAAAGAAGCACTCTGAAAATTCACCGTATATTTCTTTAAGAGCTGCAGGTTTCCTCCAACGGATAGTTAGTCCCATAGCTTGTCTATTTTCTACCAGTCCATCTATAAGATTCAACTCAACAAATAAGTTACTCACAACTTACAGGCCAAGCTTGTGATGACGACCAATGTCATTGCTCCTCTAGAGATGAGTTAGCATAGAAAAGTAGAAAAAAGTTAAAGTATACAATGAAAGGAAATTTAAACAAAATATGTAAGTTGAACAGTTTGATGACAGGTGACTATTTTCAGTAATCTCTTCATCCCACGAACATAAAGCGGTTCTTTCACGTTATTTTGGTAAGATGCCAATGAGAACGTCACTATAGGCTTAACATTTTTCTCGGGTTCTGGGCTACGTCTCTGCATTGTTCAGATTTTTTCCTCTATAAGGCTGGTGACACAATTTCCGAGAATGAAGTAAAAATAAAAAATAATACTATTAGGGTAAGATACGATTTGGAAGAACGCCAGCCTTAGAAAGGGTCCAAAGCCGAGCCGTTTTAATGCCTTCCATTTAGGTTCGGCACCTGATTTCAAGCGACCATTCGACCGGAACCGTAAGGAGAGAAACATCGACTCTTTTTGTAGAGGTAGGTGTTGACGGAAGTTTTCCGAATTATAGAAAATAAAACTCAAAAAATGTCTCCCTTGGTTCAGGTGTGCAGCGAGGCGTGCTCTGGTGGTGACTGCCTTAACAGTGCTGGCCGAACACAGGTGCTTACAGTGGTAGTGCTGCTTTTGCTCTGCTTTGTCTGAGCTCTAACCGCGGAGATCCTCACTGACTGACTGGTTCTGCGGTCAGAGACTTCCTTACTTCATAACACGGTGACATACTGAACGGTTTCATTTCGTAGTGATTCACTAGTCGACCTATTTTCGATATTCCTTCATATTTTTCCTTTCACGATCTTCCATGCCTTCCTGGTTGTTCATATGAAATTGCATACCTAATTTTTCGTAGCAAAATGGCAAAATATGTACATATAAGTGTGGTGGATACCTGCAGCTCTGTCGCAAGTGTGGCGTGCGCGCTGCGGCGCAGCACCAGATGAGGCCGTTCGCGAGAATTCTCCTGATCCGTCCACTTTTCAACCTTTGCACGCCATTTCTTCACGTTTAAATGGGCAATCGGCTTGTGATCGGGCTTGAGCTGTAGACCTAGGTGGAAATGTCAACGGTTAGGTTAGTGTCTACCAAAGAAGATCCCTCATCAGTGAGAAAGGTCGAAACTCACATAAGCTCTCAGAGCACACCCACAGAGCGAAGATTCTCAGTGTGGATGGTTCGATGTTCAATTCGCGACCGATTTCCGATAGGATAGCACCGGCTGATGTGTCCATACCGTCACTGAGTTGCACCATAACATTTCCGGCCACCATGAAGTCAACCTGAAGTCAAATGAGTAGGCTGATGTGTCGGCTAAGGGCTTGTTCAGACGACGCGCGTCGAAAATACAAAATCGGAGCTCAATCGATAATTAACGCCCTTGATCGAATTTGCTCTTTTGCATTAGTGGCGCAGTCCGGTTGCGCCTCATATAGGCAAACTTACTGGTCGCTCGGGTTTTTTAGAAGGCTGCTATTCCTTATTAATGGAAATTTTGACAAAATTCACTTTTTTCGTTCAATTTCTTTCCTATGTGATATGCCTAATTTTTTTTGTCTATATGAGGCGCAACCGGACTGCGCCACTAACGCAAAGGAGCAAATTCGATCAATGACGTTAATTATTGATTGAGCTTCAATTTCGCATTTTCGACGCGCGTCGTCTGAACAAGCCCTAAGGCGTGGAGCTATATCTGGAGCAACGCAGGTCAAAAAGTTAGGCTTTTTAACAAGAATTGTCATTTAGTGTGAGCTTTCAGAGTAAATCTTACTGGATACAACGGCTCTTCAGCGATTTCCGCAAAATGTCCGACAAGAACCAAAGTAGAAAGAAGAATATTTCTCCAATTACATTTTGAAAAAAAATTCGGGAAGTTTGTCAGTGGGTGGCTCAAACATCCACAAAAGGGTTGGCCATCCGTAGTAGTTCTGCCGAACCCTTACCCACGGAACGGAAAGGTAATGGTGAGCCCTAGCCAATGGAGTTCCGGTTAGTCGGAAAGTAGGTTTGTCGATCGATCGTGGATATCGTAGTGAGGCCAAATACTGGGATGGAACCATCACAACAGAAAAGTTGGAAAATAAATTCCTAGGGGCATATTTACCCCGACTGATCACCTTCCCTCAACACTGTACGTTCTTCCCAGAAATCGGTGACTCAAGGTCCGTTCATACTTTGCAGCAAAGAACAGAGCAATAGCTAGGCGTAAAACAAAGGAACGGGGAATAGTCCTAGTAGTAGACCCCAGGTATTTAATAATGGACTCTTAGCAGCCCCACCCGGGGGATGGGGTTAAATTTGGTATCATCGGGTTTGGGTCCATGCTGGAAGGAAAAACTAGCAAAGCAAACCAAAACAGGGCCAAAGAACGTGACGAAATGGGGAACTTACAATAAGCGCAACCTTCCATTGTGCCCTAAGAAAGGAATAAATCTGGTTCAACAGGCAGGCATTGGCTCTCACGGGCTCTAGTGTTTTCGAACTTCTTTAGAGCGGCGCAGGGCAGAAAATGCTCTTGCAGGCACTTCTGACCCTAATTTTGATTCTAATTTGCAAAAAAAGGGAAGACAATAAAGGATATTCAAGCGCGACTGCTCAGCGAGACCCATTTTTACACTTTTACATTGCTGTCCAACTCATCTGGCTCGCCCACCTGTATTTTCTCCAGTTTTTTCCAACTAGTCAACAGCTTGGCCACATCCTGCCACGCCTTCTTCGGAACATCTTTGCAGAGATCCACGGCACGATTTCCATCACGATTTCGTAGATTCTACAATGATGAAACGTTATCAGCCCCTATGCATGTATAGTATCATCGTTTGGAGTCCGAATGCAGAGACGCGGAGTCCTGATCTGCGTTTTCATTTTTTTACACTTCGATGCTCTTCCGTTGTTGCCAAATACCTCAGGATTCCGTTTGTAATTTTCAAGCGACCGTGACTCTTGTAAAATGACGACGATCGTTGTGATTGCCTTATTTGGACATTTTCGTTCGTTATCTATGATTATATATAGTGCTCATATGAATAAAAATTTATGTTTAACTGTAAATGTTAACCATGTCGATGCCCGGATGACTGAGCAGCAGCTCAACCAGATAGGCGTTTCCATTACGAGCGGCGAAGTGCAGGGCTGTCGATCCACCTTTGTTCTGAGCATTCACCTGGAACTTATACCATTTTTCTTCTGCATTTTCGGAAAGTAAAAGCAGTTCGTTTTTCACTTTGCCATAAAGGCTTTAATTTCGTGCACTATTTTCCATGATGCCTATCCTGAATTTTGTATCTGGATTTTGTTCCATTTCTACGTCGTCTTCGTGCAGTGATATGATCCATTCACGAGGATTTGCGCTCAAAAATAAATTAATTAATAAATAAAAAGTAAAGTAAATCAAATAAGAAGAATAATCGGATCTGCCCAAGCAAGTCAGTAATAAAGTGCTGTCTTGCTGGAGCGATAAACAAATTCGAATTTATGTACTACTTAGATCAACCTTGTCATTTATATATGTACTCTTCTGATTCTGAGGACGCTGTGGTGCACTGGTAGGAGGCGCTACCGACACCTACACGGTCGAGCGACCGATCCTCGCTCGGGCTAACGAAGCCTGCATTTTCTCCGGGGTCGAATAAATTGAAAGCAGACATGCCTGGCAAGGTAAAGACACTGACTTGGTTTAGCAACTGAGCACTGCAAGCCATTTTTTAGGTCAAATACGCGTTCACCACAAATCCACGATGGGGACGAATGCTTCTTTTTGCACTGATGAACGTCGATGACCACTTTACCTTTTTCATTTTATGAACCACTTACAATTAGAGCAACGGTGAGATTTAGATAAGTAGGCTACTGCATCCTGCCGGGCATTGGGAACAGAACAACACAAAATGGAGTGGAAGAGAGAGAATATCGCAGGGATTATGAGGAGAATAAAGATAAACTAACCAATTTAAGGTAAATTGGTCGGACCTCATCAATGCCCTTAGGGACCGGCCGCTGTTCAAGTGAACACTATCCCAGCCTGGTAGCAATTTAATGGAAAGCGTGTGTAGCCTGAGCGAGGATCGATCACTCAACCGTGCCGGTGTCGTTAGCGCCTCTTACCGCTGCGTGCTATTTCGGCGTAAATAGATGGGATTTCTTTCGCAGATCAACCATACCATCCCTTACAACTTTGAACTACCCATTTTCAACTCATCGGAATTGTACGCTTGAACGTGCGGAGACAGTGCGATGTCGGTCAAGAATTCACCTCTCCGCCTTCAGTGATTTGAAATTTGAGAAAAGCATCCCTTAACGAAAAGAAGGAAAAATTATTTTCTCATAAACAAAAACATTTTCTAATGAGCAAAAGAAAAATATACAACAATGTACTTAGAACGTCGACAGAACATTCTTCAACAAACGGAGTACTCGGGATATGGGGATTTGTAAGCAAAGCTTTCGTTACAATCCTAATGGTTATAGTAGATAGCCCCCATTTTTTGAGCCTACAAAATGCACACCGACGAGTTTCTAGTTGAAGCCGTTCACCGTGAGCTATGATTACATCGAAAGTGCTACGCCAGGAAAACCAAATTACTACAATTTCACATCGTTTAACTTCCGATGGTAGCTGAGCGTAGCTACACCCTTCCATGGTATCTATACCCTTCCACATTTTCAAACCACGCACATTCTTACGCAAGAAATGGAAACTTCTCGCAACAGCTCCTTGTTTTGAATAGAACGGCGCAGATGATTTCTCAATCTTGCCCTTTAGACACCACCCATCGAGTGATTCATTGCTCGCCATTGATTTCTGACGCATTCGCGTTAACCAGGCGAAGATAGACCGGCCCTCAACAGTGTTCGCTGCAACCATGGCTGCTGATTCTGAACCGAAGGATTCCGTCTCACCTGCTGTTGAGGATTCAGGATGGCAGCACGTTCGAGACGAAGCGACCGAGCCAGACGACAAGCCTCGTGAGCCGAAGTCGAAGACCTTCATTTTGCGAGCTGATGGTTTGAAGGTGAACGTCACCTACACGGCGAAGGATGAGATGCTGAAGTCGCTGGAGACGGAACTCAAGAAGATGGGTCTTAATCTGCGAAATGTTTACTGCAAGAACGAGTTCAATAGTGCGGTACCACTCGATTGGCCTACTTTAAGCGTGGAGGAACTCTTCAGGAAGACCGACTTGTGGGCCCCAATGGACGGTGAAGGAGAGGTGGACGAGTGCCCAACTGACGTTCGTTCCTCGGCTCGTCGACATTCTTCGAGACATCGCCTCGATAGACACCACGATTCTCCTGAACGTCATCTCCATTCTGATCATCATCGTTCCTCTGTACGTCACGGCCATTCTCCTGACCGTAATCACCATTCTGATCGCAATCATTCTTCTGCACGTCATCACCATTCTCCTGAACGTCGTCACCGTTCCTCAGGTCGCCATCATTATTCTGATCAGTACTATTCACCTGATGATCGTCACTATTCTGACTACTACCGTTCCTCGGGACGTTACCAGTTCTCTCCTGAACAGCACCGCTACTCCGACTATTACCGTTCCTCAGGACGTCAGGACTATTCTCCTGAACGTTATCAATATTTCGATCAGTTTTATTCTCCAGAAGATCGCTACCGTTCCTCAGGTAGTTATTGTTGTTCTCCTAGAAATTATCATTTTTCTAATCAATGTCATTTTTCAGGACGTCACTATTCCTCTGATCGCTATCAGAACACTGAGCGACTTCGTACGAGCCGCAATGATAACACTTGCCCATTCCTGAAGTTCATCAACAATCCAACGAGGGAGGATCCACCATACGTATGCCCCTATCATCGAGACTTATATGGTCTCTCATACCCTGACTACTGAAGGAATAAGTTTTTTGAGAATATTTTACGGTTATTCAGTTAACTGATATCTCCGTCTGTGAGTTTTGTTTTCTTCCATGACTACTGTAGAATTCAATTATTTTCCCTAATTTACTTTAGTTTTCAGTGTATAAGTTTTACTCGATGTTTTTGTTCCATCTACCAAGTTACTGAAGAAAACAAATTCCGTAGTTAAGTGTTTTCGAATTTACCATGTTAGTTTTGTCGATATTTTTTCTTGTATTGAAGTAGCGCTGTAGAAATTGTCATGTGGTATTATGAATTAGTAAAATGTTGTTGAATAGAAACTGTTTGAAATTCAGGAATCGACAATATTATCGTCATTATTGCACAATTTCCGATCATTAAAGGTGATAGGTAAAGGTATCGGCGTTGATCAGTTTTTTAAGGACGCCCCGCCGCATTCGGTTTACATTCTGAATCGTAGAGTTACAGTGGATGCGTATACCAGCTGCCAAGTCAGAGCTTTTACCTTTCCAGACAAGTCTGGTACCAACTTATCCGACCTCGGAGGTGTGAAAGCTTGGTTAGCTCGAACCGGGATCGATCAGGTAACCATGCGGGGGTCAGTAGCGCCTCGTATCACTTCACCACGCAGACCGTTTTCGATTATAAGTTGTATTAATGTGGAGAAACACTGTAGAAAAGCAATGAGAAACCAAAAAATGGCGCTACGTCAGCCTAACCGTCTCATAGTATTGACTTTGGTGAACAGCCTCAAATTAGGAATTTGTTATATGTCCATAACAGTTACCCCCTTGCGGGTTTAAGAGCCTACGGGACATGTCACTGGGTAGTCTTTTTCTAACTTCCTTCGTTGAGGTGATATCTATAGGAGGGTAATCATGATTTTCATACGATAGAAATTACTAGGTTTATCGCCCTTTGTTCCTACAGCTAAACATTCTTTTCGTCTGACCAAAGTATCTATCGAAATCCTTTCAATTAAATCGAAATTCCTTTCGAAGTGACGAAAATTTCGGTACCCTTGTAAAAGGTGGATAAAAAACCAAGAAAACCAAGTCAGCTTGAAAAAGTCAGCCAAACCGCATTCAAACAGAAAGGAAACAGTACTCGCTATACTGGTTTTCCCAAGGGGTGAGTAAGTGATGCTTGCATACCGTTCGCATCCTCACCTCCTGGTCAACAACCAGTTCCAAACTGCCATAAAATGTTTTGTCTATTCGGAAAAATCTCGTTTAGGAGCAACGGTTCGAGATAATCTGCCTTACTCGGTGTCTCCGATGAGTGAAATGCTTTAACACTCGGAAGATTGGTCAGCGTTCTCGCCTATTTTCCAATTTCGTCCACAAAAAAGTAGGGATTGGGACCAATGGTAAGACCTTACTTTCCACAACTTCACGTTCCCTCTCCATGTAAAGTTGTCCACCCATTCTCCTGGCCCTACTCGATGTCTTTAATTGGGCTATTATTAGGAAAAGAAGAAAGGAATGAGATGTATGTCTCTGTCAAGGTGTAAGGTATGTTGTCAGCAGATGTGTTGTCAGTCAGGTACATATGTTGTCTTCTCTACTGAGCAGAAATCGTTTCAAAAAGTGGGGCTTTATTTCCACTGCTCCACATTTTTCCTTTGGGAGCGGAACAGTTCGAACTCTACATGTACACATAGGCAACAATTGGGTTGTCCATAACTTCACTGGCGTTCTCGGAGGATGAAACTGATAATGAAATGAAAATGACACGTAAAAGCTAAGAAAATGATACACTTGACTAAGAGTTCAGCAGTAAAACAAAGACAAATCTTCACTTCCAAAGTTTTAATTTTAACTTATGAATATAAAAATGAAACGATTAGAAGACGTGTGAACCAGTCTCCCTGAATGACATCTCTACATACCAAACCGTGACTAGAACGCATGTGGTTTGTTGGTCTGCTAATTAGCGGATTCAAAATTGCGGAAGCGTCGGACTATTCACTTCTATCTATTTCTATCTAGGACTTTGAGCTGCATTCTATTTTTCACGAGGAAAAAACCGGAGGTGACAGCTGAGGGCTCAAGGTAAACAGGAGGAAAACCTTCGTCGTAACGTGAAAAAAATAAAAAGGTAAAAGCCATAATCCCTTTATATTTTACACTACCGTCCTACATGACGGTCAGCTAGGATTTTGTCATTTACGAAGAACATCGTTACGATAAAAATCTGTCCATCTTCTATCATTTCATTATTTCTCGGTGATACCACGTTGCTTGCAAAATCGCTGTATGGTGTCGGCAGGCTTCAAACTTCTTAGCCGATTTGCTGATCATGACGCACAGTTGTCATGTCAGCATCACTTAACCAAATTGGTCGGATATTGCAGTCAGGACTCGGTCTTGAGGCCTAGAGTCTATGTCGACGCTGAGTATGGGGAGCTTCCTTGAGAGGGACCGCTGGACTTTCCATGTTTTCTGCTGCGAACTTATTCGCTGTCACCACAGTTGCCCCGTTATTCAACAGATTTGTATTCAGGGTTCAGGGTTCACGGATTACGGTTTTATTACAGAAGCTTGAGATTTAGACTACATTGGTCACATACAGTAGCGGTCAAAAAGATATGTCACTTTTCATTTTTATACAGAAATAGCTCAAATCGAGAAGAACCTGGTACCATTCGATAGTGCTGACGGTTCTATCTTAAGATATGTCGAAATATACAGTTGTTTCGAATTCTGTATTTTTTAAAAATATTTTATAGTGATTTTCATATGCTATTTCCAACGAATATATCTCAAAAATCGCTGAATGAAGGATCAATCTGAGATGATAGTTTGATAGAGCATAGTCAAGTTAATATAATGTGATACATACATTTGATTCAGATCGCCGCTAAATTATAGATTTTTCTGAGCAAACATTTTGGTGGTCAAAAACTGGTCAAATTTTAGGGCCATGTTTCAAACAAAATTCTATACCTTCCTAACTGCGTAACGAAATTACAACAAATTTGAGCGAGTGGTAGGAAATGACTTTCTCTTTGAAAGTCTCGTTTTTGTTTTCAAGCTCTTCTCTTGATTGGTGAGAAAATTCCTTTAAAAGTTGAAACAGCGTAAACTGCTATATTGAAAAAAGTTCGAGAGGAATTGACTTCAATTTTTCTCATTTGATAGTACATTTACGGTACTCTTGATACTGTATGTATGCTGAAATAAATCAAAGTTCTTTACAAAAATATATCGCTTTGACTAACACCCGCTGTGCGCGCCTTTGCCCGCCCTTATACAATGTACTGGTAGTGACGACGCCCTCAGCGTGTGTTAGTCAATGCGATATATTTTTATTAAAATTTTGATTTATTCTAGCTTACGTGCGATATTGAAAGAACTACAAATCTACTATTAACCTGGAAAAAATTGAGTCGGTTCCTCTCAAACTTTTTTAGATACAACAATTTACGCAATCTCAACTTCAAAAGGAATTTTCTCCCAAAATAAAGAACCAGTTTCAAAATAAAAACAACTACCCTGAAGAGAATACCATCCTCTACAACACTTTCAAATTTGATCTTAATTTTTCAAAAAGTTAGGAAGATAAGGAATTTTGCTCAAAACATGGTCCTAAAATTTGACCGGTTTTTGACCACCAAAAAGTTTGCTCAAAAAATCTATATTTTAGAGGCGATTTGAATCAAACGTTTGTAGCACATTATAATAACTAGATCATTCTCTATCAGAATATTATCTCAGATTGATCCTATACCCAGCGATTTTTGAGATATTTTTGTTCAAAATAGCATATAAAAATCACTAAAAAATATTTTAAAAAAACAGAGAATCAGTAAAAGTGGTATGTTTCAACATATTTCTAAATAGAGTACTCAGAACTATCAATTGGTATCAGGTTCTCTTCGATTTGAGCTATTTTTGAATGAAAATGAAAAGTGACATATCTTTTTGACCGCTACTGTATGTACATCTATGTATATCTACATTTAGTCATTTTCAATTATAGGTGAAAATGATCGATTACTCAGATACGTTTCGAACGAATATTACAATTTACTAGGATGATCGTTCCTTACTGAGGAGTTTCGGGGTTGGCCTTGCTCTTTTCTAATATGCGTCTGAGTGTAGGCGCGAAATAGATATTAGGCTTTCTGTTTCAGCGTTTGTTTCGCTTCAGAGAAAGAAGATGCAGAAGATTGCTCAATAGCCTGCATAGCGAGCGAGCCAAATCATAAATAAAATCGAAGCATATTTCGACTCACATTCGCATTTCCGCTATTCAACAGAGCTCTCATGGCGTCCAATCGCTCATAGAAAGCCGCATAGTGAAGGGGAGTCCAAGAATCTTTGTCAGCCTCTTTTGCATCAACGCCGAGCGCCAACAGTGACCTGAAGTTTTCGTAAGAAGCCGGAATTCTCTTCTGAGGGTCGCTTACATTGTAAAGAAGCGGTCTAGGGTAAAGGTAGAGGTACTCGACGTTGATCAGTAATTCTAATGATGCTCCGCGGCATTCCTGTTACATTCAGAATCGTAAAGTTATGGTGGATGCGTATACCAGCCGGCAAGTAAGCGCTTTGTTTTTGTTCGGTAGTCAAGTCAGGTATTAATTCAGCTTGCCCCGGAGGGATAAATGATTGGTTCACCCGAGCTGGGTTCACTTGACCGCTCGGTTGTCAGTGGCACATCTTACCACTGCACCACGAGGACCCTTTTCGACTATTAGTTGTATTAAAGTGGAGACTCCTGTTCCATCAAATCCTAGAGGTATGACGGTCGCACCCCAACAATGACTGGTGGTGCTATACCAAGACAGTGCCTTCACCAACGTGAATTCACAAACGTGAATGGTACCAATTTACCCGACCACGGAAGGATGGAAGGCTCGGTAAGCCGGGGTCAGTGCCGATAGCGCCTCAGGACGTACTTAAAGGTTAGATTATGTCACTTTAATGACAGGAATGTACAACCTGAAAACTTTTCTAGAAACATCTTCCGTTAGAGTAGAAGAACGGTGTTTGCACTTACTCTATAGCAGCCGCGTCTCCGACGTATGCTGCTCGATGCATCGGATAGCTCCGGCTCCAATCGTCTGAGATGACAGACGCTTTTGATGCACGTCGGCGTGTTCGCACTCCGACTCCAGCGATAAAATAGCTGTTCTCCTTAAGAAAAGGACACAACATTTCAAAGGTAAGAGGTAAAGGTAAAGGTGTCGCGTTGATCAGTCCTGTAAGGACGCGCAGCCATATTCGTGCTCCATCCGGAATCGTAGAGGCATGGTGGATGCGCATTTGCCCTATACAGTGGCCTGCATGAGCCAGCCGCTATTTGAAGTCATTATCTTTACCTTCCCAGTCAAGTCTGGAATCATGTTACCCGACAATGGGCGCACGTAGGTCTCGGTTAGGCCGGGTGGGGATCGATCGCTTTACCGTGCATGCGCTAATAGCGCCTCTTACCACCATAATGTGTTTAATAAACCGTCGGCATTTCGCATCGGTGTTATCGTTAAACAAACCGTACAGTATTCGCCCCTTACTCGTTTCACTTTTCATTTTCTACGTTGTGTGTGTGTTTATACCGAAATAGTGCGCAACAGATCCATTCTTTAACGAAGTTTGGTCACAGAGACTAGAATTGGTATAGACACTAGGCGTTTTAAGACGATCCAAGAACCAAATTTTGTTATGAATTCTGCACGGTTTTGTCGCAGAAACCGAAATACTTCTTCTCTCGACGTAACCCCCCCCCTATTTTCTGCGGGTGTCTGCCATTTGAATTTCGCTGCTACCGTAATCGCGTGCGCCGTGGTTCAAGCAATCTGACTAGGTCACACATTTCGTTACCATGTCTATAAGAATTCGAGAAATCTGACGGATAGTCCATCTCTAACAAGGAGTAAATCCGAATTTACAGAAAACTTCCAACTTTGGAGAGAACTTTTGCATGGTTTTGTCGCAGAAACCGAAATACTTCTTGCCATGACTGTTTGCCTTTATTGAATTGGGGGTGCACCCGCTGTTCTGGTTACTGTTTTCATTTTCGTCTACAAGTCTGATACCAAATTACCTGACCCACGAGGATGAACCTTTTTTTGGCCTGAGCGAGTTCGATCGCTTGACCGTGCGGGTGTCAGTAGGACCGCTAATCACTGCACCACGCGCCACTACACTATAATAAAAGAAAAAAGATTAAGGCCAGCTCACCTCGTCCTCATCCGTGAATGAGAGACCGCTGTCGAACAGTGGATTCATAACGAACGTGTTGTACTTGTCGTAGGTGATCATCTCCACACGACACAGATTTCCGTCACGAACCTTCTCGTCGAGGTCCACCGACGAAGCGACACTACGCACACTGCCGGAGATATTCCTGAAGTTCGTCTACGACTACTAGACGGAATTGGCTTGAATACTTCTGCTAACCTCAAACAGCCTTCGATTTCCTGGCCAACGTAAGCTGGGTTGTGGGCACAACGAATCACACGACTCCGGGCCGAAGGCCTTAGAAACAGCGTCGACAGTAGATACGGGTTGTGCCGCTGCGACTGTGCGAGCCATCTGAACTTCATTATGTTAGATAAAAACAAAAATGGGTCAAAGTCAATGATAACCACTCTTCGATTCTAATTATCATATGCATCGTCTGCAGATCGAGACATTCAGGAGTCTGCATGCTCATATTGACGAGACGAGCCAGATTTTCGAGTCGAGCGTAGGGATACGATAAGCGATCTGCAAAGGGAGCTGTGGGTGAGCAAATAAGCAAACAAAATATGACAAAGAAGCAAGCATAGGAAAAATAAAAAGAAATTTCGGCTTTTGAGTAGCTTTAGGTACTGCACTAGACTTAATTCCTTCTTGAACAAAAACTCCAGCGAAACAAACAAACCAAGGCGCGAATCGTTTTCATAGCAAATGCAATATTTTGGGTACACTCTCCAGAGGTTAACGCTTTATTGCATTTGGGCGAATAGAGCTTGAAGCTTTGGCAAATGAAAAGTGTTAGCAATTTGCTTCGAGAGTTTGAGCAAGTTCTTGAATTCATTCCAGAATTTGTCTCTTAACTAAAGTGCAACGCTCCGAGCTGCTACATTTTGGACGTTTCCCAAAGTTTTTATATATTCGAAGCGCTCGTTCAAAGTTTGTCTTGCAAAAATAAAGTCTTTTTCATTTCATTCAAGGATGATTACCTTTGGCGAGCACGGGCGCGCACATCAGTACAGTTCCTGGAGCGATTCTAGCACTAGAAGAGGGACCGTCATCGTCCCACAGTGGAATTGCAACAACCCTTCGAAATGCCGATCTGGAAAACTCAAAATTGGAATTCCAGCAATAAAAAGACCGTGAACAGTGTGGTAGTCGCAAAAGCAAAGTTCATCTGATTCCTCGGGAATACCCACGGCTTAGATTTTACCGAGACCATTGTACTTGTGTGAAGTCCCTTTTAGTTATCCCAATAAAATAAGAATCCATGTTCATGTTGCCGCTTATTGCGCATTTATCCGAAATATCGGCTACTTTATTCTCAAAACTAAATAATAACTAAATAAACCAATGAATAATTTCTGTAATTGGCCGTTGGTCTCATATCGATTCTTCTCTGAAAATACTACATGCATTAATAGCTCTAAAAATGTGAAGTGGGTGGTTTGGACCTCGAGCAATTATTGAAACACCCCTTCCTACAACAACTTTTTCATCACAATGCACCGACACATCCTCCTCTATTTAGCCTCAGAACGTCTTTCTCAGACGTTTCAATCTCCAGATCAAAATGTAATTCTAGGTAATGATCTGCACTCATATACCTATCCAAATCACTCATCAGATATTTTTAGAGCTATCAACGTAGCACCAAAAAGGTTTAAGATGTTGTTGCTATGGCTGAATTGGCTCACTCGTCCCTCTACTTTACTTCGAAGAGCTTTTCTGAAATTGGGGTTGGCCTGAACCTTCTATAAATGAACGACAGTTCGGCTTAGAAGGAACTTGCAAAATGTCGCTACCGTCGCCAATAGCATCGCACATGAGAGCGGACCATAGCCCCATAACAAAACCATCGAGAAAAGTTGTTTATTATTCAAGAAAATGTCAGCATCTTTACTAAATTTATGCTGGGTATCAAGATCAGTAGGTAAAACGTCTAAGAATGACGTTCAGCAACAAAATAGGAGAAAAAGATGCGTAGGTGCATTTTAATGAAAAGCTATCGCAAAAAGTTGTGTTTCCATATTTGCCCGAGGTCCAGACCATCTTGGGTGACAAAAATAATGAATTAAGTGGAGGCATATTCTTACCTTGTCTTCACCGTAAGTTCGCTGAGAACCGAATCGACAAGCGTGACGGAACAGTCAGTAACTCGGTACGATGGAAGTTTGATGACGGTACTCGCGACACGATGTCCACCCACTGTCGTGCGCTTTTTCACAGGATAAGACTGAAGTAGTACGAATATGAACAAAGTAAGGGTGCACGTGCTACAGTGATAAGAGGCGCTACCACACCCGCACGATGGAACGATCGATCCCCGCCAGGGCTAGAAAGCCTTCCTTCACTTCAGCTCAGGTAAATTGGTACCAGGCTTGTCTAGGTAGGTGAAGACACTGACTTGGTATAGCGGATGCCCCCTGCAAGTCCTTGACGGTGCGTCCTTAGGGGACTCATCAGTGTCTATTTACCTTTTTAACTTACGTTACAATTACATTTGCTTTATATTTGTTACACTGAAATCATAAAGGAACACAATAATCTGCGCTAGTTCATCATTAGCCTACAAAAAAGGGGGATTGTTTGTATTTGTGTTCTGTCAATTTCACATGGCATGCCCATGTAATAAACAGACAAACAAACAATTCACAAACTGCAGGTCATAAAGAAAAGAGTTGCCTCTCAAGAGGTGCCAAAAGGCTCCCATTAAGGATTGTCTCAATGATTTGTTATTAAGCGTGACTTTTTTGTGTTTTTTGCGTTCTTTTTTCTTTCTTTCTATGTTACTAACATTATATCACAGTCGGCTGCAACCCACTGGATCTCAATTTTAGCCCACTATGGACTGAAAATAAATGATAAATGATAAAAAAGAACTGGATTAACCCGAAAATCTGGAACTAACATTAAGCTAATAGATTCCCGCCCTCTCCCTCGCGAAACGAAAATTTGTTAGGAAATGTGAAACGTAAGAGATTCTATTCTGTCCGTATCGAATTAATTTCGTCTTGCACTTTGCGATCAGTGACACTGTAATCTATTTTCTGCATCTCTTTAGACTACCACAGTGAACCCCACGGGGCATTTACCTGCGTGTCTTGCTGCTGAACACTGTAACTGGTTGAGGGTTCGTCAAGAACGAATATATCATAGTCGTGTGGTGTGAGAATCGTTCCATTCGTGACCACACTTCGTCTCAGCTGGATGATCGCCACCGACACGTTCATTTGTGCTGGTGGTACTGTATCGCCACAGTATACTGTGAGCGATCGAGCTGAAAAGTTCTCACTATTGTAAAACACAATCAATTCAGCGAACATTTTCATCGAAAACAGAGTTCACGGCGTACGGTAGCCTGGGTGGACACACGAAAGAGTGTGATAATGCGCTTATCAAGCTGGCAGTTGGCATAAAATCTGGTCGTAAACATGCATTTCGCTAGAAATCGAACTCCATTATCGAGCTTCACCTATTTCGAACAACATCTCTGTTTACTGGAGGAGTGGTTGGCAAAAGCCGGAGGTCGAAATTAAAGACTAAAATTTAGGTATAAATGATCCAATATTCCGAAACACTCATGAAATTGCGTTCCACGTTCGACTATCGGTGAACAGACTTACACTCAGTTGGTCGGGTTAATTCTACACCTGAGGATGACCGGTGGTTCGTTCCCGCAACCACCACTAAGGCTCTGAAGCAAGTGAAATGTTGACGGAACAAACGTGTTCTACTTTTCTACCTCAGTAAAAGAGACCAGGAAACAGCCCGACTCAGAATCACCAATTAAATTTGTAGGCTAGGGAGTAGCCAGATCTGTTTTTCGTATACGCCTATTATCTTTCCGGTTCTCCCACTTTAACTCACGTTTGCCCGCAAGGATTAGGAGTTGTCTCTCAGATATGGGTTCAACCTCTGGATCACTTTCTTTTCCCACTGGATTGTCCTTGGCATAACAACTTATACATTCAGATGAATGTCAAGGACTTGATTGAATTCATTCATCCACATGGCTATTCAGTGAGTCAATATTTGAGGATGGTAAGGTTTAGCTTTCACAAATATGATATATTACATCAATTTAATGCTGCAAAGCAGTGTATGTAATCCAGGCTACCCAAGCCTTCCATACCTCAGCAGTAGAGTATATTTGCAGTACCAGACTTCTCTGGAAAGGTAAAGACTGACTTGGTGAGGCGGCTGGCCCACACAAGTTCTGCATAGTCCAACTGCGCATTCAACGTGCCTCTACCGTTTGAATAGGACACGAATGCGACAGCGGGTCCTTAGTGAAGTGATTAACAACTCCACCTTAACCTTTACCTTTTAACTTCTGCTTGCGGTGGCGCGTCCTAAGGGGACTGATCAACGCCGGCACCTTTACGTTTACCTTTACCTTTACCTTTACTCAAACGCTATCCAATTCTCAGAGATAACGATACCGGTACACGACTGCCGATCTGCCGAGGTAACTGTTCTCAGGACTCTGGCTCGTAGAATGCCACGAAGCGCGTCCTGTCTGCGTGAAGATGCTTCCTCTCAGGTCCATTCGTACCAGGAAGCAAGGCAGTCCCCAATTGAGCGGATCGTCAGCCGAGACTGCCGTGTCATCGAGCTTCGTCTTATCTCTGCAGCCTGACCCACATCATTAGCGGTAACCATTTGAGGAACCGGTGGCCCCTACTACTGCTCTACGTTTCCTGCGCCTCTATTCTATGCTTAACCAATGCTGTTCTGCTCTGCGAGCGAACGTGGATAATCCTCTGAAGCTCTTGAGAAACGCCTGCTCTAGTATGCGCGCGCAACAGAGCACTTTTGAGAACACCAGCGAATGTTCTATTCTTTCAGTAAGATTATGCAACGAGTATACAGCGACATATAATGAAATATATATGCAACACGGATTTGAAGTTCGTTCAGCTGAAAATCGTACGATGTTAACCAAAAAGGAGTACCGTGCAAGCATCATGAACGGAGAAGATCAGTGAAAAGAACACGAGAAATAAAGCTACAGACAAGAATTTTAATGCTAAACACAGAGAGTTTTGAGTATGAACGGTATTGAAGTGGATTTCATCAATTACTATATGATGACAGTTGATTCGTTAGAGTTGAGAACTTTAGAATAGAATTGAAAGGAACACAACTTTTGAGTTTTTTCTAAAACGCGAAGTGAAGAATCGCGCAGGAATGCAATGAAATGTTGTTTGAGAAGCGCGTAACTGTGGAACTTTGAATTTATTTGCAGTCTCGCTGTTCCTTCGCTTCATAATGAATGTGAAAGAAATGCCTGAGAATTCGCAGAAAATTAGTTCTGGACAATGAAAAGCGTGAACCCTCTGGATGCTCGCATAAGAGACAGTATCTAACAAGATGTAAAATGGCCGCTACGTTTTGATCACCCGAATAACTTCTCCGCTTTTTATGGACCTGATAGTGTAGTGGGGATGGAAATATAAAAATCGGGAAAGTTACTCCGGTCATCAAAATAGATTGACTACGTTCGATGCGTTTAGGAGCGTACTTCCATAAGCGAGCGCGAAAAATTTATGTTTTTAGATTCCCATTCAACTGTCTGGTCTTTGAAATTCGGAGAAGATTTTCCACTCCATCAGAACTGGGCGACCAACTTCGATGCAAGGGAGTGGTACCGTAAAATAGAGCGTTGTGACGGAAAAAGACTAAATTTAACTGACTAAGTCGAATTCGGTGCTCCAGATCCCTTACTCATAATACATACGAATCGCAAATCGATAATCACTAAATTCCTGAATATCTGAGCTTCATTTTCCTACTGAAGCTTGCTTTACTTTAGAAATTTGAAGCGAACTATTTTTACCCAAAAATAAGGTAAAGGTAAAGGTAAAGGTTTCGGCGTTGATCAGTCCCCGAAGGACGCGCCGCCGCATTCGCGTTCAATTCTGAATCGTAGAGGCTTAGTGAATGCGTATTTGGCATGTACAATGACTTGCGGGGGCCAGCCGCTATACCAAGTCAGTGTCTTCACCTTCCTAGACAAGTCTGGTACCAACTTACCCGACCCCAGAGGGATGGAAGGCTTGGTGAGCCCGGGCCGGGATCGATTGCTCGACCGTGCGGGTGTCAGTAGCGCCTCTTACCACTGCACCACGCCGGCCCTACCCAAAAATAGAACAGTAAAATTATCAGTCTGGGAGGCACGCTATGTCAACAATTCTCGGCAAGTTAGAGTTAGTAGAACTCAAATGTCGTAGGATTCACAGTCACCGCTGGAAAATGAGATTTTAAGTAGTCGTTTTAAGATCTAGAAGTAGACAGACTTGACACAGTGGAAACGAAAGCGAAACGTTCACGTTAGTGAAAAGGCAAAAAAGAACTATGCACAAATAACTGAGTTTCAAAGGTAGCGAGAAGTAATGCGCAAAGACTGTAGAAGCAGCATCGGTCGCATAGAAAACGTTGAAATGTCAGTAACAGATGATAGTTTGGCAAACTGATAAGAAATTCGGAAAAAAAGTTCACGTCAAAGTCTGTTCATCGTCAAAGCGTCAAAAACCTATGGGTGTGGTCGGGCAGGAGCAGCACGGACTCCATTGATGATCTCGTGCTTATCGATCGAGCGATAAGAGCTTCCACGCCTCCGTTGGCAAACAGCAGAGAACTTTCAGCGTATTCGACCGGATAACGGTATCTAACTTTTCGAAGGGTCGGGTATACGGAGTGTAAAATTATTCTTACGATAGCAAAAAAAGTTAAATTATGCTCAGTAAAACAGTGGAGATCGCGTTTGGCAAGATGATAAGAGGCGCCACTTCAACTCGTTCGGTTGCACGATCGATCCTCTCACAAGGTAGCGAGGCTCTCGATCACTCTACAAGCGTGTAAATTGGTTTCGGGCTTAACCGAAATAAGCACCGATTTGGGATAGCGGCTGGCTCCGCAAGGCATTAATTGATATACATAGGTCAAATAGGCAGAAGACTGGCAGAGATCTTGTCTGGCCCTGGAGACGTGCCGCTTTTTATGCCCTAATTGCGACTCGTACCTTAGGTGCTAGAACGTTTGAATGTGTTTCACAGGTGGGGATACTGAAATCTAGTACAGGTTGTGTAGAACGTGACGTATTGCTGTGAAACCTCTCTGTGATCGATTTCATCTCAAAACGGGGAGTGGTGACAATCCCTTCGGTATTTCCTAAGACTATCTTTATTGTGCTCCTGCATGGCTTTTCTCCAACTGGTATTGGCAACCAGCCGCTCCAAGTGCATTGCCTCCAGCTGCACTCTCCAACGTCTCCTCTTCTCGAGCGCCCTGGGGCCGTATGCTCGTCTCTCCCCGCGACGAGTGGGGGAGTCCCCGCCGGTGCCCTCCACCCGAGACAGTACGCAAACGTAGGAGGAGGAGGCGGCGCGCGGGGAGCCCCTCCCCATCCCCAGCTATCTTGGGTGAGACGAGCATACGTCCCCTGATCTTCGCTGAGATACTGTCATTTCTGCTTAACAATGAGAGAGAAGCAGCGTCACACCACGTTCGTAATCCTCCTATCAGTCGAGAAGCACTTTTCCCCTAGTGAGTTCTGCCACTAGTTGCTGACGCTCATGAGCCTCAAAAACGTTACAAGAAGCAGGTATCGTTTCTTCTTAGCCATCCTTGCATAGGCCTGGAAGGATAAAGTCAACAAGTACAGCCATTAGGAAGTAACTAACAGCTTCGACGAGTTGAATTGATATCTCATAATTTTAATTTTTTCCACATCTCACACTGATGCCCTGGCTACTGGCCATTTCAAAAAGAGGATCAAGCTCATTATTAGAAGCCACGTTTCAGTTAAAACAACCAAATGATTTCGGCACACGTTCAACAGCAAAAAGCCTCAATTTTTTTGTCTTAGTTGGTGCTCATTTTGGATGGTAGCAAGTATTATAGTTCGGTCGCGCCGGAAGTTTGACCATTTCTGACGCTGACGGCTGGCTAGGCACTTCTTACGCATACGTTCCCTCCCGTCATGCGTGAGAGAGGGGCACAAGTATGCATACTCTTGTTACACCCCTGTCAAGGAAAGAAACGTTGATGCAGCGAGCGCCGAACAGCTTCCCTCCTGAATTTATTAATCGGAAGATCTACATCTAGAAGCCTGCTCTTGTTCTGCTCTGATTCATTTCGGTAATTAGCCGTCGGCACACGTCCTGTTCTTGGGAAATCTACATAGTACGCCCAGATCGTTCCGCACTGAGCTAGGAACCGTGTGATGCTTATATTATGCCTACGCGCTCACTTTGCATGTTGTGAATGATCTCCGTTCCATTTCTTTACCCAATAACTAAGTTCAAACAAAGAAATGCAAAAGAAGAAGTTGACGAAGAAGGTAAATGGTCTACACCAATTACAGACACCTCAAACGGCCGAAGAAAGTTATCGTATGTAGGCGGTGGGTTCTTAATAATGCATCTCGTCACTGAAGACGCATGCTCTTCGCCGATTGCTGCGTTTCTTTAGAAATTTGTGACGATACCACTCGATAGTCTTTTTAAGTTCGCATGGAGCAGAAAAGGATCAGACGTTGGAAAAACGGCTCTAAGTGAAATGTATTGGCTTTCTTCCCAATTGAAAGAAAGGATTTCACTACCTTCGTAGTGCTAAGCGGTCGGACATCGATCTTGTCGCGTGTATTTCTTGTTCAGCTAAGAGAAGTTCAAGCTTAGGCCCTTGGTATACTCCCGTTGTCCGTCGCGGGGGGCGCTGCGCAATTGTTACTCGTCGCGGTGAATGGCGGTCGGCGTGGCAGTTGTCCGCTGCCACGCCTACGGTCTGCGATCGACAACGACGGCCGGCGACAGGGCTATGTTATAGTCTCGTCATCGATCGCCGACGGCCTGCGACGGCCAGCGACGGGCATGGACCATTGATGGGTATTATAAGTTTTTTGAGTTTGATTTCCACTTTTTTGTATGTTTGATTCTTCTATTGTACTTTTCTGTCTTTGTTCTTGTTTTAGGTCAGTGTTTGCTAAAATTATGTTATTTTGAAGCTTTCTTTTGCTGTTTCTTTTTCTCCTCAACTTAGTTTTAAAAATTAGGAAATAAATAGAAAATTGAATACAGTCCAATTTAAATTTTTTATATCCAATGTGAATTTAAATTATGGTCAATTTCAAATTTTCTCTAAATTTGAATCCAGAAAAATTGCATTTAATTTAAATTTGTAAATCCAAATTGAATTGAAAGAGGAATTTCAACTGAAGTGAATCTGAATTTATTATTCATTTGTTTTTTCCTTCAATTTAAGTGGAGAGAAAAAAGGAAAACAGAATCTCGAAACAACGAAAGAAAGCTTTAAATTAACACTGCGTCAGCGACATCGACATAAAACAGGGGAAATTCCGAAAAATCACAGCAGGAAGATCAGACATGCAAATAAAATCAGAAATAAGTACAGCCTTGCGGGCTTTCTGAGGTGCGGATCACGAATCTGGCATCCGTCTTCTGAATTCTGACTGGAGACCACCCATACTACTTGCAGAAGCAATCTGGGTGATTCAGGTAGTATCACCGATTTGGTTAAAATTTCGTCTAGGGCGGTAATTGTACATGGTGATAACGATTCTGAAGGTGGCTTTTCGAATTTCGACCAGGGATCACCCATATTCTTAAATTGGGTGGTCGGGTCCTCGCAACGGTTCGATGCGCGAAAGCGCGCCCCAATGTGAAGGATTGCCAGTCGTCGTTGGCCGTCGCTGGCCATCTCTGGCCATCGCGGGCCGTCGCGGGCCCTTGGTATACTCCCGTCGGCCATCGCCGTCGATCGCCGTCGATCGCCGTCGCAGCGCATGCTACCGACGGCGATCGACGGCGATGGCCGACGGGAATATACCAAGGGCCTTACGCTATGTGTCTAGTAGCAAAGAGACATACAGTGCCGGCCAAAAAGGTATTCGTTTTCACTTTTTTGCATGTAACTCCTTAGGGACTGAGGCTTTTTAACTGATTTTTCTGCAGTTAACGGAGACCGGTAAGGGCGTATATATGCTAGTTTCGTTTCGATGAGTGCCTAAAATTTAGTGAATTTTTCCATCGGTAAAGTAAAATACGCATTTTAAGAAAAGCGGCCTCATTGACAATAAATATTTCCTACCCTAAAACAAGAGAAGTTTTTGCAACCGCTTATGTGCCAATTGAAAGAGGAAGATTTTTCCTACAAAGGGATGCATTAAAAATTTTTGTTACTCTTAGCTTTTATCATTTTCATAGGTGGCCCAATGAGGGCGTGTCCGAGAGGTGTGGATTACCTTTGGATGCAACTCGTGCTTTGTATCCAGAGGCTTTTACAGAGTCCTGTATGCCATTTGAATGAGAATCAAATGCGCTATCGGACACTGCTTTCACTATCTCGTGAAGCTGAGTTTCTAGGAACTTATTTAAGAAAAACTACAAACTAGAAGCGTCATTTTCGCACCCTTTCAATTTTTCCGCTCAGAAGATTTTTCAGAACCTCAAGCATTGTTCGTAAGAAGAAACCTCGCTCTACGCGAAGGTGTCTTTGAAACATTTCCACATATTAGTTTTTATTCGTTACTAAGCAATTAAGGTGAGTACGTCATTGACGAACGCTTTGCGCGCACGATCACTGCGCGCCGCGTGCGACGTAGGAGGCTCCTGCAGTCATCGTCGCACGCGGCGCACAGTGATTGCACGCGGGAATCGGTGGTCAACGACGTACTCACTTTAATTGCTTGGAAACGAACCGAGATATGGAAAATTCTCAAAAACACTTTCGCGTAGAGCAGGGTTTCTTCTTACGAACAATGCTTGAGGTTCTTGAAAATCTTCTGAACGGAAAAATTGAAAAGGTGCGAAAATGACGCTTCTTCTTTGTAGTTTTTCTTGAATAAATTTCTAGAAACTCAGCTTCACGAGATAGTGAAGGCAGTGTCCGATAGCGCATTTGATTCTCTTTCGAAGGGCACACAGGCCTCTGTGAAAGTCTCTGAATACAAAGCACGAGTTGCATCCAAAGGTAATCCACACCTCTTGGACACGTCCTCATTGGACCACCTAAGAAAATGATAAAAGCTAAGAGTAACAAAAAACGGCGATACAACGTTTTGTAGGAAAAATCTTTCTCTTTCAAACGGCACATAAGCGGTTGCAAAAACTTTACTTGTTTTAGAGAAGGAAATTATATTGTCAATGAGGCCGCTTTTCTTAAAATGCGCATTTTACTTTACCTTTGGAAAAATTCACTAAATTTTAGGCCTTGATCGAAACGAAACTAGCATATATACACACTTACCAGTCTCCGTTAACTATATGAAAAAGTTCAAAAGCCTCAGTCTCTAAGGAGTTACATGCAAAAAAGTGAAAACGAATACCTTTTTGGCCGGCACTGTATTTATTAGTCCAAGTTGTCGCTCCAAAAGATGAAAGCATTTCTCCTTCTTCAACAAATCCTACGGTTTATCATTAAATGCTTCTGTTCGGAGCGAGTGTCACGCTGGTCCCGACAGCAGTGAGAGTTTGTATATAACTTATTTTAATCTATGGAGCAAGCATAAAGCATAACCGTTTGATAACAGTACAGTAAGGAAGACTAGCTCCACCAGAGGTCGGAAAGGGGCTAGGTCTTCTTAGGTGACCACGATACAGCAAGCGATACCGTGACAGTTAATAAGTGGATCAAAATTAATTGGTCTTTCCCTCTCGATTTTCGTTTTTCTTTACGGTCTTGTCGTTGGGACTGAAGAATCCCGCCAGAACTACTTGGGAACTGCTTGGGAGGGTTTGGCGCTGTCCACCTACTAACCTCGCTCGGCACAGAAGTACTTGACGATCATAGCATGATGGCGAGCTTTGAGGAAGAGAGAAGTTGGGAATTCCTCTTGGTGAGAATTCTTCTTGAAGAATTTGGTGCCATAGAAAACCTTCGTCTTCTGTTGATGATGAGCTCGCAATTGGCAGCGCTACGTATACATTTTTTATTATTTCCAATTTCCTCAACTCATAGCTTGCTACTGCGAACATAGCTCTTCGGATGCTCATTGTAGTTTGTTGCAATCTCATATCTTGTGGCTGAGTTTATATGTGCCACTATCTTTTTCAATAGAACATAATACAGTAGGTAGAATCGATATTAAAGTAATAGAAACTCTTAGTATTCTTTATCCTGTTTCACCTTTTAGCCCTATACAGGATAAGAAATAACTAAGATCAGTACTATGATTAATTGATGGACATAATAGGCAAGCAGTGAAGAAGTAGAGTAACACTCCCTTAGGATCATCAGTAGGGCCAGGAGTGTACCGATGGGAGGGAGGTGTTGGTGCGGGTATTTATACGCTATGGAGATCAAACTTTAGGGCGGGATGCGTGTATACGTTGAAGATGACCTCTAATGGTTATTTAGATCTAGTAGTTCTTTTACTAAGCCATGGAAGTTCTTAAACTTATATAAGTTATTATACTTATGATATATGAATTTGTTTTTGATTATACATGAGAATATTGCTTTGTGTATGATGGTTTTATCATACTTAGAATTATGTAGTGTAGTAATTAATTTTCTTAAATTATCATAAAAATCATTATATTCACTACATTTTTTAGCTATTCTGATTATTTCTGAGTATATAATTGCTATTTTAACTGTATTGCTTATATGGGAGTCACCATGAGTAAATCTAACCACCTTAAAATGGAAATAATCTGTTTTATTGTAAAGCTTCGTAATTATTTTATTTTGATTAATTATTAAAGTATAATCTAGAAAGTTGCATTGGTAATGATTTATGTGTGTTTTTTCTATGGTCATGATATTGTTATATACATTCTTAATTGTGGTATCAACATCTTTTTCTGCACAATTATGAATAATTAGAAGATCATCCATGTAGCGGAAAGGGTGGAATTCTTGTATGTACTTATTGACTTTAATCGCATATTTGTATTCTAAGAAAGCGAGAGTTAGGTCTGCTAATAGTGGGCTAGCGTTGCCACCTTGGGGAACACCCTTAATTTGCTGGAATAATTTATTTCCAACTTTGCAATAACTATTATCAAGTAGTATTTCTATCATGTAAATTATATCGTGGATTGTATAATTTCTATAAGATTCTTTATTTCTTGGACTATCGGTATAGAAGACATTTTTATAACCGCAGGTTAAATATTTTTTATTGGAATTCTTAAAGCAAATTTTGAGAATTTCTATATTGTTATGAAGTATAATGTTGTGTGGTATGTTTGTAAACATATTTGAAAAATCTGCAGTGTACAATTTGAGATTATTACTCTGAATATTAATAATATCATTTGTAATATTGATATCTTCTATTGACCAAAAGCATTTTATACAATTTTTGTATTTTTGTACATTATTTGTATAATTTTTGAAATGGTTTCTGATGTGTTTGAGGATGGTAGTAAGTTCTATTGCTAACGGTTTGATGCTGCTGTTAGATGCTCCAGTAATAAATCTAAATTTTATCGGATTTTTATGTAATTTAGGAATGCAGTAAAGTAGTGGTATTTTGTTATATCCTTCCTGGTGGAGCTTAAAGTTTTTAATTAGTTTTAAGTGTTTGTTTAGTAAAATTTTCTCTGTATCCTCAGTAGTACTATAGGTATGAGTGAAGTCACTGTTAGTTATATTTTGAATTTCTTTCACTATATTGCTAAGGTAAAATTTTTTACAGATAATGCAGAAATTATTGCTAGCCTTATCTAATGGAGTTATAATAAAATTGTTTCTAACATAGGTTATATCTCTGTCTCTTGGTTTCATCCCATTCTCGAATTTTTGAGGAAAAATTAGGGGTTTAAATTTTGGATTGTTAAAGAAACTATCATAAATATTGGATATTTGTTGCATGACCAAGTTATTTAATTTGTACCTATTTTTAATTTTAAATTTAAGTATAGTAAAGACTTCAGCCCATTTTTGGATAATTTCATTTTTATTGAGGTCGAAAGGAAATCTGAATTTTGTTCCTTTACTTAGAAGTTCAGAGATATTAAGGCTCTTAAATATACTTAAATCTCCAGTTATTACATGTTTATGGTGATTGTCAATGTAATTGGGATAAGATGGACATGGACATTTATAGTATTCTAGTTTTTTAACATCGAAATGATTTAACGTATAGTTATAATTGAAAATTGATTTTGATATTGGTTCACCATATTCGTATACCATTCTAAAGGGTTTATACGCTGTTACACTATTCTGTGTGATGAGATCTAAAAATTTTTTATTGTTAATGATTTTATTAATTTTAAAGTTATCCAAGTTTTTACTATAATATGGAAATTTTAGATTAATGTATTTATGTTTACTCTTTTTTGAATTTGAATCCGTTGTATCATTATTCAGGCTAAAGTAACATAATATACTGATTAATAACTTCTTTTGATAATTGTTAATATTCATGCAGTTGATATTGTTAATACAAATAGTAGTGAGTGTATTTATGAATTTTTTATTTTTGTTCTTAAGGTATCTGAATATGTCGTAGCACTTTAGCTTATCATATTTGAAAAATTCATTGATTTCCATTATAACATCATCTGTGGTGTAAGTCTTATTGCTAGTCTTCCTTTTATTCCCTCTATTGGTTCTGACTTTAATAATTTTTAGTGAGAAAAACGGATGATTGGTTTTATGTAGTAAGGGGTTGTTGATAGTAGTAATATTTCCGTATCCTTTAATATTATCATTGAGGCCATAAGGGTAAGCCGTTAATAACAGTTTAATCCAAAAAAGTTCTTTATCTCTCAGAATGGATATGTCTTTGTTAATAGTTAAGTTATCTAGAATGGTAACAGAAAACGTTTTACATTTATCAGAGGAGAAATGTTCATATAGTAGTTTAGAATGGTCTTTTTTGTTAATATGGTAAATATGTTCTTTGATTCTGTATTTAAGTTTCCTGGTCGTGAGTCCAACGTATTGCATTTTGCAGCTGGTACATGTTAGGCAATATATAACATTAGCTGAGTTACAGTTGGCTTCTTCATCCAAATAAGTATTAATATGGAATTTTGTGACGTTAGAAATAATTTTATTATCGTTATTAGTTATATTACAAATCAAGCAGTTGGCTGAGCACATGTTGGGTTTGACTGAGGAACCGAATGACACCAGGTTGTAGATCCCCCCCACCTTAATTTTGTGAAGAAGAGTAACCTGAAAGTAATTGGAGGATGTAATGGTATTAGCTTTTGTGTTTTTTGGCCTGAATCAAACGATAAGGACGGCCAAGCCCTTAGCGAGTGGGAAGGTTACACGAGGTTTCGGAGGGGCTGCCTCCTGGGGTTGGCGCTCCCAATTTTAACAACTTGCTGGAGGCGTAGTACTTACCCTCCCGTGCCCAGTAACTACTTGTATAACCCCATCAGCAAGCCGTTTTGAATTTGATAGGAAAAGAACTTACCCAAGGTAGGGGAAATTACAACCCAGTGTCTATATACTTAGTTAATTTATGTTTAAAAGCAATTGTATAAATATAATATATCATTTTACCGTTTAAAAACTTGATAATTTGGAATCGTTTTAAGAAAATTGTTTCAAGAAAATAGAACTATAACTGCAGTGTAAGTGTGATATACAGGTTGAAAATGTTGTAGAATAGAAGTCACAATAGTTAGAGGTCTTGTATAGAGTGATATGTAATAGAAGAGGATATCCGTATGGATATGAAGGAACCGTATGGTCGTAATATGGCCGTATGGCCCGTGAACGAGTATATCTATCGTAAGATTGTGAGCAAAGATATTGTTACTCGAACTGGACTATGGAGTACGTTATGGGTTACCCTCAACACGTACTCCTGTCCAGCTTGTAGAATAGAACATAATACAGTAGGTAGAATCGATATTAAAGTAATAGAAACTCTTAGTATTCTTTATCCTGTTTCACCTTTTAGCCCTATACAGGATAAGAAATAACTAAGATCAGTACTATGATTAATTGATGGACATGATAGGCAAGCAGTGAAGAAGTAGAGTAACACTCCCTTAGGATCATCAGTAGGGCCAGGAGTGTACCCATGGGAGGGAGGTGTTGGTGCGGGTATTTATACGCTATGGAGATCAAACTTTAGGGCGGGATGCGTGTATACGTTGAAGATGACCTCTAATGGTTATTTAGATCTAGTAGTTCTTTTACTAAGCCATGGAAGTTCTTAAACTTATATAAGTTATTATACTTATGATATATGAATTTGTTTTTGATTATACATGAGAATATTGCTTTGTGTATGATGGTTTTATCATACTTAGAATTATGTAGTGTAGTAATTAATTTTCTTAAATTATCATAAAAATCATTATATTCACAAGTCTGTCTCACGTCAACATCATATATATTGGTCTTGGTGAACACGATATTTGACTGATATGTTGTTTTATCATGATCCTTACTATTACTAACAGCCCTGTTATACTGCCCATAACCCATGGTGACGGTTTCAGTGATTTTTTGCTATACTGAATGGGTTACTAGTAGTTTACTCTCTTTCCATGGTCTAGCCGACTAAGTTGCCGTATTGCGCTCGGTTCTTTCGTTTTGTTTGTCGAATAGACCATTTTGCACTTTGTAATGTAAAGTATCACCTGTATCACCTGTCGCCCAGTTGATCGTCGATTTGCTCGAACGGGCGCCAGTAACGTCTCCATTTGTCCCTGTCGCGTGCCATGGTAGACCAGTGGGTCCTGCTCGCTCGAGGATCACGAAGAGCATCGAATCGATCGTTCAGGGATTTGACGAGTAAGTCCGACCATCGCAAAGGTGGGCGACCTGGTGTTTTTCTGACGTCCCGTGGAATACAGTCCTCGTCCAACGGTCGTCACGAAATCGCATTACATGTCCACCCCACCTGACCTTCGACAACTTGGCCCATGCGACTGCGTCTCTGATCTTCGACTGTCGACGTAGCTCGGAGCTCCGTATACCGTCTCTCGCCTGAATGAAGCTAGTCATTGCGAGCACACTTCTCTCCATACGTACTTCGTTGCGCGACACAAATCACGTCCAGGATTTTGAAGCGTACGTCAGCACAGGGAGAACCGTAGAGTCGAAGAAAAGGGCGCGGAGACGGGAGTTCTTCGTCTTCCTCACTACTTCTTCAACACTCTTGAATGCATCCCAAGCCGCTCGCTTCCTACTGCCCAACTCTGTACTCAAGCCGCAGGTCATGTCGACTTCCCGACCCAAGTACACATAGCTGGAGCATTCAAAGATATTCGTTCCGTTGAGCGCAGCATCAACTAGCGCAGCTACTCTTCTCTCTTTATGGTCTTCCTTCTATCGCTTCTCTGCACAACTTTGCGAGGTCGGACGTTTTGCAGGTAGTCGCCTTCTCTTCTTGCCACTCCGCATCGGCGAATCAGCTCGAGAGTGTCGTGCGAAAGGCGTTTCCTGGTATTCTTGGGGCTCTCGGCTTCTTGAGCACAGTCACGTATGTGAGCAATGAACCTATTGTATTCCTCGTCGATGTTGTCCTCGGCGGAATCTTTCCAGCAGCTAGCCAGCGAGGAGAAGAGGTCCCAGTTCACGAGTGTTCTAGGGCCTCTCTTCTTGAATTTCATGGCTTTTTCTTGCCTCCGTGTGAGATGGAAGCTTGCACGAAGGAGACGGTGCTCGGATCCCGTAAAGAATTACGGAACAACAGCGACATCGGTTAGGCAAAACCTTCGGTTGACGATAACGTGGTCAATTTCGTTGTGATGCAATTCACCTGGGGACTCCCAAGTGCATCGTCTGGAGGCGAGTTTCTGGAACTGCGAGTTACCATGGATGGTGTTCGATGAACTCAGACAGCCTTTCACCCTGTTCGTTCCACTCCAGACCATGGACGCCGATATGAAGCTATTCCAACGACGTTCTAGGCCCGATGTTCGCGTTGAAATCTCCGGCGATGACCTTGAAGTAGGTATGATCTTTCTTGTAGAGCTTCTCCAATTCCATGTAGAATGCATCGACTTCTTCGTCATCGTGGTCCGATGTTGGTGCGTAGACTATGAAGACGGTCAACGCCGGCATTGATCCACGTTGCATCAGCCGCAAACGTCCGATTCGGGTTGTAAGTTGTTCGAACGAAGCGATGTTCATGGCCATGTTCGTGTTGACGAGGACACCGATACCACCAACGCCTCTGCTGTCGCATATTCCGAGGAACAGTTCTTCTCCAGTGTCGAACACGGCGTGTAGTGGGCGATGTCTTCTCGTCTCGGTCAGTCTGATGACGCTGTACTTGATCTTCCTGGCTTGCATCGTCAGGTCTTCGACAGACGCATCCGATGCACGCGTTCGCGCGTTGTAAGTACAGATCGTCATCCTAGTCCTTCTTCTTTTTAGCAGCCTCTCCATACTGTATGTGAAATATGTAAATATAGATGTAAATATTTTATATGTAAATGTAAAGTATTGTAAATGTAAATGTAAGGTATATAAGTATAAATGTCAATATTCTGTTATTTGCCGCTTTTGTTTAGCGGTTTATATACGAGAACTAGTTGAATGACTTATATAATCCCGTTCGATGTCAGCGTTTTGCGAAGAACCTAGCATCTTAAAATATATGAATGTAAATATTTCCGAGATCTTAGACAAGTACACAGAACAAGACCTTAGAGGGTGTCACTGCGGCAGCGCTGCAGTAGATTTTGCAGCGAATGTGTTGGTTCATCCCCTTCTGCTGCAGCAAAATCGGTCTTAGCGGATCTGGCCTGGATTCAATTAATTTCACCTTATCTTCACCTACCATGGTTACCTGATCGCGAATCTGATGTTCGGGTTCAAACTTCTATGGGAATACCGCCCATATAAAGTACCAAGCAATTTCTTGACCAATGTCACGTCATTGGACTGCCGCGAAGGGCCGCTGCTATTGACGGAACACCCTCTTTTAATCGTCCTTCCTTGGTTTACCGCCACAGTAGGATCTGACAATGAGAGGGCCATTGGAGCGTAAGAGGCAGGTGCAGTCAGCTAGTATAAGGACGTTCAGCTGTTCCTGAGACTGAAAGGAGCCTGATAGGCTCCTTTCAACAAGCAGCCATCGGAAGTTGTTTAGATGTGACAACGGCTCCTGCGTACGCTTCAATGAAGGAAAGTAAGAAAACTACTTCGGAAATACATAAAGTACAGGAAAGCATCTGTCTCATCTGGATGGATGCAACTCATACTGGAATATGATGAACCTTTCTGTTTTATCGCCATGCAATTGATAGTGACGATGTTTTGAAAAGCATTCCGCCGACTTGCGTCAACTGTATAATTACGTTTCATATCCTCAACAATTACTCTATGGGCAACGATCGAATGGCAGTAATTCAATTGCAAAACAAACATACCCGCCTTCGATAATGCTTCCCATAATCATTCTTCCTTCTTGTAGGGTGCAGAACTTCTCCTGCCCCACTCAACATGACTACGAAGCCGTTGCACTATGGTAACCGCCTGTTCTCAAAGAACGTTTAAGGTAAATTTGAAGGAACTGTGTATGTTTTTCTATACGTTTCTGTCGTTTCCTTGACCTATTCGCTGGAATAGACGAGCGAGCGTAAATTTGGTCTTGTTTTACAAAGTGTCCCATAAGCCATTACCCCCTTCCAGAGTTTTTTTGCGAACGAAACTTGTATCTATCAGAATTACTGACCGCAAAATAGTCCAGTTATTTTTTGTGTTTTATTTTTCACTGGAGAGTTTTAGCGAAGAATGCATACATACTATTCACCAAGATCAGCGTTTCGCTTGCTTAACTTCCACTGTGCCAAGCTATGATCTAGGTTTGCAAATTCAGCATTTTCCCTTCTCTACTCCTTTATACTTTGCACGTTATTCGCTTGATTAGCAGGCGTTAATTCACTCGTAACTCACACTTGATTTATTTCACTTCATTCATTTAATTTGCCATTCACTTTCAGCGTGCTCCTATTCTTAATGTAAAACAGGCAGCTAGCACTTGCGTATTGTTTACTGCACTGCACTCTTCTTATACTTTGTCAAATGTATTTATATTGCAGACACAGGGGAGGCATCAGTATGGTAGCTGTCATTTAACGATGGCAACGTCGAAGTACGACTGTCAGCGAGCAATCGCTGGAATGATATTTGCTAATCAAACTGCTTCGAGCATTGATAACTACTTCTATGGATCAATTAATTGCTGTGCGTCTTTGATTTTTTGGCTCAACAACGCTGCTTATTTGACGGTACGGCTACTGAGCCTACAACTCAGTGCAAGTAACTCTTCCAGAAACCTCTAATTGCTCAGGTCAATCTAAAAATACGCACCGCGGATCAATCACTGCAACTACTGGCGACTGTAAACGTTCTTTTTGATATGACGCAACTGATCTCTCATTTCTATAGTGGTATTGTTCTCATATCAAAAGAAGGGAGGGGTCCTGAGTACGTCGACAAGGTAATGTTTTTTCGGCTCGGTTTCATATGTTCAAGTATCACTGCATTGAAACCTCTCGTTCATGTCCTTGGTGAAATGAACAGGAACACAAAAACAGTTCTAGGCGAGAAATCACCTGACAGTGCTGTCTTGAAGAAATGGCGCTGAAGCAAATTCTGCTTATTTTGAAAAAAAAACTGTCTCTATAAATCGCTTTTTTTCGAGTTGAGAAAGCGGACATGGTGTTGCGATGAGAGAGATGTGATTAAGCTGATCTTTTAAGAGCAGTGCTTTAGGCCTTCGGAGCTTTTCTTTCATCGTCGTGGATTCAGACTACAGTTAATATCATGCATTTGATGGCTCTCAGATTGTTCATTGTGCTTTCTCCTACCTCTTTCAAAAGAATGTACAAAAAGGTAAGCCATGTTCACATTACGGCCAGGTAAAAAGAAACGCAGACCGTCTTCTTTCCTTTGTCTCAACTCTGAAGGACCTGGACAGCTTCCAGGATTTCCTCTAAAGGTTTTTTCCACGACGTCTTATACCTCGTTGAAAAACCCGTCGCACGTGCTTCCTAAATATGCGTTGAATTTGACCTATATCGCTCACATATATCACCAGTGGTCCCGCTGGTCAACGATATGCTCGAGCGGGCGCCAGCAACGTCTCCATTCGTCCCTGCCGCGTACTATGATAAACCAGTGGGTCCTACTCGCTCGAGGAGCACGAAGAGCATCGAGTCGATCGTTCAGGGACTTAACGAAGAAGTTCGACAGCTCCGACCATCTCTCGCGTGAATGAAGCGAGTCACTAAAGGGAGATTGCTCAGCGTGTCCCAAAGATTCACAACGAGAGGAGAATTGTAGATTTGTCAGCAGCCCAAGTGATTTTTCTTGTTGAACATTAATAGGAACTCATCCAAAACGGAACCTCTGTGTTCTTTAGAGTCTAAAAAGTGAGCAATAGGAATAAAGATATTCTCGGCTGTGTGGTGGGTGTTATGTATAATACAGTGCGTTTCATAAATATACGCCACCCCCCTACTTTGGTGGTTGTAATTTTATCGAAAGAGATGCAGTTTTTTCCTTGCTGCCATTATCATCAGCATGGAGAATAACCACGGAAAACGCTTTATTGGAATTTATGAGCTGATGTGGTATTTTTATATCGTTTTTTTTAAATATCGGCAGGTTTTCGCGACCAACGCGACTCTTTAGTTTCCTGATTTATTAAAGATACGGTTACAATCCGGTTATTAAATTAATTGGTTATTTTCCTTATTCCCCCACCGCTGCCAGTAAGCGGTTCCGCATTCTTGAGTGCGAATTCTGAAGAGTTTGTGGGCCGATTTTCACGCATTACGTCAGTGCGGCACACCTGATATCCGTGATGGTCACTTATGTTAGTGATCTCTGTTCACAAATTTCGAATGAGTATGCGCTAACGATTCTATACTGGATTGCGATCCAGCCTACAAGCGGACTCCTCCAGAATCTTAACTCCGTGGACTTTAGAAGACGATTAATTCGAGCGCCATAGATGCATTTTCGCGTAGTCCCGCTGAATCGAGCATTCTACCGTCCGGCGCTGGCTCAGAAAAGGCATAATGTGAGCTGCTAGCGCTTGCTGGTGATTCTCGCCATCCAACTCTGTGTTACTGAAGATCATCTCGATCATTATCATAGCACAAAAGGCGCCCCAAACCACAAGTTAAGGTCCACCGAATTTCCTTCTTCTGAGAAAAAGACATCTCTTCTCTGTTGACATGAAAGTAACTCTACTTCCTGCCCCATACTTTTAAAATAGCATTATTCTGTCAAATCAGACTATCCGGAATGAGCCCGACACATTATCCAAATCTCTCTGGGCGTAATTGTGCAAAGCGATAAAATGCCAAATTGTGCCCGTCGGTATTTGAGTTTCATTCTCAAAAATGAAGTCGAACCAGCTCACGTGCCCTGATCAGGCAAGATGTCTACATCATTGCTAAACTGTAGATGTTTGTTTCTTCGGTGGAGCACTCTCCATGTAAACGAGCAAGAGGATGGAATCTTCAAAACTGCGTGGATCTGACGCAGACTTGCGGTATTTCTGGATGTAACTCTCTAAATTTTCCCCTCCCCTCATTGTCTACTTGTCGCGAACTACTAGACTTCTTCTATACATAGCCTCCGGAGCCACGCAAGTAGCCTCAACCAGCGGGTCTGGAACGACCAACTTTTGCCGAGATCCGGCTGATGAACAGATCGGCACCGCTAACAGCAGAAACTGCGGCTAGCTTATTAGAAGTATGGGGTTGAGTTAGAGGCATATGTGCAGAATAGCTACTCACAATATCAGCTCGTTTTATTACAGGCCGAAAACAGGAAGAGATTTTTATTGCAAAGTTCCAATCATCGTGACATGACCAAAACGAAAAAGTTTTTATAAAAAATGTTAAATATATTTATGTAGTGTGAAAAAGTGTATCCCGTGATTCTCTTCCATGCTTATGAAAATGAGAGACAGGAAAAAGCTGCACCTCGTCCAGCAAACTGACAACTGCCAAAAGAGGGGGGTGGCGTATATTTACGAAACGCACTGTATTATATATAGAAGCTACTCCGCAATAGCTTAAGGGCAATGGTTTTCTGCCTTTTTTGGATCGTCCATTGCCACATAGCAAAGGCAAACTATACCGCTGTAATCGCAATTTGATGCATGTTAATCCAGAAAACAATATGGGTCTCGTTGTGAATCTGTGGGGCACGCCGAGCAGCCTCCCTCGTCAGACCATCATTCTCTCCTTGTGCGACGCAAAGTGCATGTTGATCCTTTTTGCGTAACACCCAGGATCCTGAAGCGAAAGTCGACGCAGGAAGAACCGTGGAGTTGAAGTACAACAATCGCCCAAGCCACTGGCCCCCTCCTATTCCGTTGAGCGAAAATGGGACATTAGGAACATATTCATTCATCATAAACATCGTCTTCGTCACGTTCTACTCCAATACCATCTTCCAAGGAGATCGGCCGGCAAATTAATGGAATGCATGTGAATATGCGGAATATATCCGATTACATGAAATACCTATTGCCTACTGCTGCCAAGCATCTCGACAATTTCGTACGGGAGAGACACTTTAACAGCCAAGTTAACCCAAAAGCTGCTTGCTAAGACCTCATCGTTTCAAGTATTCAGACCTTTTAGCATAGGGGGTATAAGGTGGTTGGTCTCGTTCGCGAAAATTCGTTGAATGTGATGGTTCTTACTTAGGAAGAATAAAAATAATTACCGCTACATTCAACGAAATTTACCAAGTCTACGGCTCACTGAGTTTTCGGCAGCCACACCAATAGTAAAGCAGACGTCTGCTTGTAATCTTGGTCGCTTCTAATGCAGAGGCTAAGTGACAGCTCTTCTCTTGTCATCACAATCCTAACGAAAAGAACGGTTCTGCAACTGCCCTCCTTTTGATAGACCTCCGAAATTTGCCAAGTTTCACTTAGTTTTCAATAGCCACCTCAATAGTAAAGCAGATGTCTGCTTGTAATCTTGGTCAATTCTAATGTAGATGCTAAGTGTTAGCTCTTATTTTTGTCATCACAGTCCTAACGATGAGATGTGCTTTCGGAGACGACTAATGTCATCTCTTTCTCTTTTCCTCTTTCGAGCCTCTAGAGGTTCATCTTGTGATCTTGTACATTAACAAATAATAGCAGCCGTTTCAGCCGAACCTGATTATTATACCATCAATCGGAGTGTTTCTATTAGTTTTTGTTAGCGAACTCAGCCCATTGGCAGCATTCTTATTCGAACCTGCCTCATATACTTGGTTCTTCGACACCGATTTACCGCTCTCGGCTCTTCTAGACTTCTCTGATGTCGTGCTCATAGTAATGTACTTGACGGTGTCACTTATATCCTATTTGATTATAGCGCGAAAACTACTCACCAGGGTTCGTTATTATCGTTTTACTTCGTTTTCGTAGAAAACAAAAACTAAATCTTTCCGGCCAAAGTCGATCGAGGATCAGAGGGTAGCTGATATCTCTTACTGTTTTTTGAACAACTTTGTACCGTCTTCAGAAGTTGTCATTTTCAAGGCTGGAGGTCGACGAGAAACGATACTCACTATACAGAACTCTATCTATTGTTTGTATACTTCGTGCGTCTTTGTTTTTTGGGTTCTCATCGACCCGATTGTCGTTTCTACACCACCTGCGCTATTCGTCAGCAATTTTTTGTGGCTTGTTTGGAACGGACTCACTCCTATGCTGGAAATTATTTTCAACAAGTTCGTCTGCTCACTTCATCCTTTTCTTCTTCTATAAACCATCGCATGAATTGATCGGAAGAGTTAATTTTTGATCCACATATAGGTTTGGATGCGGGAGTGAAGGGAACTCAAACATGTAGCAGATGGGGTTACGGTAATGGCTTTCATGAAAAGCGATAAGCAAATGTAATTTGCACTAATCGAGCCCTCTGCGCGTTGGTTAGCGGAAGTAAATTTCGATTACTTTTTCCGCAGCCTGGTCACAGGAAATCGAATAATTCACCAGCATGCACAACACGGGTGGCTGCGTCACAGTTACTCCTATTTACCCTAAAGTCGGTCAGATAAGTCCGCCCTTCGCGCGCCGCAACGCGGCGTACCGCGGTGGGTCATCGATACACCTGCGCGTGATACGTTACGAAGTCGAACAGGATGTAAACAGTCGAATTACGGATAATTATCATTAAAAGGCAATTGATCAGATATATAATAACTCCTTGTTGTTGTTTTCCTCGATATGAAAGGGCATTCACGTACGGATTCAACAGCTAGACCTGCGAACACCTATTTAGGGATTTATTGTGGAGGCTTCTTTGTGAATTAACGGTTCCAATAGCCAGAAGAAAATCATACACAGCTGCCTTCAAACTTGATGCGATGAAATTCAGCGAGGAAAAATGGAACTGCTACTGCAGCTCTTCATTTTAAGGTTGATAGAAGGGTGATACGAAGATGGAGGAAAGAAAAGGAAAATCTGCACAAGCCGCCGTCCACAAAGCGTTATTTGGTAATTCTGGCAAAAGAAATACAGTGGAATCATGAAACAGATTAAGTCCCAAGACGGGTAGAGCATATCTACACAGTTTGGGCTTATCTGACCGACTTTAGGGTTCTTTTCATATGAAGGGCGCTATCCTTGATCTACACAGCCAAGTGCCGCATTCCTCCCCAGCATTTCTGACGAACTTGAAGAATCTTTCACGAAACTGAAAAGTCGAGAGGAATCTAATGGCTTATCCCGTGAACCACCGTCAGAGCGTTGCCGACGTGGCAGCCTACTCTGCTAGTTGACAAACGCGACTGAGTCACCGAAACCCACAAAACAGTGTTAACGACAAGAAGTCATTGCTTATCGAAAGGCACTCATTACGGTTGTTCATAACTGGATTCCTTTCAGAAATCCAGGACACCTCCAATGCCTTTCAAGACGATATCTCAGCCCCGTATGATAGAATTCTGCACATAGTGTCAAAACCGAATGCTGCTGTGCCAAACGAGTTTGTTAAGATGGACCAAAGTTTATTTGGCCTAACGTTTCGACCATTTCGTCATCTGTGGCCTAGAAGTGGTATCGAAAGAGAAGCTCTGGAAATGCCCCGATCAACGCGAAAGCAGCCCATCGGACTGCTGCTAAACGAGCAGTAGTACGCAATATGTTTGAAACAGCTATAGCAGTGTGAACAGGTGACAGCAAACGACAAGTATCAGTAATATTAGCCTCCAGAGAAGCGTGTCAGAACGGCTACATGAGAATATCACATCACAGAAGAACTACTACTGTCCAGCACGTACAATCCTTCCAAGGCCGCGTACTTTTATGTCCTCCTTTACCTCTGATGCGTTCTCGTCCATAGCACAACGATGCCTTGTTCGTGCTCAGCTTCAAAACAACGTCGTTCTGTTAACATTGAGAACAACAACATCAAACGTCAGTTAGTGCGAAATAGGTTCTTCGACACTGAATGCACTTCAAAGAACTGCGTTCTTGGCCCTTGAATGGAGATTGAATTGAATTTGAAAAAGAATGGAGATTGTGAGAAATCGGGAGCAGTATATGAGGTACGAAGTACATTGGAGAGACAGGTGATGTTTTGCTGACACGTACAAATGAATATCTGGGGGCGTATGCTCGTCTCTCCCTGCCGGGCGATGGGCGCCCATCGCCCGGCCGGGAGAGACGAGCATATGGCCCCTAGTCAGTAAGAGAAGAGATACCTTAACAACCCCGCACGCACAGAGATGAAGTGCATGGCGGAATGATTTCGACATTATGTGCGGATTCCTATCTTACGAGGCCGAGATATCGTCCAAAAAGGCATTGGAGGCGTTTCGGATTTCCGCAAGAAATCCTTGTATGAATAAACGAAATGAGTGTCTTTCGATCAGCAATGACTTCTTGTCTTTAATACCGTTCTGTGGGTTGGGGAATTACTGATGTGACCCAGTCGCATTTGTCAACTAACAGAGCTGGGGCCGTATGCTCGTCTCACCCGAGATTGCTGGGGGATGGGGCAGGGGGTGGAGCCAGCTAGTATGATTGGAGCCGGTCCGTGTTTTATGTGCTCTTACTGGCTTGCTCCTCTCCTTCCCCCATCCCCCAGCAATCTCGGGTGAGACGAGCATACGGCCCCTGGCTTCCACGCAGGGCTGTGCGTTAAATTCTGGCCGTTAAATTTTTTAACGACTTTTTTTAACGGCAAAATTTGCCGTTAAAAACCGTTAAATTCGTTAAATCCGTTAGTTTTGAAATTTTGCAAAAAAAGTTGAAATTCCTAAAAATAACGGTTTTTCCACCGTAATATCGCGAAAATAAACGACACTAATATATAAGCGTTTATTTTACTGTTGTGCCGGAACGATCAATTCATCGGTTAGTACACTAGAGCGCATATTATCAACAACAGCTAATGAAAGAGCTAAGTCTCTTACAAAGAAAGCATATTCAAAGTCAGGAATGATCAACGATCGAAGCCAATCTGTGGAATATTAAATTTGAGAAACAGAAGAGCTGCAAAATTTGCAGGTGTTAGCGACTTACGCAAGTCGGTCAAAACTTGACCCGCAGATGAGAAAACCCTTTCAATTTCAACTGTTCCCAGAGGAGCGCAAAAGTATTTCGGAATTAAAGAAGTTATGTGAGGAAAAAGAGATCGTGTCAGTGGAGCACTCCAGAAAGTGAGCGTTGATACGTTTTTTGCGAATATAAGGTCTAAAGCAGCCAAGCAACACGCTCAAATTACAGAAATTTCAGTAGGCGAACTCCTATTACAATGCCCGGATTGCTTCTAATATTGTGGAAGAGAGAAGCTGGGTGGTCCTGACACGATTACGTGCAATTTGGACCTGCTGCCACTCCCGCGCGGGCAATTCAAAAGCCGTTAAATTTTCCGTTAAATTTCGAAAATTTGCCGTTAAAACCGTTGAATAATTTTTAACGGAAAAAGCCGTTAAATCCGTTAAAACCGTTAAACCGTTAACCGTTAAATGCACAGCCCTGCTTCCACGTCGGCAACGCTATGACTGTGGACCACGGGGTAAGTCATTGGATTTCTCTTGATTTCCCAACTTTGTGGGGGTTGTATAAGTTAGTAAAAATGCTAGGATCGACGCGGCGCTTGGCCGTGTAGATTAAAGGTCAAGAACACTTGGACCACTATTTAGGCCGCTGAGAACGACGGAAGGGTCGAAACGTTAGGCCAATAAATCTGATCCACCATACTAGCCTCGTTCAGCACAGCGGCTTACAACAGTTATAACACCTCGCCGATGTATCAAGAAGAGAGAACTTGGAGAATGATATCATATATGTTTAACAGATAATTTATCCAAGTTAGACGAGCTCGAAAGGGCTATTCGCAGATGCTCAGCAGAAGTGAAATTTCTTCAATTTAGACGAGTCCGAAAAGGCTACTCGCAGTTGTTCAGCAGGAATAATAACTCAGTTATGGTGCGAGCTATAGGTGGAATTACAAAGCCGTTCTCTATTTTGGTCGCTACGTGACAAATATGATTCATTGTCATGTGTCATTGTCATCTCCTTTTGGTACCGTCTTGATAAATATTCTATTCTGTTGTTCAGTGGGTTCGAAATAAATCGGCTTAGTTTAGCATCACTTGCTTTGCATTTGAAGATGTACAGTACCGGACGTGTCTTTTGATCAAAAGCCGAAAAAACCATTCAACAACGTTATTCAAAAACCCGCTCCAAAGCGGCTTTTTTGAATAACGTTGTTGAATCTCAATTATTTATAAAAATATACATATATTTGAGCTCAGGAGCTCGAGCTCTACCCATCCATATACACTATTCGCAAATTCGTGATACTTGTTTTCAGTCGATTTTTTGACCCCTCGATTTTCGGATCCCGTTACCGCTTCGGTCCCTCGCTTGGTGACTCACCACCGACTAAGCTTCGCCCTCTCCTCGCCGCCTATAAGTATGCGGCGCTTGCTGCAACGAGCCAGGAATGGGAGTCTCCACGGGTTGGCTCGAAGAAGCTATCACGCAGGGCCTTCCGTTGGCCTCGTAGTTGACGGGGCCCTCGTCAACTACGAGGCAATCGATGGATGCGAGGGATACACAAAAAATCGATATTTTGAAAAAATTTCCAGGTTTGGATAATTTATACACCAGACGACTGAGCTCGAGCTACTGAGCTTAAATATGCGTATATTTTTACAAATTATTGAGTTTCAACAACGTTGTTCAAAAAAGCCGCTTTGGAGCGGTTTTTGCCGGCTTTTTCGGCTTTTGATCAAAAGGCACGCCCGGTACTGTACGGTTGCGGTAAAGTGCAAAAGTAGCAGTTTCGTCAGTATGGATTCCTCAAGTTTCTTAGTAGTATTACCATGGATTAGTACGACAATGTAAGCCCCTGTGCGGACTTGCTCCGTGAATTCATTGAAATGTGAAAGATGAGTGCGAATAGGAACCAGACGGTTTCGTGACCCAATTAACTTCCTAAGTCCTGTTTACAGTTTTGGTAATATGCCCTGCTGTTAGTTTTGCTATCGCTCCTTCTAGAAGTTTTTCTGTTTCAAATTTCCATTTTTAAATATGACTAGGTGAAGATACAAATACAAAAACGCTTTTTCAAAGGCAAATGGTACGAAACAATGGCAGCGGGTTCGAATCCGTACATCAATGTGGGCGTAGATCTACTGCTGTACGCCGGATAGGGCTATGAGACAAGTACGACATCACTTCCCTAAAAAAGAATTGACATCGATGAGACATCTCAATGAGTAGCTGGAGCCGACATCAATAGATCAGATGCCTACAAGGGAGACAAAACTGTCTCACTTCGAGCATACATAGAGAAACGAATAATCGAACCAAGTCGACCTGAGTGAGACATCAGCTCAATCTATAATATCGATATGATAAAAACAACACCAATAAAATTACCTATTAAACAGCAACAGCAACAACAAAAATGATGTCTCTGAGAAAATATAATAAAGATGAAACGAAGAATGAGTTCGCTTCCGTAGAGCGACGGCTCCCTTCGGTAAAGCCGATGATCTTCACGTACTGCTGACGATACGTCCAAAGTGATCCATGGACGTAATGCAGTTCCCGTCCGATACCACCATTCCCGACCGAGACACGTGCACTCGTTTCAGACCTCGCTTCACGTAGGCCTTGTCGTTTTCCTAAAGAGATTTCCTGTATCAAATTCATGCTCTTCACTGCCACATACTATATTTGGCGGTACTGTTCTTCTACTCACAACAACACAGACTTGTTTTAGTTCAAGCAAGCGAAATTCGCGGGAAAGCTCTCCATTGAAGAAATTACGCCACCCCAAAAGTTACTTTATCGTTCCGCGTTGATATAATCGAAGTCGTAGTACGGTCATTCTGCTCACCTGTACCCCCATGTCGATATACGAGCTGCGGACGTGTACTGATGCGGTGGACGGACTGCACTGGATCACACGTGGACGAGCATCAACAACAATGTCACCAGAACGAGTCTGACGGACCGCCATGCCTGAATGTTTTCGCGTACTTTGTAGAAATAACTGCTTATATTCGTTAGCGGCTGTGAAGCGAATAGAAGTTCGAGCCCAGTCTAGCTACTTGCCTAAGTACGGCCTACTTATTTACTGGTCTCCACAATTTGAAAGGCTTGTGTCGAGACCAAAGTACTTGGTCCCTCGCCGAATAAAGTAAGATCCACAACGCGTCAGCACTAGCGGCGGCCTTCGCACTGCCATTCTATTAATTTGTCCGAACCGAGTCTACTCGTATTTCGAAGATCCATCATTTTTGCACTCAGAAGAGCAATCAGCAATACCAAAACAGTGGCACGTAACGCCGAGGACCTGCGAGCGGGAGTCTGGGTGATATGCACCTTTGGGATGTGGGTACCGCGAGCGGATCCCGTGTAACCCTCTTGAGGCCAGCCCGTCGGTGACAGGTCGTACCAACCCGTAGATGTCAGTTTAGCGACGAGCTGTGTTTTGTTTTAGGTTTTTTTGTTCTTGATAACATCCGTATTGAAATTTACAAAAAAAAATACATAATTCAACAATATTCGCGCTTGATTTTCACTGCCTAAATTGCGTATTACGACGTAGTCCGCAGCCTACGAGAAGACTGACGGCTTGTTGTAGAACGAAAAGCCGTCGTCTGTCAGTAGAGCACAACCGAGTTGATGATGATCTGCTTCCACTGTCACTTCGCACCGGAAAGTAAATAAATGCGAAAATCCTAGTCAAATCACTCTAACAAACCCATCTTCTCCATTTCGAGAGTCACCTTTTGTCCTCCCATTGTATCATTTATACATAATATCGCGATATAGTAGTCAGTACTACCATATTAAAAATTACAAATTACCGCTCACCATTTATATGCATTACGAGTGTTCCGTCCGGTTTACGGTCATAAGATGCTTCATGAACGATTTCCTTCGACATAATCGTGTACTGAATTTAACGAATTTTGTTCAAAACATGCATTGCACAGCTGAGCTCTTTCACTAGTTTCTAAAGACACTATTCGGAGACGATGTCTTAGTAAAATGCAACAGAACGTATACTTATCATCATTCTGAACTTGGCAGAATGTGATAAAACAGCGATCACTGTGCTTATCTTATTCACTGAACAATTTTTCCACAGTGAAGTTCTTTCTCTCGGGGCGACCTTCGGGAAAGCTACACCCCTGTTGGCGCGAGCACTTTCGAATTCTCTCTCTTGAGGAAAATCCCTTGGTTTGGGTTGGATTTCTGTACACACCTGAGTGCCCGTTTGAGCCTCATGATAAAAGAGACGAATTGAGAAGTCATTTTCAAGATGTCCAGAGGAGAAGTCGAGCGTCTCAAGGGAAACAGCTGATGGACCTAAAATGGATAGCATCTAATGTTCAATATACTTTTCGCCTTAGTGCATGTAAACAATGCGCAGTAAGGCTGAGGCCTGGGTCCCCAGGAAATTTGAGGTGAACCGGAAGCTGACCTTTGATGTGGCTCGAGACGAGAAACGCTTCATTCAGATGACTCATGGAAAATAAAATTCCCTCATTGCCGATCACAGCTAGACGATCGTTAGACGCGGCTGTAACAACACCAAACTTCTTTTCAATCACTGATGAGCCTTTTTCGAGTTTTCATAATGTTTAGACGCAACATCCCCTGAACGGGACCAGTAGTTGAATTCATACAGGCACTCATGAGATTGAAAGGCACTTTGAGAGACACTGATTTCCTCTCTTTAGTTGTGTGTTATCGCTTCGAGAACTTAATGAGTTAGTGAGGCTTACAGAATTTCGTGTATACCATATCCCGCGTGTGTAACATTCGTGCTTTCTTATGCAGAATACAAGACGCTGTGCCTCGGCCATTAATGAATGCCTGAAAATGGTTGAGAAACGGTTGAAGCTACTTCAGTTTTTCCCCTTTCTGACAGAGCTCGGATGATTTGAAGCAAAAAACACCGCCTCTCCTTCCATATTGAATTTCAAAAAAGCAAAAGCAAACAGTCACTTAATTGCTAATGCTCCCAGGCCGAGCTATAAAAGGCAACCTTTTATTATGTTTTCATATTCGAGAGATGAGTTTATTTTCGGTGCGATTTTCATGGAGGGCTACCAGTTATATAATACTTTTTCTTCACTATTGGCTATTATTGGTGTTGAAGGCGAATAGTAACTCTGAATACTCCAAAGCATCAATCTCGAGTAAATGAATAGACAATTGATTTGTTGTCATTTATGTGGCGTCTTTCGGTCATATTATGTATTGCATAGGTGTTCGTGTCACATGAATCCGTTGCTGAAGTGCATTTAGGTATTGTAGCTCTGTTATGAGCTAGACCCTATTCATAGGCAACTTACCGCAAATTTGTCATGACAAACGACGCGAACGCAGCGGTCAATCGACATTTCAATGATGATGGCATGAGCGAGTATAACAGAAATGGAGCCGGCCGGCGACACGTAGATCAGTGGGTATGTGACTCGACCAGACTGAAAATCATGGTCATTATCGATATGTGAAAATGGAATTCGGGCTGCTTCTGATAGAAAATCACAAAGAACCTCCGTTCGAAGACTGCGCAGAGGTGCAGAGGAACGGGGATCATTAGTCGGCGTGGCCGCAGAGAACTTCTGATGATCGCGGCGCGACGAATCCGTCTTCGCCGGAGAAATTTCCACTAAATATAAGCATAAGTCATAAAGGTGAAAAAGAATTTAAAAAGCGTAAGTAATAAGTGTAAGTATCTCGTATAAACACTCTGTTCTCAATTTGTAACAACGATTTCGATAAACTCACACGACTCCTCAGAAGACTCTTTCGGTGAGCTCTTCTGTTCATCACGGTTCTCGCGGCATTCCCTCACCCTTCTCTCTCGTCCTCGATCCGCACCAACTTCGCGAATTTGTTGCGGGCTTGAGTTCTCGCAGCTTGACGGCATCGAAGTGGGGCTCTTGGCTCGACGTCTTACACCTCCTCCACTTTCAGCGCCACTGCGACCGTTGTAATTGCGAAGCGGTGAAGGTGGTGGAAAGCGGAAACGAGCTAAACTCAAGAATTTTTGATTGCTCAATATGTATAGTCGTCATTATGGATAACTTACGAGAAAACATGCTACCCTGTGGTTCGAAGTATTCTCCTGGAAACGGCGGAACAACAGACATTTGGACTCCCATCCTAAACCTGAGTTCTTAGCACATTTATAGTTGCTGGTTGTCCTCTAGTGACCTTATGAACTGAGTTTTGCTCTTTGAAATTTTTGTTATCCAGCCCAGTTCCATTCTCTCTCTTCTCATCTCGATATTTACGAACCCGAATTGATGAAGGAACTAGAAGCAAATATCTTACAGCATATCACACAACTCGATGCAGCGTCTGCCTGTCTCTATCGCTAGGCACACGATAGAGAAGTACTGTTAGATGAAGGTTCCTTGCCACAGCGTGTTTCAGGACATTAAGAAGATCGAATCCCACAACCGGTGGTGTGGAGAGTAGTGAGCACTGATTCTCGAAGTGATGTGCCTCCACTGGCAAACTTTGTGACAGAAAAACACTGGAACTGTTGATGTCCAAGATCCACCGTGCAGTCGTAATGCCCTGCACGGAGCTGTGTGCTCACCTGACACCAAAGAAGTCGAGCGCCACATGAGCAGTAATGGAAATCGAACTGATGGGGATGGCAGACGTAACGATCTCTAAACACACCAACAGGATCCGAACCCATGGTCCTCTCAACGGCAATCACTGCAGCACCACTGAACCAGCGAGGCACACTGGAGCGAGCCTCTCACACCAGGGACTATTCAGCGCCTCTCAATGGCGGTGGTCTTTTGCGGTTTTCGGAACACCCATTGGCGCTCAGCAAAAATAAACTACACTGTTCTGGTCCCCGCTCGATGCTATAACAAAACTATATAGGTCTCGTACGGAATCTTTGGGGTACGCTCATTGACCTCCCTAGTTAGCACTAATTGTAAGGTCTGTATAACACAACTGTTTCAAAAGGCGCCAGTTGCCGGAAAACGTCGCGAGTCCCGTTTGATGGGTTATGGGCCTGTGCCCCGAGCAAGGGATGTCCCGGTATGCAAGATTGGATTCGATGTGCAAGGAGCAAGACTGAGAGGACGTCCCGAAGAGCACTGCATGGATACGATACATATGGACCTGAAGGCGGAAGGAATTCATTCAGACCACAGACGTGATAGAGCGGTGAGCCCTCAAAGAACTGACAAGCGGAGACTGCTTCAAAGCGGAATGAACACTGAAGAATAACAACAACATTTAGAGCATGGCATCGAAAGCATCACCGCTGGGTCATTTTAATGATATAATTTTGTAATAGCAATCGTTTACATACGGCGTCGCCATGCCGTACATCCTTCCCATATAAGGTGGCGAGGTTTGGGCAAAGCGTCCAGAGTTGAACATTCCTCCTCGCGACTGGTACTGAAAATGTTAGACATTACCGAGCGTGAAGATGATCTTTTAACCTTCATTTTTAACGAGGTAAGGGTTACTCAAACCCTGTGGCAACTACAGCGTTAGAAACGAATTTTACTGCCACGAATAGTTTTTCGCTTTCACGCTTCCAGAGCGCGATAGAAAGAATTCCATAGCGCGATCGCGGAATAAAACTTAGCTAGTGCGGCAAAATTTACGTACTTCCCGCCAGGCTTTCGCCATTGTAAGTGAAAAATGATCGATGGCGTAAAACCTCCACCGTCCCTCGCAGCTGGGTCTGAGCCAGTCACTGGTAAAGGCGTGAATGACAACCTTGCTGATTCAGAACCAATAATGAGTCAAAGAAAACTCGCATTCAGTCTCACCAAACGAAATCTTTACGCGCACTCTACCACTGAATCTGCCGTTTGATTCCCATTCGCTTCCCTTTACTTGGCTTTTTTGTCCTTTATCAGTCGTTGCGAGGCTATATACTCGAACACTACTTAAATGCTATGCTTCCAAATTTTTTTACTATTCTGCTGGAGGCAGTCATAACATTACTAGTTATTTGCCTTTATTATTCAGCCTACTTTCCTCGTTACGATAATAATCTGCGACATGGTTTTCCTTTGCTGCTATGTGACGCCCAAGTGATTGTGCGCTGTAAATAACTGATTCTATTTTATTTAACTCTAATCTTTGGGGCAGCGTGGTACAGTGGTAAGAGGCGCTGCTGTCACCCGCACGGTCGAGCTTTCGATCCCGGCCCGGGCTAACCAAGCCTTCCGTCCCTCCGGGGTCGGCTAAATTGGTATCAGACTTGTCTGGGAAGGTAAGGACACTGAGCTGGTAGAGCGGCTGGCCCCCGCAGGTCATTGTATAGACCAAATACGCGTTCACTAAGTCCTTACGACTTGAATGGAACACGAGTGCGGCTGCGCGTCCTCAGGAGACAACGCCGGCACCCTTACCTTTACCTTTTACCTTAGTCTTTAGTGTTCAGAATTTGTCTTTAATGTTCGCGTTTTGTATACGCAACCAAAGGTTAGAGCGAGCGCATTATTAGATAAGTGTCCGCGGCACTGTGTGGCTTGGGGATGCACGTTGGTGGTCAGCAGCATTACGTCGACTCTAATGCGCTATCATTATCATAACTTCCATTATTTACGATCAACACGGTTGGTTTCAACTTCTGCTGAAGGAACCTTATCTCAATCTCCACTGCGGAGCGGTGCCGTTTGAAGAATTTACTCATTGGCTCTTTAAAAAAGCCCAATGGGATTGTCTGATGACCGCGCGCACAAATGATGTGTATGAACAGGACGTTTGATGCGATACAGTTGATACTCCACCACACGCGAAGAGACTCCCTTGGCCCCCATCGAAGCGGGCGTGGATGGCTCACTATTGCGTCCAATACATTTGTCTATGAAGGGTCCCTTACAGGTAAATGGAACAAATAAATAAATGAGCTCAAATCATGGAGTTTACTCGGTTCTCCCATAAGAACAGCAGAATTCGAGTCGTAGAGTTTAATCAGTTATCCTATTTGTTGCAGTTTAGGTTACTACTCTTGAAAAGTTAACGTCTCTCAAACCTGTCTCACACGGGAACCGCGAGAGCCGAAGTTCCGCCCCTGAGCTGGAGAACGACTCGCACTGCTGCTAACGCTGTTGGCACTTTTTTTGAAGTGGCGATTGTAGCCATGCTCATCAGCGTGCTCTTCGGAAGTGCGCTGGCCGACACAGGTCGAGTCAAGTGTGTTCTCAGCTGTTGTCACCTAAAAAAACACTGTAGTGAAGGCCCTCCATAACGGTGAGGATTTCTTCAGCGTATGTGACAGACAGACGCGGATACTCACAATCGCGGGTGGTGCAGTGCTAATAGGTGCTACTGACATCCACACTGTTGAACGATCGATCCCTGGCGGGCTAACCAAGCCTTCCATCCCCAGAGGTCGGGCAAATTTGTACCATACTTGTCTGGGAATGTAGACACCGACTTTGTATATTGGCTGGCACTCGCAAGTCACTTAGTAGGCCACATACGTATTCAACATGCCCCTACGACTTGAAGGGCACTTAAATGCTGCGAGGCGTCCCGAGGGACTTATCAACGAGCACGACACCTTCGCATTTACCTTTAATGAGCACGACACCTTCGCATTTACCTTTAATGAGGCAGCTTTCTTCCATCAGCCGACGTGTCAATATAGGTCTGGAGCTGGGATCGCCGACAGTACCCCCACTTTTCTCTCATTTGGTTAGGGAAGCTGCATTGACATGACCAAACCCCGACCATTGAGGACATGGGCGAAAACACTATATCATTGGCGACGACGATGCGCAACTCCCAGCTGCAAATGAGCGGGCCGGTTAACCCGGCGTGCTCATGGGAGGGGTACCTTACCACACGAACGGCTCTTCGCGTGGACAACAAATCTTCCCTTCCCTTTCTCTCTCTTCCAAACATCCACTAAACCATTCGCACACACACTAGATGCCAAACTGCTCAGGCGGATACTGCAATGAGATTATCACTCAGTCCTCCCCAACGATCTGTCTCTTTTCCTTGCACCTTCAAAATTCAATATGTAGCAGTAGTTGCTGTTATGAAGAGGTTGTTTGTTCTCGAAAAATGGCGACTCAAGCGGGATTTGAACCCGCTTATCAGTTCTATCCGAGGCATTGAGACAGCCTGCGGTTCGGAACCGTAGAGCTAACAGGAAATAGTTGTTAAGAGGGTGCACCGGACGGCACAAGTCAAGTTTTGTGTGCCGCCATTTTTCGGAATTTATTGTTCTATTAAATAATTATAGGCTTCCACGAAAAAATGAATCTTGTAGTGTCATAGACACTGGCATCAACGGATCCCTTCTTGCTGATTTGGTAAAAATCAGCTGAGCGTCTCTTAGATGATAGTGCCTCTCATCTTATTCGTTGCCCACACGTGACAAAGGTCTTCTTTTCTATATTAACTATTATATTTCAAGTAAATGAGGCGCAGGATGAAAAATAGGATTCGACATCATTCAGACCGGCGTGTAATTCAACCGGTCTGCTTTTCTATCTCGTAAGCTATCCTTCTCAACCGCTCAGCACGTTCTTACAATTCAACACTGGTTCTAACTTCATAATTCAGGCCGTTTTCGACATCCGCATTTGGTCGAACTTCTGAGCGGTGGTGCTCCGAGGAGAGTATACCCACCAACATTCGCATGCTCCCACTAACCCAGCATTGCTTCTAATCGACAGGAACCCTGCTGACTACATGACCATCTCAAAGCTCGTGCCTTGCAAAGCTTCAACATCGGATTGACTCTAAGCATCACCGTTGTAGAAAAATTCTGCTCACCTCGCCCTCATCGGCTTGAGTCGATGCGACACTCAGTGAATCAGTTTCCATGCTGATTATTGCTAATTCTTAGGGTAAGTAGTATCAGAGTAGAGACTGAGCAGTATTCAGCTGAAACACGTGCAAGTTCAGCGCTTCGTGCACTGTCGAATCTTACCCGAGAATCGAGGTAAAGAGGAGAGCAGTTGCGGAACGACGAAAGTTACCGACCGTGGTGGTTCTCCAAATGAGTGAGCCTCGCCTTCCGTAATCACTCCACGCTGGAATTGCTATCACACAATGTGTTTTTACCTGCGGTAAGGAACCAGTCGTGATTTCCGTGATTTCCACATGTTACCCGTAACTTCACGTCTATAAGAAATCGTAATGAATAATGGATGAATAATGTATAAAAACTTTCTCTTTCAGCCCATGGTTTCTATAGGCATCTCTGGCTATAACTGAGCGGTCCCTCATTGTGATTTTCAGCCTGTTTACTTCCAGATTATCGACTTTGAGGCGTTCCAGTGCAATAACATTATAGGAGAATTTCATAGTTCATTTTCACATAATATAGTGTTGATAAGTATATGTAAAAATTCCTCCCCTTTCTAAAATGCTTCCTCGCCTGCCCTTGTGTATTCAGCTCACATTTGTTTTACATTCGCAACAAGAACAAATAAGGTTGGGGGGATCTCATAATAAAGTCTACAAAATTCACATGGCAGGCGCCTTGTGCACGGCTAAAACTTTGCAGACTTGCACGTTTTACCTTCCAACTGGAACTTATTGGATGTTAATTTGCTACAACATGGTACGCAAGAAATTGAAGGCGCAAGTGATCTAGTGGTAAAGGTGCAAGTTCCTCCCGCACCGACAAGCGATCAATTCCCGCCTGGGTCAACCAAAGCTCCCATCATTCCACGGTCAGGTAAACTGCTGCCAGACTTATCTGGGAAGTTGAAGGCATTGACTTGTACAAGGACCGGCCCAGTAAACAGACCACAGTCAGGAACCCGGCCCAGTGAACAGACCAAATACGCATCCGCTCTGCCTCTAAGATTTTGGATGGGAAGAAAAGGCATGGCGCACCCCGGGACACAGTTAAAACATAGACAGTGCCAACCGCTTGACCTTTACCATTCATTTTTGTCCAACTTTGAGCGCCACCATTCTGAAACCTTATTCGGATATACACTCAAACGGAAAAAGCAGATGTTTTAATAGTGGTACTGGGATCAGCGTAAACATCGCGCCTCAGGCGGGGTTCGAACCCGTGTTCCGGACCTATCCGGTGCACCGTGACGTTGAACTACTACGCCTCCGAGCTAACAACTACACGTAGCTGTAACCCGCAAAAAAACGGTCAAAAGTATTAGGGTGACCCAAAAGTTCGTGTGCATTTGTTCTAACTATTCTTGCTCGATCTGTATGATTGATACCACATTTCTTTGACGTGGATTGGATGTGACATGGTTTGCTCCACTGTTCTGCCTATCTTTCTGATAGCTGGTTGCGCAGTGTTGCAAGGAATATGCCGTCGCAGTTTGATGACCGTTTCTACGCACGTCGCACATTCTTATACCAATTCCGTTCTGACCAAACAAGGAGGCAGGAGACAAATATGATGCAAAATCAGTTTGGCAAGGACGTGCCCTCCCAAAATTGGATGAGAAAGTTATGGACTCGTTTCAACCGCGGTGACTTTAACCTGGAAGACAATTCAAGATCAGGTCGACCGTCCTCCGCAGATGATGACAAGATTCTCTGCGCACTAGAACGATGCCGCCAGTCTTCGTTGCGCAGAAACGAGAAGACTACTGGTGCTCCACGAGAAACAGTCCGGCGTGTTCTATATCGAACTGGCAAGGTCGCGAGAAGGCCAAGAACGGTGCCTCACGGTTTCACACAGGAGCAGAGACGACTGCGGGTTGACACATGTTCTTCGAACCTCGTTCGTGTGCACAGGAGGAGGCGGTGGGATTCAATAATATGCCAAGATGAAAAGTGGGTTTACCGGTCGAGCATTAGCCGTAACCCACTATGGGTTGACCAAAACACGCTCCCCCCTGCTCACGTAAAGCGTGACATCCATGTGAAGAAGCTCATGCTGTCATTCTGGTTCTCTCACCATGGCCTTGTCTTCTACAATCTCCTACCTGATAACACCACGGTAACCTCCGAGACTATTCGCGAAGAACTGCAAGAGGTAAAAGGTAGAGCTGCTCTCTTGTCTCCGAAACTGGCCCATCCTTTTCTTTTGTGGACCGACGCAAAGCCTCACAAATTTTCGGTCATCCTGGCCACCCTGGACAGTATCAGCATCACTACTCTCTCACATCCGCCTTATAGCTCAGACATCCCTTCATGCGATTTTCACATATTCTGGTCACTTCAGCCCTACTGCGCTAGTAAGATATTCCAAACGTGGGACCATGTTGAAAAGGAAGTGCAGGCATGGATTGAGTCACAGAGGGCAGACTTCTGGAGACGCGGTGTCGACGCCTCACCTGATCGCTGGCGAAGAGTTGTACTAATCCGCGATACTTATCTTATTGATCATTGATTTGTTTTTCTTGAGTTATGAATAAAGAAAGCTAGAATCTGAAATGCACACGAACTTTTGGGTCACCCTAATAGAATCGTACGTCGAAGGAAATATGTTGTGCTTCAGGGACGAAAAGTGTACAAATAGAAGTATCCTGATGACTTGCGCTCGCATGGTCAGAATTGAAGGCGATGCATTCAAAATAACACGAAGATGTTTCATACCGTTTATTAATCAAATAGAAGCGGACGTATGTGTCTGCGTTGAAATACTTTCAAAGTTCTCTAAGCATAAGTCCCAAAGGAACTTGTAAATATAAGCAATATGCTATAATATGACAGAGTTAGCACTGACTTTGTCCGCGCATAGTATAAAAAAATCAGTGTTACGGCAATCAAAATATACATAAACTACTAAGTATAATATAAGTACAAATATTACCGAATACGAGTTACGTAACCAAATACACGGACATATGCTAACCGGTAAATATTCTTACCAGCTTACTACTGGAATTTAGTACAACAACACAACTTTCACGACGTTCTACACGGCAGAATGCGAAGCATTTCCTGACAAATAAAATACAGAAAGATAGTCAATAAATACAACTACTGAGCAGACATCAATGAATTTTTCCCATTCTTAAAGAACGGAAACTGCTGATATAACATTATGAGCAGCTTCCCCTACTTGTAAACAAATACAATCGCGTATGAAGAAATCTACCTTGTTAGAGCACATTAAACCATGCTAATCTCTCAGGGCTTATTTCCACTGAGAGCTTAACAATGAGCTTCACAACGCGGTTGCTGTGAAGTTTATTGTTAAACTAAATGATAAAGTGTGAGTTGATGAAAAGATGAATTAGTTCGAGTTGTCTGAGTTGATGAAAAGATGAATTAGTTCGAGTTGTCGTCCTATTATTCGGTAGGTTCTAGGTCCATTACGGCATCAATGAAGCAGTGTATAGGAGTTTCCTCGAGACCGTCAAAAAGATGAACTTTTCGCGGCCCTTCCGACAGGAGCGTCTTTCCCCTCCCAGCGATTCCCTCAAATAGCAAGATCTCATCAATCGACTAGGACCAGATATTTCTGTTGTGGATACTATAGAAAACATTTTTCAGTGAAAACCGCTGCATAAGTTTACGTCTCGTTCATCTTCTCGGAACTCTAGTATCAATTTACCCGACCACAATTAGATAGAACGCTTGGTTATTTTGGTCGATAATCGATTCAAACACTACTAACCTCAAACACATATCGTAGAAGACCACCGCTTGCGCTTATACGGCAGCTAAGTTGCGACGTCTCTCCATTGAGAAATCTCTGAAATAATTAGAAATAAGACGAAAAAACATAAGAATGACAATTTGGGTGTAGAGTACATGAAGCGTCGCAAAGTTTTCACAGGAATTTTGTCCATTTTCATTGAAAGGTGGATGTGAATACCATATTACTCTATATCAACCCTTTGCAACATTCATACACTGCTGAATGTAAATATATAATACGGTGAGCTTCCAGTTCCATCTAGAGCCTCCATAATAGTTTTAACTTCCAGCACTACAGGCTCGCCAGTCGACCCGCTTGCCTCGAATCTTTCTTTTCACCCACAGAAAAGTTTGATTTGCGATTGTTACCCTCAGTTGCTCTGGGTGCGTGTGGTACAGGCGCTTCTGACACCCGCTCGGTCGACCTATCGATCCCAATTACCCACGATTTGAGGTCATCGGGAACTTTATCAGACCTTCCCACCTGGTGTGCAACCAGCAGACCTGAATTATGTGATACGTCCAAAATCTCTAGCGCAACAAAGCGTCTAGTAGGGGAAAGGGGAATACCGGTTTGAACTACGTAAATTTTGACAAATTTGTAATTGTTTGCCTTTTCTGTAACTTTCATTCTATTTCTCGGGCACATCTCTCAGTTCATTCCCATTACCAACACGCTGTTCGCAGCTATCCCCACTCTCTCCTCACCCTAATTAACTCCTCAACCTCAGCCAAGTTCTATAAAGACACATTGAAAAACTATTTTTACGAACTTGGATGTAGTTCTTAACGATTTCCACGCAGGACTGCCGCAGACTGTCGCTGTTCAAGCAAAGTCTCGAGACCTCCGATTCCAATACAAGTGAGAGATCATCGGGCATCAAGTCGCCGGAGAACCACAAATCTTTGACATTGGACAGCCTGCACCCCGGTAGAAGCGCTTCACTGCAAAAGCGAAATATATAAGATGAATCTAAAAAGCGCAGAAACTTGCTCACTCACTTAGCTGTATGAAATGACAATTCATGAAAGTATATAGTGGCGTCTTTTTCGAACGAAATCATCTGCAGCACTTTGCGAGCTTCACTCCTTGTCTCGAACTTCAGGCTCAACTGACGTGTCCTCATTTTCGATAGCACTTCGTTCATTTCGGTCGGCATTTCAGAGGAACCGAACTAAAATGATAGAGTTGCTAAATGAATTATAGAGAGATATCCCTTATGTCACCACATCCTAGTAAAGTCCTCCCTGAAGAAACTCGGACTGTCAAGGGATAAACCCGTTCCTTCTCGCCAACATGCGACCACAATCTGTCAACCTTTGTTGGCTTTATTCCTCCTTATTTTTCTTACTTATTCTATTAAGGAACGATATGAATGAGAGTTTCCGAGCAGCCCTAGCTCGGAAATTATATAGAATTATGAGCGGAAAATCTTTAGACCATCTGTTTACTACTACGCTCACTTCCAGTTGCTAACTGCAAACTACGATTGCTTGCGTTTAAACTTCAATGATTGTCTTCGAAGTGAAAGACCTAAAAATCGCGGTGCAGATAAGCATGTCTGGCAAATATGCTGGCATATGTGAATTTTTAGGAACTCGTTTGAGGCGAAATTCATGAAGCCCACGCCCACTTACATTCAGTGAAAAAGGGAAGGCAGAAGTCGTTACAGGTGTATTTGTAGAGAACTCATATGCTCCTTACCACCCACTGAAACCCATCCGATCGTGATCGGCAACAGAGAACCGTTCAATAATTTGGGATCTCGCATGCTCAAGAACGCGGTGAAGACGCGAGGTAAGCCCAAACGAAGAAAAAATGAACTCGTGTAGCTGGAACAGAGTACTATGTGTGATACTATGTGTGCCTTACTACCCAGACATAATACTATCACGCCACCTTTCTCCCTCCACTCAGCTCGATCTGTTTCAGAAACGTTCGAAAATGTCGAGGACACTCGAATTTGATTGTCAACACTATAAGAGCCGATTTCTGCACCGAAGGTACCCATTCCTTATGCGCTCGAGAGTGACTGGTCATGGAGAACTGTGGGCAAGTTATTACCAAACGGCCCACAGTTGTCATTGGAAGAAACGGGCGTTGACTGTCTGCTGCTCCAATTGGTTCAGGGGCAGAGCGTCTCTCCAGCAAGCAGAAGGTCGCTGCATCGATTCCAGCATGTGACAGCCTTTCAGCTGTGGGCATTGACATCCGTGTGTTAACACAGGCATGAATACCAAACACCCTGTAGGATCAAGCGATCTGCAGCTGTGATTGGAAGAAGTGTTCGGTGAACAGCTAGCACGCCTCATTGGCTCAGGGGCAGAGCGTCTGTCTAGTAAACAGAAGGTCGCTGGTTCGATTCCAGCATGAGGCATCCGTTTTGTCCTGCACTGGTACATTGGTGTGACGATGCAGGCAAGCAGACTGCCATTGTGCGGAGTAGAATTGGCGTTTTTTTACTGTATTCTCTACAACAGTGGTTCAAAAGTTCCATTCATATCTTTCCAACCTAACACCCTCTACTTTAATCCTATTTGTCCTGCTACTTAGGCGCCATAGTTTATCTATGGTAATGTTGTCTTACCGCATTCATATAAGCTTTTGTACAATTAATAGCTGAAAGCTTTTACCAGAACTGTTTTCTTAAGACTGTTTCGTTTTCCTTATTTCTACCACACTATGCAACTATTTGCCTCCCTTTTGGTAAATGAAAATAAATAGGAAGTAAAATCAACCAATGAAACGTACCTGGGTGATATCGACTATTGCGATGTTCAGCATATGAAATGGCATATCTTTCCATAGCGTTCTCTCCAAGTCTTCCCACGGACCCATCAATAAACTTATTCTTGATTGATCCTAACGCATCATAGGTATAATAATAATTTCTAGCAAATAGTAAGAGTTTCGAAGAATCCGAACTAACCTCAAGGGTACCATCGGACGAAGGTTTCGGTTTGTCAACACAGCTACACTCCAGCGTTGTATATTGTGGTAGAATTCTCTTAAAAATGCTGGAGCTTCGTTGAGAGACGTATAAGAAAGCGTTTTGAGATTTTCCAAGGTAAGTAATTCTTCTCAGTGTAGTTGTAGAATGTTTTTGCTGAATTCCTTCGAGTTTCTTTGGACTTTCTACCTCAACTAACCAGTTTAAATGCCCATAACCTAGACATCTGCCGCCTATAAATCAATGTAGACCACTGAGGGAAGGCCGTCGCCATGCTGGCCAGTGACGGCAGATCCAGGTAAGAGCACAGCAAGAACAACACGTCGGCTCCCAGCTGTTCAAGCATATTTCTGAAAAAAAATATTGTGACAAAAGAATTAATGCTGAAATGATAAAATTTCTAACTACAAACTACAGGCTTCACGGTGAGTCCAGCAATTCTACGCGGGCCTTCGATCCATTTCTGAGAAACTGTGCGCAGTCCCTCGTAGGGGAGTTCAAAACGAACATAGTTTGGTGAAAAAGGGCGAAATGAAATGGACAACTCTACAGTTAGGCATCAAGTCGTGGGAAGAGGACCACAGATCAATAATCTCCAGGGCCCAAATTCCCTCTAGTATTTGAAAATTCAAAAAAAGAGGGTAAGGCTCTACATATCCAAACGGCAATTTATATAAATTTACAGCTAGGTAGCTACATTACATAATACATATATGAAGCACTACGAAGTTATTCGAAATCCACAAGGTAGTTGGAGATAAAGAAACCTCTTTCAATTGCAAAATTCTATTAAAATTGATCGTTTGCTAGAGTGACCCAATGATTCGAACAAAAGTGAAAAATAAAATTCGAAAAGAATCTGTCAGCAAATAAAAAGAAGGATTCAGCGATGAATCAGGATGACAGAGGAGAGCATAAGACCAAACGAATAGAGCGTCCTGACCTTCCGCGCTATGATACCACCTATACGGTCAGCTTGAGATGTGAGACCACCCAATGTATGCCGACGATTGCCAACGGCATTCACAGTTGCGATGAAACAGACGAAAGGTCAAATACAGGGCCAATCTGTCGAGAAGGACAGACTTTAGCCACGAAATAATTAGAACTTCACCTTGATTATTCAAACTGTTAGTAGGTTGACGAGCTGATCGGCAGAATTCCGATGCACGCCTAAATGCTCTGAGTATTGACTTAGCACAAATCTAACTCTTTAAGCATGCTGTGCATGCATATGTACCTGATTACTTGCGAGTGTACAAGACGATTTAGAACGAAAATAGAACATTAAGGTTAAAATCACCTGAAAATCTACGCTACGGCACGTCATCAATATATGTGACAAATTCTAAGAACCCCATAAAAGAACATCAGCCGGAATCAAAGTAGAACTTTAAAAGCCTCATGCATTTATGAGCATTCAGTATTTTATTTTATTTTTTATATGCGTACAAGGACGCGCCATGAACTTGAAACGAACACAAAACTAGCGTGAGTCAGTGCCGCATAAAAACATGTGATAAGTCAGAGAACAGGAGCTAAAACTTAATGAAATAGAAGGAAACAAAAAAAGGCAAAGTGGGCCATTCTAGGAAACTCAACAGGCATACTTCTCGAAAGCTCTGGCAGGCAATTTTGAAGCAAAAAATAAAAAAGAAACTTAAAAGCACACAATAATGGAAAAAGATAGGTTTTTTTCTTTAGTAAACCGGAATTTCAAGGCAAACAACCAAATTCCAAGGTAAGCAGAAACGTCTCGGGGTAGACCGGGGCATACGAAGAATCATGTCCCAATACAGTCCTAAGGAAGAGGCTGTGTCTTTCAGATGGAAAACAGTTCGAAGCGCGGACTAGTGGAACTTTAGACATGAAACCTGAGACCCCAGCTAGACCCTGACTGTGACCACGCCAAAGGGTACAGGAGCTCCTAATGCTCAAAAAATTGACAGCCAGGAAAAAATCTCCGTCGGGCATGGTTGGAGCTACATAGAATATTAAGAAATGAACGTCTCAATAAGCAAATAACCGAATGAAAGAAAATAAGGTGACGTAAAAAAAATAAAGTGATTTTATCCCTCATCTTAGTATTCTCACTACGCCACTGCCTACCTCCATTAAGTTCGAACTGTGGTGTCGGCTGGAAATCAGCTAAACTAGGGCTACTAAGGTGTTCAACTGAACCACCTGCCTGTACAAGTTTCTGTTCTCTGCTTTAGAAATTTTGACATACGAACAGTGGTTAGCTATATGGGTGTTCAACTCGTAGCGAATCCGAGAAGAATACGGATGGTTCGACTTAAACAAGACTCTGCCGAAGGCTCGTTATTAGATTGTTTAACGTTGCTCTATAACCGAGGGTTCAAGTGTTGCAATGGTAAGAAGCGCTACTGACACCTGCGCTCTCGAGGGATCGATACCCGCGCACGTTAACCAAGCTCTCTAACCTTCTGGGGCCGGGTGAATTGGTGCCAGTATTGTCTGGGAAGGTAAAGACACCGACATGGTGCAGATACGTATTCACCATACCTCTACGACTCCGACTGGAACACGAATGTCCTTAGGGAGCAACATCTACAGTTCCATTGCATCATCGAGCAACCAAGCATTCTATCCCTGCGTGGACTGGGTGGATTGTTAATACTTGTCTAGGAAGATGAAGACACTAACTTATCTAACGGACAGCACCTGACAAAACGTTAAATATACCAAATTCACACTCAGCACGTCTCTGCGATTTTCAATTGAACTGAGCCGCTTACCTTTTCACTTTTATATATCCCACGACATGTTTTGAATGCGGCTAAACCTAAAAACTGCTTCTTTATTTATGTCCAGTCACACGAAGTCTCAGTTAACAAAAGAAGTCAGAGAAATCATACGATTTCACGTCGCTTATCGAATTACTTGCACATGTCTCATAAATAACTGTTTTTTCGGCTAGGACCAACAACAAATTTCAATTCAACAACGAACAAATAACGACAAAATAACAACAGATAATTCTAACAACAGGAGCCAACACTACTTACAAACTCGTATAGTGCAGCAGAAACCAACAGATGCGAACCTTAGCATTCGGCCACTTTGGGAACTTTCTTCTTCAACTTCTTCTTCTTGGAAGCAACATCTGCCCGCTTGTTCAAAATCGCATCCTTGCCACCTTCCTTGGAGCCCTTCTTTGTCCCTTCCGCTGAATTCTTTTTGATTTTCGGTTCCGAATTTTCAGAAGTCTGGTCAAGCTTGGGCTGCTTCTTGGCTACAGCTTCGGAATCGGCCTCCTTTTCACCTTTCAGTCCTCTCTTTCTCTTTTTGACAAATGCAATGTGCTTCCTTCTAGGAGCGTGCCGTATAAGTTCCTTTTTCTCGTTTCTGTAAAGGAACATCCTCATCCAATGAATGATAAACAAAACTCGAACACTTACCTGCTCAAGGGTTTCAAACTCAGCGTGTACTCTGGCACCTCAAATCCAGCTTGATGGATTACCGTAGCGATCGATCTCAGGTATTTTGTATCGGCCTCTGTGAAGTACGTAATGGCGCGTCCTCGACGACCGGCTCGTCCTGTTCTACCTGGAGACATTTTCGTTAAAACACCAATTGAATAAGCCTAAACTCCAACATGAGTACGCGAGATCACCCTTCCAAGATCATATCTTACCTATACGATGGATATAGCTGACGATCGATGTCGGCAAGTCGAAATTTATCACAAGATTAACATTGCGGAGGTCCAGCCCTCTTCCCATGAGTTCGGTGGAGATGAGCACCCAAAGCTTTCCTGATCGGAAAGATTCAATAATATGATCTCTCTGAAATACGAAGGATACTGCGTCGAATAACTGCATGCGAATTGTATAAAGAGTAGTTGAAAAAAACCGTATCGCTACTACACTGTTCACGACAAAAAACCATGATTTGAGAAAGTTCCCACGATCAACACCTCCTGAATTGAACACCATTTTCTCGTACATTGAACCTAATCATTACAAATTCTTAGTCCAAAAGAAGGCTTCATGACTTTAAACGTAAACAGAATAAAAAACTAAACAGTACTATAGTGTACATGGCAACAAATGTTCTAGGACTCTAAAAAACACCCAACAACAAAAATTGATTGTCACGAATAGTAAACCTAGTGTTAGCAATTAATTAAACATATTATTCACTCTCATCAAGAACAATTATAACACATTTCAGGTCCATTAATCCATTGACGACCGTGTGTCCCGCCGGCGGGACACATCGCAGTGCTTCAGGGAGCGCGCGGTCGTCAATGGATTAAATTGCGCGAATTTGAGGGTCCCCGCTCACCTCCTTCTGAGATTTTTCACTGCTGATAAGCGCGGCTGGTATCGGCGGCGTTATTGAAGATAAAGCAGACAACAACTCGCGAGCTCGTTCCTTACTCTAAAAAAAGAGAAGCTCAACTTTCACATGAGACGAGACCAATTCCAAGTAGCCATACCTGCACAAAAATTAGTGCTGGAGGGTCAAATTGAGTTTGAAGAAGAGTTCGGATGGCAAGTAGTTTGCCATGTTCTGAACCGGCAAACACCAATTCTTGAGTAACGTTTGCATTTGCAGAGTTCCTGAATATGACTGTGAATATATTTACGACATCTAAAGACAAAAAATCAATAAAAACATACCTTTCTCCGATGCATACCATAGCTACGTTGCCTAAATTTTCCTTGCACCTGAAACAAACACCTTCTTGTACGCAGTTCGATCGGCAACCTTTGACTGCTTGGAAAGGATGCTTACCATTCTTCCACTTCGTACGAAAACGTTGCACTGAAGAATGCCCTCCGGGTGAATTTACCATCACACGCCTTGTATACGGTGGCCAGCTTAAAACGGAATCAATAATAGAATAACCATAATGTGTCCAAACGATAGGACACTTCACAATATCAGAATTTCGATTTCGAACTTCTTGCATCATTCTCATATGCTGCTAAAGATCAATGACAAAGTTCGTTCACTAAAGGAAATGGGAGCTAGTGGGTTAGACGAGCGTTCAATCGGCAGACGTTCATTCAAGAATGTAGCTAAGGAAAAGCTCTGGGCTTTGAAATTGTTTAAGAAGTCGTATTTTCGGATTATACATACATGAGCGCCAATTGAATAAAGGCAGATTTCTGTGAAGAAAGGCCCGGAAATATTATTCGTAGACTGTACCCCCAACCCACATAGCACTGAGAAATCCGGTAGATCTGAACACATGGCATGATAGCAAAGGCGAAATAGTGAACATGAGAAATATTGTAGTGGACGATAAAAGGAAGAATCATTGCAGAACGTATTCCTCATTAATGCGTGGAATAACCAAACCCGCTGAGTGAGGCTAGTAGTTCAAAGAAAAAAGCTGAAATTCCACTCACCTGATTACGAAAGCACCGCTCCTGACCTTCCACAACTTCGAATAAACGATCACTTTCGTCAACGATTAGCCACCTCAAGAGAACATAATTAAGGTGAGAGGAGCACACCTGGTCAATATCTTCCGCTGTAGATCTCGAACTGCGTGTTCGATTTCCGAACTAAATATCCATAGACCTATAGACCTGGCCCAATGCTCAAGATTGAATAAAAGTCTCCTTATAAAAGGAACGGTTCTGCGACGACTAGATCAGCCTCCCCATAAGGAAAATAAAATCTTTGTTTACCGCTCACCTCAAGAACTTCAGCTCCATATCAGGCAAATGGTGGGCGAGTCTGTTAGGGGTAGAAACAAGTACATCAACTGCAACAAAACAAAAAAACTAATGAGCTACGAAGGAATAAAACGAAAATAGAGCTTTACCATTCTTCGGAACTTCTTCATTTTCGAACAAAGCTGCCTTTATAGGGAGATTTTGTCCAAATTTCAGAAATTGGCGATAGGTCTGAAATTCTATCATATTGACTGCAACAGAAAGCATGAAATGGAAGAAAATCGGCAGCAGCTAAAAAAAGATAGCATATCTACCTGAGCAGCTAATTCGCGAGTAGGCTCCAGCACTATTGCTAGCAGTTTCGTACCATCCTTGTATTTAGCCATTTTCTTTAACCTCAAGATCTCAGTAATTACTGGAATCGCAAACGCCAGAGTTTTTCCAGATCCTAAAGAAGTTCGACTTTCTGATGAGAAACCCCTTGACACATCAGGAAAGAAATCACCTACCTGTTGGAGCACTCGCAAGAACATTACGGTGCATCATCATAAGCGGTATGGCCTAAATAATTTCATGAGAAATTGATCATACAAAACCGAGAACATAAAGAATAAAAACAAGAACAGTATAACAAACAAATTGCCCTTCTACTTTTGAAGACGAGGCGTTATCCATTTTTGGATTAAACTCTAGAGGGTAGAATAGAAGGGTAAGGTGGTTGGTGTTGACCAGTTTCAGTTAGGATGCGCCACGCACTTGACAGAATCGTAAAGACATGGAGGGCTTGAAGTGGACCTATGCAATGTCCTTTTGATGCCAAACGATGTGGCTCATCTTCAAAGACAAATCTGGTGACAGAGTGCGCGATCATCGAATAATGGAAGGCTTGCTTAACCTGAGGGTAGTGAAAGAAGCGCCTGTTCTGACCAAAAGGTGCTCTCTAGAGTGAAAACTCAAGTGAAATGCAGAATACGAAAAAGCCAAAGTATAATAGCCAATGTGGCTGAAAAACGAAGAGCGATGCAAATAGCAGCTTGAAAACATATCAGTAAAACGTTCAACAATATACAATCTACTTCTAGCTCACCTGCATCTGAATCGGAGTTGGTTCTGAAATGTTGAACTCGCTTAGAGATGACATCAATATAGACGGGAGATTAAGTTCTTCAAAATCAATCATTGGGTCAGGGATGTCTTCTCCCCATGTGTAAATTCGATTCAAACGACGAAGCTGATGAATCTAAACAAGGAAGATAAGAAATCTACACAAGCAAAGCACGGAAATTTCACCTTTTTAGCTATTTCTTTGCTAATTTCACTGTCGTGACAATCTTGTGATTCCATGGACTCCACTTCTTCCTTTTTCGAAGTGCCTCCACTTGAGAAAAACTTGAAATCTAAACGAGTAGCAACATCGCTTTATAATTACTATGCCTGAGCTTGACGTTTAACGCTGTTCCCATTCAAACACTTTCTGAGGTCAAACAGTTCGACAAGACTTCTTTTACATATACCCAGAAAACATATAACATAACGTACATTAACCGAATTATAAAGAAATGATGTGAGATGCGCGACCAGCAATATTTCCATCAACAAGACTTTGAATTAAAAAATTGATTAAAAAATGATGTTTTATAGTGAACAGCCTCCATCCACCATTACAGCCCTTTGAGCGGTGATTGGTACTACCAAACCAATCAACAGCTATGTAAGGAATCCCTGCACAGTGAAATTTTGCACAAAACCTTACCCTCTTCTTGATGTTGCTTACTCTTCAGGTCATTACCAGATGTTTCTCCTTTCTGTTTCTTACGTAAGCATTTCAGATCTTCTTTTATATTTTCTGGCAGAGCTCTCAGTCTTAGTAAGGCTTCTTTATCGCTAGCTTCATTTTCCTGAATTGAAACAAATCAGCAGCTCTATAATATCCTCAAAACGAAAAAAAAACTCCAAAAAGAACTTACCTTAGCAGCCTGCCTCGAAGTCTTCTTGATACCAAATGTGAGCTTCTTAAATATGTCGTCGTGCATTAGTTGATTTTTTTTATGGAGAAGCCTTGCTGAAGAATATCCAATGTATAGCTTATTACAGGCGAAAGTGGTTCCAAGGTTGTCAGTAGCTTAAAAGAAGTGTCGACAAGTGTAGTGTTTGTGCAAGAACACCGGCTACACTTTATTCGTCGACGAAAATCTGCATCTTGTATAGAGCGCGTTGAAATCTATGTCACAAGTCATTTGTATATTCCTCTATTAACCAAGCGTCTCGGCTTCGTTTCTAAATGATTTCACCGGGTATTTCATAGAGAGGTTTATGGTGCGCTGTTTTTCAAACAGCAGATGCTTTTTGGTGCTACGTGGGCTGGAGAGGGGTGCAGCCGAACAAGAACATTTCCTGGGATCTTTTTGCGGTGCTTCAGAGACCAAAAGAAGTCACATTGCTATAAATTCCAATTTTCGAACTTTTTTGTACTCTAGGATAGAGCAGATTTCTGCGGAATAGCAGCTGAAAAGTTTTCTGTTCGGCTGCAACTACAAAAAGGTTTTCGAAACAGCTTTTCGAAAAAGCTATTATTAAACCCGCTGATCAATGCTTGTCTAGTCGAGTTAAAACTCCAATCAAATTGGTCAGGAATAGCAGTAGTAGCCCAGTGGCGTTGTGTTCTGTTCCAAGGTGATTGTGAGAACGTCGCCTCTTTTCCTTTCATTTTCTTTTTCGTTGAGTTTTAAATATTAGAATCATGTTGAGCTTATGTGCTGTTGTATAAGAGCTATTATCGATTACCTACGTTCAGTAAGTGCTTGCAAAACTCGTAGTGTAGTCGTAATACAAACCTAAAGCTTGTTGATCTAATTTTTGAAAAAATTTCTTTTCTATCTTCTTTTTGAATAACTAATCAAAGAAAATTTCAAAAGAATGGACTACGATAAGACTTGTGATGTATGGGGAATTCTAATTGCTTCATCTTCTTTTATAGTTGCTCTGCCTGCTCTGTTAGTTCCAGGAGCTCTGACTCCAATGTTCCGAGCATGAATCGCGCGCTTTGGAATTTATTTTTCAATTTCATTTCAGGCACTCTTCTCGGAAGCTCTTCTACTGCCTTCCGCTTCCAGAACATTGCTAAAAATTCATATACTCTCTCAGACACTGCGACAGAGTGACAGTCTCCAGTCTTTGTCAGGATAATTATGGTGTGCGATGCATGTGAGTTTATAAAAATGAATGGTTTCCATTTTATTATTATTGCGTATTACTGCCCACAAGAACAGAAGTCCTCTGCAGGTCAGAAGAAACTGACAAAAATTGTGGGAATCGATCCGTATCGCAACAAAGCTCACAACAAGCTTACAGGAGTGCACAAAAGGCCACCAGCAAACCAGAACAAACTCCTCGGGAGTGAAAAGAAGTAAGCATCGCATACGCCATAAGTACACTATCGGTGTATTTTACTCTTTCTCTATCTAAAATATGTTTAGAGCAACAGTGATGCACAGTAAATGCAAGATTTGCAAGTGTTCGATCCACCAGGTTGGTTCCCACTACTGTCAGACGTGCGCGTATCAAAAAGGAATTTGTGCAATGTGCGGGAAAAGAATCCTCAACACATCTGGTTTGCGGCAAAGTACCGTTTAATATCCAGTTTATAGTGTGTGGAGTTTTTCACCAATGTCCTGCTGTTTTCATTTTTTTTATTATTGGACCTGATGTGTACATATGTGTCTCGAGCAGCTCATCTCACTTGTATAAATGTGAACGGAAATTAACAACGATTTCATGTAACAAGCAAAACAGTGAAAATTAGACCAGCAAATTGTGTACTTATAGAGTTACAGATTTAAAAACAGTTACTCTAATATTCTGACTGTGTCCACAACTTGAAGGTACGGTCGAAAGCTGACGACATTATCCATTTGCCATCGGGACTTATGTCGACACACATTACCTTAAACAAAAAACAATAATTAATATTTGCATGGATGTTAGAAAAATCTTACCTTGGTGTCATGCCCTTTCAATTGCCTTAAAGGTTGCCATCCTGAAGTAGACCATATCTGGAAAAAAATGCTCATAATAGGAAGCTGTATGGCAACGCTGATTTCAACTACAAAATCAACGAGATTGCAATAACACTCAAAGCTTTCAATAGCATGTACTTTGAACTGAAACATGAATAAAGATACCTTCGAAAAAAGTGCTGCCAACAAAACGAGTTTCCCTAGCTTTTTGCGAATGACATAAGATGCTAAGTTGCTACCACAACTATAGGCTCACCTTAAGAGAATTGTCATAACTGGCGGATACCAAGTACTGTCCTTGATGATCTGCTTTAATTTTCGACACTACACTTGAATGCGCAGGCATAGTATAGGTGTTCTTTCGTATACGAAGATCCCACACCTTTATTGTGTTGTCGGCGCTTCCTGTTACCATCTCATACCTGGAAAAACTCGCTGATGCTATGGAGGTACCACAACGAGCAATCGTACAAAAAAAAAGAACCATGGAGGAAAAGAGACGCAAGGAACACAACCAGGAAAAACTTTCTTGAGGAAATTAGCTCGAGCCCGCCCTAGGTGGATTTTCAAAAAACCGACAAAAATATACGATGAGAAAAGAAAGAGGAAGCATGAGAAAAAAAAGAAGTCATGTAATATAAGTAAGATAGCTGATAAGGAACACGAGCCCCGTGAATAGCAATCGATTGCGAGATAATCTGACGATTTGTTCGTCGAGTAAAAAGGTAATTAGATAAGGGTGAAAGGATCGGCGTTGATCGAAATCCTAAGATCACGCCCTGTATTTGTTTTTCATTCAAAATCGTAGAGGCATGGTGTATGCACATTTGGCCTACATAACGACTTGCGGGATCCAACGACTGTTCAAATCAGTTTCTTCAACTCGCCAAACAAGTTTGCTACCTATTCATCCAACCCCAAGCGAGAGACGGAAGGCATGGTTAACACGGGCGACGATCGATCGCTTGACAGCGCAGGTTTCTGTGGCGAATCTTACAGTTACACTACGCACGTTCCCGTCATTGAAGAAAAAAGGCAGAAGCACTGCATCCTCAACAGATGAAGAACGTACCCGTTTGGAAGCCATTCAACCGTGTACAACTCCTTTGTATGACCGTCCAGGAACATAATACACCGCCCTGTGCGGAGATCCCAAACGCGACCATAACAGTCAAGACCACCAGTCAGAGCCACAGATCCATCGGGATGAAAAGCAACATCTGCTACCGACTGCAATAGAAGTAGAATTCTGTTATGTAAATGAAGCAGTTATAGAAGTAAGAAGCAATCGCTCACCTTGGCATGCCCCTCCTGGAATAACAACTCCTCGCTGGTCTCGAGATCAAACATCCGCCACGAAGAGTCATAGCTGCAATAATTACGTATTCTTCAAGGTGTGGGAAACAAAAATAGAAGGATATTGACCAAGCTGTAGCCAAGTGTCTTCCGTTGGGATGAAACGCTAGTCGTGACACGCGAGCTTCGTGTTTTTCCAGCTCACCGATCGGCTTGTCGTTCTCGAGGGACCATAAGTACACCGTACCTTCAAAAAGCTGTCTTCAAACAACACGCAAAAGTGGTGTACGGGAAAAAAGGTGGAGAAGCACTATTATAGGACTCCTTTGACTCTTTCACCCTCGCACTTTTTGTTTATGAAAACATCACAGAAACACTGCAGGCACGTTCTGCCTGATAAGGTGTCCATTACTTTGAACTCCTCAGTTTTTTTTTTCAAAATGTGAGAAAAGGTAAGTGAAAGTCTCCAAAAATTCGGTGTTGTGGATACACAACCCAATCTATAGAAAGTAGTAGTTACTCATGGGGAGTCCGTAGGTTAGAGTGAGGCACGACCCAACGGCATACGGCAAGTGAGCACTTACGAAACTAATCTGTTGCTCCATTCAGGCATGGTGCTGTCTGATGTATCTACCCATTGGGTCTCCCAAGTAGCACAAAGGGATTGTTCGGTGGCTACGTCCACAATATGCGTGTAAATAGGATGATTATAGTGATAGTGTTGATATTCCGACGTACACATAGCAATACATAGTTGTAACAAAAGTATCGAAAGAAATACCCTTTGGTGAAACCACCATATCCTGCTTTGTAGTGCATTGACTAAAAAAGTTTTCGAATGAACACTGAATAAAACGAAAACAGGAGAAAGTAGTGAAAATTTACCGTCGTGAGCACAGCTGGCTACGTTAAGCGCAGCAGCGTCCGTAGAAACGAAGGCTTGCGGATGGAAGCGAGCACATCCGGACTGAGACTGGTGACCAGTGTATCGTATCATGCGCTCACACGTGTCTCTTCGCCACACTGATGGCTGTCCAGACCAGCCGGCGGTAACTGCAGTGCTTTAGATTATTTATTCAATCCAATGGTAAAGATAAAGTACTCAATGATAAAGTAATTTGAATTACAACTAAGTGATCTGTTACTGATTGCAATTATTAGGTTGTTGCAAAAGTATTTTCCGTTTCGGGGTACGTTGAGATAGACAACTAATTTTCGTAGGGATTTACCAGCTCCAATAGAACTGTACCTACTATAAAACAGGTTTTTTCCTCCTCTTTCAGAATATGTCTTCAGATTCCACCTATCTTCATCGTGGGCATTATTATAGGGGTCCGAATAAACGATGAACAGACGCGACTTTTGAGTACTTATGCTGTATGAGTTCAAGCTCGGACATTCTGCAGCCGAGGCAGCTCGCAATATTGGCACTGCATTCCGGATGGAATCGCCTACCGAACGCACAGTAAGGCTTTGGTTCGGAAAGTTCACCTCCGGAGATTTTAACATCGAAGACAAGACCAAGCCTGGTCGGAGGATGTCGCTTGACGATGGGATTTTGAGAGTAGCCGTAGCTTCAAAGCCGCACACAACTGTCCGGTAGCTAGCGACAGATATGGGTGTCCACTCTGCCACGGTAGCAAGACATCTGGATTCGATCGGCTTGGTGAAGAAGAAGTAGAAGTGGATACCTCACGAACTGACCGACGAGCAGCGCTTCACCCTATTCAACAGCTGCTCCAACCTTTTCGTCCGTCTGGAAAACGATCCGTTATTGGGCTGGTTAATAACTGTAGATGAGGTGTGGGTCATGTACGATAACAGGAAGAGAGGATAGGTCTGGATAGATAAGGATTGCCCATCAACAAGCTTTCCAAAGCCGATCTCCACCCTAAGAGAGCTACGCTAACTGTTTGGTGGTGTAGCAAGGGTTTAATCCATTACAGCATCCTCCAACCTGGTCAGACAATTACAGCAGAAATGTACTGTTGTGGTTTGGTACTAATGTTGGAAAAGCTGCGAAAAATGTGGCCGGCAGTCGTGAATAGAAAGGGACCCGCCCTGCTTCAGGACAACGCTCGGCCTCATTCTTCGAAAGTCACCCAGCAAAAATCAAAGGTGTTGGGCATCAAGGTTCTACCTCATCCTCCTTATTCACCAGACCTCTCCCAAACTGATCATCACTTTTTCCGGGCTTTAGACGTGCACCTGGGGCAGCAGCAATTTGATAATCTTGACCACCTCGAATCAGAGCTCCGTCAGTTTTTTAATTCTTGTGATGTTAGTTTCTATCATAGATGCATATACCCGTTGAAGGATCGTTGGGTAAGATGTGTAGAATCGAACGGTTTTTATTTCGATGGATAAAGTTGTGTTTAAACCGAGATATGATAGTTTGAAGATAGACGTCCGTTTCGGAAATTACTTTTGCAACAACCTAATATAAGGATTGCTGCTTTTTCACCCAGAGCATCCATAAGCATTTAGGCCACATTTCTTCATTTCAACTATTTTGCATTACGTGAATGGAGTTTGTACGTCTCAAATAAATAAATCCATTTCTTTACTAGCGTTCATGGCTTGATAACTTTGGCCGCGTAGTAAAACAATAGAAAATGAGACCCAAAGTAAAGTTAAATGAAGATTGAAAAATCACATAGTCAGGAAACTCCGAAATCTCACTTATAAAATTTACAATCAAACAAAGAACATATAGCAGATTTTCCAAAACTAACAAGTACGTCAAGCTTTAAAGCAGGGCATGACCACAACGAATTAGACATAGCACCCAGATTTTAAAGGCGGATATATGCCAACACAGTAAAATTTAATCATATTTGGATTGATCCTAAGTAAGAAAATTGGAAGCAAAACTAACCGATGTGCTCAGAATCTGGAGCGAATTCACAAAAGGCTACTGGGCGACTATCGGCCACTTGAGAGGCATGAAGATTCAATTGTTGGATCCATTTATGTGCTTCCTGACGAGCAAGTGCCTTCTCGTGTGGTGGCCGAGCTGCGTTTTCACGAGCTCGAATTAGCCTGAAAGTCCGAACGTGAACGCCTAGCAGCGAGCAATCGCACAGATGACTGAAGGATACAAATTCCATTGTTTTCAAGTGAAAAAAAAAACATCCAAAAAACATAAAAATATTGTGATGGTTAGGTGTGAGTACTGATTGTGAGCACAACAGCAGTATCCTTTCTTTCACTTCAAATGGAATTGTAGGAAAACGAGAAGCATGAATGATGAACAATTCGACTGACGTCCTACCTCTCTTTGGCGCGTCGGAGCGAGAAATCAGCAATACTAACACGAGCGGCTCGGAGGCTCATTGGACCACGATGATACCATGTCGTGGTTTCTTCGTCTGGCTTTTCAACGTATCCCTAATAAAAGCGTGCGCTGTGAGATCAAAAAAAAACAAGAAACCATTTTTTGTTGGAAAAATACGCACTTCTTCTGTGTGTAAGATCGCCGCCACTTCATCTTCACTCATCGTTGAGAGTAACGCGCGAAGACGTTCTCTGCGATCCAATATATCCTCTCCAAACAAGCATATTGGCTGATTCAGCTTCCTCAATTTCAGTTTCACCTAAAAAGGGCTAGCTATGCAGGTGTAGTTTTCAGTACGCAATGAAATCTGCAAACAACATTCATTCATTAAATCTTGGACATTTGCCAAAAGAACTGCGCCTACTAACCTGAACATCATCTGTAGGCAGAGTCAAGGTTCTGGCTCTTCTTCGACGCTCGAACTCAGCCAACAGCTCGGCTTCGTGCTGGCTCTCTATAGGATCTGCTTCCATTCTGTCACCTTTCTTCTCCGTAGATAGAGCATTGGCACTTTCCTGCAAGTACCTGGACATAATATGAAAAGTAAAACTAATATCTGTACATAGCCAGTGCTAAAATATAAATGTACAAATTAACATCAAATTCATTATAAAAAAAGTTCACAGGAGCGGTTCAAATTTACCTGAATGGCCTTCACGGCCTCTATTGTCGCCAAAGATCCATATTTTTTGCTTGTACCTTCCTCTGCCATATTTGCTGAACAACAACACTTCGACCCTTAAACCTCTATTAACTGTGAGCGGTGACAGACCTTCGACGTAGATCCTTAATTCTATTTGCTGCAATCAATTTATTCCACCAAACCCATACGAAAGAACTTCTAGAAGATCCAGCACATTAAATTGAGTCACACAAATACCGTTGAAATAGGACAGTAATGGATTCAAACCCACAGTTCACTGACTACCAGGAAATCTTCGAAAATTTATTTTCATTTTATACATACAATTAACAATGAACAGAACAAACAAGGTTGGGTTCCCGTAGAGAAACTTCTTGGAAGCAAAACGTTATCAATTAGTTGTTGATAGCCAAGCCATGTTGTAAGAGTTCGCTTCGCAAGTTGTTCTGAAACGCGGAAGGAATTAAGAGCTTGTTGAATTAAAAAAAAGTTATTCAAAAAAGTAGCAACAGAAAGGATACCTGGAGATCAGTGAGTTTCTTCTTGAGGATGGATACTCCACTATAAACGATACGATCCGCCCTCAGCGCACCGGTTGCTTCAACTGGAAAAGTAAACTGTCCGGAAAAGAACAAGCTGCTGAACAATTGGAGTGATTCGTATGTTCTTGGGAAAAAATGAAGAGAAAGTGATCGACGTTCAGTCACCTGAGGCATTTCTCTTAAATTAAGAATCGTAGAGGCACGGTGAATGCGAATTTAGCCCATATTATGCATTGCAAGGTGTAATACAGTATCTTCACCTTGCTAGACAAGTCATACCAATGTGCTCGACACCGTGAGAATGAAATGCTTTGTAAGCCCGCACAAGGACAGATCACCCGAAGATGCTCTTATCTTACCTCTTCACCACGGGTCATAAGACATTGTTTGTCAGCACTCAACTCAAGAAATTTTCAGTTGAATCAATCTGATTGATCAAGCTGCTCGTCATTGTGAACGTTTGCGTGTTCCGATATGCTCGAACAGTTATGATAGCTTCTCATTTGGAATTAATAGCTATATTGGCGGGAGCAGCACTTTAATCAACACTATAACTTGTCGAACCAGTCTGCAGGAAACCGACGTCACTATGGTAATAGGTTTGAATCAACAAAAAGTTATGAAGGAAAACAATCCCAGATCGCATCTGTAAGGTGCACTCGGTTTTTATAAGGAATTCGTCACTTGGAAACTTGACGGCTGCTGAACGATTCAAAGAAAAACTCTCTCTGTATGACAACATTTCTTGTCTGTTCGGACTGGTTACGAGGTGATGTAGCCGTGTAAAGGAACTATCTATACCGAGCGATCTGAACCGTGTTTCAAAACTTTTAGACAGAAATCAAGGTTCCACTGATTCCCAAGAACATAATTTTTTTTCAATTGTTTTAATTATTCCTAACTGTAGAAATTGAGTTAATGATATTGGATGTCTGTTCGACATGTTCATGAACGTTTTGTTTAACATATCACTATTTCGCATGCGTTGTTCGTGTAACAATGAATAAATTCACACAAACATACTTGTGAACCAGAATTTGTTCGGCTTTCCGTCGGGATCGTACGGCGCCTCATACTGTTTTTCTTCTCCTTCCTGATCTTTCAGTTGTGAGAACTCACTCCTTGGCCACTCCTTAGGATTCGGATAGATAGTATGCCGTAGAGCATTGTCAGGATCATATTCGAATCCAACACCACATGTTGGATTCCATTTGGCATGTTCCTTACCAAAGCCCTGAACGAAGTCTATGTTTGAAAATTGCAAGAACGGTGGAGAGCCACCATACATGAAAAAAAGAGAAACGAACGCAAACAAACCCACCTTTTTGGCGTAGCACTTGAGGTTGATTTCTTGACCTTTTCTCAACTTAACTATTAAAATATCTTCATGCTGGCCATACTCTTCGCCAAAGTTCACACCGCGATTTTTCAACATCGAACCACACGCAGGAAAGACCTAGAGTTCAGAAATAATTGACGACGCTCCTTCCTGCTACGGCGATAAAAACTGTCGACTGCCAAGACGCAAGTATAAATCCAATTTTCAAATCGATATACATTATGAATAACCTGAGAAACACCACTAAGAAAAGGAAGCTGGGAAAGTGAAAGATGACAGGATAAGCTACTGGACCGACTAGGATATCGTCAAATGTAGATAAGCAAGATTAAGCGCAGTGAGAGGTCATGTTTTTGATGTTCCCTGAAGTCACTTCTTACCTGCGAAATACGTTGCCGCGTAAGATGAAAGCCTGGTAATGGGACTGGGAGCGGGCTCGAAGCTTTATGTACAATAATATAAAAGAATTTGCAAGGAAGAAAGAGCTCTATCGGAGTCATGAGAATAAATGTAAAATTGGGGAGTATATAAGTGAAAAAAAAAACTAAAGAAAAAGGATAACCTACAACTCCACTATATTTTTCCGTTTCACAGATGAGATCGGCACTTGTGACAGATCGAGTCACTTCCTCCTTGCATTTTACATGCAGTTTAAACAGTACTGAGCACGAGTCGCAGAACTCTGTACATTGACACTCCTTAAACAGCCTGTGCATTAACAGCAGTACATGGTCAAAATTGTAGGAAGAACGAATAAATCGAACTTACCCTAGTGTACTGCATTTTATCCACAACATCGTCAGAGACCATGGGAATGAGGCCCATGCGATGAGCGATGAACTCGTCGTGGAGGACACTGGTGTTCGATTCAATTTGCACCCAGTCGATAGCAATAGTCGGAACCTGGCGGTACGAAGATATGCAGTGAATTATAAGTGGATTGAAGCACTCAAAACATATTTGCATTACTGCAGTGGAATTATAAGTCGAATCGTCTTTCTTCTTTCTAAAAAAAAGGTTTTCAGGAAATTGTCATCTTTAAGAAACTCTAAGGAAGCCTCAATGTATTCAACCTGAAGAGACAGAAAATATAAGGAGTTCGAGTGAAAAAGTTGCCAAAAGAGAGGAGTGGTTACTCTTCCGAACATCTTCAAGCAAATACGCCTCACTCATCTAACTGAAGACGAGATAACTTACACCATAGCACTGCCATCCACACTTTGGCTCTTCAACTCCCTGTCTATTCACACCCTCACAACCCGTGCGTCTTAAGAATGGATTACGCATAATCCTGTTCCCGAGAAACTATACCCGACAAATCAGAGTGCTCACTTCAGCTATAAAGACGCGTCGTAGCGAATTCGCAACACTGAGGTCAGTATCCTCCAAGGAAAACCGAACCAGATCGTCCGTGAGTTCCAAAATATGTATGGTTGGCTGGTTCGCATACGGCATCTAAACAATTACAAACAAAATATTGGTATTTGCCATGGAAACAATAATTATCAGCGGCACGAAGGCAAGTAGAGATGTACAGCTTCAAACGAAACTATCAGGGTGACCCAAAGGTTTGCGGGCATTTCAGATTCTGACTTCTTTTTTCGTAACTTAAGAAAAACCAATAAATGACCAATAAAGTTATCATGACTTTGCAAAATTCTTTAAAGGATCCTTGACAAAGAATTGAGCTTAGCCATGACGACCTCATTGGTTGTTCGAAGGAAGTCAGAATCTGAAACGCACACCCCTAGGTGAAATGCAACAAATGAAGGTGCGAAAACGTTACATCAGGAAAAGAAACCAGTGAACGAAACCAGAAAGAGAACCTATCAAAAAACATTCGAAAGCAACGGGACCAGTTAGATTTCGGACTTCTCAGACCTGATTTCGGCCAAGAACCATTTATAGAAGGAAGTCACATTCACGCACACAAATTCTCAAAAAAACCGGTTGGTTCAAGGCCTACACATGTGAAAAAAAACAACAACATGAGGAACTAATCCTCCAAAGTAATTGAATACATTAATGCGCGTTCAAATGTTCCAAGGCAGTATTCAAAGGTCCGAGAAATTCGATTCTGCGCCAATCGAACGAGCAGAGCCCTTTAAAGAGCGAGGCCGTGATGATTTTGAAGTCTAATCACTTTTCACTTTTCATACTTGCTGAATAATGTTTCACTGGTAAATTTCCATCTGATCGTCTATTGGGAGGAAGTCGAATGCACACTAGGTGCAGTGCGATTTGGAAGGTTGGAATGGGGTTGTTTCTCCACTGTTAGTTGTTTGTTGGGTTTTATGTTAGTTTCGAAGACATGTTGAAGTTGGGTGCAAAATGGGGTGGTCAGTCCGGAAAGTCTTGTTAATTCGATACAGCCCTTGACAGAATTCCTTGACAAGGGTGGGTTAGGTTCTTTTGTGATTTTATCTGAGTTTTGTTGTGAAACTCGCCAATACACTTGAATACCTTATATAGAGTATGTTTTCAAAAGCGCATTCGTTGGTTTTCTCGTTGCAAAAATCTTTCTTCTCGTCCTTGGATAGAAAATTTGAGTAATTCGTTCTACTCTATCTACTCCTTCCCTGTTAGTACTACTACAGTTGTCGTATCTTTTTGATGCTTCGGAGCTTCAGTGAAGTTTTGATATGTTCTAATATCATGCTTCATCAGTTTCAGGTATAAACATGGAGCGTTACGATCGTGCCATCACAATTTTTTCTCCTGATGGCCATCTGTTCCAAGTGGAGTACGCTCAAGAAGCGGTGAAGAAGGGGTCTACTGCGGTAAGAAAATGTTACTGGAAACGATTTGTGAACTTTGTCCACAGTCCAGCTTATTTATCGTTTTTCTAGGTCGGTGTCCGTGGAAAAGACTGTGTTGTAATTGGTGTTGAAAAGAAATCCATTCCGGCTCTTCAAGATGACAGAACTATACGGAAAATCCATATGATCGATGACCATGTCATGCTTGCTTTCGCAGGTAAATACTTCCAATTCGGAATGTCGGTTTCTATATTTTTATTTTTCCATATTTTATTGTATGTCGCCCTTGGTGCCGTGGTAAGAGGCGCTACTGATACCAGCTGGTCGTACCATCGATCCTCTTAAGGGCTAATCGAGCTTTGTATCCTTCTAGGGTTGGGTAAATTGGTGTCAGAATCTTTTTTTTTTTGAAGATAAGCGCACTGAGTTGAACAGCGTGCGGCATCCGCAAGTCATTGTTTGTAGAGAGTATCTAGTCAACACTGCCTAATGGTTCTAAATAGAAGGCGAATGTGACGGCGCACCCCTAAGAGATCAACGCCGGCAGTTTAACCGCTACCTTTTATTTGCTTAAAATTTCATTTTGATGCTCTGCCTGCATTTTTTTCGTCAAGTGATCCCAAAGTTTCAGGTCTATCGGCGGACGCTCGTGTACTTGTTGATCGTGCTCGAATTGAGTGTCAATCCTACAAACTCACACTCGAAGACCCTGTTACAGTGGCGTACATCTCGAGGTATATCGCGAATACCAAACAGGTAAATCAGTCCGGCCGTGTATGAATTATTCGAAATGCATGAAGCGGGTGGATTGTGGGTGCATCCAGCAGAAGATAAGACCCGAGAACGGACACGAGGAAGGGGTCTTGAGGCCCCTTTTTTGAAGTGCTGTGGAAGTGAGAAAATGAGGAGCTTCTCTTCGACGGCTTCTGGAGCATGGCTCTCAGGAAGTACCTCTTTGCATAGAGCATAGATAATGCCTGCATATTGATGATGTTTTTTTATTGTTGTTGTAAGTTGGAGATTCTTGGGCAAGAGTTTCGAAATTTCCGTTTGCCAATTCTTCATATTCAACCAATAACTAGAGTAAGTTTGTGAAGAGAAAGCATCTCAAAATTCATTTTTTGGGCCGCACACTATCTCGCCCAACAGCATAAGAAGGTCGTATGATCATGGTATACTTTTCTTTTGTAGAGGTTCACTCAGTCACCTGGTCGACGGCCATTCGGCATTTCCATGTTGATTGGTGGATTCGACTTCGACGGACATCCGCGACTGTTCAAAACAGAACCATCTGGCGCGTATTACGAGTACTTGGTAGGTTAACTTGTATTCTCAATCATTCTTTTGGTGTTTCCTTTCAGTTCTTTTGAAAAATCTCCATGTCGCAGGCGAATTCCACTGGACGCGGAGAGAAACCCGTTCGAGAGTATTTGGAGGAGCACTATGGCGATGACACAATCAAGGACGAAGCTTCCACCCTCAAACTTGTAGTCAAAGCCCTTTCGCAGGTAGAGTTCAACTAGTAGTTTTTCAGACGTTAACTCTTCCTAGTTCTCTCTTTCTGAAACCTTGGCATGCTGCATTTGGATTTACGTGTGCTATGCGTTTTTGTGGAGTAAGGTCAATAGGGGATCAATTCATTTTTGCCTTACATGTCGACCTTTCCGCTCCCGTCAGAAATAGTTCGAGATTTACGACCGATGGTTTAAACTGCCAGTCATTGAGCCCCTGGCATGACACGACTCTCCAAACTTTTCGCTGGTCAGTAATAGGACGTAAGGGTCGCAGTGGAAGAGTTATATAATGTTGGGGGTTTCGGAGCTGCGCCGATTAGAACGTCAGTCATAAATTTCGTTGCAATGCTCCTACGGATCCTGAATATCTGAAGTCTATGGAAAGGCGAAACATCAGGTAGAAATAGATTGGTGCACCTACTAACGGTGGTGATAGAGTAAACCCTCCTCGATATTGATTTTCCGAGCGGGATGCGGTTTAGAAACATTGATATTGGATTGAACTCATTGAAAAGTTCACTGAAGAGCTATATTTAAACTTTAGTACTGCTTTGTTCTTGCGTAAAGTTTTTGGATACAATTGCATTCGCTACAGCTACTATTTTTTGTGATGTCTTCTCGAATTGATGTCTTCTCCTCGATCTTAAGTAATGCTGGTACTTGTTGGGAGAGATTCTTTGATTTCGGTTCTTTGCATGCGTAGAAGAGGGTAGCCCTTTCCGTTATTTGTGTTATGTTGTTTCTTTCTTTGAAAATGGGAGGCTTTAAGTAGGTATTTATTTTACAGGTGGTTCAGTCTGGCGCTCAAAATATTGAAATCGCTGTGATGAAGAAAACCGATGTCGTAAGTTTCCTTGTATTCCTCCTAGCTTTTCAGTCCTATGTAATATTTCTTGAATTCACCTTGTTATATTGTTGGTGTGAGTTATGGTTAAAAAATAGTTATTCTCTCGGTTGTTCAGGATCGAAAACTTTCATATGCCACAATAGTTTCGAATTTTCTTTTCACGATTCATTTCCTCTTTAATCTCGAAACGAAGCATAACGACGTTGTTGAGTCAGCTGCAGACAGTGCATTAGACATCGTTGTTTGCCGCTGGGCACATTTTTCTGAAGCACAGTAGCGTTTATCCGATCAATTACGGGCTCTTTATTCTTGAAGCCCGCATCATTTTCCTCATGATTCTTTTTGGGGCTTCTCCCGCCTCATATAGGTCATGGCTACTAACCTCTTGTTCATCTTGCCCTATTCTGTCATTTCTGGATGAACTTGTAATATTTATATAGGTCTTAATAAGAACATTCAAATTTGTACATCCTCGATAATTATCATCAAACAAAGTCATTCAGCCTGGCGAATGCACTCATCGCGTCCTGACGGTTGAAGAGGTCGAGGCACTCATGAAACTGGTGGAACAGGAACGCGAGTCGGCTGAGTCAGAAGAGGCGAAGAAGAAGTAATACCATAACAGTAAGCCTAGACAAACGGTCGTCAATCAATGCGGTTCTCATTTCGTTGTCTTTTGTTAATTAATTTCTATGCAATTTCTCGTGGAGAGGGGCGTATAGTGCCTCCAGATGGATTTCTCGAACTTTTCCGCAGTTCTCATTCTAATTTATGATTCATGCGGGGTTACGCTGTTTTGTATATGATATTGGCGCCCGGTCTGTTTGTTCTATTTATCTTTACGAATTTTTATGATTATTATTAATAAAGAGCAAAGACGGGACAGTCGTGTGTGTTTTTGAATGAAGTCACTTCTTATCTCTTCCAAGTGAATGGTACTTAGAACTCGCAATTCTCAAGCTAGCGTAATGGGAGGTGGTTCTGGGAAGAATAGGTAGAATTCTGATAGCTTTAGCATGTGTCGATGAGCCACTGGAGATCCTGAAATACACTTAATATCATCAAAAAGTCGGAGAATTTAAAGAAATCGAAGTTGTATAGATTTCTGACGATAGGAGTGTGAATGAGTGCATTGAATCAACGTTTGACAGACTCCGAGAAAATACGAACCATTCCCAGCTGTCATAATCTAGGAATCGTCTCCTTCTGTTTTGAATTTCAATGGTTGAACTCATTTTCGGGATTTCTTAATGGAACTCATCGGCTAAGAAAGCCGTGGCTTCTGCTTCTTTCGTAGTGACTCCACTTTATACGCACCTATCAAAGTTATTTCGTTTTTATGGGCCTTGAGAATTTGCTATTCTGGAGGATATAAAAGTGGTTTCTGTAGTGGTGTTTTGGAAAGAAATAAAACAGGATGTTGGTAAATTTGAGCTAGTATCCCGCTCCAACGTGGGTGGTTGGTAATTGTCGACGTTTAAGGTTAAAAATAGCAGAATGTGCCCGACAATAAGTGTGGTGACGTTGAACATTCGAAGGCGCGCAGCAGAAATAGCCATGGTACTGGGCAATACGTTGCTGGTTGTTAGGCTGGTTCCTCAACTCACTGTACAAGCTAAGTACGCATCCACGATGCATCTGCGATTTGAATGCATTACGAATAAGACAACGCGCCCTTAGGGGACTGATCAACGCCGAAACCACCGTTTTCCATTCACTTGATATTTGGCTGATGGTTTCTTGAAACTCAGCGTGAGGTTGATAGTGATCCTTATTCGCCTTACGTTGCGGCGTGTTCGCCTTCTTCAAAGCCTGAAGGGAAGTAAACCTAACCGTATCGGTATCGACACTATCGGAATCGACACTATCGGAATTACGAAGGTATTGATTTGAGGATCAGCTGTGCTAGTAAGTGTTTGGGCCAAGTACCCATTAATCTCTCCTCTACGATACCGGCTGGGGAACGAATGCGCGGCACATCCTCAAAGTACCGATCAACCGCAATCATTTATCATTACACAATCATTATTCCTATGTAGACACTGTTGAGGTTCATTTACACTCATTGTCAGCAACTGTGAACAAACTGGATCGCTGCGCTTGCTACTTTGCTGTTCGCTCTGCATCCCCGTCATATCTTTCATCATTCCTGCGCCGATTTACTGCAGACTGTGAATGGTCCTCCTGTGTTAAAAGGAGAAGAACTTCTCCGGGGATTTTTGAGGTCCATTATAACCATTGTCTCTTGCTGCATTCGATTCTCTTTTCATATAGAAATTCACTCCTTTCTTACTCTCTCGTTTCACCAAACAGCCACTTCATCGGGAAATAATGTGACTGCGGCGAGGCGTAATGGGCAGTTTTTTGTAAGGAAGGAATTTGAGCGGAAAGGAAGCTGATCACGCGATGTGTTCCTCAGTGTCTAGAGCCCGATCAGGGTTGCTGGCGGAGTCGACTCGATTATGCGAATTCTTCGACTGATTGGCCCTAGTGTTTTCAGCCGTAGCTGAACTGGAAACCTTCCTCAAGGTCAGCCTCACTTTTCTGCTTTCTGCTGGGTTTGTCTTTCTTATGCGGGTTCATATTCGCTCAATATATTCCATCGAAAAATTTGCTGTTCATAGATTACCATTACCTACTGCGTACCTACTGCGTACCTGCTGCTGTTGCTACTATGTACAAGGAAATGTGATTCAAGGTAGGCTTTGCTAATTCGTTGTTTTTAAACGATGCAATTGTTGCGATGCTACTGTTGTCACAAGAGAAGTAAGGCAAGTGATCAGCAACGAGACTCACATCCATATTCAAGGAGTCTTCTCTATTTCCAGCTCTCAAACAATGCAACAAATGCTGAACTGTCAAAGTTCTCTCTTCATCAAACCTCGGCATGGCCCAATAGCTTTTTAAGGCTGATATGTCGAACGAGGAGAGTGGGTAGATCTCGAGCTCAAGATGCTTTCAGAAGTAATTTCGAAAGTGATAGCTTGGAAAGCTCTGAAGGTGTAGAAGGCCCCAATTATGCTTGCGTTCTGTGAAGAATCTCGCAGAACGTCTTTTCGGCATCATCCCTATCAGCATTTTAATTGGACAGCAGGAGAAAACCAGCTCCTCTCATGGTCTCGTTTGGAGGTATTGCCATTGTTGAAGGCCTCGTGTAGGGACTAATAAGGAAGAACTCGAAACAACTTTTCTACGCAATCGGCGAAATCGAAACCCCAGATTGGTCTAAGGAAAACAACAGTGGTAACGGAGGAGTCTGATTCAGTGATTCAAAGCTGACTGTTGGTTGAGTATTCGACATCGGCGGTGTTAGTTCGAATAGAATACAGAAATGGAAAGTGGACGAGCCAAGATTGGTACAGTGCGCGACGAATGTTTGACGCATCCGACTTCATCGGATTCTGGAAAAATGAAGGATAATTTGAGAATCCACTCGTCCGAGACCAAATTTTGAATCTGAAAATTGCTAGGCACAAATTGTCACTATTCAAAAGAATGCACTCAAGGCTGCCAAGGCATGACAAGGTTTCATGTTTTTTTTCATTTATTTGTTCTAGGACATGGACTGGAACCACATGAGAAAATAAACAAAAGTGCATTCCACATTTGAAAAATTACAAAGTAATGAGTAGCAGTTCAAACATAAAAATTTTGCGGTTGGGGGGCAGTTTTCTAGGTGTAACTCTTGCAGAAGATAAGCTGAACGGTGTGCTCGTTAAAAACTTTTAGCCAAGTTTGCTTCAAATGCAAACATATGACAGGACGATATTGAACGGTGTCCACGTTGCTTCGTCTTCGTAATTTTGTAATGTAAAAAAATGTAAAAAAAATGTAATTTTCCATGCGACATTCCTTCTTGGGACGAATGGTCATGAGTAGGATGCAGGACGGATTTTTAATGGATTTTCAGGCTGTCAAGGGGAAGCGACGAGGGAAAGTAGCCGAATATTGCAAAGGAAATAAATTGTTAAGTGCCATCTCGATGTCATGTTGGTGTACGCCGGTAGCCTTCTGGATCTACATAAAACAGATTTTATATTAGGCATCATAATAAAGAAATGCCTCCCTCAGTTGATGAAGTGTTTCTTCACCATATGCCCGTTAAGAGTAGGGATGGAAAAACGTATAATTCTATTTCATGCCACTATCTATTATGTTTAGTTTTACATTTATATTATTGTTATCGGCTTTATTTCTTCTCTTTCTCTTGAAACAACAACAGCGGGAATAGTAAAATTCCCCGAATGATACTAGCAGTGAACTTTGCTTCCTATGAAAATATGCTGCTCTGGCCACTCATGAGAGGTTTCCTCTTGCGACTGTTGAACATCTAGGACATGGGCTGACCTTAAAGGCGGCAGCATTTGTTTATTTATTTATCTATTTATTTATTTATCTTCTCCTGGTTGGAGGTGGTAGTGACACCCGCATGGTCGAGCGATCGATTCTGTAGATCGGGCTAACCAAGCCTTCCATCCGTCACAAGTCAGGGGTTGGGGGTTGGGTAAGGTGGTACCAGACTTGTAAGGGAAGGTAAAGGCGCTGACTTGGTATAGCGACTGGCTCTTCAAGTCGTTGTACAAGTCAAACACGCATTCACCATACCTCCACGATTCTGAACGGAACACGAATGCGTGGCACGTCTTCAAGGGACTGGTCAACGTCGATGCCTTTACCCTTTTACCTGTACAGCCATTGATGGCGATTATTCCACTGAAGGGCAGCAATTGAGCTACACATTCACCTCGCGCCCGCAGCAGTGCATTCTTCCGGTGGTTTCCTGGTGGAGGCGGGGCGTCGTCGACAACCCACTGGCGGTGGTGCGCATTTGAATCTCAATGTGTCCTGATTATATCCGTGTTCGCCACCCCCAGCCAGATCCGCCACCTCACGGCAGTTGTCGACACTTGGAGCAGTAGTTGTTATGGACCAACCCCAACTGAATGCTGCACTTTTTTCTTCACTCCAGGAACGACGTCTCAGCGAACAAAACTTCTAGACCTCTCCTTACTTGAATTTCGTCAACCATTAGAATAGTTGTCTATACTTACTAAATTTCTCGACTTCTCTCCGAGGCCAATCTGTCTATCTAGCCGCTCTAGTGACATCTTTCTCATCTCGCAAAGAGCTTGATTGAAGTGGCATAATTCACAATCTAGTCGTCGTAGTATAGACGGAACAAGTGCAGCAAACATTGAAAGGTATAACTTTTCTGCTGAACTAGTAGCGCGTCAACAATTTTTCTAACGTAAAACGGAATGGAAAAACTGTAAAGTCTGCTCTGCTAAATATTCCATGACCGAACATCCTTAAAGCTCGGTATATTCAGTACCTCTGACGAAAATAAAAGTAAAATAGGCGAAGTTGATCAGTTTTCAAGGATGCGCCACGTTATCGTGTTCCATTCAGAATCGTGTAGGCATAATGAATGCGCATTTGGTGATACAGTCACTTAAGGTTGCCTCTGTACAGGGCACTGCCTTCACCTTATTAGACAAATCTGTTAGATCTGTTCGATCACTCAACTATGGGAGTGTCAGTGAGGGCCTCTTACTACTACACCACATGAACAATTATCTGAAGAGTAGACGGTACTTTTCCCCTTAATGCCCAATTATCATATCATGCCCAACCGTATTCGATATCATACCATTTCGCATCCACCTATGGTCGTGTGCAGCCTGTTTAATCTGCCTGATGTGGAAGAAAAAGCAAGTTCTTTTCTCGCAAGCATGATATGATAAGACCGCTTCAAGGATGTGCATTAAGATATGAGCATGATATGATACGCTTTGGTGATAATTGGGCATTAAGAGGAAAAGTACCGAGTAGACTACTAAAACAAACAAGCTTAGATTGCTGTTGGCTACGTAATAATTTCATATCCTGATGTGCCACAGTAAGTGAATGGTAATGACCAGCTTTCTGTGCAGCGTGAGGAGACCTTCTTTGGAACACATCATGGGGTAAAGATCTGATGAAGCTCTTACTGAAAGGTAAAGTCAAAAAGGTTGGCGTTGATCAGTCCCCTAAGGACGCGCCTCGCTTTCGTGTTCCACTCAGAATCGTAGACGCATTGTGAATGCGTATTTGGCCAATAAAGTGATTTACGGGAGCCATTTTCTCCTTGAAGTCAGTGTCTCCACCTTCCTAGAGAGGTCTGGCTTCAATTTACTCGACCGCGAATCGAAGAAAGCCTTGGTTAGCCCGGGCGGTGATCGACCTCTCGATCGTGCCAATGGTAATAGCGCCTCTTACCACTACGAAGCGCTCTACGAAGTTCTAAGTAGCTCATGCAACTGTAGTTAAATTGATACCTTTAAGTTTGGTTTTGAGCAAAGTGCAACTTTGCTGCATCTGTGTGTGCACATCGTCTTCACGGATGGTCGACAGTAGCGGAACATCGACAACGGACGACACATTAACGCCGGCATTCAGACACAGCACTCCGAGCTGATTGAATTTCGGGACGACCGTGGTTTTTCCTTTCAAAAATTCACTGATTGTCGATCAAAGAGTTTTGTTTACAACGGCGTCGAATCTGATTATGGCAGCAGAATGTGGACGGGGAGGCTAGACGAACTCGTCCTGAACATCAGACCGCCTCTTTCGAACAAGAACTCCGGTTTTGCACGAGGTCTCCGGCTTTCTAACAACCCCGTCGGTCTTTGCCTACTGAAGAGCCATTATAAAGAATGTCTCGTTTTTCCCTTCTTAGTGCCTACTGGAGATATAGGAAATTGAAAATCACAGTGATGAGGCAATTATCATCACTTCTGGTAAATATTTGTAAATTTCAATTTATCTGAGCTCTTCAACACTTAAAACATCGACGAAGTCGTGCAGAAGAATGAATTTGAAATATTCATTTCAATAAAAAATAAACAGAGGACTGTAGCTTACTATATAATATTTCTCATGAAGACGTCATCGTCGACAACTTTCCCACTTGTCTTTTTGTTGGTTACGGCCATCACCATTCCCACCTCATTATCGAACGGATCTCAGTGAGCTTTTTACCAACACGTGGTTACCGGTGCGAAACATCAAGGTAAACTAGATTCGTCACTAGCGCTTCGTTATAACAGAAGGATTCGAATCGCACTAGTAATGCTCAACATCACTACGCCTTCTTCTCCCACCGCTTTCAATTTCTGTATTTGTCTTTCTTTAAGAGTATCTTATAATAGTGGCTTTACAGATTTGAGACAATGCCCGAGCCAACCTGTGCTGAAGAAGCTCATTTCAATGTTAGATAACGTGAGGCCGAGCGTGGTACAGGTGTAAGAGGCGCTAGCGACACCAGAACGGTCTAGCGATCGACCTCCGCCCTAGCTAACCAAGCCTTTCATTCCTCTCCTGATGGGTTAGTTGGTACCAGACTTGTCTGGGAAGGTAAAGACGCGGACTCCTCCGCAAGTTTTTGTATGGACCAAATACGCCAAGCCACTGTGGTTCGGAATGGCGCCGCGAACGCGGTCCTTACAATTATTGGACAGAACAACTTCAGCACCTCTACCTTTACCTTTACCATTAACAAAAGACCTTGACGGAGGGATGCGCATTCTTCATTCAAGTGTTGTTCGAAGATTTGGGCGGTGGTGCTGAGATATCATTAGACGAAAAATGAAACCTTCCTGAGGAAACGTGTTAACGAAAAAATCCAGCCGTTTTGCAGACGCTTGAAACTGTAGGAATTTGACTACAGTTGTTTATTCACTGTTCATGTTGATTCTAAGCTTATCGTGAAAATCGTAACTCAGAGGTGATTCGCATCCGCAGTGCTAGATTGTTGCCCCTTCGAACCGGACGCTACACTCTGGGACTTCATCACTTTTATCGAGCCAAATGGTTTTTCAAGAGTTCGAGACTGGCCTGTGTCGCAATTTTTGCGAATGGCTTAGTTACAGTCGAGAGCGTGCGGTTAGGTCTGTGGACCCCCAGTGACCCTTAGCGGTAATTAAGCTCGCAGAGAACACCCCCAACTGACTTTTCCTCAAAGCGTCTGTATTACTGACTGAGGAGGTTTGCGTCTGACGGTTTTGGACCTAGAAGTTTCACCTAGTGCAGGTAGTTCCGGCCTTTTTTGCGATAGTCCCGTATTTGTGGCCAAGTCTTCGACTGGCGCTTGCTCATCGTCGTGGCTCGTCGTTTTATTGTCTGAAGGCGTATTATGGCGGCAGCCTGCTCCAACTTCACGTCGTTGATACTGCCCCAGAGCAGACGATTGCATTCATTTCAGGACTATTGACTTTTCCAGTCTTTCTTTAGTTCTGGAATCTTTCCAGGGTTTCCAGATGGACACTTCTTTGCAACGTAAAATCCTTTCGTAGCGCTTAAAGCGTTTTTGTGACGAATATTTGTGAAGCTGATTTATGACAGTGCAGAAAAACGAAGACGAACGCGAATGCTATTGGACGAACGAGAAAAACGTTGCTGCGAAATTGATTTTTCAAAAGAATTCGTGTGCGGTATCTCTTTGTTCCGTTTACGAAGAATTCTCCACCCAGTCGGTAATGAAGGGCTTTTCTAAATGTTTTATCGTAATCGTACTAATTTTTGCAAAATGTTCAGACATTTCAAACTGAAGTGGAAGATACCAAATACTCAACCGGGGAGATTTACCCTTACTAATGGATTTATGTGGAATCGAGTTCTCCTTGCTGTTGTTCTATCATTGTTGAATTGATTCACATCTCCACAGCTCACAAGTAATTTGAGCAAGTAGATTTGTCTAGGATGCATCCTTTGTATAGATCGAACATTCAGATTTTTCAATTTACTTTCTAGCATTCACTGAAAGTAGCTAGATTCTGAGTGTTGTCACAGATGACGGCAGCTTTGAGAATTCTTCTTTCATAACTGCGCCATTATTTTGATATGCTGCTACTTTCTTCCTTGTTCTAACCATTATTCGAGAATCTCAAGAACTTCTACATGCTGTTCACTTGCTGAAGGTTATAGGGTATCGTTCATTTCACTGCAAATTTTATTTTGTTTTGGTCTTCGACGTTCTGACGATGCATTATTCATTGCAAAAATCGCAAAGCAGCCAGGATTGGAACCTGCGACTCAACCTTATCTAGGGCTTTGCAATACAGGACATCCTCGGTCGTTCTTGACGCCTATCATTTTCTTGAGTCTGAGGCCTTTAATTTACTTTAGCTAACCATGAACAGGTACAATGGTAAGAGGTGCTAGTGACACCGCACGATCGAGCAATCCTTCGCAGCCAGTGCTAACCAGGCCTTCCACCCACGCGGGGTTAGGTATATTGGTACCAAGGTTGTCTGAGAAGGTGAACGTACTAACTCGGAATAGCGGCTGGTCTCCGCTAACCATTGTATAAGCCAAATACGCATCGACCATACTTGTAAGATATAAATGCAATACAAACCGCGAAAACGGGACGAGGCAGTAAGGCCGATTCTTCATTTCACCAGCTGAGCCAAAGCATCTCAAGCACTGACATAACATTCTACTTTTTTCAGGTTCTGTTTGCTTGAAACTTTTGTATGATCTAAGGCTTGTTGTATGCTACTCTCCCGAGGTTAGTCGTCGGATCAGAACTCACTACGGCTAGACGTTTCAATCATTTCGTGGTCTACAGGGACCTCAAAAGTGGTCCGGTATCCGTGACCCTATTGTTGTAGTTAGCCGGCGAAGCGACGTATCCTTCGTAGCATCTCCGACCGACGTTGTATCAGCTCACGAAGCTGCGGAAAAGAAGAAATTCGATGAATTACCCTTCAGCGACTATAATTCAGTGGTGACAAAATCTGATCCACCTACTTCAGCATCTCGTTCGGCACATAAATATCACAAGTATTCTATTTTTATTTTCCAACGATTGCTTTGAGATTGCTGTTTCTTGTTTCTGTAAAGTTCAGCTTTCTAATCAAACTCTGCTGTTATCAGATATTCAAAACAAGGAGGTGATACAATGGTGCTGGTGAGGATTACGCACCAAAACCTTGAACGGTCGGTTGAGTAATAAAGGCAAAGGGCGAACACGTAGGGCAATGAGCGATTCCATATCGTTCGCAACCTCTCTTGAACTCAGATCTTACCCAACTCTTGATTCATTCTAGCAAATGTGGTCCTAGCTTATTCTTAACACTTGGAGTCGTCATCCGAGGCTTATCAGCATCATTTCAAACCGATACAGTCAAAAGTGAACTTCAGAAAGTCCATGGAACTAGGATTACGGATACAGTCAAGAGATAATAATATGTTTGGAGGAACAATGCGATGAAACACTAATTAAAAACTAATATTGGTTCATTTTTCCTCTTCTTCTTTCTGTGAAATGGAAGTCTTTTCTCTCTCATCTTCTTTCCCGTCTTCTCTCTTTTCTGAAAGCAAACTTTGAAATCATGAAAAAATGAACGCTTTTCTGTATAAAGAACTTCCTTGATGAGGGAAATTTGTTAAATACAGGAACGACCCACTACTTATTCATTTACTCATTTCTCTACTCCACTCTCCTAATAGTGAGGAACCCGGTCACAAGTAAGAGTATAAGGAAAAGAATGGAAAGGAAAGGACAAAAACAATAATCCTGTTCTACTTGTAGGGCAAAAATCAACATTTTCCAAATAATATAGATAAGATTCAAGTTCATAGGTGTTGTTGGACATATTCTCTCTGTTTCTGTATAGCACTCCCATTATTAGAGTTTCTTCCGCTGTTAGTGAGTTATCTGTCGTCTGATTTTTCAGCTTTAATAGCCTATCTGCCTTTTACCTTCACATTCGTCACTATCTAGCCCTACCTGAGTGTCGAATGAGGTTGCCTTCGTAGAGATTCTGTCTTCAAGAGGGATGTCCTCATAATAGAAGCTGTCATACATCAGCTAATCATATATAATTGAGCTGTAGGGCTCGTTGTCATCTCCTTCCAGTAATTACAGATTTTTTCACCTGACAGCTTTTCAAGAATCAATTCAATTGTGAAGCGATAATTTTCGCCCTTGTCGCTCTCGATTTCCCTCAAGCAGTTTATGTCGTCGTTCAGCGGGTCTGAGCCGGTGAATTCGGGTACTTTTAGGCCAAATGACCGCCGTCGTCCGCCGACTTTTGCCGTCGTTATGAGACCAGCACTGTTCACTTTGCTGCAGTTCTTTCTGCAGGATATCACCGCCGTCGAAGCACCAAACGGTCAGTTTTTTCCGAAAGTTTACACTAGTATGGAAGATGGAAGTACAAATGTTCTCCAATTTGATTAATATTTTGTGGCAAAATGCATTAATCCTCACGCCTGTTCCTCAGCTGGCTAGCGCTTCCTTCTGATCTTCTACTGAACAAGTTGCCAAGCATCGTACATGAGGCATACCACCTTGTGCTTGCTGGGCAAGTAGTCGGTATAGCTTCATTCCAAGGAAGATGATTCACAGACTTCTGAATGCTCATATCGCATCGTAGATGAACACCAGCTTTTCTGACTTACTACTTCAATATACTTACTAATTTGATACTTTAACGTTTTCTAATTCGCTTTCTCTCAAGAAATTAATTGGTTCTTCTCCACCTACACGCTATTTATTGCAGCACATAGCATGTTTCTGAACGCTCACACTTTATTGTTAATAGACTGAAAAATCTTCCTTTTTCGAATTTAATTTTCTGTTCCGAACTCGAAAATGATCGATTTCTAAATGCGCAGAGTGCTCTGACCACTGTGCTCGCCCGTCTTGTTAACGATTTTGAGTTTTTGTTGCACTTGAATTCTTGAAAGGGATGATTCGAGGAATCCTGCGGTCCGAATCAACACACACTGCTCGGAATCGTCTGTTTCTTCTCGCGCTAGCAGTGAACGTCTCAATGCTTGGTCGAACTTACTAAATTCGTTCCAATATAGAGTTTGCCACGTTTCTGCCACATTTTGACTTGCAATAATTGTCTAGATTTCGGTTCAGTGTTGAAATAGATGGCAAGGTTTCTTCTACAGTGCGTTTCAAAAGTATGTATCCACCTTATATTCGACAATTTCACGCTTCGCGTTCGTTTTTACGAACCGGCGTTTGTTGCATTAGATTCCTCGTGGTGAAAGATATCTGGGTTGCTCTTCCCAGTAAAAATAATCATCTCCAGCAAAAACAGACCGTTTTTGAATTTTTTTGTTTGTTTCAAAATATGTATCCACTTACAGAAAACACTATTTTTATCTAATTTTTAATAGTCGATTGGACCACCATTTTCTTTTATGACATCGAACACTCTGTCACCCATGCTACTAACAATGTTTCGGATCACCTCGTCGCTAACGTTATCCCAAGCGGTCACCACTGCCCTCTTCATCTCTTCAACGCTACTGAACTGCTTGTTGTCCGCGTAGACGTGCCGGACAACAATCCTACACATGTTCTCCATATGGTTACAGTCAGGAGAACAAACTGGCCAGTCCATTGTCCGGATGCGGTTGCGCTGAAGCCAATCAATAGTCGATCTAGACACATGCGCAGCAGCGTTATCTTGCTGCAGAACATGTGTCTGCTTCCTTCTGCCTCCCAAAAAGGGAAGAAGGCTGGACTCCAGCACACCATGGTACTTCAGACTTTCCATTCGACAAGATGGAAAGCTGAGCTTCAGCTTTCCGCTGCTGTAGAAGCCGCCCCATATCATTAACGAGCCTCTTCCAAAGTTTCGTCGAGAGAACACCATAGGAGGTTGTCGCAGGTCTCTCCAGTAGTACCGAAAGCCATCAGGACTATCTTGGTTAAACTTCTTTTCATCACTGAAGATCACCTAACACTGAAACTCCGCCAAAACTTGCGATGTTAATGTGACGAGGATGTCGCTACCTCATCTCACTGTGTCCCCAGGTTCCTTCGCGCACAATCCAATCTCACCCGCTCATAGAAGTCCATGTAGCAAGCTGCCTCTTACATGGTCCGTCAGCAGATGTGGTCGTTCATCCGCATTGAGCAGTAGATCGTCGCTCGCGATGCAGCGGGACCCGTACTGGAGCGAACTTTGTTGACACTCCATGTCGAGTTCGACACCATACGACCAATTCTCCGATGATTCTGACTCGAAAGCAGTCGTGGACGTCCAAGTGAAGGTGCTGGTAGATAGCCGTCAGGATTCCAAAGATAACGGTGAACGAATCCATGCGAACGGCCGAGTTGGAGAGCAATGTCGCGATTTGGCAAGCCCGTGTCCTTGAGGGCTCGGATCTGAGCTTGTTCCTCCAATGACAACACGGTTCCATGAATGTGCAATCGTGGTTATTTTGTAGTGTTGGACAAGAGCACTATTAATATTCCTAGCTTTCCGCCAAAACGAAGCATATCGTTTGAGGGGAAAGGTCAAAGCGCGTGGAGTCTCAAAGTGGATACATATTTTGAAACAAACAAAAAAAAAATTCAAAAGCGGTCTGTTTTTGCTGGAGATGATTATTTTTACTGGGAAGAGCAACCCAGATATCTTTCACCACGAGGAATCTAATGCAACAAACGCCGGTTCGTAAAAACGAACGCGTAGCGTGAAATTGTCGAATATAAGGTGGATACATACTTATGTACTACTCATACTATACTTATGAAATTGTCGAATATAAGGTGGATACATACTTGTATTGTTCATATCCCGCAAGAATCGTTGAATGACATTGGAAAGTCATATCTTCCCTCTACGAATTGGCTGAATTCGAATTTACCTTTATATGTCTTTCCAATTGATCGTCAGTTGAAGTAACTACTTCAGTGTTATTAGAAACCATTTTGTGGTTCTCCACCACCACATACACTCCACACAGCTCCTCGATCTTATCTTACAAGCATAGAACATGTTACTGCTAGCTATCTTTCTCCAAATTTGACCATCATCACCATAGCCATATGAAGGTAGACCCCTTTTGTAGTCTGTAGAGCAAAATTTTGAGGAAACAACCTCCTTAGAACGTAGAAGTCTGAATCCTCGCTAAAAATCTCTCTAAGAGGGTTTCTCGGAGATCACGAATCAGATTTTGGTTTTCAAAATTTCAAACGATTCCGAAAGTAGGCGACAGATCCAACGACATGTTCTAGAAGAAAGATTTTTGAAAACGCTGAACTAGTAAAAAATTGTTAATTTTCTGACCTTCTGTGGCTTACGACGACACATCCCCGAATGTTCGTGAAAACCAATCGATATGCGAACCTCATTCTTACCAGAGATAAATGACTCTATTGCTGTAGTTTTCTATTGCATTTCCTCTTCTCTTTTCCTCGTCCTTCTACTATTTTGCGTTTCGTATTCCATTTTTCTTTGTTTGTATTTCAACGTATGGACTTCTCCGAGACCTTTCTGGCAAGCAATCACAGTTTCAAAAAAATCGTATAACTTAACATGAAAATAGTTACGGATAGGGTCCACTTGTGAACAGCAGCTGGTTCATTCACGCCACCGGCAAGCTTTTATTTTCCATCGCTCAACTTCCACGCTTTGGATTTCCATAGCAATAGCAAGTTGTGCAAATCATACAATACTTTTTCGTCGGTTCGACGGCTGCCAACATTTTCCACGAAGGCCACGCTCTATTCGATAAGTCCATCGGAAACCTCATTTGGCATTGATTTGTTTTGCCGTGCTCAAACTCCTGTGCTGAAGGTCAGCTTGTTCCTCATCGTTGATTTCAGGCAAGGCGCCAGAAAGCGCGTGAGAAAATACCAATGATTAATGACACTTATCCTAAAGCGCTACTGACACCCGCACTGTCGAGCGATCGATCCTGGCTTGGGCTAACGAAGCCGTCCTTCCTTCCGAAGTCGGGTTAAATGGTACCAAACCTGTCTGTGAAGGCGAATACACTGACTTGGTATAGCGGTTGGCCCCGCAAGTCATTGTATAGGCCAAATATGCATTCACCTACCTCTACCATTTGTGTTAAATCTGCTTTATCTCACCCTTCTAGGTATAACATGACCACGCTACTTCTGTCAAGGATATTCAGTAAACGGGAGTTGATATGGGGTAAGTTATGGGAACGTAAACTCTCCTACCATTGGTCATGACGATGTTTCAAGAAGCCATCAGCTAAGTATAAAGCAAGGGTAAAATGGTAGAAGTAAAGGTGTCGGCGTTGATTAGTCACCTGAGGAGACGCCACGCGTTCGTCTTCCATTCAAATCGCAGAGGCCTGGGTAATGCGTACTTTGTCTACGCAATGTCTTGCGGAGCCGGCCACTATTCGAGTCAGTGTCCTCATCTTCTCAGACAACTCTACTACCAATTCACCTGGCATAGGAGGTGTTTAAGGCTTGGTTCCATCGGCGAAGATCGATCCCTCGATCATGTGTTTACAAGAAGCGTCTCTTACCATCGCAGCACAGCACGAGCAAGGAGTTCCCATTTTCCAAAAAGTAGCCGTAGGTAATGCGTGAAAGCTATTTGTTATGATTAATACTGCCACACTAATGCATTCCACATTTCTACCCTCATTACCTGGACATAGCCCCAGGAGCTCTAAATCCTTCACGTGGCGCGATATATTCCAATTTGTGTCACATCGTTTTAGCATTTATCTGAGTTGTTTCTCATGTGACTAATGAAATGCGCCCAACAAACTGGGTAAGGGCATTTCACAAACTGGAGGATCTGATGGTAAACGTGAAATTTTACCATAACTCGACAAGAAGAAAAGGTAGTTCGTCCGCGCAATGCTGAGACGATTTCCAACGGCACGGAGGAGTTCAACTTATTATAGCTTGTATAGAGGGCTTAGAGGAGAAACAGGATAGAGGTAAAGGTGAAGGTAAAGGTGTCCTCGGTTTTTATTAGTCAACTAAGGACGCACCGCCGCGTTCTTGTTCCATTCAGAGTTGTAGAGGCATGCTGAATGCATATTTGGCCTATACAACGACTTGCGGGGCCATCTGCTAAGCCAAGTCAAAGTCTCCACCGTTCCAGATAAGTCTGCTACCAAATCACCGGATCCCGGTGGGATGGAAGGCTTGGATAGCCGATGCTGGTAGCGCCATTTCTCACTGCACCACGCGTACCCTGGCAATTGAAAATTAAACAGATTAAATAGTTTAAGATGGAGACCAGTACCAGCATAGCTACAGTCAGACCAGACATTTCTCATGTAAGCAATGAGAAGCGTCGCTATTTGAAGAGCCCTATGGTAAATCTGGATTTTCACCACAGCTTTGCATCTAGGCGACCGTTATCAATGAGGAACATGCTTTTTCAGGTTTCCTTCACTTTGACTCTTTCGGTTATTGTCTTCTTCGCGATTGTTTCCACGGTGTTCCAACTGACAGGCTCTCATTTGCTCTTCTCACGCCGCACACTTGATTGACGTAGACGCCCACCGCTCGCTCTCACCTCGGCCAAATTAGAGCCATTAGCGACTGTTTCGCTTTGCTTGTTCTAAGAGCATGGCCGATGGCCGTCCAGGGGCTTTCTCGTACGAAGTGTTGGAGAAAATCCCGTCTGTTGTTGACTGCTACGGCTGGAAGACGCTATGATTTGCCTGAAACGGGCACATCTATGCTAATACGCCTCCTCTTCGATGCAAATTCGGCGCTAACAAGTTCCGGAAGCCGGCCGGCGTGCATCTTCTGGCGCGTGGGCCTTTCTAGAGCACAGGTAATGTGGTTCTGGGGGCAAGCTGGTGGGTGGGGGTCGAGCTTAAGCTCATGGTGAAGCCGAGAGATAATCTGGTGTATATTTGCTGGTTGACCTTTATAATGACACTTATTGCGCTGATGATGGGCAAGAGGTGGCTGAGCACTGAGTCAGCGCTGTCACGGCGCAGATTACAAATGGAAGTGATGAAAAAGGTTTCACAACTCAAAGGCACGATTCAAACCAGAAGAGACGGTTGTCGAGTGGAAATATCAGTTAAGGGCGGTGTCAAACCTTTTTTTCTGAATGATTTTCAATCAGCGAACACTAAAGCTGCTTGGAATGGGTCCAAGGAACAACGGTTCATTTTACAAAAGCTCTTGTTCTAGAGGCTAAGAATTTATGTCTTTATATATAAAATATCCAATGAACTATCAGTTTTCTCTACTTTGTTATTCTCAGCTCTTCCAGTTATAGTGTCCTATTTCAGCGAACAATAAATCTCGCCATTGTGGTACAGATGAATTGTCATTGACTGAGGTGTCGACCAAGACTAGAGCACCACCTCCATTGAGGTCCTCAGCGCTTCCAGTAATTCACAACAGATCTATTTTGACAAGAAAGAGAGTGTTAAAGTTCTTTTTTACCGACACCCTGCCGAACCGTCCCCCATTTTATACCATTCCCTACGTCCTTACCGCTTTCAACATCTATTTCTACCATACAAAAGCGGTAAGCCACTGCAACGCGATAAAAGCAGAATACCATGTTGTCAGCCTAGTTTGTGGAGTTTACCTGTGCCGTTAGGCTAGGAATTTTGAGATGGTCGTCTGGTTATTGTCCAAAGCGCCCAAACGTTGAAAAAAAACAGCAGCTCTTGCTGAGTGCATCAGATCTAAGCTTTACAAACGTAGCAGACCGAACATGCGCGGTAGGGTCAAAGGACCGGCTTCGGTTAGTCGCCTAACATTTTCTATCCACTCCATCACTATTACTGCAACTGTCACTGTTCAGATGTTTACCTGCGCGCGAGCCGGCTCAATTCCACTGCTCTGCTCAGAAACTTACCAAATTCAAGCATTTAGCTCTTTGTGGGAGCTGATAGTCTTAATTTTCTTGGCTAAATGGATTTCTACCAGAGTCACGCATTGAGAGGAGTCATAATGCATGGTGAAGGCTCAATAAAAGCCTTCCGAGCGCGCTTCCGGCGAAGGCAAATGCGACAGCTGCTAGGTGGTAGGTGTGAACGCTGCTAATCAAAAGGTCGCCTTGTTATCGGCGACTAATTGATGTCGAATTAAGGTGCTCACCTAGAAGCTGAATGCCGTCGGGGTTCTGAAGGGGCAGGACGACAGGTATCCCAAGCTGGTATGAAATCGTTTTAGGCTGAACAGGTACTGGGTGCTCCGAAGTAGTTAAAGTTCGCACGAATCGAACACAACAATAAGAGTCATCAAAGTGTGATAGGTACCTGTTGTTTCTCTCAAATTGTCGCTACTACTTTACTTTCAACATTTGCTTCCACGCAAAAACAAACACATTGCCAATTGAAGAAGACAACTCAAGACAAAGCAAAACACGGTTCTCCTGAGCAAGAGATGTAAGTACAACGAAATGGTAATAAAGGAAAGAATAACAAAAAACAGAAACGGCACATTTAACAGTAGGATGAAAGGGTGATGAACTAGGAGGGCGCTTTAAGTTCGATGTATGAAATTGTTGCAGTCGGTGGTCAAGAAACTTTCTAAAACGATCCGTAGACATTTTTAGAGCCCATTGATAAAGGGAAGAAACAACCGCAATGATCCGTGGGAGAAGAAGTATGCTCTGATCTGACTTTTTGCCACCGAGTCAGGGAGTCTTATACCGCCATGCCTGGTCCTAGTTTCATCAGGTGTAAAATGGAAGAAGTCGGCGAGATCAACATTAGCAATACCTTTGAGAATCTACGACGGACGTTCTCCGTTTACCGTCACCATTTCCTCTTTACACTGAAAAGTTTCAGACCAGATTATGTGTAAACATAGCCTGTTCTAGCATTAGGTTCTCCAGAAACTAATGAAGAATCAAAGTAGATTTTCACTCCTAGACTGAAATGTGTCCAACTTGTCAGTCACTTCGTGTGGATATAGCTGATGGCTTTTATTTTATAGGAGAACAACGAGCACACGATCAGGAAAACCTGTTCGTACAGACTGTTTTCCGGTACTTTTCATCTACTGTAGTTCCATTGTGTTGTAATTATGCAATTGTTATTGCATATCTAGGAAAAACGTTCTGGGATCAGCGGTAAAATTAATCGTGGAAAAATTAACGCCTGCTTCGGTCACCAGCAATTTATTCGACGTCTTTTAATGGACTGTGAACTTTGCCGCTGTCATTCATTACAAATACGGCTCATGACACGGCAGTGTTCGAGAAATGGGGTGCTAAGAATTGATCTAAAGAAAATCTCTATTGGTTTGAGGAGTAGAAGAAGGAGTTCGTTGTATATGTTAGTCAACCAGTGACAAGGGATAGAAATAAATGGTTTTTCGGCTCCATCCCTTAGAAGAGTATATAATAAAAAAATCAGCTGCTTCCTTCAGAGTCACGGGTACCAGACCGACCGGAGAATGTACGCGTTCGGACAACTGCCACAACGGCTACCTTGTGGTGGGAAGCTCCATCCGATAAGAGCATTCTAGTGAGTTTCTGAACTTCTTCAACTCGAGACTATCTTCCGTGTCTGAGACAGAGTTATGGAAACTGAGTCTGGTATTTTGACCTTATGATTCATGAAATATCCAGTCACTCATTTCAATAACTTGTGTATACACTCAGCTTTGGAAAGGTTTTGAAGGGTTACTGCGTTGATGGAACAACGTTTCATTTTTGGAATTGGCGGGGATTATGATTTCAAGGCGCTCACTAGTCTCTAATGGTGTGAGGGAAAATGGCAGTGACAGATGTCCTAGGCAGATTGATCTTTTATGACGCAGTTTCAGTCGAAGGGATTGCCAGTTCAATTGTGATCGAATCAAGTGGTTTGTGATCAATGGGGGAAAAAGTATAGATAACGTGCATCGTAGCTGAACCCTCAGGGATGCATTTTTACTATGAAAATGAAAAACAAAGCGGAACAATGTTTTCCAGAAAGAAGGCACTTTCGAAGCGACTATCGGGTTTCATTATTGTGTTGAAAAGCCACCTCAATATGAAAACATGGATGTAGATATTTGTTCGGTCCTACGAAAAAGCCACCTCAATATGAAAACATGGATGTAGATATCTGTTTGGTACTACGAAAAGCTGCTTTCCGGTGACGATTTAATGAATTAAGGTTCGAGGATACACGATCTCATACGGTATTGCGACACCCTCGCGGCGAATCGTCATTGAGGGCGTCAACACGAACTCGTTCACCCTGAACCGGCTTGGTAAGCAAACTGTAAGCCGTTTGTTACCCAATTCTTGATACAAAGAATAGTTTCCAGAGCCAGACACTGATTATGTGTTCGCAGTTGGCGCCTACAACGAGGCAGAAGGTGAAGACGGCGAGCCGGTTCTGCTTTCTGCTCGGACGCTTCCAAGTGACGGTGAGATCCTCTAATATTTAATCCAATTTAATTAAATTACCATAAAATTCTAGCTTTATTAACGCATTTTTCGAATCATTACCAGGAGCGCTTGTTAAAAGTTCCGACGCCATCGACCAGGCTCAGGTCAAAAATTAAATTTTCGCTGAAACTTCACCCTTAGAGTTCTTCTGGGGTGCAGATTATGAATTTGATGTCCGTTTTCCGAATTTAGTCCAAGGACCACCCGTATCGCTTGCAGGGCTAGCAAGGTAGTCCACCCAAGATCTCTGACTTGGTTGAAACTTAACATAGGGTGGTTATGTTGCACAGTGATACCGATCCTAGTGATTGTTCTGCGAATTTCGTCCGAGTACCACCCATATCGTTCAAATTGGATAATCGTGTCAAAAAACTTCGTCCAATCGTAAGTTAGTTGTTCTGGACGGTAATTACGCATCTGATGTCGTTTTCTCAGATTTGGATTGATTTCGTGTGATTCAGGTAGGCACTCTTCCGCTCCTCCTTAAACCTTAACCCTACCTTAAACCCATCTTCACGCCACGACCACGCCCCGTTGTTTACATGAACCTGCCCATAACGCCCGAAATGGGGCGAAACTCCAAAACCAACATCAGAATCGTAGTCACTGTGCTGAATAAGATATCTACAGGGTGTGCAAAAATTACCCGCACAAATACATCACAGGCCCAACTACTGGCCAAATTGTATTCTGAGCTTCATATTGGAATATGTTATACATCTATACTACACGCAAACGCTGTCCAAGTTTCAGCTCTTGAATGCTTGCACAGCGGTAATAGCAAAACGAAATCTGAAGCTATAGGCCATCATCAGTCCACACCTCTCTGGTCGAACAGCTATTTTTACCTCAATTTCCTTTGACGTTTCTGAGAAACTGATTTTCTAGTCTAGTAGGTTTTTGAGAAAAATGTGTGCTCTATCTGATGTGCAACTTTGCTGCTTCTGATAGCACCGTTAACAAACACGTGGAATGATTTCGATGAGGGCTACCTGCGTGCCACGAGTTATTCGCTTGGCGCAATTGAGAACAACTTTTGGAACTAAGCTTTCAGCCTCATATTGGTGTAGTGGGTACGTATACACTAAACTCAAATGCATTCCAAGCCTGAGTTCATTTGGGTTCACAATGTGCGAATGGCAAAGCCAAATCGAGAAGGATCAGCAATCATCGACTCATAATTTTGCTGTCCTACGCCGCACAGCACAAAATGGCTGACCTATGTACTCACGGGATTTGAGCCGCCTTAGTTTCTTTTCTGGTCACTTACTAGGAACGAGAATTCCTCTACACAACACAAAAATCAGGCTCCACTGGAAGCTTCCCTGGCTGAGGCAAAGAACGATATAGTAGAAGACTACCTCCGTGCCATGAGTTATGGGTTCGCTACTCGTCCGAGGACATGTGTTCGTAAGATAGGGGGCCGCTTTGAACGAACTTGATACTTTTATATTAGTAAGGGAATAGGGAAACTGTATGTTAAGTTTCATTGTCAGATCTACATTTTTGTTGAAGTTACAATGCAATATTTTTGTGCGGGTAATTTTTGCACACCCTGTATATTAAGTTTGAGCCAAATGTGAGGTTTTGGCCTTATCGCCCAAGTCGACAATATGGGTGGTCCTCCGCAGAAATTTGAGAAACGGACGTCAAATTCGTGATCAACATTACAAATAACTCTCATAGGCGAATTTTCACCGAAAATCAGTTTTTTGACCTTAGCGCGGTCGGTGGAGTTTCAACAAGTGCCCTATTAAGTACACAAGAAGCAAATGTGGTAACGATCGTGCTAGGTTACAGTGAATGCGGTGGGATCATCACAAAAATCGCGACTCAAGAGGGATTCGAACACATAGTGTAGTGGTTAGCACAAGAGCCCTGGATAGGCGCGAGTCGAGGGTTCGAATCCCGTCTCAGTCTCGATTTTTTGATGAACATAGCACCATCATTGCAACACCTTTTTCTGGTGTACTTAATAGTGATGCGCAAAAAACATGGTAATAAAAGTAGAATGTCTTTATGATGCTAGGATCATCGAAAGAATCGAAGTGGTCTAACGTCGTTGCTCATTGGACCCAAGACGCTTGTTCGAATCTCACCTTAGGCGAGATTTTTGATAATCCCATCACCATGATCACAACATCTACTTCTAGTTGATCCAAACTTTTTCAGTACGCAAGACTTTCTTTCTCTCTTCTCTCTCAAGAGGCTTAGGCATTCTTCTGAACAGTATTTATTGCTGATTCCAAGACTTGATTACTTGGGAACTGTGTAATCACAGCCTCGATAGACAAATTATTTATCTGAATCATATAAGCACAGCAGGAGGTCATTAACAACAAACTCAGTCAATGCCATGTATCGTAGATGCTTGGTATATGTTCAGTACAATGACTTGCGGGAGACAGCCGCTATACCAAGTCAATGTCTCTACCTCCTCAGACAAGTGTAGCACCAATTCACTCGGGCCTAGTACCAATTTATTTTTTCACCCGACCCCCGGAGGTATGGAAGGCTTCGTTCGCTCAGGCGAGGATCAACAGCTTGACTGCGCAGGTATTATTAGCTCTTCGCGCCCATTTTTAACAGCGTCCACTTGAATTGTGGAAAAGACGCGACTTTCCGTACAGAGACCAAGTAGAACTAGTCCATAGCGGTGGAGGTAGTAGTGGAGGATGAGAAATTTTTATAGCGGCTACATCGTACGAGGTGTTCTCATAATCAAACAAAATTATTGAGCAAATAAAATGCCGTCAAAGGTGTGAATTTTCGCTTTAACTAATAACTTTCAAAGGAAGACAGCAGGAGTAAATGCGAATATGATTTCTGAGTAAATCTGGCTTGCATGCGATGAATGAGTTCTACCCTAGTGAGTTTCTCTATATTTTCGAGTACAACTCGAATTCGTAGGACATTCTAAGAAAGCTGACCATAATCGATTACTTTACCTTCACTCTTTCTTGCGTTACGTCAGCATTAACATCATATCTGGTTCTAGGGAAGTTATAACAGAATAGACAATTCGCTTCTAGGAACACCGGCCTTTTCTCTGTGGCCACCGATTGCCGTTCGTGCGAATTCTCCGATGCCTGGTGTGGTGATGGTCTCCTGGGAGGATCCAAATCCGGAGCAGGATGTGGAGAACGAGATCGACGGCGCTCAGCGGCACTACCTCATACAGTAGGATTCTCTTTCATTTTTGTTTACATTTTCCTCATAACATTGTCATGCCAAGCACAGGTGTACTAGGTTGAGCAAGAATTTCGGAATGTTTTTTATTTTCGCTTGAGGAAACTCGTAGAGGGAGCATTTAGCGGTTAGGTAATATGAGGGCCGTGCCAGGATTTGTCACGTAATGGGTTTACCATTTCTAAATCTACAACAATTTTGCGAGAAGGTGGCTACCAGCAATAACAGTGGTAGTTGAAGGTACAAAGAAAAAGCTGAAAATATGCTTAGTTTTTCACGAGGTGGCCAAGAAGTCATCTTTTCCGCTCTTTCGCCGAGCGTATCTTCCTGAGATTCAAGTCCAAAAATTTCAAAATTCACATTCCAATACTGATTTGTGAGACACCCAGTGTACAGCTGTGAACGCCTGGACGATAGAATATTTAGAAAAATAATAATTCAAGCAGGAATGTTCTTTAGGTACGGCATCTATCAATCGGAACAGTTGTCAAAGATGCGCTCAAATTCGCGCAATGTCAAGATCACCGGTCTTCTACCTGGAAAGGAGTACGAGATCGCGGTGAAGGTCGTTGGAGACGACGGACGGGAGAGCCCGTGGAGCATACGAGACATAGTGCTCACACCTCCAGGTACTGCAATAGCATGCAATAGCACGCTGAATGTTGCGTTTATTTGATAATTATTTTTAATAGCAGACATAGATAGTAAACATTAGGATAAAATAGTAAGTATTAACAGAAAACGAAAAAAAGTGACCTATGTGGCGTACAAAAAAGTGTGTTCAAGCAAATTGACTTCAGGCTTTTTGTCAGCCTATCTATCCATCTATCTTTTACGCTCATAAGAGTCTCACCCAATATAGTCAGCAGAGTAACTGAACAGGAACAAAACAGAAACGCAACATACAAAAGCGAAAAAAGAAAGTGACAGATGATGAGCCAAACAAGTCCAACTGATTCTCTTGAATCGGAGAACTGATATAATTTACAGCCGATTGCCAGCCGCATACCATATGGCAGATTTTCCAAGATGAGAGGAACAAAGTGAAAATGTGAAATAACAGCTAGAGATAACCACGATGTTCCGGGCCCAGTGCTGCCAACGAAGGGGGATATAAGATTATTCATTGAATTTCAACAGTCTCTCTGCTACGCTCTTGCAATGGGCTATTGTACAGTGAACATTGCTTTGGTTTTCAGATCCCTCCAAAGAAATCTCACAGTTCGACTGGGAATGCGATTTCGAGAAGGACATGTGCGGTATGCGAAACGGTGACGGTGTCCACTGGATCCGTTCTGGAGGCACTCCCCCGGCTGACAGCGGTATTATTTACTGTATTTATTTATTTATTCATTTGTTCAAAATACATCGTAGTGCGCACAAATCAGAGAGCAAAAAGGAAACGGCAAGCATAGCGACATTAGGTGTAGCAATTACACAACAAAAAAGAGACCAACAGCGAAAACTAATCCGAGTAGGGGTACGATGCTAAAACAAAAGCAAAGTAAGACAAGCACTGCTTCTAGAAAAGCCGATCAAAATTCAGTTAGGACAAAAAAAATATTAAATTTTAAAAAATTATTCGAGCTTTTTGCACTCAAAGTGTCACAAAAAGCTAATTTTGGGTGGCCTGTACGGTGATCGAGAAGCGTGTTACATTTGCAAGAGGTTCACTCCTGCGCTAGTGGCTGTACCCTTCTCCTTCTTTAGTCGTGCTTGAACAGAGTCATATATATATTCATTTACTTACAAAATATGTTATTTCTTGGGGTTGTCGTCTCTGGCTCCCATTTCGAAGCGTCAGGAGCCCAGCAGTTTGCAGAAGAAGTTTCGATTTGTTGTTTAAATACATACTCTTTTCAAAGGACTGACCGCGTCGGGAACGGTTCTGTGCAATTCAGTGGAATGATGGTTATGACTTAAGTTCACCTTGAAGCACTTTTGGCACTTCTCTACTGCATTTTTTGGAATATTTCCAACAGCGTATGTGTTCTAAGGCTATGAGTAACAAAGCTTACATGACTCTGGTGATAACCGCTTGTTCCTAGGTCATGGACTGCAGCAGGAGTAATGGTAAAGAAATTTTCGAGTTTAGTCTCTAGAGACGAATCGAACGTTGGTTTTAAATTTTCGAATAGTTTACGGGGAATAATTCCGACACCGAAATCCGTTTAGGCGCGTCGCAGACGAGATTTGGGGCGGAATCGTATGTTCGCATTAACCTACTTTCAACATAAGCCGTCTGTATAGAGAATTACATTGTAGATTGCAAGAGATATGAGTATCAGGCGAAAACAGGAGCTAATATTGTGCGATGATGGTACGGAACGAAAAACCAGGGAAATTCTTGAAGTGATAAAACTGTGCTGCTGGTTGGACACACCCTGGTAATACTTGTTACATCCCTTATCTTTCTGTTCAGGTAACCAATACCTCACTATGGACACCGAGTCATCGAGCTTTCACTTCGCCTCGCTCTACTCTCCGATGTTCAACATGCAGACGAGCGCCTCACTTTGCTTGCAGTTCATCTTCTACCACAAGTCTTCAGCAGAAGGTGACCAATTTTTCGAAATTCGCAACGCTTCAAAAATCTCACCTCGAGGGCAGAGTGCAGGCAGGGCAAAAGGGCAACACTAGGACAGCCGGCAAGCCACCGGCACGGCACTAACGATGAACCGATTACTTTTTCGGGCAGAAATGTTATTCTGAAAATTGCACACCGCCACACAGCTACAGTAGATAAAAAGTACCGGAAAACAGCTCGCACAAATGGGTTTTCCTCGGTCTTCTGCTCGTTATTCTCTTCCAGAAATGAAAACCGTTTGCGATTTCCACACGAAGGGACTGATAAGCTGGACGCGTGTTGGTCTAGCAGGGAAAATCCATTTTATTCTGCACTGGTTCCTGCAGAACTTGGTCGGAAACTATTCAATGTAGCGAACAAATGCTGAAAATAACGGAGTACGTAGGTAGTGGGGAAAATTTAGTAGAATTCAGGGGTTCACTTTCTACTCTGATGATTCTTATTGGTGATTTTGACTTCTTGTGTGTTGGAACTGGAAATTGAAACGAACCTGCCATTCAGTTATAACATAGTAGAATGCTGGACTCATGATCGGGTAGACGAAAGTTATTAAATTTCATTATTCAAGTTATTTATTAATCTTTTTCTGTTGCCATTGTGTATGGAAATAATAGAAAGTTTTATTTTCGAAGAGAACAGACCTCTGTCGCAAACAGATAACAGTTTAGTGGACTTTTCGTCTGATCCTCTGAGACCAATAAAATATGATCGGAATAGACCTTTAGTGAAAAAACAAAACAAATAAGACTGGTGGGAGAATGGTCCAAAGTGGGTGCACGTGGGCGCCTGATTTACATGTGAGGTCTTGTGGATTGTTTAGACTACGACAGCTATAATATTTATAAACATTGATATAAATGAGCATTCTTTAGAATTGAAAAATGAAAACTAAAAGAAATAGCTCCAGATTATATGTGTGTGTGTCTTTTCTGCTGTTTGATCGAGCCCTGGGCTCTGTAGCTCTTGCATTACGCTTTTGCATTCTTTTAAACGATTTCACTTTATTTATGTTTGTTTAGGACTTCGATATCATTAATTTTTCCTACTTGAGCCATTCTGTATCGGAGTTGACAACCATTGTGTTCAAAATCATGTGTGTGGGATGTCTTTCATTTTCAGGTCATCTATATATTGAGCTAAGAGATGAGAAGAAGACGACAAAGAAGCAATTACTTCGAATTTCTGTCGCCAAGTTACCGAAGCAAAAATGGAAGGAAATCACAATACGATTGCCGGCTCAAAAGGGCCCATTCAAGGTAGAGGAACGTTTTCTCCATTGTTGAAAGGGATATTCAGAATAAAACAATAAAACGGAACGTAAAGGAGTTTTAGTGAGAATTGGAAAATAAATTGAAGAAGACAAACTGGTAGTAGTACAGCAGAGGCACGTCAGATTTAGATGCAATGAAGTGGCGTGGTTCTCATCTCGAAAGGAAGTCCTTCTCTGCTTTTATCAGTCTCAAGCTTAAATCAACTTAAACTTAATTTTATCACTTCAAACAGCGCCAGTCTATGTCAATGAATGTTTTATCAATCTTGATCTTCTGAGCTTCAAAGAAATATCTACCACCCCTCATTGTTATGCCTACAGCCATCGAGAGCCATCGACAAACAGTTTGTCTGCAGAATAGGCGCTACTTTCTGCAGCTAAAAGGCAAATTTTCTTAGAGCTGAAATCACAGTCATTTGAATATTTTGTTGAATTATACCTTCCACTACACTACCTTCAGCTAGCGAGAGCTACAAGATAACTCACTGTACGATCATATATATTTCCCCAACATTATTGACTTTCCCAAAAAAAGAGGATTTTGCAGTTGAAGTCTGGTGATTTCTTCAAATAGGTGGCGTTATCCGAACTTTTCTTTGGAGAGTTTTCGAATAAGTATCTTAAGATATTGTTGTGCTTGATTATCCGTATGGGATTCTTTGTAAAAGAGTTACTGTAAAAGGAGCGAAAGCTAATGGGGTACAGCACCCTCCCAGAGAACACCTTGAGGCTAAGCGCCAGATGTAGCGAGCGACTAGTACCTTTGTTTTTTGCTGTCATTTGCACTTATTTAAACATGGTACCGGGAAGGCTTTTTAAGCAGTTCTCCACTGCCTTTTACGTGTAACGTTTCTGGTGCGATAAATTTTGTAAGCCAATAGAGTTATACTGCGTCGGTGGTCCCGCTCAACGAGGCGCTAAGAACATCGCTTACTTCAACACATGCTCTCCATAATTTGATTCTGGAGCGAAGGTGCGATATGCTTATTTGCCCATCTGCTAACATACAAAAATCGGTATTGTGTAGATTTCGCTCTTGGGACTGGGTCCAAAAAGCGATAAATTTGGTGTGGGGAGAGGTAGAACTGTGGCAGGGATACCAATCTAAAAAGGTGTTTTCTACTCGACTCAACTCTCAGTTCATCTTTGGCGGTGTTATTTGGTTTGAATCACTTAAGCTAGCCAGGATTTCACTTCCTCTAACGTTTCTACTCGCCTTCTTCAGAGCCTCGAAAGCCTAAAGCGTGTCAGATTATCCCATCAAAAAGATTTCAAATTTTGAAGTTTTGATGTAACAGCAATATCAACCGAAAGATTTTCATATTCTCCGAAAGATCGAAAGAGGATAATTTCAAGCAAATCCGCGCCTTGATGGAGATTAGTTAGGCTAAACATTTTTCATTTCATTTATTTGCGTGAATTTGAGACCTATGCCAGAGAAAACATTCGAGCAGAGAAAAATGAAAAAAGGCAATGAAATGAAATGTGTTGCTTTTAAAGCGTTTATTTTTTGTTTCAGATATTCTTCGAAGTCACATGGAAGTCTACCGCGCCCTGGTTTGCGTTGGATCGGATCCGGCTGTCCAGCGGAGCGTGCCCTTCTCACCCGCAGTCCCTTCGACTGGCTCAGATCGACGGTAGGTGGCAGTTCAAGTTCCAAGGCCATTGTTCACTCGACGTGAGTCAGAAACGGATACATGAAGAAGGATGCGTCTCATTCCACCACTTACCAAGTGAATGCTTCACCTACCTTCTCAGCGCAGCAATGTCATATCCTTATCATTGTCTTTTACTCTCATGGGCGTGCCACCGAACATTGTTCGCAGAAAAACCGAACAAAAGCAAAACGGAAACGCGTGACACGAAATTATGATTTGAAAAAAAAAGATAAGGGGATAGTCTCTTCGACTAGTTCGTGAATGTCGATATGATTCAAGTCTCCACATTTATGAAGACAACTATACCATCATGCCTAGATTCCAAGAAAAGTCCAAATAACCTCTGGTCCACCTTAGTAACCTTGTTCGGCACAGCAGCCCCAGGTGAATCTATTTCACTGACATCTATTCACTATATCGTGATATGAAAACTAATATGTTTTTGAACATTGCACCTAGAACTGCTGAATTGTGCTAGGAGGTTAGGGAAGTCCACTTCTTTCAGCAAGTGCTGCTGCAGCGTGATAATTATCGTGTTTTGCTCACTGCGCCGCTGAAATTCCTTGAGTTATTGTAATATCTTATAATATCTTGAGCTGAGCTCTTTAGCGTAGTGGTAAAAAGGCACTAATGACATTCGCACGGTCGAGTGATCGATCCTCACCTAAGTTAACCAAGCTTTCCATCCCTAGGGTAATGTAAACTGGGCCCAGATTCATGAACGGACGAGCGGTCTCCGGAACCGCAGCGCAGTCAGAACCAGATGGCAGAGTCGGTGAGAGATTGCGTTTAACATAGGTAGTATGGAATAAGTAGACGGAGATGCGCGCCGTTCGGGCTATTGCTCGTGGTTTATTGGAGGTTTACCAATGATGAATCTGGGCCCTGGTGTCTGGACTTATGTGGGAAGGTAAAGAAAGAGCAGTGGCTGGCCCAGCAAGTCATTGTACAGGACAAATATGCATTCCTCGTACCTCTATGGTTCTGAATGGGAGATGAATGCATGGCGCGTACTCGGGGGAACGATCATCGCCGATCGCTCTACCTTCATTTATTAATTCAATATAACACCTTCACATCATTACACCTTGTAACCTGAGACAACTAAATTAATGGGCCAACACGACTGTTCAAAAGAGAGCGATAAAACAAAAGAGAAGCAGAGTTGGAGGATTAGTAAAACCACATCGACAAGAGGAGCTTTGTTGTACACGATCACTTTTCTCTGATTTTGAACGTTCTTTCTTCCTCTTTGTCGCCTTCTAAAAGATTGACAGAATGCAAGACATGCAATAGAAAAAGAATGGTGTCCACAATATTTTTATCCCTATGTCGCATCCCTTCCTTTCTGTTTACTTCCTATGTTCATATGCAGCTGATCATGAACCTGGGAATCTTCCTGTCCGGTAAAGTTAAAGGTGCCGGCGCTGATCAGTCCCCTAAGCTCACGCCGGAGCATTCGTGTTCCACGCAGAATCGTAAAGGCATAGTGAATGCATATTTTGCCAATACAATGACTTGCGGGGGCTAGCCTTTATACCAAGTCAGCATCTTTACCTTCCCAGACACTAATTCTGATCATTCTGATCGTCTGACACTAATTTACCGGGAGGGATGGAAGGCTTGGTTAGCCTGGGTCGGAATCGATCCCTGGGCCGGTTAGGAGTCAGTAGCGTCTCTTACCAGGATCCATGCGTGCCATTTCTCTGGGTTAAAGGGAAAAATGGATCGGTTGTTATAATTCAAGGTACTTCTACCCTTTGACTGCGGGGCGTGGCCGGGAGCGGAGCAAGCCCGCAATGATATCGACGATATCAATGTAATTCAATGCTATCGTCGATATCAATGCTTTTCACCATTCTCACCTGCTTCTACACGCTGTGCTAGTGGTGACGTGAAGTGCTGATAGAGGGGTTTGCTCCGCCCCCAGCCACGCCCTGCAGTCAAACGGTAGAAGTACCTAATTCAAACCTCTCTTCGGGTTAGCGGTTTGAATTCCAATAGTCGATCCATTTTTGGCTTCTGTGGGTGATGTCTGCGATGGCGTGTTCGAGATGCGGTGCTGAGAGCGCTTCTTCTCAGCTCCAGAAGTGGCGTCGAAGAGCCCCAGCCTCCGATGGTGAACAATGGCCGTAGCCGAGACCTCCCCTGCATGTTCATAACAATTATTTTCATCCATTCGACGGCTGCACCCAGCATTCCGTTCTCCAATACCACTTGATTATGCTTTCGAACAAATGCTCACGAATAGAGTCCGGCTTGGTGGGATCGAACTTAATTGCTGTAATGAGCACTTCGACAAAACTTGCTGACTATTTTGTTGCTGGAAACTATTCGTGTCGTTTTATGGAAATAGATTATAAATTGAAGCGGGAAGTAAACTCAGCAACATTCTGAGGATGGATAGACTGAAGATAGTAGCATTTTGTTGTTCGTTTCTCTTCTTCTTCTTCGCAAACGTCCTGACATCCACCATGGTTTCTACGAGTACCACTGAAATTATGTATTTGTTTCGAAACTATTGTCATCGGAAAATGACATCTTGTCATAACGTATTGAAAAAGGAGAAGTCTGACAAAATTTGTGCCATTTTTTCATGTCCTCAAACAGTTTTGGAAGCAAGATGGACGGTATTTTCCCTACGAACCATAAAAAATCGATCTAATAGTTTAACATTTGTGAAAAATGTCAGGAGTCGAGGACCAACAATCAAGATTGAATAAGCCGCAGTAGCGCCTGATTCTTCAAAATGAGCACCCAGCGGGCCCCATTGCTGCGGGGGTTAGAGGAATCTTTATCTCTACATAATGAATTTTCTTTCTTTTCCACTAGCAGCTCCCTAATTTGAGCGAGAAAGTTCTGAATGTAGAGCTCCTCCCTCCTCATAATTTGCACTTGTTATTACTCTCCGACTCGCTGACAACGTCGGTGTATTTGGCGATATCTTATCTATTTTATTGAAAAGACAGGGAAGTTGAAACAAATGTTGTTGACAGATACAGAATCTAGATATTAGTACCCCTCACTGTAAACTTTATCGCCTGGTTGACTAAAATTTGGACCGCTGAGCTCGCGATCTAATGAAATTTTGAAGAACAGGATAATTATTGCCTAGAAACAGCAATTTGACATGTGCTCGCTTCGTAGAGGTTTTATATGTGTTCATAGAGACGATGACAATCAACTTCTTAATTCACCTTCCTAGATTTTCTCTGTGAACTTTCACCGTCGACACATTCCAAAATTGAATAATTCGTTTTGAAAAGAAAAGACACCCATTTCACCGCCTTTCGTTTATTGGCGCACAAAGCGAATTCACGTTCACTTGACGTTTCCTTTGTTGCCCACCTGGTCGACATACTTGGCACTGAGCAACCGTATAATTAGCGTAAGGGCTTCCGTTTTGTCTTCGATCCGTTACGTCGTCGGCCTTGATGATAATTAGCGGCGTTTCGCCGCCGCTTCAATTGGTTGAATGGCCAGGTTATAAGGTCGACATCTGGCTACTGTGTGAAATGACCAGGAAATCACTGTGCATCGATCTCTCGGATACCGTTTAATAACAAAGGCTCAGGGCTTTGGTTAAGGGGTTTCAAAGACGGAGAAGTCTCTTGATGCTGATCCATACTCGGCAGCAACGAAACGCAGCGAAATTATGAATGGAAAAAGCGGTGTGTAACTTTGCAGAGGGTGGAAGGGATGGAGAGTTTTCAACAGTGACGAAAACTTAGAAGGGGTGTGGCAAGGTGATAAAAGGCGCTACTAACACCTGCACAGTCGAGTGATTAATTCTCAACCGGGCCCACCGAACCTTCTATCTCTCTCGGTACCAGCTCAAAAACGCTCATCATGTCGCTACGAGTTGAATGGAATACAAATCTACGACACGACTATAGGAGACCGATCAGCGCCGATCGCTTTATCACTACCCTTAACCGAATCTTTGGCAACTTCCTTGAGATGGGATAGATTTCATCTTAGAGCTCCTTAATATGTATACGTCTCTACAATTACGAAGCTGAACGGAAACTGCACGTCTGAAGCTTCCTTGAATTTTTGACTGTTTAGAAAGGAAAATACAAAAGGAATGAAAGTTTAAATTACGCAACGTTTGAAACTTTCCGCTATGATAATAGTCTTTCTTGTTTTTGTTGGACAACCCGAACTTTCCTTATCAAAAAGGCGAGCCTACCCTTAAAGAAAGAAAATGAGGAGGTTATGCGGTGGTGAGAGGTGCTACGGACACCCTCACTGTCGAGTGATCAACTCTCTACTGGTTAACCGAACCTTCCATCTCCGGGGGTCAGGGAAATTAGTACCAAACCTGTGATGATACTGGCCTGAATTAAGTGCGGACCCGTACAATTCAACGTACAGGCCAAATTTGCATTCTCCACGCATCTACGATTTGAATGGAATTCGATCCCTGGGCACGATCATAGGGACTGAGCAACGCCGATCACTCTATCTTTACTTTCAACCGAACCAGTTGCCTTGGGATGGAATGGGTTCTGTCTTTGCTGCCTTATTGTCCCTACAGTTAAGAAGTTCGACGATTGAGGTAGGAAAAGGAAAAAGAAATGAAGGATGTATTTGTAAGGTTGCAAAATTGAGCGGAAACCCTGCCCCATGGAGATCCCTTGAGTTTTTTTGGCGATCTAGGAAAAAATGCAAATGGAATGTACCCTTAAATCAAGCAAAAATTGAATCAGGTTTGAAAACTCTCGCCATGGTTATTTTTCATCCTTGTTTTTGTTGGCTAACCCGAATTTTACTGATACTAAGGGTGAAGCGAAGATCATTGCGGTCATGACAGACTGTGAAAACTAAGATATTTATGAGTCAAGTTAAGAAAAACCACACCCCTTGATTTGTCTCATATTACTCATTTTCCCGTGCTTTAATAGCCACGCGGCGATCCTCACCGCGCGGTCACATCTCTTCCGTGGCGACCTTCCTGGTGATTTATTAACCACATTCCAAGAGGAAACTAACCGAGCATTTCTTCGAATAGGAGAGAGAGAAACGAGAAAAGTACGATGTTCAGGGTCATTTACAAATCTTTTCGACGAAGATTTCAAAGACAATCTCTCCTTTTGAAATGCCATTTTGCGATGACTAAGGTTCACTTGACCTTTAGTGAACTGAACGAGGAATATGCCTTTTTAGGGTTTTTTCAGAAATGATGATTGCTCAACCGCTTGAGCGCAAGCTCAGATCTTTCCAACAGATTCCTCATTTGGTTTTGTATCCCAGGTGATTTCCTATTCCAGAATTTCCGTATGTGCATAGCTATGAGAACTTTTTATTGAAGGAATGAATATAAGCTTGTTTTTCATATTTGCAGCGAAACGAAAAAATTTATTGTCTGCAACAAACAGGTTTCTTCGACAGTTGCTCTTTTCTCTGTACTTTTTAATATATCCGCTATTTCGATGATTAAATATGGAAGTATCCTGGAAGTTTCCTATCGGTCCTTTCCCAATTGCTCAAAATTTTAGAATGTGATTTCTCGGCAAAGAGAGAGAATTTTTGGAAAGATTTCAAACAAGTGAAAAATGCGCTAAGAACCACCAGCAGGGACTATCTATATCAGCATACTCATTTATTAGGGCATCTGATAAAGTTACCAAAACGATTCGATTCGAAGGATTCACTATTGTTCATTTAAAGATGCGAAGATCTGCCTTGTTGGAATATTTTTTGGGTGGGGGAACATGTAAAAGGCGGTTTTGAGAAGGGGTATGTAACACGTCCATGAGTACGCGAACTCAGAGTCTAATCGGACGGTTTAAGATCAATGAGACCTAAGAGAGGGTATGTAACACGTCCATGAGTACGCGAACTCAGAGTCTAATCGGACAATCAATCCGAGGTCAATTTAAGATCAATGGGAGTCACCTAAGAGAGAAAGAAGGCTCAACGACGCTGGGTCGTTTGCATAAACATATGTACGTTCATTCGTTCGTATGTATGCTCGTTCACAATGCTTCTGCAATTAAGAATGAAAGACAATGCATGGCGCGTACTTGGGTGATTGACTGTGAAATATTAACAGACAATCGTGTCACTTAGAAGCCCTAATTCGGCTAGATATTCCCACAAACGAAAAACATTCCAGAAGGCTTTGATCATAACTCTAATTTTTTTCTTAGTTTAGAGATGCAAACATAACAGCTCAAGAAAGATGCTAGGGGCTTCGCAACGTTCATCGGTAGCACAGTGGTTAGTGCAGCCTGCCGGAAACAGAAAGACGCAGGTTCAATTGCCGTCCGATGTCAGTGTTTTGCGAATAACCTAGCATCTCCAAATATATAAGTCTTTTCTTAGTATTTGGACAACGCTCCAAAAGACTTTGTAGTCAAGATGCAGTGTACAGCAACGATATTGCCAACTGTTGTCGCGGCGAAAGTTTTTTACCTCTTTTATGACGAGGATCGAGTCAATTTATTGCTCGATTCTCACTTCACACAGCCATCCTTTTATGACGACGACTTTGTGTAGCTACACTGGTCCGTTAGCACCAGAAAGTAGGTCCCTACGTTAATTCTACGTTACATAGACACACGAGTTTCACAACTAGAAAGACAGAGGCCTTCCTCATTTTTCGCGAGAAAACGTTAGGTGACCTTTTTCCAGCTAAGACGTACTGGGCTCCGATTTACCTTACGGAAATTCGGGACGCATGGAGAGGTAGATGGGAACACCCATCACACTTCCTAGTGGATCATGCACAAAACGAGAATCTTGGGCCAATCGCAGTTAATCAAAGCCCCGACTTTGAGCAGTACTCTTGGAAGAAAACGATGCATTTGCTTCTCCAAACAACTTGATGGCCACCAACGATGCGTTGTCCCCTGGGGCACAGTGCGAAGTGAATTACTGTTATGACTTTGTTGAATAACACGCTTCGATGTACAAAAAAGGGCCGCTTCTCGTTCGTTTATCGGGCCCTTTACTGCCAGCACTCAATCAGTGACGTCTAGTAGAATTCTTCAGCAAAGTGTGGTGAGACTAGTAGAAACTGTAAGAAGCCTCACCTTCATCAGCACCGTCGAGCGGTCGGTTCTCGCCCGGGGCCTGTCCGGCTCTAGAGTTCTCCGTGGGTGAATAGGTCTTCTCTTTGGGCTGATAGAAACAGCGACTATTCAATCGCTTAACCTCGAAAGGTGCTCTTGAAAAAAAGTAAAAATGCGATACTCAGAACGAATAACAAAAAAATTCCAATCGTACCATTAACTGAGGAAAACACACCGTAAAAGGCTACAATATTTAATCTTTGGAGTCAGTATATTCTCTTTCTTTGTTCTACACCTTAGCGTATTCGGAAATAGTTAAATGAAAAAATTTCCATAATCATGTTTTTATTTCTATATCCAACACACTTCATCACAGAGAAAATTATCTAACGTTGTCTTCGGCTACCTCACAATGAATATGTAACGAAATACCATTGTTTGCCCGAACTGGAGAGGTTGGTAGCTGCGGACTGACCTAGCAGAGACTATCCGGAGCAACTGCCGCGTCCCCTGCGTCCCTGCCCTGTGCTTCGTCATTGCTGCCCCACTTTGCCGCCTAGTATGAATGTGCCGTTGGGAAAAGGGAACGCTGTTGTAACATCAACGATGAACACGGGGTAAATTTGCTCCCGAAGACTTAGCGCAGCATTAAAATTCCTACGGGCATGTACTTTTATTGAGTTATTGGAACTTCTCCAGCCTGCTGAACTTTTAGCCAATGCTCAAATGAGAAACAACGAAAAACGGAGCAACTGCTTTCTGTAATTAAGAATGTTGTCTTCATCTTGACTAGTCTGTAAACAAGAAATCCGAAAAACAAACGCAAAACTAACTGGAAGAGTCGATCTGAAAAAAACTGGACAGCACTCGTCAAATGTGCCGAACTCGCGGATAACAATTCCCTGTTCTCACGTTGTTTCTGCAACATTTCCAGCGTAAAACTGACCTTTGGCATTGTGTGGGTGCAATGAGCGATTCGTGGTGCTTTTTTCCGTAGTAATGCATGCGTTCAACCAGTGTAAAAGATGTTGCCGTTCGGCCATCAATATGACGGCCCATCAGTGACCAATGCGCTTTCAGCAACAAGGGCAAACGTTAGATATCTTGCGCCTAACAACCTCGGACGTCAGAGTAATTTTATTGAACTACCGCTAACATAATTCCGAGGTTCAGAGAAGAGAGAAGTTGAGAATTAGTGCAAACGTTAGGGTCTGCTGCTGTTTCGAAGTGAGGTCGAAGAATTAGTACATAAGTAGGTGAAGGTAAAGTGGTCGGTGTTGAACACTAAGGGTTAGGTGTGGTTTTGAAACACGGACAAATAATCACTGCACGTAAATATGTACTTAGATGTGAAGTGATCGGTGTTGATCGATCATCTAAGGATGCGCCATGTATTGTCTTCCACTCTGAATTGCAGAGGCTTGGTGAATGCGTATTTGGGCGCTACAATAACTTCTGGAGAAAGGAACCAGTGTTCCCCTTTCTAAACAAGTTGATTACTTATGACATGTCTGGTATCGGTTTGCCGGACCCCAAAAGGATGATAGGCTAGGTTGGCTTGGGCAAAGATCGATCTCTCGACAACGCCACTGAAATTATCGTGTGTTACTACTACACCATCAGCGCCCACAAATAGTAGTACCTATACCCGTTTACTTAAGCGCCTACCGCTGTTGTTTCAACACCAATTTATTTATTGTTGATAAGACATAAACTGCATCATGACATCGAAAACGTCCTATTCTTTAAGGTAAATGAAACGTGTTAAATGAAACGGTTTGAAAAATCTAGGGACCCTTTACTTCTGCTGGAAATCTCGATCCCGAGCCAACAGCTCTGAACACTATGCCTCGTATTGAGATATGTAGGATAACATATTTTGTTACTACAGGTGAAACACTCTTCACAAAGTCAATTCAAGTGCTTATCCTCGCACTTTTTGTAGCAGGATTTACCTCAACCACTTGGAATTTCTATAAAGCCCTGCTGAAAACTTTTAAATGAGTTCAAGAAAGGTCATGTTTGAAGTTTTCGTTTGCTTTCGTCACTAGATTACTAGGATTGTTAAAGAAAACTATTAAATAATATAATAGAATTAGAAATTATAAAGGGAGGATGGAGTCATGCCTCTAATCATTGCAAAGTCCCTCTACGGAGTATATTTCACTTAGTTTGGATGTCTTTGCTCACGATTATGTAAAACTTAATGAACGCTGCAAACATTTGTTTATTTATTCCTTTATGGAAGCCTTTCAGCAGCAGTAAAACGACACATTCGTGTAAGGATCGAACAGAGTCCAATTATCTTTAACGCCAGGAGTTTAGGGTTTCTGTCATCTATTCGGTGTTCCACTGACAATAACCGGTAAATGCGCAGCGAATAAGTGAGCCGAGCTTCTTAGTATCAGCAGGATCTAGCCCTAGGTGGTATTTGAACGGTGATACAAAAAAGATTACTCATGGTTACCTTGCCTCACGATTATCCGTTCAATTGGTCGCTGCACCGTTCTGGCCCATTACTTCTCCGGGGAATCGTTCAGACGTCGTAACTCCGCGAACGAGCTGTTAATCCGAGCAGAATCACTAGCTGGTCTTACCGGTTTCAAGGGATTAAAGCCAATCAACACAGGGAATTTATCGATTGGGATGATAGTCTTTCGATATTACAGCTCGACAAGGCTATCAAAGTAACTTGTTTGCAGATCTGTTTATTTATTGATTTATTCTTTAGGCTCATAGGTGTTCCACCTAACCAAGTTCCTAGAGAAAGTGAACAAAAACAAAGCGGAAGTGACATGATACGAAAATGAAGAAAGTAGTGGACAGATGCTCAGTCAAAAAACTCTAACTTATTTTAGCGGATTGAAGATGCCACATTTTTCATGCCGAACGCAGGCCATATAGCGAATTCCCCAATGTAAGGAGGACCCAAAGTAAAAAGGAGAAAAAGGATGGGTAAGGGGATTTACCCTGTTCAAGTCCTTGACCAATCAGAAATTCTTTGATATAATTATGACCTCATGAGACAATGTATTTGAAGGTGACCTGGCACCGTACACTTGATCGTGTCTGAGTCCATGATGTTAGGACGGTACTTGACCTGAATATTCCTCACTGCAAATTGGTACAATTGAAGATTTGGAGAATTTCTAGTGAAATTTCGGGAAGTTACCTTCATTTCTAAAGCAATATGAGTATTCCGCTGATAGTCCGCTGATTTTCGCTCCACTCGCTTTTTTCTTTCTCTACGCGTATATCTGCCTCTTGATTATTCTCTTATATATTCAAGACACTGGCATGGACTCATGTGAGAATACATGTAAAGGTAAAGGTCAACGTTTCGGTGTTGTTCACTCTCCTGAGAACGCACCTTGCATTCGTGTTCCATTCAGAATTGTAGAGTCATAGTGAATGCGTATTTGACCCATACAACGACGCCTGTGGCTAGCCGAGTCGCACCAATTTACCTGACGCCGGAGGGATTGGAAGGCTTGGTTTGTTCGGGCCGGGATAGATCGATCGACCGTTCTGGTGTCAGTAGCGCCTCTTACCAATGCACCATGCGAGCCCGTCAAGAACAGGTAAACTTGCAGTGGAAGTGATCTAACGGCTGTTTGCTGGGGTTTTGTTGTGGCAGAAATAGAAATAGTTCTTTGCGTGACCATTGCTAGTCGCTTCGCCTCGTTTGGTTCGTCGCACATCATTCGCACTGCTTTTGCACTTCACCAGCTCCCTGCTTAACCCTATTCAATGGTACCTATTTTTGGTTCTGAGTTTGACTCTATTCGACTGAAAACTCAATGAAATTTTCTTGTATGAGTTCTACGACTTTATTAATTCTTACGCGTTTTTTTCTCCTGATTAACTTAGTGGATTGCGAGCTCAGGAACCAAAATTTACCGTTTTCTACAATATTGCACGGCAGTTCTGCTCTGAAGCTAGCCGGGTACCGCTCAAGAGCTGAAAAAGGGATTAAAGGCTCAGAGTCAAAGAGATAAGGTAGAAAACAGTTGCATCTGGATAGTGGAATGGCGTTTCCGAACTACGTTTTTTTCTGATGTACGATGGAAGTAACGTAAAGAAATGACCTAAACAGCAAGCATACAGAAGACTTCCCCGTTGTCGTCTCTTCTTTATTGTCAGTTTTTCAGCGCTTCTCTAACTGTAGATTTTTGTGATTTTTTCGAGCAAAATTTCTTTCCTGCGCCACACGTAAATTTGAACACAAATCCTCTAAAAAGAAATAGATTATGACGGATAAACGTTCATCCTTTGTGATCGTCTACTCACTGAGGTGAAACAAAAAAGCAACTTTCGCACTCAAAAAATTTCTTCCTTTTCCAATCTGCTCAAGAGTTTTGACGTAGACAGATTGCTCTTTCGCAGACGTTGTTGTGTGGTGTGAGAGAAAGTTCTTGAAAAGCAATTTGGTGGATTTGTCAGCGTTTCTTACTACTACTAGACATTATTTTGATAATTCTTCGCTTCTTAAAATTCTTTTCCACAAACTCTATTTCGATTGCAATTTCTTACCAGTTACAATCTCAAATCCTCGTTGCCTTTGCAAAATGTTATTTCGTCCGGCATATGTCTGCTGTGATTTTTTCCACGAACTCCTGGGTGGTTTGTTCAGTTCCTTTTTCTGCTGCAAAAACGTGATGCCTCCTGTCTCAATAAGCGAAGATCGTTCAGTGTCAGTTGTCCGGCCCAGAATGCTCGCCATTTCTCCGCGATTTCGTGTCCGCCGACCGGTGCCTAATATTTTTGTGTCTCGTGAAGGTGTCCGTCCGTCCGTCCGTCGCGGTCCCGATGGGCGAGGCCATTCAGCCCCGCCCCCGACTTCGTGACACTCAGCCTCGGCGCTCTTCTCCCATGTGGCGGTAATCTTCAACGACTTCACTCAGCACACTCAACACACACTTCCATCGACATGCTACATCCACTAGCTAATCATTTGGCATCAATCGATAAATCGATTGCACCGATAGTATTGATATTGTCACTAGTAGCCGTACTTAGCTCGGCTTCAACGCATAGCTTCGACACGAACAGTCTGCCTGGTGGTGAGTTCTCCTCAGCTTGATGTGTTAAAGCTTTCTGTCTTCTTTTGTTTAATTTATTTTTCTTTCTAATTTCCTATTTTTCCCTCAAATTTCCATCTTTAAAACAATCGTTGCCTGCCTTCACTGCACAGTATGAATTATTCACAGCGCTTTTTGCTGCTCGCCTGGCAACGTTCTAAGGACAATGGAAAGCGGCAAGTGTTGAGCGGCGCACAGTTGTGCGCTGCTAGAGTTTTCAAAACTTCCTAGGGCCGCTCACTTTTCGTAAAGCTCTTAAAAAGATCAGCGCTTAAACGTCTGGAATAGAAACAAAGCAGAAAAATTCACTTAGAAGACTTGAAAATGTTTTTGGAAACCAATAAAACACAGAGATCACTCCAGACTCGGCTTGCTAAAAATTCGGTCGAGGATGATTCTTCAGAAGCCAGGCTTTTTACCATTTTTGCCAGCTGAAGTCTCTGCGATCAAATGGAGCGAGGGTGTAGCGGTTACCTAAGGGCTGACCCAGTCTATCGATTCGAGTTAAATAAACTGATAACTCCATGTGCGGTCGACAGAGCGGAAGTGCCCTTGGGTGAGGTTCCGTCACCCGATGACTTCTGCTTCTGAGAGGGTGCCTGATGATTTGCCTTGACCCAACGACTTCCTCGCAAAAATTCGTTTTGCTGTTTTATGCTTCCGTGCCGGACTACTAACCACTATATTACCGAGGAAAGCATAAAACAGTCATAACATCGTGCCGAAGTTTCAAGAAGAGAGAATTTGGGGATTCGTTTTGCTTTTCCTTTCCTTCCCGCTCTCCTGATCCCCGATTCTATCATAATCGTTTTCAACGAAGTGGTGTTCCGGCAGAATGTGAATATTTTTGACTTTCCAGGCCATGAAAAAAGAGATATCGCCGAAACTTCAACTTAAAAAGATTTTAATAATTTCGTGCTTCGCTACACAATTCTAAATGCTGAAGGCTAGAACTTCGGTTTCCCTTAATTTCCTCCCGACGTAAATAGGTCTGTGTCAAATTTTTCCTTCAGCCGATTGGTACGTAGCCACACTGGACTTTACTTCATGGAGCGCTTTTTTCTTCGAAAACACTGTTGTTTCCACCGGTGTGGTACACCCTGCACAACTCTACTTTGTGTCCCTTTTTCTTTTTTCATTATCTTAATGGAATTACAGTGATAATCGAGAAATAAGTAGAAAAATAGAAATAGAAATAAAGAGGAGTAGAGGTAGAAAAAGGAAGAAAGAGAGAAAACAGGTGAAGGACAATTCAACCTGTTTGAGCAGTGTGGAATTATTTTCTATGCTAGGCTCGCGTTGCGCTTTACCACTCGCACTCTTTCGTGAATGTTTCACTCGATTTTCCCGTCACTTCATAGTAAAACCACAAATCCACTCAAGGAAAGTTAGTGTGGAATGGGAGAACTATGTAGCAAAAAACACTTCATTTCTACGGACCATCACAGTATGAATGGGTCCGTTATTGGTCTGGCAGGCCTCGCGTATTCATGACCAAAATCGTCAGAGCAATGGGTGTCAGCGACTACCACAATTGTTGCATTCGATGGTTCTGCACCAAAATTGTTTGGAATGCTGTACTTGGGTAAAACAATCTTAGCAATTCTAGTACGGAGGCTTCTTCTATCTATTCCTTGTTGAATTGGCAACACATCGAATATTTTGTGTAATGGACTGAATTTTGAAGCTCTTGGTGTGTCTAGAATTCCAATTACAAACTTTGAAACGGCGTAAAACGGCTTCTGCTACTCCTGAATGATCGGAGGACCTCATTTTTGTGGTCGCTCTTGTGGATTTGTTCTATTTATTTGTTTTTTGGAAATGCTGAACGCTTGGGTGGAACATTCTTAGCAACTCTAGTTTCGTAAGAGATTTTCTATCTACTCCTCGCTGAATTAGCATCATCCCAAATATTTTGCGTAATACTGAATTTCAGACTGAATTCTGAAGCTATCGGTGTGTCTAGAATTGCAGTTACCAGCTTTGAAAACGGCTTCCAATCTTAAATGATCGAAGGCTTCATTTTTTGGTTTGGTCTGCTATATTTATTATCAGCTTCTAATTTTCACATTTCTTGTTTTTCTTGCGCATTCCTCATCGTACTACAGTGTGATATGTGTATAGATTTTTCGCGATAGGATTTGTTGTTAAGAGGATTTGTTACGTTGACAGAGACAGCTCATGCAGTAAGCGCATTTCTTCCGATTCCTCCACAGCAGTATAATAACGTGTATCTCCTACCATATACAATAAAAGCTCCTGGGGCCACACCACAATTAGGGCCACCCAGCAGACGTCTGAGGAACATTTCGTGCGGCTGTTGTCCGTTCGGTGAGCTGAGGCGAGGCTGATTGAGAATCAGAGTCACGGAAGCGACAAACGAGATAATTGAGGACGAAATTTACTGGCTGAGACCGGGATTTTTTTCTGAGACACCGCTGGCGGATCATCATTCGAACGACTGTGGTGACGGAAGTGGATTTTACCTTTTGACAATCTTCGCTGAGCTGCCAGTGGAGCCAGCGCCCTCCAGCCACGCTTTGTGCCCTTCTTCCTACCAAAAAGAACTTATGGAAAACTACGCAAGTAAGGTAATGTGATGGGCGTTGACCCGATCAATAGGGACGCGCGTTGCATTCGTCGTTATTCTGGAATCGTGGAGTCATTGTGAACGCTGATTTGGCCCGTAGAACCATTTGCTGGACTAGCCACAGGTCGATTCACTGATTTTACCTCCCCCGACAAGTCTGTCGCAAGTTCACTGACCCCGAGGTTATTAAAAGTTTGGTTAACATTGGCTAAGTTCGATCGCTTGTTGTGCGCCTACTACCACAGTACCTTAAAAGGATAATTAGGTCATTTGAAACATCAGTGGAAGAATCCGCTCCTCTACTTCTTGGTCTGAGAGCACTTCGCTAGGTGAGGTTGCAACCAGTCGAGTCGTCTCACTAGATTAGCAGGCATGTGAGAAGAAGGAGAACTAGAAGAATGAAATGATGAAGCAAAAACAGCCTCAAACTTACTCCGGATTCGGTATTCCCCTGCGGAAATCCAATTAAACTCTGTGCTTCTGCATTCATACATTATTACATTTTTTGTAATTTATTTTATATTATGGATATGTCGCATCATGAGAGCATCAAATGACTTGATCTGCCATATCTTTCAACAGCGAGCTCGTTCAAATGTGTGGATGATTCGACACTGAGATATATGAGGAAGGGCTTTTGCGTGTCATTTTCTTTTTGCAAGTACGCCATATCAGAAGATGAGCTGAAATTAAACCCAACAGGCCCATCTCCGCTATGACTTCCGAACGCGTCTTGTGACAGAGTTTGATGGACGAAATCGTTTGCCGCCGACTTTATAATGCTGCAGTTACCTTGTGGCTTTACCATTAACGAGAAAAAACTAGCTGGGTTCCTTGCTGTTCTGTCATGAATCGTGTTCCTTGCTGTTCTGCAAAACGTTGATTATGAATATTAGGGAGATTTTTTCATTTTTTCTCCTCGATCTACATGCTAGTAGTATGTACTAGGAGTTTTGGTTGATTTTTTGTGCTAACACAAGTGCGTGCTTGACTGCTCTTTGGGAGCAGTTCTATTGCAGTACATCCTGAATTTTTCAGCTTATTTACATATTTAATTATTTATTTATTGTTGAAATCGCCAACCGCCGGTATGTAGTAATTGAGAAAAACGTCATAATTACACTGACATTGAAAAATTCAGTATCAGCTCAGTTGCTGCACGAAGTCCGCCGAACTGACCGAGCACCCTCGATTGCGACGAAGTGTTTCGGAGTCATATTTCGCTATCAGTGCAAAAATATCGTGTTTCTCTTTTTACTGGGCTCAGTTTAAACTTAAAAAATCTATACTATTTCATTTCGATTTTTTACTTGTGCTCCCTGGCCGCGAAGCCCAATTTCGAGAGTCAATTCTTCAGAATTTGACCATCTACTCGGGGTGTCTCTAGATCCCACTTTGCTCATCCTTGTGTGGTTTATATCATTGTTCGCTATGTTCCGAGGGCACAGAACGCGAGTTGTTCCACTTACTCCTTGCGGAAACTTCTCCATATTCCGATTCCTCCTAACCATTGAACTTCTATGCTGCCAAGAAGAAAACTATTGAATTTATAATTCGAACCCAGGTTTCACCGCATTATATATGTACCTACGCAAGAAAGGATTGGGCGCATTTGCATCGAATAGGGCAACACTTTTGATTCGCGTAACACCGGTATTTCCAACCTCTACAAAATGCGAACTCCATCTGTTTATAATTTATTTGATCGTTTTTTGCTTATTTTTCCTCTAAGAAGTCTGCGAAATTGGGTGAAGATTACTGAAGAGCTCCATCTGCTCTGCTGTTCATTTGGATGCCCTACTGTAGAGCTTCTTTAATGTGTATTAACCCTGATTTATTTTTAGGGACACTGTTTTTAATTCAGACTCGCTCGAGGTCATTCCTTTCTCAGCAGCTGTCTCGTACGTTCGTAAGGCATAGCTGGCCACTTAAGCAAGTGTTAGAAATTGTATGAGCGAGAATTTTTGCTCTTCCACTCGTCCTCTTCCAGAGATGCAAATTTCAAAAACGCTAAATGACAAATGAATGCAATTATTTGCTGGAATGAGCCTAAGCTAGCACTGACTTCCTTAATTAAATTGATAACTTAGCTAATAGCATAGTAATATTCTTCTCATTAAAACTCAATTCTCGCCACCACTCTAGTCTGAGCAGAGATTGCTGTCTATGCGTAAAGCTCGCGACCGATCCTAGCTGAAATAATGTCGCTGAAGACCAATTGAAGTAAATCTTTTGAATGATATCCGGTTGAGGTCGTTCTCCAAAGCGCTCGATTTCGTTGTCACCACTAGTCGATAAGTGCTGAAATGAATAGCTGCGTCTGGTGCAAATGATGACACGATCGAGCGATCGATCCTCGCCCGGGCTTGCCAAGGCCTCCATCCCTCCGGGGTTGGATAAATTGGTACCTGGCTTGTATGGGACGGACCTTTTACCAGTAGAGGTTCGGATCAGGTATTTACGCAAGGGGAAATGAAAAGGAAACGTTAACAGCGAACTGCCCTTTCAGAATCCGTTTCGTTTTCTTAGCATGAGCTTGCATGGCGTTTCGACGACCAGCTGGGTTCGAGCTCGAACAAAGCCGTAGTGTCATTTGCGGTTTGTGTAGGAACAAAAGAGGTTTATTTATTTTATTTATTTGAATTTTAATTTTATTTAATCAGATAAAATAAAAGTAAATAAATAAAAGAGGTTCTCAGCGTTGTCAGACGACGCAAGCTGTCAGAGCTGTAAATCGATGTCACCACTCGACTACAGAACTCACTTGGTCGAATTTCTTGTCCTGAATTTTCGGTTCCATTTTCTTCTGTAAATATATTTTTTCAGGGAACAAAAATGTACGAAAACGCGGTAATCTTCTTCATTAACTTTTGCCCGCTTTTATGCTTGACTTGAATGAATTTTCGTTGTCTTTAGATCGCCGTGTAGCATATCCAGCCAGCGTTGAACCGCGGTGATAGAACTAGTGTTTCAAAAATGCACAAATTTCCTTTTCGTTCGAGAAAACTGGCAAGTAAAGGTAAAAAAAGGCAAGTAGACCTCGATTTTTATTCAGTTTTCGCTACATATCTAAATAATTCAATTAGAATTATCTAGTGCCTCAGCTATTCCAGTTCGTGCCCGGTTGAGTTTGAGACGTCTGCGAAAGCAGAATTATTGTTCAGAGAGTCGACACTTTGGGTCATGGGTCGGCTGCGATTCGGGGCGCGATGTTCGAAATTCTACATTCCCATGTCACTTTCTATTGTCTCGATGACGTCTGTTCAAAGGCACGTGCCGTTTGGAGTATCCAGCTGGTGCTCATGGTTATTGGCACCTCCTCTGCTGATTTTCGAACGCCTCATTCCTTCATTGGACCTTATTTTTGGATGAAATTTCATCACCGATCACTTAACGTTCGGGCTCAATATATTGCGAACATTCAGAAATAGTATAGCTGGGCACCCTACTTTCTTGGTTTCCATAAACACATAATGGGATATTCGGTTGGGCCATTCGGTTTCTTGCCGTAGTTGCCAGGAGCTACGCAGTAAAGCAGAACAGTGTTAGTGATAATAAACAAGAATTAGAGTGAAAATGGACGAGTTTTCCACTCCCACTGGAGAACGTCGCCTATTATTCCCTCTGTTCCGGAGTCCTACGTCGCTCATAATCTAGAATACACTTTGATTTTTACTTGAATAAGCAGACGAAAGTTTTTTTTTTGAAAATTTGTTCACTATATTAGTAGTAAGGAATTAATGTCAAGTTCCCTCTGCAAACTTTTAGCCTGAGATAAGTACAAGTGGCTAAAATTGTAGAGCCCTAAGCTGGCAAACAGTGGGTCTCAATACGATAAAATGAAGAATTGCTTGTCATAAGAGCAGTTTTTGAATGGGGACCGTTTCACGGACTCCCTTTCAGCTTCTTCTGAGTGCAGAGTCATTATTCACTTTTTGGCTCAATCTAGCTTATTTCTGAACATCAATTTTTCTTTCGCTCCCCATGTGACGGTAGCGTCATCAGTGACCTCGGAGTGCAGAGTTTCAGGCCCACCTACTATTCTAAGTTATGTTTTGATCTTCCGATAGTGCGTTCAATTACCGCAGCTGGATTCTGTGAATGATGAAATGCTCAAGGTTAATGTGAAACCATCGCACTCGGCAACCGTCGCAGTGAAATGAATGGGTGGGTAAAATTGCTTACAGCGAAGGCAAGTGGTAATGGTAAAACATTCGAGAGGTTTTTTGGGTACCTATCAGTTCCTCTCTTTTCAATGAGAGATTTTTGTAAAGGTTTCTTCCTGAGTTCTGCGAAACTAGCGATTATGCAATAGCAATGACTTCTTCGGCCCGGCATGGGTAGAAGTTTGAAAAAATAAGCTCAATTGTGCCAAGATGTGAAAGATGATGGGAGGATTCCTTGACGGCACCTTCACGTCGCTTGTCTATGGTAAATGTAAGGCTGAACCTGTGCAGAGGCTTGGTTTTAGGAGAGTTCCCCTTGTATGCACATAACTGCCGTCATTGAAGAGTCGACAAGACGAAGTTGTTCAGGAAGGATATGACTACACCCGTTTTTTCTCAAGATTTTTTCATCGTTTTTGCCGAAAATCGTTGAATTTGGACTCGAATTTGAGCTCGCTGTAATCCATTTGCTATACTGCTGGCTTTATGACGAGACGGCAATCTCAGATATTTGGAAATGTCGTTTCAAAGCTGGGAGCTAGTGCATAACCTTCGAAATCTGGCACGGTGCCATCTGTCACCCAGTGATGACGTCGGTCGTATTTTCGGCTGCATTTCAGATGAGTGCACATCAGCACGCATCGAACAGGTGTCAGTAATAACGTTTTTATATGGTGTTCGCGGATGAAATCAGCTAATCCCGTCGCACCCACCTGTGTGGAGAGGTTTACCCGAGTTCTCTATTTTCTTATCTGATTCTGATTAAGAGGCAGTTGAGGGGAAGGCAAAGGTGAAGGAATCAGGGCTGCTCAGTTCCCGAAAAACGGGTCGCCGTACACATGTTCTAATCACAATCGTAGAGGCATGGTGAATGCGTATTTGGCCTATACAATCACTTGTGGGAGCCAGTCGGTATATTATTAGGTTGGTAAGAAAGTTCCCGCCGTTTTTTCAAACGCTTGTTGTTAGTTCAGTTCAAAAGCTTTTGCAGAGTGTGACACAGCATTCGAAAGAGAATAATTTGCTCTTTCGAGCTGTATATTTGTGATTTCTTATAATTCTGAATGTCATCGTATTTTTTTGACTAGTAAAGTGAAAAGCGAAAAAGTGAAAAAATAACCTCATCGATTTTTTTCTGCTCACTTTCAAAGGCATAAATAAAACTTGACAGACTGTTAGAAAGGCGATGTTTTTCTCTATTAGATGGTATATCATTAGTTTTTATTTGACTCGAAAATTACAAAATTTTGAACCACTGAAGTCCAACCTTCGTCAGGCAAGAATATTTTTCCGATGGCGCTCCTGGTTTTCTTGTAAGCGCTCAAATTGACTTCTGTGGAGTTTTCTATACAGAATTTTTCGCTCTATCAGATGACATGTTTATTTTCAGACAATGATCGATTTTTAAAGATTTTCACGAGAAGGGCGTCTTGAAGTTTCTCGGCAGAGCGACCCTCCAGTTTCAGTCTTTTCACTGAACCTCATGCAGCAGTCGAAAGAGGACGATACTCTCTACAAGATGGTTCATGAAGCGTTTCAAACCTTCCTGGTTTTCATTGTTTTTTAGGCCGTCGAAGTGGACCTGAATCGCAGGCGCGGCGCGTGGGGCTCGTGCGGCGCGACGTCGATTCGTCCAGGAGTGCGGATTTAGGTCCACTTTGACGGCCTAAAAAACAATGAAAACCAGGAAGGTTTGAAACGTTATATAGACCATATTGTAGAGAGTATCGTCTTTTTTGAATGCTTTATGAGATCTGGTGAAAAGATTGAAACTGGAGGTTTGCTCTGCCGAGAAACTTCAAGACGCTCTTCTCGTGAAAATCTTTTAAAATCGATCATTGTTTAAAAATAAACATATCGTCCGATAGAGCGAAAAATTCTGTATAGAAAACTCTTTGAAAGTCAAGTTGAGCGCTCACAAGAAAACCAGGAGCGCCATCGGAAAAATATTCTTGCCTGATGAAGGTCGGACTTTAGTGGTTCAAAACTTTGTGATTTTCGAGACAAATAAAAACAAATGATATCCCATCTAATAGAGAAAAACGTCGCCTTCCGAACGGTCTATCAAGTTTTATTTATGCCATTGAAATAGAGCAGAAAAAAATTGCTGTCGATGAGTTATTTTTTCACTTTTTCGCTTTTCACTTTACTAGTCAAAAAAAACGATGACATTCAGAATTATAAGAAATTACAAGTATACAGCTTGAAAGAACAAATAATTCTCGTTCGAATGCTGTGTCACACTCTGCAAAAGCTTTTGAACTGAACTAACAACAAGCGTTCGAAAAAAACGGCGGGAACTTTCTTACCAACCTAATACATCGATGTCTTTACCTTCCCAAACAAGTGTGGTACCAATTCAATCGCCTTCAAAGGGATGGAAAGCTTGGTCAGCCTTGGGTTGATCTCTGGACTGTGGCGGTGAGAGTAACGTCTCATGCTGTATAGCTAACAGGTCTGGACCTATAATCACTGAAAGGAAAACTGTTGAAGCTCATGGTCCTACTGAAGGCAATTAGCAGCACAATGTAGTGATCGCTGACCAACTGTTCGATGCAACGATTCTTTTTTCTTTCAAATCCGAACATGGTGCGATTACTTGCTCTTAACCTCTAGACACTACCCGATAGGAGAAAAATAGACGCCGAATGCACTGAAGTTTGAAGGTCTTTCGTGACCAACCGCCGTTTTGTCACGGGTAGAGTGATTGATGATTGTCGGCCCAAAAAATCACTTCTTTCAGAGATCCCTTGGGTGAATAAGTTTACTCTGTTAGAAGGAGTGAAACGTTGTTGCTGAATCGAATTGAGCAGTTACGATCTACATGACGTAATAGTCACTAATTATTTTAGTGCATCGTAATTTTCGTCGTAATTCCAGCAAACGCTTAGTTGGGCATCAGGTTCGTGAACTAGTTTTGAATGTGTGGCTTGGTTTGGTTTTATTCAAATATTCGACTGGCGCTGAGAACCCTATTATGCCTATTGAAATTTTGAAATAGTAAAGGTAATGGTAAAGGTCTCAGCATGATCAGTCCACTAAGACACGCTGCCGCATTTGTAGTCAATTCAAATTGTAGAGGCATGGTGAACGCGTATTTGGGCTATACAATGACCTGCGGGGGCCAGCCGCTAAACCAATTTAGTGTCTTTACGTTTCCAGGCAGGTCTGGTAATTTACCTGACCCCGGAGGGAAGGAAGGCGTGCTCTGGCGTGGATCGTTCACTCGACCGTGCAGGTGTCAGTAGCGCCTCCTATCACTGCACGACGCGGATCCCTTTGTATAAATAAATGAATAAATAAATAAATAAATACGAAAAATAGATATGTAAACTGACGTGTGAAAACCTCAACGGTCAGTCAGTATAACAGAATGTCGAGCAGTGAAGACGAGATGGCTAAGGGTGGCACCTGTAACACTTCAGAGTACTGAGTTATTCAACACAATTTTTTGTTTTGCCCTTACCAGTCCCTATTCCCGCCTGTTTTATAGATTATGGTTGCATTTTCATTTGCATTTATTTTTATCTTTTTTTTACCCTCCAAGTGACAAAACTGCCAAAAAAGGAGTAGTGAGTAGTTCGTCTACTGGCATTTATCAGCTTACTGCGGCATCAATATCCCACAGGTCTTGCACTTTCATTGTAAATAAATGAAAATGAGTAAATAAATAGATGAATAAATAAATAAATAAATAAATAAATAAATAATTGAACAAATGACATGGTTGAGCCCATCAAGGTTTTGGTGTGCACCTTGTTCATTACAGTTCGTTGGATCGTTCAGACCATTTTGGACTGTATTTAACAAATCTTTGCTGATGATGCCAAACTGGTTTTCATCTATATTGAAAGCTTTTTAACTTTCTTGGTTTTCCTTTGCCGCGTAGCAAGGGATAAATGTCTAATTGATGAGATTTGAAAACTTATATATCGTGCAAAACAAGTCGCTGTTCTTCCATTGTTTGGCTAGCTTCTGAAGGTGCTTAGCTTTCGGAAACTCAACCCTTTTTGGAGGGTTTTCGAAGGTTTCTAATGGAAGCGGAGCTGGTGCAAGGAGTATTCTCATGGCTGCTAAAACTTTGCACTTTTTCCTCCGGGAATTCAGTGTGTAATTCGGTCCGGATGATAAACGGGCTCATGGGTTATATCGCGGAGTGTTTGGGTGCTATTTGGAATGGGCAGAGCTTTGAGAGGGGGGTATGTGAGTCACTTTGAGTTCAGTTCCTTCGGAGATGAAGATGACGCAGGTAACTGACGTTCAATGGCCACCAAATCAGGGTTTTCTAAGTGAATTCATAATTTCAGTCGTTGTCCATGGCTGACGGCTGCTGGAGAAGCCGCAAACCCAGCCGTATCTCTCGTGCATAATCTAAACTGTGCCAATGTGAAAGCACCAAATGCCGTTGTTGTGCACTCTCATGCAAATGCTCCCGGCACGCACCACAATTCTCGGCCTCCCTAATGGATCTGGTACATGGGAACCGCTGATATAGAAGCGTTCCCTCACCCAAAACATATGATGGGATCAATATGTGGGACAACAGGAAGAAGGATAGTTTGTGTGGCTGAAATGCTAGCGGAACTTAGTGGGTATTAGTGCGATGGCAAGGGATTACCCGAACGGGATCATTGTCTCTTCCACTGCAATCCAAGATAAGACATATGTCGAAAAGCAGCGCTGCCTCCGGTTGGGTAACAACAGCCGGGAATTCGGCGAGAACGTTGGGGTGAGACGGGATGCGATTGTCTCGGAGCTGTTTGTTGTTATTGATGGTCGATCAGGCTGTCTCATCAATTTCGCTCCGATGAAGACGGGGAGATCAGATCGGACTGCACTTCAGGTGAGAGCCATCCGCTATTACGATAGAACGTAAAACAAAGGTGTCATGGCAACTGTCCGTCGCTCGGGAGGTAGGGGTCACCCGTTTCACAAGAACAATAGCAACTGATAGAAGTGAGGGCTACACATGTAATTTTGGTACTTTTCCTCTTAATACCCAATTATCACATCATACCCAACCGTATCGTATCATGCTCGTATCTTAATGGTTATACATTGGACCTTGGAGCGGTCTTATCATATCGTGCTATTCGATATCATACCATTTCGCATCCACCTATGTTCGTGGGCAGCCAGTTCAATCTGCCTGATATGGCAGAAAAAGCCGTTCTTTTCTCGCAAGAATGAGGAGTTTTTCCAAAAGAGAGATGTTTCAGAGGTAATCGTACGAAGCTGCTTTCTAGCCTAGATAAGTCGTTGATTTTGTTTAACAGCTTGATAATAAATTGATGATGGCTCGAGCATGATATGATAAGACCGCTTCAAGGATGTGCATTAAGATATGAGCATGATATGATACGGTTGGATGTGATATGATAATTGGGCATTAAGAGGAAAACTACCTAATTTTCTACATGGTGCAGTGGTAAGAGGCGCTACTGACACCCGCACGGTCAAACGATCGATTATCGCCTGGGCTAATCAAGTATTCCGCGATCGGGTAAATTATTATAGTATCGGACTTGTCTGGGAAGGTAAAGACACTGACTTGACATGGCGGCTTGTCCTTGCAAGTCATTGTGGAGGTCCACTTACCATGCTTTTACGATTCTGAATGGAACACGAAAACATGACGCGTCTTCAGGGAACTGATCAACGCAGTCACCTTTACTTTGCCTTTTACTTAACTTACAGCTCACCACTTGGTGGAATTTATTCTGGAATTTATTGTCAATCTTGCCCTAGTTTCGTCTACATAGAGAATGGTTGGGGTGCTGATTACGAATTCGTTTCTTGGGCCATATCGATATTCGTAACTAGCATGCTAAATTATTCCTTCATATGAAGTTTTGGTAATGAATGTGATCTCAAAAGAACCGCCATAGTAAAATGTCAGCACGATAGGGGGTTTTTTGATCGGAATTCGAAAAGTGGAGGCAAAACCGTGAGCACCCCAAATGGTCACTGTGGGTTAAGCTTGAGCAAATTTACGTGGGAAAGGCTCCAACCGGTGGTGTTCCCTGACTTGAATAGTGAGCAGTTTTCTATTACTTCAAAATTCTCGCAGGGTCCTGTGAAAAGAGTGTTCTTCAGAGCGACCTTTTTCTGTAGGATGAAGGGAAAGGTCCGCTGGAACAGCATCGAATTCTGGGGTAATGGCGAGATTTATGGACAAGATCGTTAAACTAGATATTAATTGGTGCGAAGCCGTGTGCATAGAATCATTACTCTGAACTACTGTCTGAAGAGAAAGTCGGCCGTTTTTGACCGGTAAGTAGTCTTCAATGATTACCTCTTGGTTTCCCCAACACTTTATAAATCAAATAGGAGTCGGAGATTCGAAAAGTACAGTTCGCCTGCTTTCATCTGGTGCTGTATAGTTATGTAAATGGAGTCTATCGGATGTATTGACTTGTAGGTGAAGGCACGAGAACACAAATATGACATCAGTGACTGCTTATTTAGGCATACTAGCGATCTAACATCAGAATTTAGTGACTGCCTTTCCCAATCAATCGAAAGCGCTGATTCACAACATAAGTGCAACAGATTCACTTTATAGTGATCAGCGGATGAGATTACAAAGGCCGCCTGACCGTCGCTCTGACAATGAAAGTTAGGCACATGTGTCGACCTCGTTGCCCTTTAATCGTTCAATGCTCATAATTTCCCACATTTTCTCCTTTCTTTCACTAAACCAGGAACTCATCACCCTCATGGGGATAACTTTGCTGAAATGACATTGGTTTTATGCTGTGAAAAAAAATAAGAGAAGCTATTGATCAATTATTTTTACTCGTTAGGTGTTTTAATGTTTTTCACGACATCATTTCATTTGAAAACTTTTCCACTCATTCATCTCACAGCTATTATACAACTAACTAAGATTTACGCGCCGTCTGACAACAATCGTTTCAAAAAAGGAAAATTATTAGGAAAAATCGCAGAAAAGTTGCTATGCTCTAAAACTAGAGTTGTTTATCCATTGAATTTTGGATTTACTTAATTTTTTTTGCTTCCGCACAACGGCGCGCTAACAGTTAGACACTGGTCGGTTGACGGAACAAAACCATGTTCAAAAATAGATTTGGAAGTCTAGTTCTAAAAGGTTAGTAAACGTTATCAAACAACTAAAATAAATATTAGTTTATGAATAGAACTTGTGCTCTCTCTCACTCTTTCTCGCGCTTTTTCGGGGCGCACGTGTTGCAGTGGTGAGCCTGCAACTTCTTTTTCTGTTTTATAGTAGTCGAGAAACGCAGCCCAAACGAGCCATAGTACAAGTAGTCTCAAAAGCATAGTCTCGTGGTCAGTTACCTCTAGATCATTACCTATTTTGTCCGCTAACCTCAATTCATCAATGCGCATGGTACATACCTTCACTACCTTCACGGGGTATCGGATACACCAATTTTCATAACGATCTGTCAGGAATTGTGGAAAGTTCGAGGTTACAAAAGTGAATCTCTGTTTCATAGTGTCTGAAACATAATGACACTTCGTTTTGAACTCGAGTTATGATCGCCGTTTGTCTTTATAATATTCTGTATGCCTCCTATGACTACACCTTTAGCTTTAACCTTACACCTTTGCAGGAAAAAAAACTCAGCTGTTGCGCTTGCGCGTAAATCTCGTCTCCGAATTAACCCAGTGTTTTTATTCAAAACGATTATGGTGGGCTATATCAGTGCAGATGCGCTGCGTTGCAGAATTAATGGGCAATAACGTCCTGCACCCGATCCAGTCCATAGATGTACACACTATATATCATACCGGCGCATTAGGTACACCTTGCTATTGAGAACGAGAACTGCAGATCGATCGAGTTCGAGCGCTTTCGGGCTTTCTTCTCTAGTAGACCATTAGAGGGCACGTTTGGTGCAGCAGTATGAGGAGCTACTGACAGCCGTACGGTCGAGCGATTGATCCGCGCCAGAGTTAACTAGCTCTCCATCACTCCGATTCGGGTAAATTTGCACCGAACATGTCCGGAAATGTTAAGACACTGTTTTGGTATAGCGGTTGACCACCGTAATTCACTTCACAGGCCACGCATTCACCATGCATCTACGATTCTGAATTGAGCGCGAATGCGTGGCGCCTTCTTAGGCAACTGATCAACGCAGATCCTTTACTTTTACGTGGGCAGACGATTTTGGACGGTGAAAAGCAATCTCCTACACCGATGTGAGTGTAGGTGCCAGCTGATTTTTGCCTCGAGGCATTGGTTAATTCAGTGTCGACTGGGCGGCGGCTAGCGTTCGGCCGTCTTCTTTGGCCGTGTGCTGGTCGTCTTCGTCGAAGTCAACGAGAGACTATTCATCCATCACTGCGGCTCGCTTATATGCCTCACATAGCCGATAAGCGCCCCTCAGGGACGCGGCGAAAAACACGATTTCGGCCGGCATTTTCAGCACTTCTTGCGGGTCGACTCTTTTCCACACCGAACTCGGCGAACAGCTTGTTGCAGATGGTGGATGGGATCGCCGGCAAAATCTCTAGTTTTCACGATCAAATGGGCGCTAGTGTTATCGCCGAACATTTGTAGCTTCTTTCGCAGCCTTGTTGAAGCACCTGAGAGAACACACCTGAAGAACTGAGCGAGGTGATCTTAACTGATTGCCAGCGAAGTTTTGCAGGTTAGAATGTGGAGATTTCGGTATAAGAAAAGAAATATGTGTGGTAAGGGTGGATAAAGTTGAGCGATTAGGGCCATTCTCGGGCTTTTCATCACTGAGGCTTTGACACTCAGATCCACGCGCAATGATTAAAGATGTAGCAGTTAAAATAGAGCCGAAAATGGTCGCGATTCTTCTCCAATCACGATTATAAAGCACAAACAGAAGAACTGTTGTATTTTTTGTAAAAACACACACTCGCCACACTCGCCTTCCACTAAAAAGGGCGTAGTCAATGCGTATTTGGCCTGTACAATAACTAACGGGGGCCAGACGTTGTACGAAGTCAGTGTGTTTTCCTTCTCAGCCAAGTCTGGTACAGAAATAATTAGAAAGTCTGGTACAAGAATAATTTACCCGACCACTGAGGGATGGAGGGCTTCGTTTGCCGGGACGGGAATCGATCGCTCGACCATGCGCGTGTCAGTAGCGCCTCCTAAAACTGTACCACACGCCGAATGGTTTTCGTGCACCTCTTATTGCACTCGAGATTTGAGCTTGCCTTACGAACACACATGATCTCAAAAGGAACGCAGGACTATGTGTACTGCCTTCATTACGTACCACCTAAATCAGAAAACCTCAAGCGAAATTGTACGCAAGTAAAATTGGAGTAAATTTAAACTACATATAAAAACTTGTTCTACTCCCAGTTCTTATAATTTATCCTTTTATATGAATAAACCAGAAGCCGACTAGTTTCACGGGATTACTTTGCTGGAATGATATTGCTCTTGTGTTATGGAAACTTCAAGTATAGACTATTGATTGCCAAAAAGAGTGGCAAAGAGTGAAATATTTTATACAATGCAGAAATTTGGAGAAAGAAGGTCCTGGTCAACTTTTCCTGATAAAAATTTTTCTTGACTTTAATACTCATTTACTTATTTATTTAGAACACAATTCACGTAGCGTAAAGTGGCAGAACTCAAAGACCATTTGGTTTGAAAACAAGCAAATTTTTTCATTTAAATTATCAGCGAACTTTTGCGTTCCTGATGCTCCTAATCGTAACTCGTTTGTTTACGCAAATCTCATTTTTATTCACTATTCACTAACGTTTTCTGGTCAGAGTTGAAACTGGACCGTAGATACATCTCTTCCCAAGAAATTTTCGGGGAGCCTGTCAATGAAAAACGCTGTGGTGAAAATGGAGTTCGAATTCTCTCGTGATCTTTCTCCATTGCAACCGTAAAAGGTGTTACTGTACTTTTTCATACACTTATAATATTTATTTATCATGAAGTTCTCATAAGAGCGGGTTTATGGGACGAGACAGCTGTGCGAGTGGACCTGTCCATAAAAGAAAAACCATTCTGCTGGTGTAAAATTGGTTTTCGCCAATTGTTGATCGTAGTGTTGTCCATGAAAACCTCTCAGGGTCTCGATTACGAGGCAATAAATCGGCATCTCTCTTGGGTATCGACCTAGGTAGAGCTCGACGATTACTAGTCCAGTCAGTCCTGATGACAATGAGCCGATTACGGTAACGAGCTGAGACTCTGAGGATTATTCAGAAGCGCGATGAGGCAATGGGCGTGGGAACTGGCAAGAGTGTTTTGGTGGTGATCGCGTGCTGCCTCGTAAAACCCACCAAACGAAGATTCCCATGATCAGCACCGCCACGATGATCGTTCCTCGTCAAACTGCAGACAATCCTCTCTTACACATGCAGTTTTCCGCATGATTCCAACCGATGTCCGAGCTCTTATTGGCCAGGGAATTGGTCTCGCAAAGGAGGATTATACGAGATGTGGATTTTGATAAAGTCGTGGGGCTGTTCGCTGAGTGACAGGGTTGTAGACTCGAGATGGTGTGGTAAGGGGTCTAGGATGCTATGGCGGAGATATTTATCCGTGGAAAGGAAGGTGAAACTTCGATTGCAAATTTTCATGGAAACTGATAAACTGGGAGCCGTTGGTTTGCTTTTTCCTCGAAACTGAGGTGTTGATTAACTGCCACCATTTCATATGCACTACATCTAAGAAATTATTCTCTGTTCGTCGGCAATATAAATTTGCTTCATCACTTATTCAGAACATATTTTCTTTCAAATTTCATTGCGTGGAATTCCGACATTTTCTTTCATAAATTACCCCATTTATAAGGTCCGTGAGGAGTAGTGTTATGAGGCGCTACTGATACCCGCACGCTTGAGCGGTGGGTCCCGGCCCGGGCTAACCAAGCCTTCAACCCCTCCGGGATCTGGTAAATTGGTACTTAACCTGTCTGGGATGGAAAAGTACCGGTTTACTATAGTGGCTGACCTCCGCGAGTGATTATACAAGCCGAATGCGCTCTCACCGTGCCTCTATTATTCTGAATTAAACATGAATGTAGAACTGAACGCCTGAGCAGCATTAATACGTAGTTCCTCTAAAAGTCCCTTATCCTACCGTCGAATTACTTTTTTTAGAAAATTATTTATTTCGAGGTTTGAATGTTTTCTTTGCCACGAGAGAACGCCCTACTATGCACTATTTATTGGCCTGAGTTTTCTCGCCACCCTCAATTCTCATAACCTTGACTAATCGTCTGACGGACGTTGGGAACGAGGTATGACAGAGGAAAGCGATAGCTTTCGGGGAAAAAAACTCTCGTCCAACTAGTGAAGGACACCACCGCTGGTTGATCAGCTGCGATGATGTGGGGTGGGGTCCTATTTCGGTTGCTCGAGAAAAGGGTTTTGGAAATTAACGTAACACCTCGCATTCTCAACACTTGTGGAAGTCATTTGTCGGTCGCACGATTGGCGGATTTTACGACGACGACGACCGCCGAAAGGTCAACACCATATCATAGCCATTACCAGCGAAATAGCGGCGATCTCTCGGTTAACGGATTATCTGCGAACAACAGATTATCCGTTCAGTTGGCGGTGATGTCCAAGGGAGCAGCAGAAAGAGAATGGGGTGCAGTCGAACACTTCGTTTGTAAATATTATGCCCAATCAATTCGAGAGAATATTTGAGGTGGATTTTTAATGTCGAAGCGACATTTCCAGCACCTATTTTTGGTTTTCAACGATCGATCCCTTTACTATATAACAAGCGAAACAAAGTTGTTTATTGGGATGGATGGATGGATGGATGTCAATTCATTTTTCGAATGATTGGTGGTGGTGGCGGTTGGTGGTAGTTTTATCACTGCTTATCACTGAAATAATTTTGAAAATCATACTCTATGGTAACGCACTTACACTTTATCTACCCTACGTTGCTTGCCGAGGTCAGTACTATTTCATTTGAAATGGATTGAGCTGAATTTCAAATGAAGGGTGACTAAGCTTGGCAAGCAATATATAATAGATTAGAAAGTTCATTTATTTATTCAACGAATTTGGCGAACAGACGTTTGGCGGCCCATAGGCCGATGAACCAGGCCATGTGATAAATTAACAAGTAAGGCTGAGAATTTACTGGTGAGTTGGCAGGACAATAAAATCAGTTATCGATGCACTCAGCAGTAATGGTGTCAGTAGCGAGACATTTGATTTTACAATTAGTCGGGGACGATTGAAGTGCTATGGAAAGCCTGAACGAATTGAGTTGAGATAAATACCTTGAAAAAAATCACAGAACGGATGAAAATGAAGCAACCCCTCCCTTAGTGTGATGTGACCTTCGACTTTTCCCATTAGAATGTAACTACAGCTCAATATTTGCAGAATTTTTTGTTCTTCTGAGAAGTGTCTATCTCACGCTCCTAACAGTACAATGTTTGATGAAATACAATTATATAGCTTCACTATTATTTCCAGGGCGGCAGATAAATTGATATGTTTCAACATATTGAGTCCGTACTGATTATAATCCTTTGTTTATCAATTTCGGGTGAATGCGAGCAAGAAAGCAAAGCTAGTATTTAAAGAGGACCACGAAAGAATCAAGCACAAAAAGAAGGAGTGGGAAGAGCTAGTAATAGAGGAATCACAATCTAACAACAAAGAAATGCAACCATACTTGTATTTCTCAGATTAATTAGGAGTAAATTACATTACAGTAAATTAGTGAATTACATTACAATTACATTAATTTACTTATTTATAAGTAAATTACATGTTGTGATGAAGACGATCGATAACGACCACAAAACTGTATCGTCTCTGGAGGAAATTCACGATTTCGGAATTACTAATGTGACTGTTCACTTCTACTATTAACAATTTTTTCAAGAAAAAAGTTTTCTTTAGCGGACTGGATGTTAGGAAATACTCCAGTATATCCCAGGAAGACATTCGTGCGCTTCCATTGGTAAAAAACTTCCCTTTTTGATGCGCCTTAAGAGGTGTTCACTGCGAAAATAGACTCGATTTCTCGGTTCTATCGACGGTGTATGTCATTTCCAGTTTAGCGATAACGCGGTGCTTTTTCGGCTCGTTTCGTGCTCTGTCTAAGAACCGTTCCTTTTAATGGATGGCTATTCGCAGCTCGTCTGCCAAACGTCAGCTTCCGGATAGATGTGCGGTGTCATCAGTCACATAGCCGTTTCGAATATCGAAGCCGGCTCGGTGGTCGCCAGGGAGCTCACAGAGTACCTTCGTCGAAACTGGAGAAACAACGGGAGAAATCCGAACAAAAACTCTCGCCATGAAGGATGAATGGGTGCGGCTCACGAAGCGTTGCACTTTGTAGTGTAGCAGCGCCCTTTGATAAACGTCTGGTGAAAATCCGCTTCGTTATCTGAAGACGTGTTGCGTCGTTGGAGACGCATACCTTTCTCAAAGTCTTCAGTTGAATTTAATGATCTAGTAATCGAGTAATGGAGCGCGGGGTACAGTAGTAAGAGGCGTCGCTGACACCCTCACGGTTGCGCGATCGATCTCCGCCCGGGCTAACCAACCCTTCCGTCCCTCCTGAGTAGGGTTAATTGGTACTAAAGTCGTCTGGGAAGATAAAGACACTGACCTGTTACAGCGGCTGGCCTTCGCAAGTCACTGTATAGGCCAAGTACGCATTCACCATGCCTTTACGAAGAGTGATCAACGTTAACCCTTTTCCCGTTGCACTTCACCTTTGATGATGGAATCAGGCGTCTGCTAAGGATACCATACAATGGTGAATATGGAAAATGCTACAAATATATAGCTCCGTTTGGAAAGAAGACTCAGGATTTGAATCAAGATCAATTCTATGTCTCAGAATGAATTATTATACTATTAATCCTTACCTTCCTAAATACCCAGCTCCGGGGGGAGCTCCATCTTTCGACCACCTCTTGAATCTGGCACGCACGTTCTCCGGACGGCGTTTTGAACAAAAGTTTGAAACAAGTAGGATAAAAATTCGGGATGGCCGCTATTTCAGATAGGAGGTGGAAAAAGTTAAGTAAAAAGGTAAAAGGTAAAGGTGTCCAATCTGCTTGCCGATTACGCACCTCCGAATTCGTGTTCCATGGAAAATCGTGGAGACGCGGTGAATGCGTATTTGGCCTATCCAGTGGCCTTCGAGGATCAGCTGCTTTACCAAGTCCGCGTCTTTACTTTCCTAGACAAGTCTGGTACTAACTTACCTGACCCAGGGGCCAGATTCTTCATTGTTAAACGCCCGATAAACCCTGAGATATAGCCCGAACGGCGGCCACCTTTGTTTACTTATCTTCTTAAACTTCCTATGTAAAGCGCAATCTCTCATCGACTCTGCCGTCTGGTTCTGGCTGCGCCGCGGTTTCGGAGACCGCTCGTTTGTTCATGAATCTGGACCTTGGAGAGATGGAGACTTGGTTAACTCTGACGAAATCCTTCACTCGATCGTGTGGGTGTCAGCAGCGCCTCCTACCACTGTACCACGCGAGCTCATGAAAAGAGTTAAATGAAGAATTCAGAAACCTCTTGAGCTTAACGTAAACCTGCTCAGAGCTTAACCTGGTACGTATGTTTCCTTCTCTCAATGAGCTGTAAGCCCTTGAACCATTCCGTCGTTTTTCGAATAATACACTCAGAGAGAATGTCACCTATTCTGGAAGGTACGCAGGAGCAGAAGCAGGTTTTCTGCTGCGCTCTCGCGAAGCATACTTGAGCGCCAGCCTCAGTTTCAGTCTTTTCAAGTCATAGAGGATGTATCTTGGAATTTATCGTGCTATTTCTCAGAGAAGCTCGTAATATAAAATTTGATTCAAACTATTCGCCAGTACGACATGTGAATAGCATTCATTTTCCACTATGTACAAATGTTCTTTCACTCGGAGTTAGAAGCGGATGAGTTCAGTCATTTCCTTTACGGTGTACTGCTTGGCAGTCTTCGATATAATTTTGAGACTGAGCCTGAACCAACGTGAATTAGGTGGACTTTTTGATAGAAGTACTGCAATTCAATTCAATTCAGTTCAATTTATCACGTCCATGGTAGACAAACGTTAGAAAGCAACACTTAGAATAAAATATATAAAACACACACACACATAAATTTAAACTTCAGTACACACTAATACTTTGAAAGAGCGCTCTGAGCAAAGTACATCTTGGTTTATTACGTTGTGATGCAGGCATGCAGAATGAGGGACGTTCAATTCCAGGACTAGTTTGGTAGTTGGATTAAAATTTATTAACTCTTTTTTCGTCTGATGAAAAACAAACTGTTAGAACACTTCAGCGACTATCGGGCTATTTACAAAGTTTGTGTTTCTCAAGTTAAGTTTCGATGCATAGATTTACCAAATTCAGCCTGTTGCCTTATTCTTCTTCAAAGATGAATTCTGGGTACAGATTGTTCAATAGAGCAAGTTTTTTACATCGTTTTTCACTTATCGAATTCTAAATTCAGATGGCGAGACAGAGGTCGATCTTTTGGTGCCAGTGGAGAGCGCCCTCAACAGCGACCCACGGGTGTTCCGCGCTAAAGGTGTCGATGGTTTGCCGGCCATTGGAATTCAGGCAAGTGCTCTTCTTTCACTCCGAATACAAACAAGACGGTATAATTGAACACGATTTCTACTCGTTGCACTTTCAATTACTTCGGCATAGTGTGATGATCTCTATATTTTACTATGAATATTTTTTGTCTGGACAAAGCTGCTCAAATATAAAGTTCAGTTCAACGTTCAGAAAAGTGGCCACTGTTACTATGCGTCGAGCATTGGCGTTGTTTCAGCGTGGAGTCGAGATTGCTGTACCGTATCGACTCTATCTTCCCAGACGATTCTTCCCACAGTTCTCGCTGTTGGCTTCTGTGAAGCCGATGGATCGACGGGGTGGCTATCTGTTCGCCATCGTCAATCCCTATGACACGCTCGTAGACGTCGGCGTGCTTCTCGAACCAGCAGGTCAGAAAAACGCTGGAGATCGTTTTTACGATTTTCTGGGTTTGATTTTACTAGTCCGACAAAAATGCTAACGATCGCCGGACAGGCCAATAATAAGAAGTTTCGAGCCATTTTAAGGCCTCTGAAGACGACAAACAAGTCGAAGCGTTAGGCCTCTGAAGACGACAAACAAGTTGAAGCGTTAGACCAATCAACAGCTGACCCACCTAAAAACAATTGTCTTTGGTAAAGCGCTAGAGATATTTTTTGTGATATGGACAAATTATCAGATTTTGCACTCGTGTAGGGCTTCTTGATTCAGCAAAAGTAAATAGGTACCCGCTAAGATGTGCTCTCTGACAATGAGACGTATGGTTTTAGTGATAAACGGGTGCCGTGGAGTGAGAACTATAACTTTTTTTTCTGTAAATTCAAACGAAAATATTTACAAGGTAAAACTATGTGTGAGACGATTTCTGTAATTGTAAGAAGGTCGGGATGCTTGCCTACTGGATTTTGAGCGAAAACGGTATGGAAGGCTACCGCTATGACTCAAACTTATCATAAATCTAACCACAGAACTTACCTAGATTACCTGCCAGCTTTTTGACTCACAAAAAGTAGGAACAAACCTGCTTATTATATTAATGCTGATTTAATTAGGCTTTTAGGTTCTGGTCAGACGAATATTTCCCTCATCTACTCATCCCGTCGAGATGCTTCTTCGCGAGCTATCGCCTCTTTTGTTGTACCGGAATTCGTACAGCAGTGGACCCAGATCGCGTTCGAAGTTTCGAAGGATTCAGTGACACTCTACTTCAAATGCGTCCGTTTTGCTGAAAGAGAGGTAAGCGCTTGAATTAGTCTGGTGTTGTTGTTTTCTTGTTTAAAATACACAAGGGAAACGTTGTGGAAAGCGGGAAAAGGAAAGAATAAAAAAATTTGGAAATGAATTGGTGCCGATGAAGGACGGTCCGCAGTCAAGGGAGCAAAGGCAACTGATTGGAGCATTGTTATATATTACCAGTTGAGCAATATTATTGGCAATATTATTAATTGCGGTAGCCAATGGAATGGGAAGACGAGGTACAGAGATATACCAGCAACATACCTTGGTAGTGGTTATGGTAAAGGTGGTTGCTGAATCAAACTACTAGGCACACACAGTCGTTTGAATGAACCTATGACGTACGAGATTAATATTGTCCTGATCTAATGGTACATAGAAAATACCATCTATGCCGCTCATAACCTCCCATCTATGTCGCTCATAACCTAGGTAACGGATGACGGTGAGAAAAGTGAATTACATTGAACGGTGTCGAATGAGGACTCGCCATGCACCCATCGTTAATTCAGAATCGAAGAGCTATAAGTCAGTCCGGGCTCTCTCTCTGCGTGGTTCTAGAAACTTGCTTGCTCGTTTCAGAAGAGGGTCACCTAGTGTATCTTAACTTTTAATGTTCGATATTAATGCGATTTACACCCCTAAATTTCCCACGTGTGGCTTCGCTACGCGCCTTGGATAAATGAATAGACAGTCGCAGTCGAGACACTCTGATGATATTGTGGAAGTAGGCGCACCTAAATACCCAAAGCGAGTTTCTTCAAGGAGAAATATCATTTTCTCGGCGTTTAGGACAACACTAGTCTTATTTCTTTTCGTGACAAACCACTACCTACTAATGTATGCAACACCGTGCACAAGAGAAAATCGATACTAGAGAAATTGGGAGCTAAGTTTTTCAAATTTTGTATGACCAGAAATGGACAGAGCAAAGCAGATTGCATACCTTGCGACCGCATAGAGCCTAATTTCTCCACTTGCAGAAGCCCCAAAAATGGTTACATAATGCATTCTATATTTCAGTGGTTGGTATTAATGCGATTTGTACCCCTAACTTCAGATTTTAAGATTGAGAATTTTCCAAAAATTAACCCATTTCAGATCAGCGATTTGCCACAGCTGACAATGGAAGACGCTCACAAGTTGTACATTGGTAGTGCGGGACCAATACTCGGCTCAGGATTCGAGGTTCAATTTCGTTCAAAATTTCAGGGTTTCAAAGGCAGGCAGGGATGGAGCACATTGCGAAAGTCGCAACTCGACTCTCAGAGTACGTCTTGAGCATCACAGCCAACAGTGACCGACGTCGGCGTTCCCCATAAAATATTCGGCGAGTACGCGATTCTGGCTTCTACAGAGGAGTTTTTCAAGAGACACTGTCCATCCTCTGCGATCGCCGAACGGACCACTTTTTTCCTTTGCCTCGGTGCATTCGCTTAGTCTGTCGTCTCGACCAGAACTACACTCCTACTGTTCCTCTATGAATAGAAATGGAAGACGAGCTTATTGTCGAACCTTCACCTGTACTATCTGTAGAAGAACTAAATGAAAATAAATTACTGATGCTTCACGTCGTCCTCTGCATGAGATCCTCAAATTTTGAAAATAGGCAGGCAACTTTTCAGCTTTTAAGAGCAAACCCATTACAAGGGAAAGGATGCGGACCGTAGTTAATCATCTTTTGTAGCGTTCGTTTAATTATTCCTTGGTTTTGATGGAGATCGAGAAAATATTCGCTGAGCTATTCATTTACGTCCTGATGAAGTCAGACGATGACAATCTCTGACTTTCGCTGATCCACTCCCTCACATTTCCGGTGGATCGCAGAAGGCCTGACTCTAATTCATCCATTATTTCTTTTTCTTTCTTTCGTCCTGCTTACAGTAGTGTCGGAACCCAATGCTATTATTTCACTCAGGATGGCTTCACGAGTGCCAATTCTTCCCATCCGTGATATTGACGGTTTCCTCTTCTCAATATAGCCTATAAACGTATTCGACCCACTGATAGATACTCTTGTCCTTTATTCACCTATGCAAAATCGAAGATGGAACCTAGACGGCTGAGGTATCGCTCCTCCGATGCATCACGTTCGAGAACACGTCCGCCCGAATTAGTTCTTGATTTGCAGATCGCCTTGAAATGGGAGAGTGATGGAACAAGTAAACAATACTCTAACTCGATTTACTGGTCATAATGACCCATTGTAAACATCTGATCCACAGAACACCATTCATTCATTCTTCTTCCTGTTCACTTTGGTATTACACTATAGTTTCAACGAACTCTCGGTCTTCTAGTCTACACACTCATCATCGCTCTGGCCAATATCTACTATTCTAAGTCTTCCGTCAGCATGTTTCCGGTTTACCTACCTAGGCCCAGATTCATGAACGGACGAGCAGTATCTGAAACCCCGGCGCAGCCAAAACCAGACGGCAGAGTCTATGAGAGATTGCGTTTAACATAGGATGTTTAGGATAAGTAGACAAAGCTAGGCGCCGTTCGGGCTATATCTCGGAGTTTATCGGGGATTTACCAATGATGAATCTGGGCTCTTGTTTCGCCTCCGGGCACTTCATTGTCCTTTATTCAAACTCCTTTAGGCGTTACAATAGTGCTCTCCGAAACGTTTAACGCAGTTGTCGAGCTCATTCCACATTCTCGTTCCTTTTTTTGATCATGGGCAATGTTTCCATTCTCCATGTTCTAGAAATCTCACCGCCGATCTTTTTGTCCTTCGGCCATGTTCACCTCCTTCAATTCATGTATTCCTTGTCGCCCTTTTTTGAAGGAACCTTACCTACCCCTTCTCACCCTTCATACATACATTTGTGTACCTTATTTTTTTGTATGTTCTGTCCACGTAGCTTCATCCGTGTTCCCTTATCAGTCGATTATCGAATGCTTATACTTCAAACTGATACCCTCTGACACCTTCATTTTTGCCCTTTAAAATGCATTCACCCCTCGTGACAGAATTTCAAAGCTCTACATATCTGCCGTCTTCCACCCTACTCTATTTCGATTGTTTCTGCAATTTTTTACCTCCCTTCTCACTAAACCACTTCCATACGTACGAAGCTTCCCATTAGGTTGTTTATGTATGCTTTATCAGTTTCTTCATCTCCTTCTTCTCTACTATTCAACTTTCTAGTTCCTGCCTATTTGTAGAGCTTACGTTTAGCCACATTTACCTGTCGCTCCTTATGTACCCCAACCTTTCTCCTCACTCGCCTTCATTTCCCTAATATAGCGAAGGCCGGAAGGTTGTTTCAAAGCAGTCTTGATCACCAACAAACACCCCTTGACAGTGGTGCCAGCAGTTATCATCCGATAAAAGTAATTTCCTTCTAAAAACGGGATGAAATTTATGTACAACAACATACCCGCAAACGTAAATGTGAGCACCAGCTCCGACAACTTTCCAAATCTTGTCGCGACTTTCCCACAGCCTGTGCTTAAGAAGTAACCTGATTCAATTTGCGATGACGAGATTGTGATGAGTTAAAAAGTAGTGTATAAACGCTCAGGATAAAAATTGCCAATTTTGGAACCATACATATTGTTTGTTTTAGTTCAATGCTAAAACACTGTAGTGAGCAAAAAAATCAGCACATCGACTTCTAGAGCGGAGTTGAAAAGCTCATATACATGTTGGCCCGTTGATTTGGCTACTGCTTCAAATTTTTTTTTATTCCACGTTTCATCTCGATCAGTTCCGGGGTACGTCTTTCATGATAGTCGCTCCGTCTTGTTTCTCCTTGGTGCTGCTTCCGCGTTTGTTGAGGTGCCACACTGCCATCTTGTACGAAAAGATTTTCCGTTGAGGAAAGCACGTTTTAGGCGAAAGCATTTGGTTCTTCGTTCACCTAGCCTTATTTTGAGTTCTTAGAAGGGCAAGGGAAGATAGCTGAACTTCTTACGTACATATGCGTTTTGCTGGAAGGGTTTGATGAATACCGTAATGAAGAATTAGAACAAATACGCCAAATATTCAGCTCTGATAGCTCTATATCCAGATCTGATATGTAGTTTAAGACTGCCTCGAATAGGACGCTCGAACAGAATACATTAGAATATCTTTATACGGTATAACGGTGACGGGCTTTTGGCGGAGGGAACATCGTGCAGCCGGTGAAGGGTGGTTCGGTCGATTGGGCAGGAGCCGCGGGCCCTGAGGGTGATGGCCGGGCAGGTCGGACGTCGGATCGCCTCTCTCGCTCGAACTCGAATGCCTCGTCACGCTCCTCCTCCATTCTCTGTAATGAATCAGATAAATCGGTGACGTTAGCGGCCGCGCAGGCCAGCCTATCGATCAGGCTCAAGCTCGGCTCGATGACAAATCATAAGCGTTAACACCTCCCCCTTTCACCGAGAGCGACCGTCCTCGGTCGCCCAGACTTGGAACGAGAAAGGAGCCTGGCCTGATCAATAAGGCGTGGAGTAGAGGAGCCAAAAGATGCAAGCGGGTAAGAAGGAAAAGAAGGTCACAGAAGGGTAAAGGTGGTAAAGAAGGAACACGTAAAACTTGCCGTCATTTGAAGATCTACGCGAACATGTTTTGTAGCGCCGCTAGATCAACGAGTATGCCGTGGTGGGAGGCCCAATCCAACAGGCGACCCCAATTGGGTAGCGTAGATAGGGCGGAAGGAGAGCCGAGAACGAACAGTCCATGGCGGCACCTTGTTATTGCCACGTTAAACCGGAAGGCGTCGTCCAAGAAGTCGCCGGTTTCAGGGGAGATGTCCGTGCGCGTGGTGAGGAGGAGAACTATGTCGGCCTCCCGTCCCTGGATGGAGTCGACGGTGTGGAGTGCCACTCCTGCCGCCGAGGCGAAACTGGCCAGTGCGTGCATCTGGTCCTTGTAGAAGACTATTATGGCCACGCTGGATGACGGTACGCCGCGGGCCAGCAGCGCACTGGTGATGTCCTGGCAACAGCGCGCCTCGTCCAGGTTTGAATGGGAGCCTCCAGGCGACCTCAGAGAAGTTCCCGGCACGGCGACGACGACACAAGGGACATCCGGGATTGGCAGACGGACAGTGTCGGCTAGCATCGCTCGCTGGGATGGCGTGGTTCCACTCCTCAGCTCTCCCCCATAAAACATGCGGTTCGGGAGTTCGTTCAGCGCCGGATGTGCCCGAAACGTCGTGAGCAGGGGCGCGACGGGGATGTCCCTGGTGAGGAGGAGCTGCATGGCGCCTCGAGCACCGTGGCGAGCGGCCTTTCCATCGCGACGACAACATAATGTGCGGGGGGAGTTGGTTCACGTCGCCGATCAGAACCAATCGTGAGTTGGGTAGCCAGGCACTGGTGAGCGGGTGGTAATGACGGTAGGTGCTACGAATACGTTCTCGTCGAACAAGAGTTGGGACGGAGTCCATGCTGCGTTGCATTCGGATGAAATATCAGCGACATAGCATGGTACCAAGGTCTCCGTACCGGGTGACAAGACAACCGTGGAAGAGGCATGGGCGAACAGTGCGCGGGGCGAACCCTGCGGCAACGGAAGAGGAGGGGTAGGAGACCGAGGAATGACCGGAATGGGTTCGCCATCGAGAAACAGGGTTTTGCGGTTGTAGTCTAGGGACCACGACGGGAGTCGCTGGAGGACATCGTTACCGAGAATGATGTTGTACGTATCCGCGGAACGAGGAACACACTCTATCTCCGTGAAGTGGATGACCTGGGAGACACTGGTTTTACCGAGTTGCAGGTTAACGAGCGCAGAGCCAACGAACGGTACTGGGACACCCGCCATCCCAATAGCCGCAGGTGTGACGGAAGGACTGAGCCGAAATATGCCTAAAAGGGGGAGAAGAGACTGACTGGCCACCGAGATACCAGCTCCCGTATCGATGAGAGCAAGCAGGTGAACGCCGTTAGCGCGCACCGGGACCTGGGCGACGAAAAAGTCAGGAGCGGCCGAAGACAGAATTGCTACCGGAATTGTAGACGCTTTGGGAGGCCAAGACTGTTTACAATCGATATCTACCTGAGAAAGGTCCAGCTGCAGCACCGGGCGTGCCGATCGCAATCCTGTTACCGTGGGGGTGCCGCTAGAGACGCCCTGGGGAGTAACAACTGGGAGTGACAGGGCCGAAGTGGGTAAGGGCGGAATTTCTGAGGCCCGAGGGTTAGCTCCCGAATGAGAGAAATGAGAGAAGCGAGAGATAAGACTGGGGTAGTATAAACGCACATACAAAAGAAGAGGAACTTGAAAAAGGAACAAGTAAAGAGAAAACAGCAAAAGGAAATCTATAAATTAAACCAAGAAATGCCGGAAAAGAGCATATTCCAAGGGGAACTAACCTCGCCGGACGACGCTGGGGGAGAACTGCGAGGTGTCGCGACCAAAGCGAAATGGTTCATCATCTTCTGCTGGTCCAGCATCGTCCACAACTCCTGCAGTTGATGAGGGTGAGACACTTCGCTAAAATTGCAATTGAGGAGCAAAAGCCAAAGGGCGAAAATGAGGAAGGGTAGAAAGAACCGAAAAAGCGCCGGCCGGAATGATCGAAAATGAACCGTCAAACGGAGAAAACCTGTGCGCTATACCCCCTGACGTAAAGATGAATGATGAAATCTCACCGCAATCCACGGGGACAGCCGTCCTGCGAACTATACGCGTCAGTGGGTCGAGAAACGCATGCCATCGCGACCCGCTGGGGAGGGTGACGACAACTTGCGGGCGATTATAACAGGTGCCATTGAAGGGCAGGAGCTGCACCGACGAGGACGGAAGACCCAGACACCGACGGATCTGTACGAAGTTATGGCCTTCGTAAGTGGCCATGATGTCGGTGCGGTTAACACATTCGCGACAATGTCCACTCATTTGAGTGGACAGCTAAGTGAGCGCGAGGGACCGCGTCCACTCATTTGAGTGGACGGAAAAACTTCTTCTAGAACTTTCTCTAACGGCATTTTTCCGCTTGTGTTTTTGTCATTTTGTAAAATATACCTCCAAATCAATGCTACGTTCGTGTGGGCAGAGAAATTACTGAGTTTATAGGAACTTATATGACAAGAACTTTTCCCACTGAAGAGCACCATTATAAAACCGTCCTTCAACAAATCAAAAATAAAACATAACAATAAGACAAAACAACCATCCTTCAAGAATTCCAAAATAAAATAGAACATTAAAATAAAACTTCTTTAATGCAGCCTAGTTGGAAGTGGTTACGGAAAACATGGTAAAACATCCAACAAGAACCTGTCATTGTAATACCCCAAACAAACAAATTTTTCACAACCGATGCAGCGTGTATGAACCCTCCTAACTTTCCTTTTGGTAGCATCTCTACCTAAGCCGCTACTCAATATTTAATAGCAACCTGAACGATTTCTCTGGATTCTCCCTGAGTCGGCACTAATCTTCTCCAGGACTCTGCTTTTACGGATCTTACGTACTCCTCTGCCGTCAACGTCCAACAAACATTCGACCACTCTTCTTTGAATTGGAGGAGAGGGATCTTTTGAGCTTTCTGGCAGTACAGTATCCATGCATTCACTAAGGACGCTCTAAAATCGCTCTTAAACTCTTGAACTCTTCCGCTCTCAAACTCTTTCGCTCTTAAACCCTTAAACTCTTCCGCCCTTAAACTTTTAGACTCTTAAATCGCTCCTAAACCCTTCCAAGCTCCTATATTCAGCCATACCTAAAAAGGCTGCTCCAGAACGAATAAACTTTCTTAAAAGGATCAATTAAAATCCCACCACTCACCGTAACACCTCGCGAGGGACCGTGTCCACTCAAAAGAGTGGACATGCGCGCGCGCCCCAGAAATGCGGCGGGCCGTCCCGCGCATTGCGCGCGAGGACCGCTTGGTCGTGAATGTGTTAAGGAGATTACGCATGGTCAAAGTAGGAGACGACTGCAACGCCGATACCAAGGCGACCGACAACGTGTTGGTGCGTTCGCACAACTCCTGGAAAGCTTGACGGAGGACCGAAAGAGTAACGGAATGTACCGAACCCTCGACAGCGAGCAGTTGAGCCGCCAGCTGATTCGATGTAACCAGCCCCACTGCTGAAGATGAGCGGTTGGCGCTCCGTAGAGCCCGCCGAGACACCTGGACTGCGTAGCCCTGGTCGGTTACGATAAAATTCTTAAAACAATCGAACACCCGGGGGGAATTGTCGTTCCAAGACAAAGAGAATTCTTTGGAGTCGCTCAGCCAAATGTTGTTCGCGGCGATCCCCGACATTTTGGTGACGAAAGTGAAACGGCACTCTTCCTCGCGGTCGGGGGTCCAGATGACGACGGCTCCATCGTGGAGTGTGCACGAACCTTCTTTGTAGGAACAAGAGGAGAGGTCGCCAGCAGCCGACTGGAGGAGCGGATCGTCATGACGTGAGTGTACTGATGTGGTAACGAGATAACAATTAGTAACGGTAAGAGAATGGTCTACACAACACCCAAATGGAGCCGATGGGAAGTCAAAGGAGAGCTCGTGCGACGTGCGCCAGAGTCCATCGCGCTCTTCCAACGTACCGTGGCTGCAACGGCGATGCCGCGCCATCTGCTTGCACTCCTCGGCTGACACCGGGAGGGAAGACTCGGAGTGAGATTCCCGGCGAGCACCAAAGATGTTCACCGAAAAAGTCACAGAATGACGAACGATACGACAGAGAGAGGCAGTCGAAGAGAAGACACGCGTGTTAGGCCGAAATATCTGCACCGTGAGTCTTTCTGTTTGATTCAAAGAGGTGGGCAATAGCCCGGAACAGTTGTAGGAATCCGGAATCAAGAAGAAAGATGACGGATTATCAACAGGACACAACCAGGCATCAGAAGTGGCTGTCGTGACACCTAGCGACAGAAAACCACACAGACAAAGAAAAAGAAGCCTCACGTCAGGAAGTCCTCCAATCTTGGGCGGTGGCAGCGCCGGCGGAGCCTCATAGGACGAACGGGCCAACTCCTCGTTTCGCTGCAGTAGAGCAGCAATCCGCGACCTTGACTGCTCCAACTCTGACTGTTGATCCTGTAACGAAAGCGAGAGCTGAGCGATGTGAGACTGTACGTCACGAAGCCCTGTGACGTCGTCACAGCCCGTACAAGTGCGGACTTCGCCTACCTTCGTACGAGGTTGGGCCCTCGAGAACGAACCCGCCGGACTCGCAAAGCGAACTCGACGAACCTCCCCGGTTCCGCTGGGGGGACGACGACGTCCCTCCACAGGAGACGGGCACTCGCGGCGGAAGTGCCCCGAACCACCACAATTGTAGCAGGGACCGCGAGACGCCTCAGGGCGAGGGGCCGCGGGGGACGGTCGACGGCCGGTCCGTCGGTTACGTGCACCGTCCGTCCCGCGCCAATTGCCGGAGGAGCGGCGACCTCCAAGAAAATTTGCGGACCCCTCCTGCCGGCTGGCCACCTGAACGTAAGGTGAGGAAGAGGAGGCAGCGGGAGGGGCCCCGCCGGGAGACAAAAGTCGATCCGCTGCAGCTTCACTGAGCAGCTGCTCCACGGTTTGAGCCTTAGTCACGGCTTGTTCGAAAGACGAAGGCTCATCCAACTTGACGAAATAGCGGATATCCGCTCGAAGGCGAGAAGTGAACTCGTGAAGAGTTCGGGCTCGCTGGGTGGCCGCGTCCTGATCCGAGGTAGCTGCCCGGACCAGGTTGAGGACCCGATGGGCGAAGGCTGAGCAACTCTCACCCGGTTCTTGACGGCATGCCGACAACTTCTGAAGAGCAATATGCCTTTGGTGGGGACTTTCGAAGTACGCCGCCAGGTGCGATACGATGGAGTCGAAATCCATGCGAGCCTCCTCCGGGAGCTCCTCGACCTTCTCCCGTGCCACCCCATCCAGGTGTCCTATGAGGAAGTTCGCTTGTTGTTCGCCGTTGAGGGGCGTCGGTCGCACCCGCATGACATCCCGGAGGCGACGGAGCCAAGGCGAGAATTGGGGCCCCTGGTCCGATGTCCCCGAAAAGGGAGTAACCCTAAGGCCACCAAAATCCTGCTGCAGCATCGCCACCGTAGGCATGGTATCCAGACGTTGACCTACGATCGCGAACGACTCATTCAACTGTTGAGCGAGGATGGCATTACCCTCGTTGATCTTCTGGCTCAACAACGCAGACGCCGCACATGAGTCGGACCAAACCTGGGCGATTGCGGACGAAGTAACATCCCGCAACAGCTTCACATCTTTGCCCTGGACGGGGGCATCGTCGTCCATGTCCAACAAGGCGACATCAAGAGGATCTCCCTCAGGCGGTTCGAACTTTGGTTCAGACAATTGGGCACTAGCCCCCTGAAAGTCAATTAGATCCGCAGATTGAGCGGCAGCCCCGCCTGGAGACTCTGATTCAGAAGGCCCTTCCTCGGGCACGAGATCTCGGGTACCACGTATCTTCCCGTGGCAATTAGGGATCAGAAGAAAAGCTTCCTGGGAATGGCCAACTTCTTTCGCAAATTCATTAAGGGTTTTGCCGGAATCGCAGAAGATTTGTGCAAAACACCCCCTTCCGCTTTTGATCGTCCCCCTTGGATCGTGAGTTCATCCTTCACACTGATGGCAGCTCCGTGGCTGTAGGTGTTGCTCTCCTCCAGCAGCAGGGCCACGCGCAAGGTTTCCCTCCATAGCTCAATCGGCCGCGCAGTTATCGATCAGGCTTCCGATGACAAATCATAAGTTGTTACGTGAATTTGGAGACCAGTGTTCAATCCCGCTCCAAGGAGATTTTGTCTTCTGCCTTGCCTGATCTGCAGCTGTTAAAAGTCGCCTAGTCCTGCCTATCAATCTGACGCTTTTACTAACTGCCTTTTTTGCTGATTCTGGGCAAGGCGAAACCTGTTTCCGGGACGGGGTTGAACCCTGATCATTGAGACCTGCCAGGACCCATCCAGTTTTCAAAATCTATCGTTTCTGAATGCAGACTGATCAATCTTCATTCGAAGCCCGGTTCGGTCTGAAACAGCCGCGAAGTTCGACGACGGAGAAACGGTAATGCCAAGATTCATCGAAAGTCGAACATGGAATGGAATAAGCAAGCTCCATTACGGCGGTCGAACATGGAATGGAATAAGCAAGCTCCATTACGGCGGATAATTAATTCAATTCTGACGATCGCCTCGAGATCCTTCTCAGCACGACTGAATCTATCACAATTTTATGCAAGGGAACTTCTGGATCAATGCAATATTTTTCTGTGGAGCGCCTAGGCCACCTGCAGCTTAACATTCCAATGCATTCTTAGAGAGCATCGCCTTTAGAATTCCTTAAGGACTATCAAACTTCACTACCACCGTATTAGGCATTTTCGATTACCTTTTTTCCGGTTTAGAGCTTGCATGGTACAGCGGTAAAAGGCGCTACCGACAGCGAGAGATCGATCCCCGCCCGTGCTAACTAAGCCTTCCAACCCATCGATGTAGGGTAAGTTGGTAAAAGGTTTGTCTGGGAAGGTGAAGACACTGAATCGGTAGAGCGTCTAGTTACACAAGTCATGCGCATTAACCATGCCCCTACGATTTGAATGGCATGTGGCGGCACATCTTTCGGGAACTGACTTCCCCACCTTAACCTTCACCTTTAACCTTCTCCTGGATCTCTCACTTTATCTCTTTGTACCTCTTCAAAGGCTACTTCGTCGTTATGAATTCTTTTTTGTCATCAACACAAAAATTAGCTCTCTTTCTGCTACTGCAAGGGAGCCAGCTTCTACGACATGCTACTTCGGACTCGTTTCTTTTGAGCCAGCAAAAACCGTCTCCTCAACTCAGCAGATGCACTTCCCACGAGTACTATCCGCTTAAGAACCCTGCACTGAGCACTCCATGCCCAGCTGGCCAGGGTTTTTTGTGCGATCGGCTTTAACACGTCCCTTTTGGCCTGTTAGCTGACCAACATCGCGATGGCTGGGCCGATCTTTGCGGAGGTGGAAAGCAGCGTGTGTTTACAGTGATTTCTCATAATAAACCATAAACAAGACCAATCTCTTCAGAGTTCGACCAGCCTCTGTTTTTTACGAGCTTCCAGATTTCGAAGTTGCGCTCATTAAATGCTTAACGGTCCCAATCGTCAGAAGTCTGTAATGAAGCGATCATTTCTTCGGACTCATCAGACATGAATCGCTTTTGACTCCAGTTCACGTCTTCCCTCTAGAAAAAAGTGTTCTGAAATTCTTAGCGCGAAAAAGTGTTTTGAATTTCTTAGCGGATATCCTGTGTTCTTTTCGAACATCGCACGAAAATTCCCTAAAAATAGAATACGAAATTGCTGTGCCTTTGCGTCGTTTTCCTTTCCCTAAATATAATACTATGTTTCCTACGATAGTTGTCTCTTCTCGAAAGACTTTCTCCCAAAAATGTTTCGCTATTAGAAATTGATGATGGTTTCTCAAATATGGCCCCCGTCACCGAAATTTGAAAGTGGAGTTCTCAGGAATGCTTGTTTTCTGTTGATTCAAAGCTCACGGGCTCACAGCAACTGGAACATATTTGGCCATATTTTTATCACGTTCTGTGTACCACTAGCCTTTTACGTCAACGGCGCCCTTTGCATCCGCTCAATTTTTCCTTCTTAGGAAGAGAAGAGAAGAGGGATATAGAACCATCGAAAAGGTTGGAGCACCTAACAATCCACTAATGTTGTCTTCTTCACTTTTCGGCCACGGTTTACCATCTCTTACCCCGTCCTCCCTCCGGCACTTAGCGGGTGGGGAGACTGTGGTGTTGTCATATGATTTACCACTCCTGAACTTTCCTGGATATACTATGTTCTTATCGAACATCGCAAGCTAAAAACCTGTAAGCTAAGCTTTTAATTTCTTGCATGCGCGCCTGCGTCATTTGCTAAATTGGTGTCTTATATCTTTGATTCTCATGAAGCAAAGGAAATACGATCAAAATACGAACAAAAATTATTGGGAGCTCAGGAGTGACATCCAGTGCAGACAGAAACCCGGAAATCTGATTGGTCGCATTTATCCCTCTAGACGCTCAATGCCAACAATCCGACTGAAATGACTGTTTCTTGCGAGGGGAGCTGAATATCTGCTCAAATCGAGGAGGAAATAAGCTGGAAATGAAACCGTTTGAGCGGGCTGATTTTCGATTTTCTACGTGAAAATGTCTGCTCGATGCTAATGACTGAACAACAATTATATTAACGAACAATGAACATCCCCTTTTGATCTCTAATTTGCATGCCTTCGTGATTTCTTCTCTTGCCGGCATAGCTCAGTCTCCCTTTCTCTCACCGCATTTACTCCGCTGAGTTTCTGGTTCAGTAGAGCGTAAAGCGGGTGAATCATTCTAGAAGATAGTAGAAGGATAATATTTAGTGTCCGCGATGCCGTTCAGTTTACATCTACTGAATGTCATGTGGAATGGTTGGGCGCTCGTTTAACGCATGTGGTTTGAAACTTCGGGAAAAACCTACCGTACGGCCGTTAACTTCTGGTCAACCATCACGCTGGATAATGTGGCAGTGCGATCGTTGGAAGTATAAATAGCAGTAAAAATCTCTTTGGAAGTTTGGGCGTTCTTCCGAGTCCACTTCAAAATGACTCTGTTCGAGCAGATGGCTTCCGAATGCTTCCAAAAAACGAAAGTGATGGTTTTCGTAAGGAAAAATTAGTTTCAGAGAACTTTCAGAATTCAGAAAATAGGCGTTGAAGCATCGCTCATACTTGGCAGCAGAACAGCGGTATTGTGACTATACATAGTGCAGAGACGTAGTCGCATAGCAGTCAGCGCTAAGGTTTGGAATTTTCGGAGATTGATCAGCGCTAGATCATTTAGGGCGTGTGTGGTAAAGCGGTAAGAGGCGCCACTGACACCCGCACGGTCTCGAGCCATCGATGTACGCCCGGCTAACCAAATTTTCCATACCTTCCGGGTAAATTCGTACCGGACTTGTCTGGGAACGTAAAGACACTGCCATAGTATATCGGCTGGCCCCCACAAGTCATTGCACACCCCAAATCCGCATTAACCTTACCTTTGCCGTTGTTAAATTGAGCACGAGTGGGCGACACTTCCTCAGGGACTGATCCACTTCGACCGGTTTTCCCCTTTTACCTCCTTAACAGAACATTGCGGAATGTTGTAAGGATTGGATGACGACGCTGTGGACTATACTGCAGAGTATTTGAGAAGTTGTAGCTTGTTCGATTGAGTAACTTTAGCGGAAAAGTAAACTGGTAGTTGTACTGTGGTATCCCAAACAGGAGTACATGTCGGTCGAACATAAATCTTGCTTAACAGAAACTCTCTTCCTCCTGATGAGAGTGGTGGCGGTGTTCTTTTTGGGTTGTGTCGCTCGGTAGCCAACCTCCATCCGACGCTTGACCTTTGAGCGTTCTCCCGACGACAATGTAAGCTGTGCCGCCTTCGCTGTTTTCACTAGGAGCGTTTGGCCGTCTCATTCCAAACTAGAGCCAAAATAGCCTCCCCGAACTAACGGTCCTCCTTCCTAGCACTTGTCCTACTCAGTCACGGAGTTCACATTTCTTTTTATTTGCTTCCTAACTGTCCAGTCTGAGGCGTCTTTGCAGATCCTCTTCGCTGAGATTCTCGCTAACTTCCTTTCGTTTTTCGCCTTGGTGCATCTCGTGGTTGTTTTTGCTTTACATCGACCTCTTGAACACGTCTCGTTGAGTAGCTGAGGTTTTTTGTCGAATATTTATTCATTTAATCGCATCATAGGACGCGCACCAATCAAGGCGAAAGTCACAACGTGAATGAATACCATTAGCGAAAGAAAGGTGAACAAAATGATATAACCTTTCAGTGGGTATGAGGCGCGATGAAGATAGAAAATAAACTTCAAATAGACAATAAGTGACCCAATTCGAAAAGAAGAAAACTCAGTGAGCTAGCCAAGCGAATAAGGCACATAGGGAAGGGAAAGTAAAGAAGGGAAGATCACGTAGACAGCAAGCAGGATAGCTAGAATCACGGCAAGGGCCAACGAAGTACTATGCCAGGGAGAAGTCCAAAATGGAGACTAACTCTCGTATGCAAGGAAAATAAATCTAACTGAACTATAAGTATAGTGACATAGCAACCTGTGACCCTAGCACTTGCCGTGATATAAGACCATGCCCAAACAATGAATATGTATGTTTTTGAGACCAACAAACGTAAGCATCTTGTGAAGACTATCACAACTTCCGGTTTGCATATCACATAGGATGTCGTTTTGTAGTGGAACCACAAATTGGGAGAGATATGTTCTCTGTTGCTTCCGATTGGCAGATATTTCTGGCAACTGAGGGATGAGAAGCTGTTGGGTGCGATGAAGCTGCGCTGAGTTTTTCTGCTTACTGGATAGCTTTACCTTACACTTTACGATGTCAACGATGCTGATGGAGTGGATGTGACTATGACTGAGTGGGTGCTATTCACTTAAAGAGAACGCCACGCATTTTCTGCACTTTATTCGTGACAGAGGTGAAATTTCATCAATTTGCCGCTTTATTTTCGGTTACATATCTGGTGTTCCATTTAACATTCTGGGTACGGTAGCGGACCTGGTAACGAACGGCAAGTTGCTGAATATTTCACTCTACTGGGCCATAAAAAGCAAAAACGCTCGTTTGATTGATCCCCATCTGAGTGTAGATTTTCTATTCTACTTTAAGTGCTGTTTGGCCGATCATTCGTGATAAATAGCGTCTTGATTGCGAATGGGATCGGTGGTGTCAGATGACTCAAGGCAATAGTGCCTTAAAACAATGACGGATCCCGTTGTGTCGGAAAGTTTTTGTAATCAAGTTTCATTACTCACTTCAATTTATTGCCCTACGCGAGATGTTGCGATGTAGCGCAGCTGTCCGAAGGGAATGTCTAGATGATAAAAATGAAATACAACGGCGGATGAGCTTCTATGTACCGCTTCATGCCCGAAGTTTCCGATCAGATGCAGAATCTTCGAATCATATTCCACGGATCGTTTCAGTACGACCTTCTTTTTCTTTGTTATCTTCGGGATCGGTTTCCTGTGACATTTGCGGGAACGTTTTCTTTCACGGGGACGATGAGGGCATGGCCTTTCTGCTTACCCGACCAATAAATTCTGTAAAGTTTGTCCGATTTTTCTCTTTCGTAATTGAAGAAGCTGCTGTTCAATGGCTCACAAATGAGCCAGAAAGGAAGCAGAACACTTCAAGATTATATTAGGTTGGCAACTAAGTTCGTGGACTCTCAAACGCCTTCAACAAAAGCGTTAGTTACAAAATAAAGAGAAAGGTTACCCAAACGACATATGGACCATCAAAACGAACAGGTAGTTCCTCACTATCAGGTAGATGCCCCATTCCACTTCCTCAGAAATGCTGAGTTTTTGAGGAAACTTATTTTCATAGGTGCATTTTGACCTACATCTCATTACTGGATCGTTTTCGCCCAGAGAATGCAGGAAAAACCCAAAATAAGTATTATTCATAAAGTGCTATATGTGTACTGTAACAGGCACGAACGAAAGTCCTCCAGCTTACATCTTCCGATTTTTGGAGTGATCGAAACGAAGCGTGATGTTTGGCGGTGCCTTGATGAGTGGTGGCGCAACTTTTAGAGAGCTGCTTCAACCGACTACGGCGTACTTCAACCTGTACACAGCCAGGCTAAAGAGAGAAGGGCTCTCGATAAATGCTGACACTTCCACGGATCGATTCTCGAAAGGTGGCGCCTTCGTAGAACCTCCAGACTGAGATCATCAACTTCTTGTGAGGAGGTGGATTCGAAGATCTGTAGCGGCCTTCATTTTGTTTTGGGTGGCCGGCTAGCAAGTCAGCAATTATCAAGTAGTGTCCACATTTCATCGCACGTTACCACTTTGTGAACAAGTGATTCGTTTTTAGAGCAAGCTCGACGTTCAATTGTGGCATCCGACACACCCATCTCCGCGATGGGTCAAATCGCACGGGAAATTATTGGCCAATTTTACAGAAAAACTAGAATAGTGCAGAACTTTTTTAGTTGAGCTATTTGAGCATCTGACTTCGAATGTCAACATTGATCTTGCCGAGCTCTGATTTCTTTGGGAGGAACTAATTACGGCCTTCCGAACGAGCTCCATAGGTCATCCGAAGTGCACTTTTTCTTTCGTTCTGAACTGCTTGCTCAACATCTCCTGATATTTTCGAGTGCCATCAATCGTTTCAAAACATCATCCCCAGATTCTGCACACACAAATTATAACGCTTCAGCAACCTAGTCGCTAGGCAGGTACTCTTGAAGAAGGACTTGGTAAACGCTGGTTTTGAATGTTTTCATTTCAAGCGGAAAAAGTTTCCCAGCAAAGAAAAGTAACAGGGTTTACGAGTGGTTTTGAAAACTACTTCATATGCGCTATCACACGGTAAAAAGAGAAATTAAATTGCGCAACATTCAAGCAAGTTGTGCTTGCTAGAAGTAATGACTGCAAAACAGTCCACGAACTTAGTTGCCAACCTAATAGATAGGATTCATTGTATGATTTAATAGAGTCCTCTACCGGTGTGACTCACATTACCGATTTCCTTACCTTCGGACCGAAACAGCGATCACTGCTGGCTAGATTCGGAAGTTGAGAATCAAAATGCTTTGCTTTCTAGCAGAAAAAAACCTATTTGGTTAATGTAACCTGGAAATTTAATGAAATTTACATCCAACTGGTGAATGCGCTGCATGCTGCTTCAACTAGCGGCTCTTTGAAGTCACATCCAACCTGATGGTTGGAAGAATTTCTCTTCTGTAGGATTTAAAGACTACTTGGCGAAGCTCGAGATTGTTGAAACACTATTCATTACACACAACTCTGTATGCTAAGGAAAACCCATTCCGAGGTTCGCCGGTAGTGGAAGGTAGACAGACAGTGCTCAGTTTTTTTACCGCTCTGAAAAGGATTTTCGGGAAAAGCCTCTGAAAACAAAAAGAGCTGATTGGGATCATAACCTTTTTCGCTCCCACTGAGATGGTGACTTTTTATACCTCCTCTTCCTTTTTTCAAGAAGAAATGGGGCTAATTTCTCCCCGGCCTGATATAAACGAAAAGTAGTTCTTGTTGCGGTTGATGGTGGTGCCGCCTTTTTGCACCCGATCGGTCTGTCTGTCACTTACGACAATGTTTATGATGTATGTGAAAGGGCAACGATGATGATGGCTAATCGAGCCGTCTGTGTTCGGATTCGAAAACTGTGTACGCGACAAGTGCCCTCCTCGTGCATTCTCGTACTAGCCTGGAGCCGAGAGTGGCTCCGTTCTCTCACTTGCTACCAACACATTATGGTCTCTGGACAGATCACCCCTGTATCGCTCTTTTCTTTTTATTCCTCAAATTTTCATCCCGATCAGTTACGCGGTACGTCTACCTTGATAACCGCCTCGTTTTCTTTCATTTTTGGTGCTGCTTCCACTTCGCTTCGTGGAGGTGCCACACTGTCATCTTGTCTCAGTCTAGAGCTCTATTTGGGGTGGCCATATCGTCCTCGATCACAAGTTCTTAGGAGCCACTTCTTCCCATGCGACCATTGATCAGTCTTGTGACTGTGACGGTTTAGTTTTATGCTGGTACCAACATCCTTTTCAGAATTTTCTCAGCCAGAACAGGGTTTCCACCATCATTAAGAGGTCACTTGCTCTCATTTGTTTCTTGAGACGTGATTGAAGTCCGATCATCGTGATCATGACTCTAAGCTCCTAACCTCCCAACCATCCCGTCCCACCGTTCGCTCTTCTCTACCGACCTGAAAACTTCCGTCAAGCTGCCGACGAATCCGTCACACAATTCGCTTGAGGCGAAGAAACAGTGCGCTCATTTGTTCAGTTTCGTGCTATCCATTATTTTTGACGCTCAAGCACCTTCACGTTTTTCATGACGACAAGGCAAAAAGGGCAGTATCCTTGATTGATGATTTCGATCTTATTTGACTCAGCTGGTCACCGCCTTCATGGAGCTCATGGGTCGACCATTTACACCGGTTTCAATCTGATGAAACCCAGTGCATCACTACGGCTGCGAATGGTAACATTTTGTAGTAATTAGAAGTTAGGCTTACTTCTAACGTAGCATTACGTTAAGCCATTCTTGTTTTATTACCGCTTTTAGCGAGTCACTATTGAGCTGAAAGTAAAGGCCTTCTGGTGCCACGGATTGACCCGAGGCGCGGGTTTGAAACCCGCCTGAGCCACGATTTTGTGGTGATCCTGGCACCACTATTACAACGTTTACTTCTGCTATGTCAAGTCGTCAAATTTGACCTTTTCTCCAGCTTAGAGATTCCGCTTGATCAGAGTTGACTTTCTTGCCTTCTGAACTGCATTTCTTTGTATTCGTGACAGACCATAGGGTATCCAAATAAGCACGGATGTTCATTTCTAGCCTACAGCGAGGTTAAACAAGTACCAATGGTGGTCCAATAGCTTCGGAACCTGTTGAATTTACGGCAAAGGTAAAGGTGTCGAGCTAATCAGTCCTCTAATGACGCGCCACGTACTCGTGTTCCATTCAAATCGAAGAGGCATGGCGAGGGGGCATTTTGCCCTATGCAATGACAGGCGAGGGCTAACCGCTCCACCAAGTCAGTGTCTTTACCTCCCAGAAAATTTGGTGCTAATTTACTCGACCACTGAGGGACTCGGACTTCTTGGTTAACCCGGGCGGGGATCGACCACTTGACCGTACGGGTGTCTGTGGCGCCTCTTACCACTGCACCATGACAGTTATAACATGTCTAAATAAGAATAAGGCCCTTCCCTTGGTGGTTTAGCAGCTACAAAACTTGTTGAATTTCCGCTAGCGGTGGTATTAACGGAATAAGACGTTGTCAGTTTATCTGATTTCCATCAAACTGGCACGCGTGATTCTTTCTGTGAGCTTTGCCTGTTGATGAAGCTTGGCAATGTCGATTGAAAGGTGTTACCATTCCAAACGTTCTTCCTTTTACATTCTCCTGTGTGATAACAACCGCATGATTATCCTGCTTATGTGACAGCACGGTCTCTGTCGTGTACATTATGACAACAAGAAATGTAAAATGGAAATGGAATCGTTTGCTTCATCTTTTCATGACTTCCTCAAATTAGGTTCGATTCCTTTCGAATTCCATATCCCTTGTGCCACCTTCCTCTTCGGCTTCATGAATGTAACTCTCGATGCTCAGCCGCTATACCTAGTCAGTGTCTTCACCTTACCAGACTGGTCTACTACCAATTTCCCGACCCCAGAGGGATAGAGTTCTTGGTTAGCCAGGGCGGGGATGGATCGTTCGAGCGTTCGTGTGTCAGTACCTCCTCTTACCTTTGTACCGCACCTGTTCCAAATGCTGTGTAACACTCGAAATGTGAAGAATAATACAGGAGAAAAATTTTTGTCGGCATCACTTCTTTCATGACTCATAAGGGGAATTTCGAGAATGACATCCGAGTCTAGTAAACTTTGTACGTGGGCGCGATGACTCGCAGCTTTGATGAGCGACAGTGATAGGCTCAGTGAGCCGATCTCTCGCCTGGCAGGCACGTCTTCAATAGATTTATACGTCACGCAAGATCTCAGATCTCTTTGGAATGGACTGATCTCTCCGCATAAAACATGAAAAGTAAAGGTGCCGGGGTTGATCAGCCCCGCAAGGATGTGCCGCCTCAATCGCATTCCATTAAGAATCGTTGAGGCATAGTAAATGCGTATTTGTCCTATAGAATCACTTACAGAGGCCAACTGTTATGTCAAGACAGTGTCCTTACCATTACAGGCGATGTTGGTACCAAATTACCCGAACCCAGAGATGGGGGGCTTGGTTACTCCCTGCGGGATCGGGCTAACCAAGCTTTCCATCTACCGGGCTCGGGTACGCCTTCCATTGCGGGGCAAGTTGCGACTCTCACCCTGTTTGGCTCGATAATCACCATGTGAGGATTGCCTATAAGGTCCTATCGAACATTTAACTCTTGTAGTGCTCCTGTAAAGAGCGATTATCTGATGCTCTGTTATCTGATAAAACTGAATTCATTTTAATCTTGGTTGATCGCTTTTTGTATTCTATTTCTGAGATTTCCTAATACTCCTGGCGGCAAATAGGTCCTAGGTGCGGTCCGTAAATTGCTGCAGAATGTGGTTTTCCCTTGTTATACCCAAGTAGAAAGAAGAACACCGCGCTTCAGAAAACGCCACAACAACTACACGGGTGAATAGAAAGGCTTTGAGTTTCAATGTTCTTACCCACCTAATTGGGCTGCTGTAGCAGAGATGCTTCACCTTTCCAGTTTCAGTTTTCGAAGAAAAGGGTAACCTGCTCGTGACCCTCATAACTTTTCTGAAATGGCTGGATTAGATCTTCCACCGTTTCTTTCAGAATTCCGCGTTCTACATATGTGTTAAGTACAAGGCGATCTCACTAACTCCATGCTGCCACCAGCTTCAAACCCTAAATAAGTGTTTGTTCCCGTCTCAAAATTTGAAAGTCTTATTCCTGCTTCAAGTTGTTTTTTTTTACCAACCTCGTCTCGAGTTTTCAAGATACACTCTGAATAAATTAAATGTGTAGATAAGATGGCTAATCTGTGACGTTCTAATCTTTGGCGGCATTCATTTTGTAATACGCGACACTTCAGTTGTAAATTCTCGTTTCTTTGTTTCGCCTTGTCCCACGACGCTGCAAACTTCCGATTTTTTCTCGCAACAATACCGTGTGTTTGCAAAAGGAGTGCAGCGTAATTACGATATGATAATCGCCTAAGCTATGTGAAAGAATGGGATGAGCAGGTATATCCGACATTATTTTTCTTCCCCAGGCTGTTCTCTCCAGGTTTCGTGCACGCTTCTTGGCTCATTTGGGTCATTCTGTATGCCTTTTCGGAACCAGTGAAGCCGAACAGTTCAGTGCCTCCAGCGAGCTGTTTGCAGAATGCTTCTCCGAGTGGTCACATTGCTGCTTTTCCTCTGTCGAGCAACAACGATGGCGTGGGAGCACAAACTTCTCCTCGACGACGGTCTTCTCCCATCTCACAAAGCCACACCTGCAACACCGCCAGAAGGTGTTGTCGACGACGAGACTCTTACGGTGGAGTCTCGACAGGGTGCCGTCCCCAAGATACCCACCACAGTCTCTTCGGATGTGCGGCGACGTCGTGAACTCTCCAGCGACGAGCTTAATGGTGTCGTCTTCCAATACACCGTGCCTCAGAAGGACATGGTCATGCTTGAAGACGAAAACTCCGCTGCCCTGCCTGTCTTCGAAACCGTCGAAGTCGTGTCAGCAGAGGTATGGCTCAACAGAATTTCATAATTCATTTAGGGTGCTATACAAGAGCTGAAAATTATCGACGATCCGTCAGAAGCGGCGAAACAATGCGACGAACTCTGGGTAAGGTTATGGAGAGACGTTTATTTTTGGAACACATAAATGTAGTAGTTACATTAAGATTATAGTTTTTGCCACACATTTATGTAAGCTACTTATTGTGAACATTTTGCAGAGGTAAACAAAAACATGAGCATCAGTTCCAGAAATTATTCTAAAAATGTTCAGAAGTGAATAACTATGTAGATGCTCCATCTATACTTTTCATTTGGTACGACTGCACTTTTAACCCCTTGTTCATTAGTCTAAAATAGCTCTGGTACTACTTCATCTCTGGAATATTATCGCTTTTTCGTTTTTCTAGTGAGATCTTTTTATAAGGTAGGGTAATAGTTAATATTTTTATAAGAGGTGGCCTAACGACAATTCTGGATGGGTAGCCATGAGTTTCCAAGAGAAGCAAACCCAAATTCTAAATTCTATTTGTTAAATTCTGAATACTGCCTTTGTTAATTCTAAATTTTGAATTCTGAATTCTACCTTCTTCGGCTTCCCATTAGCTTCTTAGAAACCCATGGATGGGTATCCACGTCATTCTAACCTTAACCGTGCGGGATTCTGCCTAGTGGACAAATCAACAATCCCTTTCTCCCAGAACAGAGGAGCCTTAGGGTCGACAGAATCGCTGATCGTCCTCCTCCCGTTAATTTTTTCATCTAAGGAGGCCCCTCAAATCGTTAAAACACATGAATGGTCTGGGAAATACACTGGTTGCGAAACTATACTCCAGTCTCTTCCAAAATTCCATGGAAATCTTTAGCTTTTTGTGGATTCGACGTTGCATCTGAAGGTAATTGGGGGTAACTCTGTTGACTATTTTTAATCGTCATAACGAAATTGCGAGAACGATTAACGTGCAGGATCTGTTACGCCGTGGGTAACTAAAAGATCTGAAGCCTTCCAAGCAAGCAGCGCGAAGCTTTCTCATCAGAAAGGTAAAGGTAAAAGGTAGTTGGGTTCGTTCGGTCCGCTAAGGGCGCGCCGCCGCACTCGTGTTCTATTCAGAATCGTAGATGCTTGGTGATAGCGTATTTGGCTTATACAATGAATTAGGGGACACCCGCTAGACCAAGTCGGTGTTTTCACTTGCTCAGACAAGTCTGCTACCAATTTACTCGACATCGAAGAGGTAGAAAATTTGGTTAGCCCGAGCGGGGATCGATCGCTAGACCGTGCGGGCGTAAGTTACGCCTCTCACCTCTCACCACTGTACCATGCGTGCCCTATAATAAGAGGTGAGAATGGTGATGAAATAGAAAGCAGACGAGAATCCAAATTACTTCGCCTGGTCTTGGAGATAGAAAGGCAGACAGTGTGGTTTATCAGCAAATTGTTAACGGCACTGAAGAGCAGTAGCAGATGATGCCAACCGACTCAAACGCTTGCATAAACCTTGCCTTCTTTGCGATTATTCAGATAAAACCGTGAAGAACTAGCAGTCGAGAAAAAATCCTGATGTGTACCCTTTTGTAGTTTACACAAGTTGTTTTGTGAAATATAGAGCCTATATAACGTAAAATTCCATCATTGCTTCATATTCACGTTTGTCTTAGTGGCGGAAGCGGAAAATACTAAAGGCACGTCATCAGAGTAAGGTAAGTGACTGAATGGAGCGTCGTAGCTGGCTAGTCAACGGATTCTCAGTTGTGGCTTCCCCGCTATTGTGTTGTACCTTCGCCCTCTACAAGTTGTCGTTTTTTTTGCATCAATAAAGCGAATTTCGTTTCAGACGGACGACGAAGGTTCGGGCTTCGATCAGTTCAAGGATGAAGCAAGTGAGTTCATTCAACTCAGCTTAGCATTAAAGAAAGGCATTCTCTTCTCTTTGACTCAACGGAATCCATCTTTCTTTGCAACTTTTTCTTTCCTCAACTGCTAATTTTAGGTTTAAATTCGATTCTAAAATGATTGGTAAAGTTTCCATCTCCCAGAAAACGGTAATATCCGCCAAATCTACCGACTCACCCTTCCGCAAGAACCCCTGGTTTCTCACAAACCTCGCTCGTAAATCACACAAATAGCTGCCGTTCGTTCTCCTTGTTGAATGATACTCTAAAAAACAGCTTTTCTGGCTGCCGTTGGCGTTCTTTCATTGAGGATAATTTACAGTGACATTGGATTAGATTTACTACGTACACCACATGAAGGTTCGGCCCGGATGATGACGCTTCATACTTCACCGCGATGATCTATTAGAAAGCAAATATTTCGAAAACAGCGGTGGTTGTCTGTTGATGTTAAGCATGATTTCGGTGATATACGATCACTATGTGGTCGTATATGAGGACGGTTGAAAGAATATCGACATTCGAACATGTCAAATCAGTAGGCTGAAAATAGAAATCGTCCGCATTCATTTGGAGAAACTCTGAAGGCGACACACTTCGTCTTGTATCACAAGAAAGGGAGGGGTATGAAATCTTTCGTTGGCGATAAAAGTTTGAAGTAAAGCCCTGAATAACTAAATAAAGGCAAAGGTACGGGGTTGATCAGTCAAATAAGGACGCGCCGCCTCATTCGCGCTCCATTCAGAATCGTAGGGGTATTGTGAATGAGTGTTTGGAGGTTAGTGTCTCTGCGTTCCCAGGCAAGTCCGGGACCAATCTACACGACCCCGGAGCCAGGGAAGGATTGGCTAGCCCGGAAGGGGATCGATCGCTCGATCGTGCGTTCGTCTGTAGCGTCTCTTACCACTGTAGCGCGCGTTAGCGGTACCAGCTCAATGTTAATGTCACTAATGGGAAACAGCGGCGTGCGGATTATTTTATGAGTTGAGTGTCCTCACATGCCTGTCAAGCGATATATTCATTACAAAGAGTTTCTATGAGTCTGGGTTACTTTATTCAATTTAACACCTTAACAAAACGAGGTCATGTCGTGCTCCAACGGTTGGATTCATCACAAACAGAAATCAGCGGACCCTCCGGAAGACAACTAAAAATGAAGAAGAGAGCAGCTGCGACTCACACACCTGAGGCGGTGAATACGTATTCTATCGAAAAACGCGAATTTGTGGGGAGACGAACTCAGGATCTTCTGCGACAATCTGGCAACGTGTAGCCTGTTGGTTTAGGGAGCAGTCTATCTCTGGTCTTTTGGAACTGTTAGGCGAAACCCATACCACAGGTGAAAGCCACAATGGTAGTTTGCAACCCCGTCCAGGTTAATGATATTCTAAGAGGTTTCGGTCGGCTTGCTACAAATTTAGAAATTGATTGCAAGCGAAGCACTTCTGGAAACCCAGTAAGTGAGTCGTAAATCTTTCTGTTCATGAGGCATGCTCTTAGCATTACCAGAGACAAACCGACCCGTAATGGCGAATTATCCCCGTGTACGATTCATCAACGCACAGCAAAGTAAAGGTGCAGTAAGCAACTACTGGCTTACCACAATTAATAGGGAACGATGGTAAATTCCTGAAAAGAAACTAATAGTTTGATAACTTCGTGATGTCGGTTTTCTTCATGAGTCTTGGCCCACGTTTCTTCGACAACGACTGCCCATTTCACCCACAAACCTGTATATAAAATGCTCAAACTTCACTACACTGCCCGAAAAAAGCGATTTGTTTTCAGACAAGGCTGGCAGAAGCCGAGAACAACCGGAATTGCCACCAGCTCCAACCCCGCCACCACCGCTACCAATGGATGTAGAGCGTAGGCCATTCCACGGTGAGAAATCCTTTGTGAATCGTTCATTCCTCGTTATGCTCCCACTAACAGTGACGTGAAATCCGTCGTTCGTAACCTCATTTCCATTCCTGTTTTACCTATCATTGTCATTGAACTAACTGGTTATACTTAATCAGCTTCGATGGCTAGTCCACAGTCGAATGATAATCCCATAAGTACAGTACCGGAAGTGCCGCAACGATAAACCGGCGGAGGCGACCATTTTCGGCGACGACACGCGCCGTTTCTGAGGTCCCCGCGTGGTGGCCCTGTTCAGGGGGAAGCCTCATCGGGCGAGGAATCATCAAGCGAGGAAGCCAAGGGGCAACGGGCTGGGGATAGAGGGGTCAAAAGATCGTTTGAAAACGATATTCATAAGTTTCAATAAGTTGAGTGTCGAAAGATAGAGCTCGAGCTGCTGAGTTCAAATAGTATGTCCCTATTTTTTCACAAACGAATCAATTTTAATGAAACTATTAAGAGCAGCGGTTTTGACGCAAAAAGCGCCGCTGTCGCCGGCGTGTTGTTGCGGCACGTCCGGTACTGTGGTGTCCACCGTTTGCCCTGAGGCGATCTTCTGCACGATCTGTTATCTCTTTCTGAAGTTTCAGACCGCGACGAACGTGATCTGTTATATCCATTCGGCGATAGCCTCCTACTGCCTTTCCACCGACACGGTCCACCAATTTCCATAGGTCTCCGCACAGCACATCATCGCACGTCGTTATTTCTAGCTCGTTATCAAATGTGTTTCGACCGAGTGTGCATGCTGCAATCGATTATGGATCCATATTGATCGAATCGCAAATCGCTTTATTGTGCGCGTTTGTCTTGCTAATGGACGCGCGACTAAATTTCACCAGTGTGGGCGGGTTTCGAGTGACGAGTGCTGTAGAGGACTCCTAGAGTTCGATCCCATTCGACCCATCCTCCACATTGACTTTGACTTTCAGAAACCGCACAGTCGACCATGAAGGGCGAACGAGGCGAACCTGGGCCACCCGGTGTGGTGAGTCGTTAGCATGATCCCGCTGTTGATGAATCACCTTAGTAATGTGCGTTTTCAGTGCTTGCAGCAATGTCGCGACGGTCAACCGGGCCCTAGTGGCCCACCTGGACCACAGGGACCCCAAGGAGTAGACGGTAATTGAGAGCAACCATCTGAGAGTGAAATGCATTTATAATATTCATCATTAAAGGCCCACCGGGACCTCCTGGACCGCCTGGAGAACCTGGGTATGTCCAACAGTCATCGTTCGGCGGCGGACCAGTTCAAGCGATGCCCGGCCCACCCGGAGTCGCTGGGCCACCTGGGCCGCCGGGCCCACAAGGAATTCAAGGTGATCAACGCTCTGTGCTCAGTTTCTGAATCACTATAAACGGTTTTCAATCTGGTTACTTGTTACCTACCGTGGTATGTTAAATGTGATTGAACTCTCTACGATATTACAACGATGCAGGTCCACGTGGAGAAGCTGGCTATCCAGGACGGGACGGGCGCGACTTCCAAGGATTGACTGATCACGACATCGAACTCATAGTCAGGCATCCACTACTGAAGGTATGCAGTTTTGTTTTATTTATTCTTTGACAACGATCGTAACTACTTGTATTTCATGAATTAAGCGATAAGAGTTAGAGGTCCAAAGCCGGACGCGCTCTTTTAGGGCGAAAAAGGAGAATGCGCTCACTCCACGACCACTGTCTTCCAGCCACCTATCGACGGTTCTCGAGCATTGTATAACAGGGATCAGGTCTCCACAAAAGGAGACAAGGTGAGTACCATCGACGTTTCAAACCTTGCTGTGGATATTTGCAGAAATTTTGGTTTATGCGTAGGAAACTTTGACGAACCTCAGGTCCAATAGTCCGTCAGGACGTTGACTCACTGCCTCAGATGACTTAGCCTTTTCCTCATTTGAACCGTCAATTTGGAAACTCTAGACATCTTTCCGATACACTAGAGACAATTTAGTCAGTATGGCAGTTGTTTGACCGATATATTTGAGAATAAAGCCGATAATGGGCAAGTGTTAGAAGTTGGCCTAAATTAGAAGGTCGGGAACGAAACACCAATTCTTCCATTCAAGAACTATAAAGCATATCAGGCCCGCTGCACTGGTGGAAGAACTGTCTTGTTTCTTTTTCTTTTTACAATCTGTTATTTTTCCTCTCGTCTTCTTACCTACGAGATGTAGAAGATCAGGGAACATTTTGTTATGGATCAAATTGGCCAGGTTGGAATTTGGCCTACTAGCGGTGGCAACAGGCGTAATTTGCACCTTCACGGTCGAGCGGTTAACCGAACAGTCCTTACCTTCAGGGTACGGTGAATTTTTACCGCATATGTTTGGGGAAATGAATACACTTGACAGGGAAGATCAAGAAACTGACTTGGTGTAGCGTAAGGCCCGCAAGTCATCGTTAAGGCCAAATACGCATTCACCGTGCCTCTGCGAATCTGAATGGAACACGAATATATAGCACATCCGTAGGGGACCGGTCAATGCAGATTCTTTTACCATTTACCTTTACGTTGAGCGCAGATGGAGACACTGATTTAATCGTTGTGTATCGTGGTTTGCTGATCACTTCTCATATTTCATTCAATGGTTTAGGGCGACAGAGGAATGCCCGGTCCACCAGGACCTCCCGGCGCTCCAGGATCATCTCATCAAACGACGTACGGAGGAGATGCATGTATGTCAAATCTATATAATTTCTACATTTTGGGTTGCGTCCTAGCAGTATTTTTCGAAAAGCTGCTCAAGCGGTTGCTAGAAATTTTGAAATTCCACAAGAGATCACCTCTCCAGCTTTCTTCTCAAGGATTTCGCCTTTCGAAATATAGAAAAGCGATACACCAGGCGCTTAAGCAAATTAGCCGATCCTTTTGAAACGCATAGAAGACTATAAGTTTGCAACTTACGGAATTTATTAACATCACGGTTCTACGACCTGGAAGGCGTTGCACTGAACTCTCTCTTAAGGAAGAGATTTCAAGTAGATAGCCTAATCTCGACCTTATTCAGCGGTCGTCCGAGTCTATCCAAGCACCCATGAACTATTCTCCTCTCGAGTTCTCATTGGTACGCTGGCATTTGCAACTGCCACACAGCAACTTTACATCAAGGTAAACAACGGTTGGAAGGAGGTCATGGTGAGTTTTCGTTACTGTTGAACTACTGAAGAACATAGTGAAAAGGGAATTTTTGCAGCTCGGAGCCTTCTACCCTATAATAGAGCAGCGGCAATCACTCGTGAGTTAAACACTGTTTTGTTTTCGAATCATCTAGGATTCCGTCAAGAAAAACGCGTAGTGTACCGCCCGTCACACAATCAAAACCCTTCCACTGAATTCAGTACTCTCGTTAACTCACTTTTTGACAAACACCTTCCAAGCGCCTTCATTCGGACAAGCTTGCTCCTCTACGGCACCCTTTTCGTGTTCCCCGGTTCTCGGTTTACTAACACACATGCTTTATACCTCATTCACCTTATTAGACAAGCTAGTTGGTATCGGTTCCTTACCTTTTTATTCTTTTTTCCTTTCTAGCCTACTTTTCCGTAACTTACCACTTCCGAATCCCTTTATCTATCCCTACCAACTCTTTCTCTGCTCTCGGAAGACTGAGCAGTTCCCATCGAGAGCTTTTGGCAGCTGTTTTTGTTCGAAAAAAATTTGAGATCTGTCAGGGTCGTTACACCTCCTAGTTTGACTTGCGTCTGATTTGCATAGCTTCCAAAGACGTCGCCTTTGCGTTGGGACATGATCACCGGAAACTGAGGTGAAAATGAGACTGCGTTCGCTCCGATTGCTGCACTTAGTCAAAGTATGAAGCCAATGCAATCAATTTGAGAATATAGTCAAGTTTTCCGGGCAGTCTCAATAGAAAATCAAAGGGGTACATCGAATTGGAGCCTCTATTGGCTATCGAACTACGCTTTTTGTCACACATTTTAGAGCCAAATAGTGATCCGGAGAGTGGTTCATACTCCTCTACTTTTCAAATTTAGTTAAATTTAGTCAAGCTCAAATTTAACCTCACGATCAGGGTCGTTGATGGTGCCAACCCACTGTCGCTCCTACAGTCCTGTTAATCTTGTAATTTTACACACATTTATATCACATTTTTACCGTGTGGCTGCATGATCTGTTAGCTCGAGTTATAATCGCATTTTCTATATAAGTTCAATGGGAAGTATAGATGAGGAAAGTTTCATGAATATCATGTACATGTAATAGTCTGCTCCGACGAGTGTCTGTGTTAGGGTGACTCAAAAGTTCGTGTGCATGTCAGATTCTGATTTCCTTCATTCATAACTCGAGAAAAACGAATCAATGACCGAAAAGGTTTGTCACAGTTTAGCACAACTCTTCGCCGGATAGTTCGCAATAATTTCGCTAAACCACGGCAAACTTATCGATTATTTGTTTGTTTTTGCTTGATTTACGAGTAAATGAAGTCAGAGTCTTGAATGTACACGAACTTTTGGGTCACCCTAATATTAGACTAGTCGAGCTGTTAGGTTCTGCATTTGAAAATGGTGTCGAACAAAATTGCCATCCACCCCTACCATCTCTACCGTTTTAGCCGATAGTTTCTGAGCCCGACCTACACTCGAATCATCTGGAATACTGGGTAAGATCAGCTGTTGTGCATAGTTATGCACGCCATACATCAGAATACACTCGAACACCCGCCAACGGGCGCTGTAATGCTTCATCAGAGTGTGGTTCGGAGCTTCACCACTAGGCGATTTTTCACGTGAAAGACTAAAGATTCTTTTTGAAAGTGTTTCTGAATCAATCTCTGATGATGCAACGCACTAAACCGCTCGCGCAACTGTGGCTTTGTAAAAATGTCGTGATGATCTTAAGCGCTGCAGTACTATTATTGCAGTTGCTATTTTAACAAGTAACCATAATTATTGTATATCAATTGTTGGTTGTTCTTAGCGAGATGGAGAGATCATGTCTCGACATCGACCATGCGTACGTCGATCGATTACGGTAACACATCCCTCGATTCTGGTGCACACGGTACCCTAGAATTAAGTGAAACGAATGCGTGAAAACTACTTGTTCGAAATTATAATTTCAAAACATAATGCAAGGAATATAATGCAAATGTTATCCATTGCAATGCTCCACCACAGATCTTGTTACTCTGCGATAATTGTCGGCTGCAAACAGTCGCTAGAGAAACCGTGGTAAGAGGCGGTGCTGACACCCGTACGGTCAAGCGATCGATTCCTATCGCGGCTTACCAAGCCACCCATCGCTCCGGGGCCGGATGAATTGCCACCAGACTTGTCTGGTAAGGAAAAAACGCTGACTTGGTATAACAGGGGCACCCGAAAGTCATTGTAGAGACCAAATATGCATTCACCAAGCCTTTTTAATTCTGAGTGGAACACGAATGCTTGTCCTTATTGTTAGAGGACAGCTGAACGCCCATATCTCTGACTTTTAACTTTGCCAACTGTTGCGGAAATTTCCCTGAAGCAGGTAGTTTCGATTCCATGCACAGTAGGTTGATTTGCGAAGGCTTCAAATGTAAAGAGCACACATAGCGCAGTGGTAAGAGGCACTGTTCCATCAGCACGGTCGAGCGATCGATCCTCACCCCAGCTACTGGAGCTTGCCATTCCTTCGGTGTACCGGTTAGATTTGTACCAGACTTGTGTGGGATGGTGAACATACTGGCATGAACAGCGATTGGTCCAATGACTCTGAATGAATGACGGATGCGTGGCGCACCCTCGAGTCGCTGATCGCCGCCAGTCACTTTACCTTTATCATTATCGTCTTATTATTAAGAGATTCTTATTTTTTAAGAGAATTCATCGTTGTGTTTTAAAGTAAGACACCAAATCGGCAGGGAGGGCCAACAGGTGAGGATCGGGGTGCACAGACGGTATCGGGTTGTAGGTGTATGTTGTCATTATGAACAACTTTTGTTCAGGAGATTGAGTTGAACGTCACCTTTGCAGACAAGGTTAACATAAAGGCAAAGTGATAAGCGTTGATAAGTCTCTCGAGGATGTGCCGTGCCCTCACCTTTCGGTTAGAGTCGTAGAGGTATGGTGTATGCGTATTTAGCGTATGCAATGACTTGTGGGTACCAGCCGCTGTACCAGGTCAGTCTTTTTACCTTCGCTGGCAAGTAGAGTTCGCTTACCCGACCGCGCAGGGATGATAGGCTCAGTTAACACGAGCTGGGATCGATTGCTCAACCGTGGTGTTCAGTGCACCTCTTACCACTACACCATGCTCGTTCACTTTGAGCAGGCTCCACTTAAATAGCGGAAACACCTTCTCTCCAAAGGACCGAATAAAAGTAGGCCAAGGCGATTTTAAAAGGAGTATAGACAAAGTGGCAGTTTCGACAGGGTTACCAGAAGCGAAGACAAAAGCGACAGAAGGTTTGGTTGGCCTGCACCAGGATCAATCACTTGAACGTACAAGTGAAACTGGCACCTCTTACCTCTGTTCGACCCCCTTGGGTACTCACCGGTTCTGCAAAGATTTTGGCAGGTGGTTTTCGCGTCAGACGCAATCTTCGAATGGAGATTGTGAACGGGTACCGTATGCTAGGTGTGATCACCGTTTCTGTTGCGTATCATTTTGCCGGCACTTCTACTAGTAGATAGATTTTGACACAGGCAGAGAAGGGACATGTGTGTTGAGTCTTGTGCGGCTAGGGGTTGCTGCGCAGCGTGGCAGCCCACCATATGATCCATAGCGTCCCTTTCATTTGCACTTCTCATTATTCGCGTTGCTATCGTATCATGCACTAACTGCTCCATCACGATATCATCATAAAGGCAGTAGGTCACAAACGGCGAACATTGGGCTGAGCTAGACTCTGCTACGTCCAAGAGCAGCCGCCATTGTCACCTACTATCTTTCCTTCGTCGATTCATCACCATCAATGTACTGCATCTTGTTCCGCTCGCAGACGTGGTGTGATTTCCTGATTTACCGTGTTGCTGCTATGTTTTAGTGGGATACGGTATTCGATATGGTAATTTGTGCTGTTATCCGATAAAGGTCGATTTTAGGAGACAGCTCGTCCCGCTACTCGCCCACCCTCGTCATCTGCCAGACGAGAACTGCCCGCTCCAGAGCCGAACCCAGGCCCGGCTCCTGTTTTGGATCAAACATCGTTGCCTGCACCGAAGCCAGCCTATCCGCAGGACACACCAATGCCACCACCACGATTCCATCCGAAGCCACCACCTTTTATCACAAAGGTGCACAGGGATAGAATGGTATGGTTAAGTCATCTGCTCGAGAGGATGGTGCAGCAGCATTTCTGCTAAGTTTCAGATACATCTCATCGCGCTGAACTCACCGTTCGATGGAAACATGCGAGGCATGCGCGGAGCCGATCTGCAGTGTTATCGTGAAGCTCGGATGGCCGGATTCACGACCACATTCAGGGCCATGCTCTCCAGTAATGTGCAGGTAAGTGGCTTAATCTGAATACATGGTGATGAAAAAAAAAGTTTAGGAAAGTGGAGTAGATTCTAAGGAAGAACTGCGAGGAAAACTCTAATAAACCTTGAGATATTGCGGAAAGTGTTTAGAGATGTGAATAGTTAGCGCCATACATTGACTACTTCATGCCTAGTTTGTCGCGAAGCGGATTCCCTTAGCAGTTGTAACCGCTCGTTGTTGAATTCTGACGAGCTCCTTGACTGACAAAAACCTTTGATGTCAAAGTGTTGAAGTTTCTAAAGCTAGTACCCGCGCTGAATGCAGCGTTGATGAGACGATTGGATGTGGCTGCTGATTCTCCACATTTGGATTCATAAAGGAGAAAGCTCTTAGTGAATCTCTTCGAAAACTCTATTACTGCGATATTTGGAATTTTGTTTTCAAAGAATCATGAGAATAAAGGAAAAGAAAGTTGTCCACGAGATGCGGAATAGAGCAACAACGGTGTTCTGCGCTAGCAAGCTGTTTCTGCTAACAATTTCAACCATTTTGCAGGATATGCTTCGAATTGTGCACACAGCTGATTGGGACACCCCGGTGGTGAACATTCGCGGTGAACATCTGTACGCCAGTTGGCGAGCCGTTCTAAACGATGGACAACGCGGAGCTCAACCGTTGTACTCGTTTGATAGGCGTGATGTTCTAACCGATAATCACTGGTGAGTCACTGTGCTGCCAAAGTATCAACGGAGCGCAGAGCTCAAGACCGATTGTTAATTTACTATTTCTTCAGGCCTGAAAAGCGTATCTGGCATGGCTCGAAGAGCGGTGGCATTCGAGCAGGCGACTACTGTGACGGTTGGCGATCGAACTACGGTTCGTACAAGCTTGTCATACCTAAAAGTGCTTGGCACGAGTATGAAACACTAACGACTTCTCTATTCGAATTGAATTTACTGATTACGGCTCAACAGTTCTGCGGTGTGGTAAACAATCTAAACTTTTGCAATTGTACAGCTTTTGTTCGGTATCATTCATTGTAAGGAAGAAACGCATGAAACAACTAGCTACTCTTAATACTCCAACTACGACGGTCACTTACCCTCGGCATGACGTTGAATACAGTATAGTGGTGATACTTTAGCCAGTACGGGGCCTGTGTGGTGCAGTGGTAAGTGGCGCTACTGACACCCGCATGGTGGAGTGATCGATTCCGGCCTGGGCTGACCAAGCCTTCCATACCTCCAGGGTCGGGTTAATTGTTACCAGACTTGTCTAGGAAGGTAAAGACACTGACTTGATATAACGGCTGGCCCGCGCAAGTCATTTTACAGACTAAATATGCATTCACCATGCCTCTACGATTCTGAATTGAACACGAATGTGGCGACGCGTCCTTTGGGGGCTAATCAACGCTGACACCTTTACCTTTACCTTTACTTTAGCTGGTAACCGAGGTTGATGTGTACAACTTCATTCCTGTTTACGTTTTGGCTCAATCGTCTTCGTCAGGGCCACAAACTTGGATATTTTATCAGCTGAAGTATCACTATTATTTTCTAAAATACCCTTAATGTTCAATGCAATACGTTAAACTTGTCTTTCACCATTGTCCCTATCTCTGAAAGCTGTGATGTGATTCAGCATCTCTTTCTGCGATGGCCGGCGACTTACGAATCCCTGGCGGATTGATCTCCGAGGCGCAGTTGGTGAGCTGCGATCAGAAGCTAATAGTACTTTGCGTAGAGGTAACGTCCTTTTTATTTTTTCCTTTGAGTGAGTATTTTACACCAATTGTTCTTCAGAATATGTCCAAATATCATGGCGATCGTATCTTGAAGAAGAAGCGGATGGGTGGTTTGGTATGGTGAAGCGATAGACCGTCGATCGTCTCAGTGCCACTCCAGCCGCCGCTCCTGAACTTCTCACTCTGTCGTGCGCTAGCTTAATTTACCGCACACTGTAGGTATTGAATTGTCATCACTCGCTTTAATGCTCGCCAGAGCCTTGTTCTAGCCCAATTGTCCTGCCATTATTTTCATCCGGTGTTCCTCTTTACCATTCCTTCTCGATTACTTCACTTTATGTCCACCAATTTTCTGATTCATCAGTAGAGTGATGACATTATGAAAAGCAAAGGATTGCACATTATAGTGTATTTTCCTCGCGCACACATGCTCCAACATCTTTCAGTGTGTAACCCGTGTAATGTTCATCTTCTAAAGCCGTGCAATATTTGTATAGATCTGGTCAGTTTTAATATCGCTTTCTTCTTTTCCTAATTTACGGAGTGATATTGCATTCGAGTAGTATCGATCACTCTGTCAATTCCGCTTCGAAGTCAACCGTAAAGCCTGCGACGGCCATCAGAAAGCTTTCGTTTTCGATTGTGTACTTTGTTGAATTAACTCAAATATTTGTACAATGTGTTTCTGTTTCCAATTTTCTACTGCGAAGTCGAAATTGTGATAAATCCATTTTCGTAGGCAGTGGGCACCGGCTAGAACTGGTGAATGTTCATGTCCACACAGCATAAAAGGGCTTTGTTATGGAGTGGTAATGGGCGCTACCTCTATCCCCATGGTCATGCGATCGATGTTCACCCAGTCTTACTTGTCTCCGCGACAGCACCAATTTATTTATTTATTTATTTTAAACTAGCCCTTAATTTATTCTTCAGTTTTATTTATTTATTTATTTATTTATTTAAAACATGGATGTGCTAGTAAGTAAGAAAAATGTGGTTGATAGCGGTCTCTTCTGGAAAGGCGAAGGCCCTGACTTGCTTGGCTCCTCAGACTTTTAACTGAGCCGGAAGGGGATTCATCTCTGCGATTCTGGGTGATCTAGGAAGGAGCAGAAGAGGGGAGGGTGGATCAAATATAGTATCAGTAGTTCAAAAGCGTATTTTTCACAAACAACAGTTTCAAATCATTGGTTTAGCCTTGGATTTCACCTTCGTTTTCAATCTGCCAACATTCACATTCGTTCTCGTTCAGTGGTCCCCGAGCAAAGGAACCATTTGTAACAGTTTAATGAGAATCACAGCGGAGTGATTCAAAAATACAATATCTTTGCCGTCAAGAGCCGGAGCCCAAGTGATTGAACCTCCACTGTGGAGATGAGCTGTTATAACAAAGCGAAGGTTCTTGAAGACAGGACGTCTTTTTTGGATTGAGACGCGGGTTGACGGACGACGTAGCCGTGGCACCTCTCCCCCATAATCAACGTTTTTCAATTTCGAGAGAGGAACATAATTTCATTAGCTCACGCTTCACAGCACGCAACAACAGAGCCGTCGCTTCGTAAAGGGAAATCCGAATCTGAAGCGATCAAATCGAATAAGTGTGTTGTTCAGGGTTCGAACATTTGTTCAACTCGATTCAGGCACAGTCAATGACGAACCTGAGAGATACCACAAAATCACGGAAGCTCGATGTTACCGTTTAGAATCTTTAAGTTGCTTCAGAGCTACCATGCCTAGGTTGATCAAAGTGTATCTCTTCTTCTACTTTAATTTGTATGCTTTCCATGGCGTGATTGCGTTGCACTAATGTTTAGGCGTCGGTCCCTTCTAATCCGTGTTATGCTGCTTAGACATGGCTTAACCCATTGACGACCGTGTGTCCACCGGCGGGCCACACATTTTCGTCCGCGGTGGACCGTCTGTCCGCCGGTGGGATACACTTTTTGCGCTCCGTGGACCTGTATAACCCGCCACCGGACTACGCTTCGTTGTTCGTGAGATCCCTTTTAAGCTGACAGTGGGCTATGTGGGCAATGTTACTACAGATGTGGCCCTTCGGCTGGCCACACTTTAGGGTCGCGTGGGACATGTACCCCAGGGACTACGCTTCCTCCCTCTTGGGAGACACTGTGGATTGGAGTGTCCATGTAGGCAAGGTTACGACCTATTCTACATTTTTCGTTTTATCAAAGCGTCAAGATATTCATCAAGTGAACGACCCTTCAACAGGCTCAAAAAGGGTCTGAAAATCGTTTACTCCTAATGATTACATAGGGGAGTTTCAAAATCAACAATATACACAGAAAAATTATTCTTATGATCATTTTGAAAGCAATTAATGCCGCTGAGGCACTCCCATCACTGCACGTGCGCGCGGTCTACGCATGAAGTGCGCGGTCGTCTATGGGTTAATGCTCTAGAACATACAAAAAAATGCCAATTGATCTTATCTAGGATTGGTCGATTCTGTCGATTTGGGTCAGTTAAAAAAATGCCGAAAAAATTGGCATGTTGTGGTTCTCTCAGCCAATCCAGGTTTTTAGTCTCCCTTTGATGTATCGAGCCGATATCGAGATTATGTAATTATGCTGATGTATCGAGATTATGTAATTATGCTTAGGAACAATTTTTGTGTTTTACTGTTTCTTGTTAGGGCCCGCGTGGTGCAATGGTAAGAGGCGCTACTGACACCCGCACGGTCGAGCGATCGATCCCGGCCTGGACTAACCAAGCCTTCCATCCCTCCGGGGTCGGGTAAATTGGTACCAGACTTGTCTGGGAAGGTAAAGACACTGACTTGGTATAGCGGCTGGCCCCGCATCGCTGTATAGGCCAAACACGCATTCACCATGCCTCTACGATTCTAAGTTGAACAGGAATGCTGCGGCGCGTCCTTCGAGGACTGATCAACGCCGACACCTTTACCTTTACCTTTACCTTTACCTTTTACTTTTACTGTTTATTGTTTTTCGTTTTTCGTCTTCTCCATATGTATACTCGGTAATTCTTCTCCTTCCGGTACTCCATCATTCTTTCATGTCTGTTTTTCTTCTGAGTCCTGCTGATGGACTGTATCTTAGTTCCTCCTGCGGTCATGGTTGGGCTCAAGTGCTCGGTGCTGGGACATACACTCTACCTTGCTCACGTTGAATACCATTTATTTGATCCTACATTTAGGCCCGCGACCTCCTAGCGGGTGCCTAATTATGCAGTCATAACTTGACTGCTTTTCTCATTCGTATTATTATCCAGGTGCCCTGCTTGCAGTAGTATCCTGGCCTTCGAGTGAATCTTTATTTTCTTGTCCTTGGAAGCACTTTTTCCCTCAGGGGCGTTAGTAGCATGGTGCTTGTTGGTTTCCTCATTGCATTGGAGCCAACCTGACCTCGTCCATTTCCTCAGTTTGCCTGGCTCACTGGATCAGGCTATATATTAAATCAATTCGTCCATCAGCTGGAAGTCTTGAAGTTTACTTACTTCGCTATCTTGTGCGTTGTTCACGTCCAAAAATTGCTTTCCGACTCTTGAACCTATTCGTTGCAATTAGGTAATTAATTAAATAAACAAATAAATTAATTTAATTTAATTGAATAAATAAAAATTAATTAATTAATCAATACACTTACAGCAAAGACCGGTAGCCTTGTCGGGTCGAAGCGCCGTCGAGTTATGAGTCACTAGAGCATCAGAGCAAAGCGGAAAGTAACCGAAAATCTAGGAATCAAAAACAATCGCCTGACAGCATGTTGATCGAATTTGGAGAACTGAATAAGAGATGGCAGTGGTTGTCTTTCTGAGATCAAATATATACGTATTTTTTGCGAATAATTCAATTTCACGAAAAATATTAAAAATCGGGGAAAGCGGTCGCAGAAAGGTCACTCTTATCCTCTTTTCGTTGCAGCATGTCCGGAGCTTTACATTGACTTTTTCAGCTATCAAAAAAGCTCCAGGAATTGCAAGCTAAGTGTTGAATCATTTCAGATCACACATTCCTCCTTTTATGCTGTGCCTATTGCGCAGTTCCTTGAGCACGGAACTCTTCAAAAACAGGAATTATACAGCGATAAAAAGAGAGGAATTGGTTCTTGCTCAATTTTTTGAATGAAAATATACTGATCAGTCCGGTATATAATATTTATTGTTTTGAGTACATCTATTACCCATGAATAATCTTTTGAAGTATATCTTTCTGTTGCTGTTCGACGACTTGTAGCGAGGCGAGCTCCACTCGAAGCCGTTCCAGCTCAACTTGGCGTTCACGGATGAGGATCTGCAATAGTTGTTTCCAAATTGGTTCTCATATTGGCTGACTTAAGTGCGACAAAAAGTTAATGTTTGTTTGGGCGAAGAGGTATGAGAAGTGATAAGGCATTTTTAGACACTGTGGCTATTTTTCACAATATGCTCTGTTTCCTGTAAGAAAAAATGTCCAAAATGAACTGTCATTCAATGAGGCCTTCTCTTTGATGGTCACTTCTGAAGAGCTACACAAAAGAAATTGTAATCTCAGCATTCTTATTTATACATTTCATGTATTTTATTTAATTTCAAATTACGCTTTCCAAATAAAAAACGATGCACTGAATTGAACTCGTTGTTATTCTCGAGGATTAAGATTATTTTCTTGCATGAGAATGAAGTTACTTTGAAATGTTGGCTTCTAAAGTTGATATTTATAAATCCATTCATTTTGATTTATTTTAAATTCTATCAAATTAATAAAATGTTCTAGCTCATTTACTCATTTATTTCTACGTTCATGAAATACCTGTTACATGGGAATACAAACGAAATATGATGAACAGGGAATTCTTGATAAAGCACGTTGCAAAAATGATGTACAATGCACAAGTAGAAAGAAGTTACAGTACGCTATAGTCTATTTTGGAGAAGAATGGTAAGGCAGTTCACATGTTCACATATCTATGTATTAATACAAACACATTACATTTGGGTCCCTGGTGATGCAGTGCTAAGGAGGCGCTACTGTCACCCACACGATTGAGCGATCGTTCCATCCATAAGGGGTCTGATAAATTGGTACAAGACCTACCTGGGAAGGTAAAGACACTGACTAGGTATAGCGGCTCGCCTCCCTCGGTCACTGTATAGGCTAAGCACGTGCTCACAATGAATCTACAATTCTGAATAGAACCCGAGTGGCATGCCCTTAGGAGACTGATCAACGCCGACATCTTTATCTTTGCAACAATATTTTTCTGACAAAATCGACTGCTCACCTGCAACTGCCGCGATTCGGCCGACTTCGTTTTCTCAGCAGATTGCAGAGCAGCCCTGGCTGCCATGGCACGAAGTTTCTCCGTCTCCACCAACGCGGCGAGCTAGACAGTATTATTCACCTATTTCTTGCAAATATAATTCGATCGATAGGTGGAATCAGAAACGGGTCTCATTGATCTCTCACTTCTTCAAACGCCTTGATTAATCCCTCGGTGGTCGTTCGAAACGACGTCATTTGAGCCGCGAAACTGCGCCCTTCGCTTCTCAAGTCGGTCAACATGTCAGAGATTTCTGTAAAACTCTCTTGATCCTTCTAACCCTTCAAAACATTGTTCACCACAACTATTTACAGTTATTCTGTTGAATGTTAAAGTTACAGAGTGCGCGTCGTACATTGGTAAGAGGCGCCACTGTCACGCTCACGGTCGAGCGATCGACATTCAACAGTTCAAACAAAGCCTGCCATTCTTTCGGGTGAGGTAAATAGGTTCCAGACTTGTCTAGGGAGGTAAAGACACGGATTTGGTATAGCGTCTCGCCCCCGCAAGTTACTGCATACGCCAGATACGAGTTTACCGTGCCCCTACGGTTCTGAATGGAACACGAATACGTGGCGCGTCCTTAGCAAATTAATCGACGCCGACCGCTTTACCTGCACCTTTATTCATTTTCAGCTGAAGTCAAAAGCGCTTACACACATGATGCGTCTACGTACCCAATATTAAAAAAAGGTTCAGAACAAAAAGTTTAAAGCTGTAATACTGCAATAGCTCCCGGTTTTTTGCCCTGATGCTCCGAACGTCTGAAGGATGTTTACGAGCACTGCTTTCGACCAGGAAATGCCGGAAGGTGCGGGGTTTTTCGGCAACAAAGGAGGCGAGTGCGTTCACGCAATGACCTTTCAGCTCGTTTAAAATGTTCGAGAAATGGAAGAGACCTCGCATTTGTTCCAATTTATGAGGTCAAGTGGTCTTTATCCTCCATCTTCTGCAGGATAAGGAATATTCTCTTATCAACAAGACACAAAGAAGTGGTAAAGACCACCATATCGACAAATCCAGGCAATAGAAATTTTAAAAAACACGAGAAGCAAGGAAGGCAAACCAACCTGGATTCAGAAGTCGTAGCCTATTCATGTCGTCGATATGCATTCCAGCTTTGTTGAGCACCTCATCATCGACCATCGATTAAATCAAATCCTTGTTAGAAATAGGAAGCATTAAGATAGGGAGAAGAATGAATGACATCTCTCCAACTCACAGCACGGTGTTACTGGCAGGGTAATTTGATCTAAGTAAATACGTTCTCTGACAAGAGAACACATTATGAGGTCGTTGGGATATATTTTCAGCATCTTCTTCATACTTTGCATTCTCTGTTCTTAGATTAGTCTCTTGGAATATTATATAATGAAATGTTGTTTGAGCTGGGAGTTTTGCAGAAATATTTTGGACCACTGAAGCCACAGCAACGTAGCCGAATAGAACTTTTAAAAGCACCGGACACCGAAAAAAAATCCACTTAAGTCAAGTGAGTCATGACCGAGATTTAAAATTCGATTGTTGATTATACTGAAGAGTGCGCGATTTACATGGAGTTTTCCGAATCCTTTCAATTTTTAGAGTTATTTCGCTCATATGGAGTCGCAAACGAATGGCAAAAAAGTTCTGTTGAAGCTGCTGCGAAGAGCGCCTGAATAACCACTCAATAAAGAGTGAGCTTATCAATCAGAAGAAATCAACGCCAATCAACGAAATCAAGTGGTTCATTTCAACGATGTTCTCGTTTTCCAAACATATTTACTTCCATTCCCAGCTGGTACTTTCAGCGCAGTGGAGAAGGTATACTGGTTGCATTCTAGTTGCACGGAATACTTGAGCAAAAAAAGATCACGGAGAAGAATCTAACAGAGGCGAGAAACCCGAAGTTAAGGAGATTCTGAAAGCAACAACTGGTTCGATTTCTGTTTACGAAAAAGATGGAAAAACAAGCATTGCTGTCTGAGTGTTAAGTCACTAAATGCTATAATGCAGAATGGGACCAAGCTCCGTCGGAGGCAACCTGGTGTAGCACCAGGTTGTCATAGCAACCCCAAGCTGGCCGATATAAGCACTAGCACATTTCGAGCTTCAAACGAAATGTCGAATCGTATACAACTGATATGTTGAACAGCTAAAAAATACATTAATATCCGTTGACAGGTGTCCTCAAAAAACAGGGGGCTAGCGCGCAGCGGCGACCTGTAGTGAGTTCTCTAATCTTTTCGATTATTTAATTTTTTGCCCAACCTAACTGAAAAGTGGACGACGTGAGTAATTCGGTGTTAGCTAGCACTACGTAAATTATCAGATTAAGTAAGTGGTAACTCATCAGGTGCAGATATACGGCGTTCAACCTCCCGAATCAGCTCAGATTGAACCATTTGCACGAAAGAAAAACTCCGTCGAAATTTCATGCCTTGAAATAGTTACACACTCATTTATTCACTAATTTATTCATGATAATGCACTCAACAGAGCTGAAACACAAACATTTATACAACATGTGACTACTGAACTTGAATAATGATAATAACGGTGAGAATAAAACAGCACATATCAAAATCATTAAAAAACGTGACTAGTACATATTTACCCAACTCAGAAATTTTGAAGTGTGAAAAGGTGAGCACAACATGTGATCATGCGATACACACAGAAAAAAATGGAAGTTAAAGTGCAAAAAGCGCCGACTGTTCTGAAGGCGGTTGCCGATAGTACATTTGATTATCGTGAAAATTTCAAATTTTATAAATTTTCAAATCGGAAGCTTATATCCTTTTATAAATACAATGAAACGACATAGTTTCATATCGAAAGGGCTTCCTGGACGACTTCATCGAAGGCAATATCAGTTTTCGGAGAAACTTCCTGAAGCCCTCCACTTTCTAGTCAGGCTTCATCAACAGTCTCGTGAAGAGAATTTTGAGAACTACCTCAATAATTTCCTTCTTCTAGGGTATAGCCTTCAGGGCCTTTCATAGTAAACATTGGATTGACAATGACTCAACCTAAGGAAACGAGGCGACCGATTCTCTTTTCATGCATCGATTTCTCGTAGGTGGCACCAGAAAGCTTAAAGGGAAAGGTAAAGGTAAAGGTAAAGGTTTCGGCGTTGATCAGTCCCCTAAAGGGGCTTGCAGACTCGACGACGAGCAGTTTGCGCGTCAAATTCCCCATTATAAGTACACTTGAGCAAAACACCCGGCGACGAGAATTCTCGTCCAAGCGGTGCCGTGTAATCTACAGTCAACACACTGCATTGCACGACGGCACCGCATTGGACGAGAATACTCGTCGTCGCGTCGTCGAGTCTGCAAGCCCCTTAAGGACGCACCGCCGCATTCATGTTCATTTCAGAATCGTAGAGGCATGGTGAATGCGTGTTTAGCCTATACAATGAATTTTGATGGTCATTCGCTATATCAAGTCCGTGTATTTGCCTTCCCAGACAAGCCCTGCACGCGGCCTCGTGGAAGACCACCTGCCAGATGGTCTGATGTGTTCGTTGAACGTATTAAGACTATGCTGTGTTCCAGAACGGCTGATTCTCGCTGTCGTCATAGTCGCCTCCGACCAACAAGCTGGATGACGATCGCGAGACAACGAAGTGAATGGAACTCGTGTTGGGGCCCGCACGTTCAGTGAAGCCGGGCCACATAAGTATCTAAGTATCTAGAGATTGAAGACCTTAGCGCACCGCCATCACATCAACCCATTACGCCTGCGAGTCATCGAATTTGACTACCGAGTTTTAGCGGAAATTAATTGTTTGATCCACACGCGGTCGGTGGAGTCGAAACTTTTAAAGGTACAAATTGAAATCCATAGCATTGGTTTTCTGAGTTTCTTTCGGATTGGGTCATTTTCGAAGTTCAGAATGTCTGAGTGATGGGGCAGGGATTTTCGGCTGGACGAGGGCTGACGAGGCGAGTTGGGCGCTCGTCGTCGGAGCTCTTGATTATGCGCATTGTGCAGCGCTCGGAAGCTCATTTTGCCGCATGGCCGTCCCACTGTGGCTCCCCATCCTAACAATTTTCGAGAGCTGCCCCCGTGAGCTGCCGCTTTCCCATTACGCTTTCCACTTCCATTATGCTCGTCCGAACAATTCGCTTCATGAGTTTTCTTATTTTGTGATGGGATGGATAAAACTCAGATGTAGTGAAAAAGCACCCAATTTGTCTCACCTTCAGCAAAATAGTGGAAGTTCCTAGCAGTTTCCACTGATTTAGACCCCCTGTCAAGAAACATCTGACCGCACAGAGTTGCTCCTCGGCGATGTCGACCTGCTGCGTTCCCGCTTCGCTCTCAATTTCTCTCTCTCCATCTCTTCTTTCTATTATAGACTGATTATTTTGTAGGCACTTTTATCTAACTGGGTTGATTTATTACTTTTTATGTTTTGTTACCTCGGTGGATGTTTCTGTTTTAATTTTTCACACTAACCGTACAATAAATTGAGTTGAATTGAAGTGAATTCTATTCTTAATTGTTACGCTCTTCTCTTTCTGCAGCGAACATGCAACGTCTCGTAGTTGAAGCCGTCTGAATTACACTATTTATTTGATTTTCATTTATTTATTCAGGACGTGTAAACTCCAAGCATGTATTGTAAAATAGCAGAACTCAAGGAACCCGTGCCTTACCGTTAGAAAGAGGTGCAAAGTGGGTTAAAAAGTGGGTTAAGAACCAGCATTACTTGTGATCACAATTAACAGCAGATCACGTCCTTTTTCTGCAAGTGCGACTGTTTATGCAACTGTCTTTCATGACGAGCGAATCCCTGTGCTTGCTTGCCTATTATTAGGTAAACAGTTACATATTATCCGAAGATATCTTTCATTTCATGGTTCAATCCATTTATCCGTCTCTCACAGAGGAACACTGCAGCTCATATCTTTTCACTTAGAAATTGGACATTTTTAACCCATTTCTCTCGTTATACTATGTAGCTACTGTTTATAATATGTACTACCAGTTTAGAAGGTCTAGAGTTTATTGCTCGAAAACCTGACACTTTATGCTCTCGTTTGCCAACTAACAGTCTAAAATTTCCTATGTTTCCCAGAAATCTATTTATATGTCCGGCGGAGCACATTTTGAAGAGCTCCTCTGATTAATCTCTAGCTCAACTTACTCACCTCACATTTACATAATTTTGCACCCCGGTGCAAAATTATAGGTTCACCCCGCGATTTGTCCATAAGTGATCAAAAACCTATTGTAGGGATCTAGTAACATTACTGTCATATTCCTCACCATCGAAAACCTAGATATAAAAATTCTAGGCGGGATGTCTTGTCATTGTAAGATACTACAAACTTTTATTGAAAATTCCATGATCGACTGTCGTTGAATCTTGGCATGTCGAATATAGTTGTACGTGATCGATTGAGTGAAGCCGAATAGCCAAGATGGTACAAGTACCATCTTGGCTATTCGGCTTCACTCAATCGATCACGTACAACTTTTATTGAAAAATCAGTGATAATGACCGGTGCAAAATTATAGGTTCACTTCATTAAAAACTGTCTGTTTCCAAAATATGAACATTTAGGTTAAGTTTAGTACTTTGTTACATTATCTTTGTTATAAACCACATCAAACATTCTATGTGGCATACTTCGAATAATATTATCAAGAACATTTTGCTCCACATGAGCCCAAGCATCAGGAATGGCGTTCTTCAGATGAGAAACCGAGGTATAAGTGGTGCCGTTCTTGCAAACATTGTGAACAAGAATCCCCCACAAATTTTGCAACTGGTTCAGATCAGGAGAACCACTGGGCCACGCTAAAAGTTGGATTCTGTTGGAATCGAACCAACTCGTAGTTGACCTCGACACATGAATGGCAGCATTGTCTTGCTGGGAGATAATATTGTGCCTACGAAATCTTCTCAAATAAGGGAGAAGGTTTTCTTCCAGCACATCCTGATAATCTTCGCTCTCCATATTACATGAGGCAAACTCCAAAGATACAAGTCCATATCCGGAAAATGCAGCCCAGACCGCAACACTTCCACCGCCAAAGTTGCGTCTAGAGAAAAACTTGTTTCTCCTTTCTTAGATCTCCCCAGTAAAGCTTGTAGCCGTCGGGCCCATCGAGGTTCCACTTTTTCTCATCGGAAAATATCACCTGAAAACTAGAGATGCTTTTCTACGCCCACGAAAAATTAACTGCATTCTGGTCCCACCATCGTCCAATTTGTGCTCATGTGTTCTCGGGCGAATTTCCATCCGGCAGCCTTGTGGATGTTCGTGAGATAGGGACCACGTATTCATTACTTGATGAACGATATGTGGGCTGCGATTCAGGCATCTCAGTACCGTCCACTTCAACACCGGGAGGTCCAGCTGACGTCGCAGGTCCATCGCGGGCATGGTGCTGTTAGAAGCACTTCGGACCAGAAGGCTCTCATCTCTTCTAGACTGCTTTCCGTTACGGCCAGCTTCTTTCTTTCTCTTGTAGGTGTCTGGGTCCTTCAGATAATGATTGATGCCGTTCAATGACCTTGAAAGTTGAGCTGCTATCTTCCTGTTTGAAAGGCCTGCTGCGCGGAGAGCATCAACTTGAACTTGCTCGTGTGAAGAAAGCTTTGTGCCTCTTCCCATCACGATTTTATACAACTTATGCTTGCCTTTACGTTTTGACCTACTTATGTTAAGATGTGGGCGGAAAAATCGCCGCGTAAAACGAAAATTTTTCAAGTGAACCTATAATTTTGCACCGGTCATTATCTCTGATTTCTCAATAAAAAATTTTAGTAACTTACTGTGACAAGACATCCCGCCCAGAATTGTTATATCTAGGTCTTCGATGGTGAGGAATATGACAGTAATGTTACTAGATCCCCACAACAGGTCCTTTGATCACTCATGGACAAATCGCGGGGTGAACCTATAATTTTGCACCGGGGTGTATCTATAGAATGTCTTCACTAGGATAGCAGAGATTTCCAACCTATTCTACTATTCTTGCAATTTTGTGAGGCTCACATTGACTAGCCGTCATATGTTACTACGTCCATGAGCGTAGTAAATAAATGAAAAATAGGTACTGGGCAACATCGTGGACAGGCGCCCGCACCTGCTGCCAAGCGGTCAATAGCGTTGCCCCTCACCGACCCTCCCCCCCCCCGCCCCTTACCCCGCATCAATAGTCCGATGTTATTTATAGTTACAACGCCTATCCCGACCTATTACTATATTGAAACCGTCAGGCTAGGGGAGGAACTCCGGGGCGGGTGAGTCATTCTAAGCATTGCAAAAGCGAAGGCTACGAAAGGATCCGAACTCTGAACTATCCAACGATGCTTAGGATGACTCACCCGCTCCGGAGTTCCTCCCCTAGCCTAACCGCGTGGCGAAGCCACCCGGTTTCAATATAACAGGTCGGGAGAATATAATAGGTTCAATATAATAGGTAGGGGGTGGGGGCAGGGTTGAGAGTGGGGTGCGATGACCGCAGGGGAGGTCGTACCGCCGTCATGGTTGAGGGGGGGGGGGTGTCGCACGTGTGAGGGGGGGGGGTCGTACATTTTGTAATGGGGTAGAAATTACGAACAGATGCCTTAAGGAAATGTGCGGAATCATATTGTTATCAGTTAGCATGTTTCAGATTCAAACGGACGCATATGGCCTCGCAAAGTTTTAACATCGTTTTAGCAAAATTTTTAGAAGTAGCCTAGTCATTCTGTTTTCGGTTTACGAGTGCTCAAATAATTGCTTTCTGCTTTCAGATGATCACATTGCGACAGCATTTGCGGCTGGACCGGTGCCGAGCGAAACAGGAATCTTTTCCAGAGAACAATGAGTAGTAGTAGTAAAAGCTAGTTCACGTAGCTGTGAATAATGAAGTTCGCCTGACTTGCTGTTTTCGAGAATTGAGATAAATAAATTCAAAACCGTTTTGTAGCATTGAAGAAGAACAGTGCATGATGAGTGTTGTTTCTTTTTTCGAGAGCCAGGAAACTATGTGTAACAGCTTTATTTTTTTACATTTTAGAGTCGAAAATTACAGAAAACAATGAGGTTAAAATGAACCATCGACCATAGCCAACACTGAGTAAAAAGATCGCACCCCCCTTCGCGCCTAGGAGATTTGCTCTTACTGGAGTTTTATATTTTTTCAGGATAGCAATTTTCCTCAAGTTTTCAACGCGGTTATGGCATCTTTTCAATTTTTGATTTTGAACGGAGATATGAATTTTTCTTGGATCTTTCTGCGATTTTAAGCCAAAATCGCAGAAAGATCGCACCCCCTGCGCGCCTAGGGGATTTCGTGTTTAGAAGAATTTCTATTTTTGTTTCATAGAGAATTTTATGTCGTTTCAGAATTGGTTATAGCACTTTTCTAGTTTTGAGTTTGAACAAAGATATGATTTTTTGATTGAAAACACTCAGAAAGTCGCAACTCCTACTGGTTATCTCAGAAATGAAGATGATCATTCAAAAATTCATATCTCCGGCTATGGTCGATGGTTCATTTTCCCCTCATTGTTTTCGGTAATTTTTCGACTCTAAAATGTCAAAAAAATAAAGCTGTTACACACAGTTTCCTAGCTCTCAAAAAAAGAAACAATACTCATCATGCACTGTTCTTATTCAATGCTACAAAACGGTTTTGAATTTATTCATCTCAAATCTCGAAAACAGCAAGTCAGGCAAACTTCTTTATTCACAGCTACGTGAACTAGCTTCTACTACTACTACTACTCATTGTTCTCTGAAAAAGATTCCTGTTTCGTTCGGCACCGGTCCAGCCGCAAATGCTGTCACAATGTGATAATCTGAAATTAGAAATCAATTATTTGAGCACTCGTAAACCGAAAACAGAATGACTAGGCTACTTCTGAAAATTTCGCTAAAACGATGTAAAAACTTTGCGAGGCCAAATGCGTCCGTCTGAATATGAAAAAATTTTTTAGTTCAGGAAATTCCATCTTTCACTCCATTATCTTCAGCCTTATAAAATTCTTAACTGCATCACTACACTCGCTATCCGTGTACATTTCTCCGCGCACAAGCCTTTTTTGTCCTTCATTTGTGTGCGGCTGATCCGAAAATTTTTTATACTCGAATAATCAATAAATTTTTATTTTTCGATTTTTTGCATCTTTATTCTGTATACATCTGTAAACGCCCTTCTGTGGATGTCCTCGTGCTCCATTCACCTGTTATATTCGCCTGCAGCAGTTTTTGAAGGGTAGGGGGGGGGTCGTAATTTTTGAGCACAGATCGCACCCCATGCTCAACCCTGGGTGGGGGGGGGGGGTGGGCGAGAGGGCCACGCTATTGACCGGTTGGCAGCAGGGCGGGCGCCTGTCCACGATGTTGCCCAGTACCGAAAAATAAAAACTACTCGCACCCACCATTGATGTGTAAAGCAAAAGAACCAGCAAAAAATACGAATGGGCAGCTGAAAGTACCAGTTTGCCACGATGGTATTTTCCTAAGTGCGGTTTCAGCTGTAAAATGTTGCCGTACCTCCAAAACTGGTGTTTGTTCTCTTTTGCTTCCTTTTCTTCTTTTCTTCTCTGTTACCGAGTCCCGTCAGCTTTATCGACGGTCAACGATTTTTTCAAGGGCTCGGTGATTGAATGCGTTTTGACAGTGTGCTCATACAGGAAGGGGATTTCAGTCGACCAGTCAACTGAAAGGACTGAAATGGCTTCGGGTAATTGAGGCTGTCAAATGTCAAGATGCTTGCGGGAGTTGTCTTGCTGTCGGTTGTTGGTGTACGTAGGTTGTCAAATGATGAAGGTAAGAATGGAAAAATAAAGTACCACAGCAACTAGGAGAAAGTCAGGTTCTAAAAAAGCATATAGCCGGCCGGTTTTAAGGTTCATTGTTCGATTAAAAGAGCAGAACGCCTAAATGAAGGATAATGAATAGAGACAACCGAAGGAAGAGTGGAAATACAAGACCTTGTAAGGCTCGGTGGCAATTAGCCGTGGGCGAAAGCAAAATCTGACGCGCTTTACTCGTGTTCGGCTGACTCAACACTAGAGTCCTTTGAAGAGAGGGCTGAAGTCCCATCTTCTGTGTCAGAGGTAGCAATTTTGCGTGAATGTTAATGGCCCGTGTGAAGATTCAGTAGTGCGCTCGAATCTCGAAAATTCTATTCGGACACAAAAAAGACGATTCATTATGGCAGGTGAGGAAAAAGGTTTAAAAAAAAGTAAAATGTAGAAGTATCGATTCGGACACAAAAAAGACGATTCTTTTCTTATGGCCGCTTACCTGGGGCCCCAAACTCCAGCGCTTTTCGTATTGGATGGTCATCAGGTCTTCTCATAATATGACCATACCACCTGAGCCTTTGCTCTCGCATCTTAAGCTGCACTGGAGCTGTTCCCATAAACGTCCTCGTTCCGTACCCTATCCAGTCTTGTCCATCCGCATGCCCACCTGAGCATTCTCATTTCTGCAGAATGTACTTGTCTCTCGTGGGCCTTCGTTATGGGCCAACACTCGCTGCCGTAGAGCAGTGCTGGTCTGACAACGGCCCGGTATATTTTTCCTTTGAGCACCCTCGAGCACCTTCTGTCACAGAGAATTCGGGCTGCATTTATCCTTTCTTTCACTGCATGATCTAGGGTACACAAAAAAGGCCTTCTGCCATTCTTGAACCCTACCCTGACGATTCATTGAAGAGGAACGGGCTCATGGCAGGTGAGCCTGGCAATGAAGATTGCATCCACAGTAGATCTACCCGGCATAAAACCGAATTGCTCCTGTGAGAAAAGGTTTTAAAAAAATATCTCCACAGGCACTCCGT